>CM035124.1:80135003-80753365 GCA_020205555.1 Panax stipuleanatus | reverse complement strand
TCAGTTGTGTAAATAATATGAATAACAGAAACTCATAAGATACAGTCTATACACATCCAAGTGAGGCTATCCAAACACAGCTATGTATTGTCTTGATAAAGGATCACCATCTGTTATGGGATATTGTGAACCTTGGATGGATAGGAATTATATCTTATCGAGAAATTATATTTGATTCAGTTATATATGATCACCAAATCGGATATCCGCGGGTGTATAGATTTGGGAGCGTTATATTAATTGAATAATTACGTGATCACCGAATCGGATACCGCGGGAGTATAGATTCGGGGACGTCACATTTTTTCCATAAATCTTTCCAAAATATATATATACAATGTGGTGATAGGCCAATTGCTTAGTACAGATTCTCAGGTAAACCTGAGCATGAATTAAACAAAGGTTTTAAACGTCGTTAATTCGACAGGCACGTGAGGTTTCCACCAATTAAACGTAAATACGTTTAATGTATGAGTGTTGAACAACATAGAGTACTACAGGCTGATCACTTAGATGTGCTCGTAAGCTATATCGAACTTACGGTCTTCGTAACGGGTTGTTCCTATCATGAATGAGAACTAAATAATGGTTCGTGGTCGTTGACCAAGATGGATTCCGAAGAGGCTATAAAGTCCTTGGGAATGGTTTTAAAAGAATCCAAATGATAATTTAATTATTCTTAAGTACTTTATAACTATTGTACAGTTATTGAAGACTAAGATATATGATTCTTTATTTTATGGTTTCAAGATATATGGTTTAACTTGCTGAGCTGTTTATGCTCATTCTTGCTTAAAATTAAATGATTTCAGCTAAGAACGAACGGACTGAAGGATCCGGCAAAGACAAAGGCAAGTCCAAGCTGGACAAGTAGTGACCTTTGTAATAGCATTAGTATTAGTATTGTATTTACTGATATTATGACACATAACGAATACTTGGGAAGGAATTAATATAATGTAATAATTAGTAAACTTATACATTATTATTGATGTCCTCAATTGAATGTATGAGTAGATTGTAGCACCATCTCTTGGGTTTGAAGGTACCCGAATTTGGGGGCGTCATAGGTTGGTATCAAAGACGTAGGTTATAAAACTTAAGGGGTAAAAACCTTAGGCTATAACCTGGAGAAGTGAAGTAGAAGTTAGAAGTTAACAAACTCTGGTAAAGTTTTGAAAGAAGAAAGTAACCTTAAACATATTACATGTGATATAAACTGTTCATATTTTATTGTATACTAACCCAGTTATTTATGTTTTATGTAGATAACAGGAATAATGAGCATGTATAATGAAATACATAAGGTTAGCGAGGATTCAGTCAACTTCATAGAAGTAGTACCTATGACGGTAGCAGAGATACCTGTGGTAATCTTAGAGGGGACTGATATAGAAGAAGAGGACCCGTCCTAATATTCGGATAACTTTAACTTCGCGTCATTGTTTGATGGTATGTCGGAGGAGGAGGTGGAGATAATGCCGATTAATACGGTATTGCCTAATGAGGAGGAAGCGGAGGAGTCTGCACAAGGAGAGTCCATGAAAATGTTATTCATGGCAATACTGGACAGAAATGTCCAACTAAGAAAGGAGGTCCGTGACCTCAAGAAGGTGGTGGATGATGTGGTAGAAGATAGAGAGGACATGGAGATCTTCTGGGAGGCCGAGCACGATGAGAAAGTGCTGGCTAAAGATAAAGTCCCGGACTTTAAGCTAGAAGTCCAGGAACTAAAGGCAGAGCTTCTGAACAAGAAGCAGAAGATAGGTCGAATGTGCTATATTCATAGGTGTTCGCACGAGGATTAGCAGCAGCAGATGGCTGGGTATCCTGTGGAGGAAGGACAGACTCGGCATACTATTAGCCGGGATATTGTAGCCAGTATGGCCTATGTGGATTACATGAATGCCATGTTGCAGATGTAATTTCGTAGTATATATAGATGAGATAGCAATGTAAATAGCTATGTAAATGTTTGTATAGCTAGTAACGACATAAAACTCTCTTTTGTATAGACAAGGGTTGTCTTTTATAAATCCCAACTTTTGGAAAGTAATTGCGGGATAGTATTGTAAATGGCTGAAGCCATGTAATGTACAGTGTAGTGTTATACTACAAAGAAGCTTTTTAATATAAAAGTTTATTTAAAATGCTTGGCAATGTGATTGAGTTATTATTTGATTGTTAATAATAACCGAATGAAGAAATAAAGAATGACGAAATGTTTTTGTATTAAAAGAAAATGCCGCCAAGAAGACGTACAAGAAATCAAGAAGAAGAACCTCGTAACGAGGAGGAGCAAGGGAATAATAACCTGATGCAAGAATTTGTGAATCTACTGGCTACGGCTCTCAATTGAATGGGAGATACCATACGCACTAATCCTGGGGTAGGTCAGGGGACTACCTTTATATAATTTAAGTTAATTGGTCCGCCTGAGTTCTATGGAACTACGGACCCTATAGCAGCCCAGGTTTGGGAAAAGGAAATAGAGAAGGCATTTGTTATTGCAAATGTCGGTGAGGCGCAGAAGACTTCTTTTGCGACTTACATGATGAAGGGGGAGGCCAACTATTGGCGGGAAGCCAACCAGGGTCGGGCCGAAATAGAAGTGGTTACGTGGGAACGGTTTAAAGAGTTATTCTTTGAGAACTACTTTCCTACGAGCATGTAGGGGAGAATGGAGATTCAGTTTTGAGAACTGAAGCAAGGGGACATGACGGTACCCCAATACGCAACCAGGTTTAATGAACTGGCAAGATTTACTCTACACCAAGTGGACACAGAGTTACGGAAGGCACGGTTGTTTGAGCAAGTATTGAAACCCTGACTCTACAACCGGATATCAATTTTCCAAGGTGTTATCTTTGGAGCGGTGTTAGAGAATGCAATTATCGCCGAGGGTGGTAGTAAGGCATTGACCTTATACCACAAGGAGAAGAAGAATAAGGCTAAACTAAGGTATCAGTCAAGATTGAGGGAGCCAGCGGAAGTGGCCAGAAGAGAAAGGGTTTCAGCTCCGGGAATACCAAAGTAAAACAGGAATTTCCCAAGAAGATGGAGGCATGCAAGACTTGCGGTAAGACTCATCTGGGATTCTGCCTCAAGGGTAAGGCGGTTTGTTATAACTGTGGACATGAGGGACATATTTCGCCTAACTGTCCCAGTCCGAAGAAGAGTCGCAGTTGTTTTGTGTGTGGATCTACGGACCACATTGCACAAAACTGTCCGAAGAAAGGTTCGGATGGTGGGAAAGGAGCTAGCGGTAATAAGCTGGTGATTGGTGGCGCAGTACCACAGGGTAGACCGACTGCCCATACTTTTTGGGGATTTCATTAAGAAACATATTACATTAAAAATTAAACCAATATGGGGGATAAAGGGGCCAAATTTTCAACTACTAGGAGAAGGATAACCCATGAGATGTTAATCATTATGCTTATACTAACCCATGTGTCATCCTCTTAATTAGCCATCATGATTACCTAAGATTCCAAGCAATTGGTAAATAATTAAAAAGAAAGAAGTATTAGACAATTAGTATAGATACATATTTTATATCTATACAACTTCCTAACAAAAAGCTATTACTTTTCTGTAGACACTCGAAATTTCCTGTCCTTGTTACTAACATTGTAGGAGGGCAAAATAGTACAATCAAATCAACTCTGATCTCCAATCGGACCATTAACTCAACCCTGCTCTCAATATTGGGCCATCAAATCAATTCCGATCTCCAATCGGACCGTTAACTCAACCCCGATCTCAATATCGGGCCATCAAATCAACTCTGATCTCCAATCAGACCGTCAACTCATCCCCGATCTCAATATCGAGCCATCAAATCAACTCTGATCTCTTATCGAATCGTCAACTCAACTCCGATCTCAATATTGGGTCATCAAGTCAACTCTAATCTCCAATTGGACCGTCAACTCAACCCCGATCTCAATATCGGGCCATTAAATCAATTCCGATCTCCAATCGGACCGTCAACTCAACCCTGATCTCAATATCGGACAATCAAATCAACTTCGATCTCCAATCGGACCGTCATATCAACCCCAATCTCAATATCAGGCCATCAAATCAACTTCGATCTCCAATCGGACCGTTAGATCAACCTCGAGCTCAATATCGGGCCTATCAAATCAACCTCAGTTACCAAATTTCAGGACAACCAGAAACTCGAACACCAGTCTCGGGATGTCAACTCAGCTCCGGTCTGAACCCAAGAGGTACAGATCAGGCCCGATCCTAGCCTAGGAAGTAAAGTCAACTTCAGAAACAAACCTAAAGCTCCACAACATCTCCAGAAGATAACCTGGAATGACCAAGTCAACTTTAGAGATTACACTGAGGACAGATAAACTTGAATGGGATCCAAGTCTTGAAAAAAACTCCCGAAAGTCAACCAAAGGCCATGCCGACACTAAGGGGAACCCCGAGAGGGGCAAAACGATCATTTTACTAACCCTAAGCTGATTCGATCAAGTGCAACCTGAATTGATGCCACCAAGGTCAGAACGAACCATAAAAACGATCCTGAGTGCAAATAGCGCATGACATCTCAATGGACAATCTGCGGGGAATCGAAGACCTGGTTATGAACCCATCTTCTTGGACCCGAATAATGTTTTATTCCATGTCATTGTGACACTCTCGATGAGGGCTTTCCAGAAAGGTATAGCACGCCTCAAAC
Organism: Panax stipuleanatus; assembly: GCA_020205555.1. Classification (NCBI taxonomy): domain Eukaryota; kingdom Viridiplantae; phylum Streptophyta; class Magnoliopsida; order Apiales; family Araliaceae; genus Panax; species Panax stipuleanatus. The sequence goes on along the minus strand of CM035124.1, from coordinate 80,748,663 downwards.
GAACGCTCCGATCAAAAGTTAGAAAGTTTTGACTTTGACCTCGCATTGCTCGAAGTGCACGTACTTCGAGACAACTCAACCAGATACGTGGGCCCCACCAAGGGAGCCGCACCTCTACCTGCGGCAGTAGCACGTAGAGCTTAGGCTCCTTGGCCTATAAATAAACGTGCCCCGCAATGAACCTCTGCCCGTTTTATTTTCTGACTCTTTCACCTGTTCTAAACCCAAATTATTTCACTCTAACATGTAGATATACCCACATACTACCATATATCAAAAAATAACCAGTAGATTCTGACGTTTAGAGCCTATAATTTGGCAAAAATCTCGTTTACCAGTACACTGTAAGTATTTCTACGATCAGAAAGTTAATACTACTTCTTTGCACTATTTTGCACTTGCATGCCAAATTTTGTTTTCTAAAAGTGCCCAAAACTTAGTTTTGTGGCCGTTTTCGTCAAAATTTGGTATATTTTTGTACATAACTGCATTTTTTGGCATTTCTACAACTCAGATTGACGATCCGTCAGTTTTAACAGCTTCAGTGCACTAGCATCTTTGTTTTACGAAACTTTTTCGGACTGGGTTATCTTCCCAGTCTGGGTTTGGCTTTTTCATGTGTTTATACTACTGTATATATACTAACTTTTCAATTCTGTCAAGACCGGATGTCAAATCCGAGTAAGTTTACTACTTTTATATATATTTATGCATATATAAGCAACCTTCACCACCACTAGGTTCTCTTCTCAATCTTGGTTGACTACATTTGTGTCAATATATATATATATATTTATATATTTCAGTTTGGCCTGAATTATTCTGTGGCATTTATACTGCTTTTGCACACCTCACCATTGCTGGGTTCTCTTCCCAGTCCCTAGTTGACTACTTTTATGTACATTTACATTTTTGTTCGGCCTTGATTATTCTGTGGCCTGTTTACTGCTTTTATATATAACTATGCATATATAAGCAGCCTTCACCACCATTGAGTTCACTTCCTAGTCTTGGTTGACTATGTTTCTGTCAATATATATATATATATATATATTTTAATTCCAGTCCGGGCACTGGCCTGAAAACCCATCGCCCTTTACAGCTTATATATACATAACTGTGTATATATATTGCTTTACTCGCTTTTATTAAACTGTTGTTTTAAACATTCATTTGATATAAATTGGCAATGACATATATGCGGGCGGACTAGATTTATTTAAATCTCGCTAACTCTAGCTTTTAAACGGTTCAAAACATGTCCAGACTGAATCGGGAAGCTAAAATGGCTGAGATTTTCATAAATTTAGCTTTCTTTCTATTTTCAGTTATAAAAGCAACCTCGCGTCCTTTAGATCACTATCTAGTGGGAACGAGACGCTTCGGCCATGCGAAACCGGATTTACTGAATCAATCATCGGTTCTAGCAATTTTGGGATATATATCTATTTATGGGAAAAATTTGAACTGTGCAGGTTTATTGGCTACTCATATGTGAGCCTAGTAATCGTGGGATTCATAATCAAATCGATAAGAATCTGATTCCCACGATGGACAAACCTTTCTTTACAGATGTACCCTGCCAGTTTTTTTTGTAAAATGTACATACAATATAACTTAAAACGGTTATCCGAATTTAAGGTCTCAACATAGTGAAAATATGGTTTGTAGTGTAAGAGTCCCTCCGATGGCTATCATGCCCATGAGGAGACCGACATTTGTATATATTCTGTGGTCGAGGATGCTTCGCAGCCCGACAATCACCATTCAAATTGTGCCTTAAGGCTGAAAAGATAACAAATGGAAGTATCAACAGACTTCAATTCCTATGTTAGCGTAAGGGTTTGATAACCTGCTTTCAAAATATCATTTTCAATTCAATCAAAAGAAAAGCTTTTGCAAATCAAATCAAACACTTTTGCAAATCAAATCAAAGACATTTTGCAAATCAAGTCAAACCCTTCGTATATAGGTTCAACGAAGCAAAGCACTACTTTTAATTAATCAAACATAGGCGCAATTTTCAAAAACCATTCACACACACATTTCAGTTTTAAGGGAAATATTAAAAAGATGCGGTACCGTGTTTACACGGGAGTCGTGGGGTGCCTAACACCTTCCCCACACTTAACCAAGCCCCCGAGCTCAAAACTTCAGTTTTAAAGATCAAGTTTCGACAGTGTCCATCAATTGGGCCTCTTTCAAACAAAACTCAATTGAGTAGGTACAACCATTTTCAAATTTATCAACTGGCGACTCTGTAAAACGTTCAAATCGTCGACATGATACATGTTGGCCTTTTTTGTAAAAAACCCTTCAAAACCTCTTTCCTAAATAAAAAGAGTGAGGGTAGAGATAACTTAGGAAGAGATAAAAGATTCGGGTTGTGACCTGAGCCGCAGATTTTTTAACCAACATCGAAACTTTCTCTCATCTCATAATTTTCTAGCTTTACCAAAACAAAACAAGATACAAAAGAAAAGAGAGTGGTAAGAGAAAGATAGAGAATTCGGTTGGGAGATGAAGGAAAGAGGGGGTCTTAAAGCTTCATGCAGCCAAGGTTTAGATGCTATTTTGGAAGGAAGTGAAAGATTGCTATTAGAACATGGAAAAACTTAAAGTAGTTTATTTTCTTTTTTGTTTATTTGATTTTGATGAGATATAGGGTTGTTGTTCTAAGTCTAAAACCCTTAATCTACATATTTTCTATGGATTCATCTTTAGATCTTACCTATTTGGGTGCTTAAAACTTGATCAAAAGGATGGAAATGAAAACTAGGTTTTTAAAAGCTTGAAAATCTTAATTTCTTTTCACTTTTAATGTCTACCGTTTTAGATCTACACCTTTTCTTTTGGCAATCTGTCAAAGAAGGGTGCTAGATATGTAAGTTAACTACTAAACCCAAGTGGTAGCACTCAAAAATAATATTTTTACAAGTTGTGGTGACTGTTTTGTCAAAACAGTACGGGTAATGAAAAAGGGGTAAAAGGAAAGTACAATCTTGCTGACCAGCCACTTACAGGGGTTCTTTCATTATTTTTATTTGCTTAAAAAATTCTTGGAAACTTTTGAGTGATAATATGATAAGTTACCTGAGTCCTGTAAAAAGATGGGAATTATTGGCCATGTAGAATGATAGTTATGGATTTTATAAGAAAGGACTACTTTTAAAAGTAAACTTGAATAACGCTTTGTGTGTAACTTCAAAAATTGTAAACTTTTTACTGGAAGTATATATATATATAACAAGGACATACCCTGAAAATTTTAGATTTGTCAGACAAAGTTTCAATTTATGATAAATATAGCAAGATCCAGATGATTTGGACTATTTAAATATAGTAACTGAATTTCAAAAATTTCAGGAAAAATATATTTCATAAGGGAACAATATTATGTTGATTTCTAGAAATGAAATACTTTTGGAGATGTTTTGGTATTTTTCATATAAATGATTGTGGTTTGGATAATTGGGTAAAATTAGTTATGTGATGTTGAAAATTTGGAAAATAGGATTTTATGGATTGAGAATCCTTAATATGATGAAATCAGGTTTATGGGTGATGTTTTGGTCATTATTGATGAGATATTATATTTATGGCCTTTTATGATTATTAAATAAATGAATTAATAAAGATTAAACAAGTAAAACAAATTATTTATTGGTTTAATAAATGATTAAAATATTATTAGGAGATTAATATTATTAGATTAAGATATAATTAAGTGGTTAATATTTTAGAGATTAAAGTGTTATTAAATGATTGATTTAAAATATTATTAAATAATTAATAATATTAGTAAGTGATTTGAATAATATTAAATAATTAATAATATTAGATGAGGGCTGTAGACACTCGAAATTTTTCTTGCCTCAATACTAACCCGGTAGGAGGGTAAAATTGTTAATAAATCCAAATTCGGCCACCAACGCCGGTCCTTCAACCTAAATCTGATTACCAATATCGGTAATCAAGCTCCGACAGTCAATCGGACCATCAATCAAGCTCCAACAGTCAATCGGACCATCAATCAAGTTTCGACAGTCAATCGAACCATCAATCAAGTTCTGACAGTCAATCGGACCATCAATCAAGCTCTGACAGTCAGTCGGACTATCAATAAAGTTATAACTATCAATCGGACCATCAATCAAGCTCCGACAGTCAATCGGACCATTAATCAAGTTTCGACAATCAACCGGACCATCAATCAAACTCCGACAATCAATCGGACAGTCAATCAAGTTTCGACAGTCAATCAGACAATCAATCAAGTTCCGATAGTCAATCGAACCACCAATCAAGCTCCGACAGTCAATCGGACCATCAATCAAGTTTTGACAGTCAATCGGACCATCAATCAAGTTTCGACGGTTAATCGGACCATCAATCAAGCTCCGACAGTCAATCAGACCATCAATCAAGTTTCAACGGTTAATTGGACCATCAATCAAGCTCTGACAGTCAATCGGACCATTAATCAAGCTCCGACAGTCAATCAGGACCATCAATCAAGCTCCGACAGTCAATCGGACCATCAATCAAGCTCCGACAGTCAATCGGCCCATCAATTAAGTTTCGCCACTCAAATAAACGGACCATCAATAGAGCTCCGACAGTCAATTGGACCATCAATCAAGCTCCGACATTCAATCGGTCCATCAATCAAGCTCTGACAGTTAATAGAACCATCAATCAAGTTCCGACAGTCAATCGGATCATCAATCCCAACCCCGGTCTCAACCCGGGAGGTCAAAATCATCCCCGGTCTCAACCCGGGAAGTCAATTAAACCCGGCAGCAACCTGGGAGGTATCAATCAACCCCGGTTTCAACCCGGGAGGTACCAATCAACCTCGACCTCAATATCGGGCTGTAAAGTCAACCCTAGTCTCAATCTGGAAAGTCAATGCAACCTCAACACTTTGCACTGCTACTTTGATCAGAAAGTTAATACTACTACTTTGCACTGCTTTACACTTGCACACAAAGTTTCATCGTCTAAATATGCCCGGAACTTAGTTCTGTTGCCGTTTTCGTCAAAAATTAATATATTTTTGTATATAAACTCCGTTTTCAACATTTCTACAACTCGGATTGACGATCCGTCAGCTCCAGTAGTTTTAATGCACTAGCACGCACATTCTAGCAACTTCGCCAGACTTGGTTATCTTCCCAGTCTAGGTTTGGCCCTATTTTGTATATATTTAACTGCAAATGTACTAACATTTCAATTCAATCAAGTCCAGATATATTTAACTTCTCTTTTATATATATTTACGCATATATAAGCGACATTCACCATCACTGGTACTCATATCAGTCCTGGTTGACTACACTTCTATCTATATATATATATATATATATATATATATATTTTCAGTTGGCCTGGACTATTTCGTGGCCATTTTACTGCTTTTGCACACTTCCCCATACTGGGTGCTCTCCCCAGTCACTGGGTGACTATTTTTTTGTTAATTTTAATTCCAATACGGGCACATGCTTGAAAACCCATCGCCCTTTTTACTATTATTTCGTGGATATTTACAGTTTATATATATATATATATATATATATATATATTTCAATTATAGTCCGGGCTTGCGAGTGAAAACTCATCGCCCTTTTACAACTTATATATATAATTATATACGTTACTTTATTCAATTTATTCAATTGCTGCATTTAACATTCATATGTATATGAATTTGCACTGAATTTTTTGCGACGGACTAGATTTATCCAAATCTCGCCAATTCTAGCTTTCAACGGTTCAAACAAGTCCCGACAGAACCTAGAAGCTATAATAGTTGAGATTTCTTTAAATCTAGTTATTTTTATAGTTTCAGCTTCAAAAGCAACCTCGCGTCCCTTAGATCGCTATCTAGTTGGAACAAGATGCTTCGGCCGTGCGGATCGGGATTTACTGAATGAATCCCTGGTTCTGGCTATCTTGGGATATTTATCTACTTTTGTACAAATTTGAACTGTGCAGGTTTTCTAGCCACTCATATGTGAGCCTAGAAATCGTGGGATTCATGATCAAACTGATCAAATCTGATTCCCACGATGGACAAACTCCGATTTACAGATGTACCCTACCAGTTTTTCTGTAAAATGTACATGCACAGACCTTAAAACGGTTATTCGGATTTAAGGTCTCAACATAGTGAAAATATGGATTGTCATAGTCAGTGTCCCTCCAATGGTTTTCATACCCATTAGGAGACCGACACTTTATATTTATGTGGTCGAGGATGCTTCACAGCCCGACAAATCACCATTTTCATGCATCCTTAAGGCTATAAAAGATAAAATTAATAGTAACGATATGCTTCAATTCCTATATCAGCGTACGGGTTTGATAAAACCAGCTTTCAAAACATCACTGTCAATTCAATCCAAAAGCTTTTGCAAATCAAATTAAAAAATGCTTTTTTGTAAATTAAATCAATGACAGATTTTCAAAATCAAATTAAAGCCTTCATATATAGGCTCAACAAAGCCTGTCAAAGCTTTCAATCAATCCATAGGCCAAATTTTCAAACAGCATTCACTCACGCATTCAAGTTTTAAAGGAAATATTGAAAAGATTGCAGTACTTTGTTTACATGAGAGTCGTGGGGTGCCTAACACCTTCCCCACACTTAATCAAGGCCCCGAACTCAAAACTCCGATTTCAAAGATCAAGTTTCGACATTGTCCAAAAATTAGGCTTCTTTTCAAAGTCAAATTCGGTTGAGTTGGTACAACCATTTTCAGAACTACCAACTGGAGACTTTGTTTAAATCAAATCGTCGACATATACACATGTTGGCCTCTTTTCTAAAAAAACCCTTCAAAACCTTTTTTGCAATAAAAAGAATAAGGGTTGAGATAACTTAGGAAGATCGATTTGAGGAAACTCGAGTTATAAACCGACCCGCGGGATTCTTAAATTTTCCAACGTCGACAGGTGGCGACTCTGCTGGGGACAGTAGAGGGCTTAAGCCGCTTTCAATATTTTTGAACATTTCCCTTTCAAAACTATTGAATGCATGAAATCCTGCGTCTCCACGGTCAATGGATGAGTGAATGTCGCGTCTTTCATTAATGTATGAATGTTATGCCTTTACATTGAATGAATGAGAATGAATGCTTTAGTGCTTCACACCCATATTAGTGCTTCTCACGAACTGTCATTACATGCATAAGCTGTTAGGCCAATGTATGTGAATGTATATTCTGTGTCCCTCCACCAGGAGGCTAACCCGGTCGGTGATATGTAAAGACTCTGGGACGACTAAGTCTCCGGGGCTGTGTCCTGAAAATGCACCACCCAGATTCGCTCTAGTTGAACGATCAGATTAACTTCCCTTCTAGTAGATTGCGATGATCATTGGAACCTTCATGCCGAAACAAAAGTCGTGAAAGTAACCTAGGATAGGTCAGCTTCTGATCAACCGAATTCGATGGGATGCTTCTTCATGCCTTCCTCTTTCAATTCCATGTTAAGTCTCCAATTACTGAGGAGCACAATGTAAATTACAATAATGAAAGATTTACTTTCTTGTCAAATATCCTGTCATCCTGCCATCGAAATAACTAACCTCGGTTTTGCAGGATAAACTTAAAAAACATACATCATAAATGCATCCAGTCATTACCTACCACAGGGAACTGACACTCCTACGTTTTGGTGTAGGTAGGGAAAAATTGGTCCTATCACTAGATCAAAGGCCAGAAAAGCACCCAGTCCATCTACGGACATAGCTTCAAGTGCTCTACCAGAATCCACCCCTGTATCTAGGGAAGAATTCGAAGGATTGAAAAATCAGATAGTCGAGCTAGCCGGTTTCCTTCGAGAGCAAAGAAAGTCCTTCAAAAAGAAACAATCTCAAACTCATCTAAAACCAGAAGCATCTGGTAGTGGTGCTGGTGGTCAAGATACAGAAAAGGCCGAAACTTAAATCCTTGGACCCCAGAACCAGGATACAATCAACAAAACTCCAGGAATCACCATCCTAGGCAAAGAACAGGAAGCTGGTGACCTTCTCAAGAAAATGCAACAAATGGAAGAAACTCTCCAGTTTATTAAAGGGACTGGGCATTTGGTAGTGTGAATTATTCCGACCTCTATATATTCCCTGGTGCTCGTTATCCTGTGAAATTTAGAACTCCTGAGTTCGAGAAATATGATGGGTTGGGAGATCCATACACACATCTGAAAGTTTTCATCGAAGAACTCGGATCCTATACTGAGGATGAGAAACTTCGAATGCAGCTATTTTAGAAGAGTTTAACTGGAGAAGCCAGAGCCTGGTATGCCTGTCTGGACAACTCCAAAATCCATAGTTGGTAGGAATTGGCCCATGCCTTCCTCAGCCAGTATAGTTTTCAATCTCAACTAGCTCAGATCGGTATCAAATTACCAAAATCAAGAAGAATAACACTGAATCATTTAGAGAATATGCCTAGCGATGGAGACGGGTCGCAGCACAAGTTACCCCAGCCATGACTGAATCTGAAATAGTCATAACTTTCATCGATATTCAAGAAGCTCCTTATTATGAAGGGTCCTAGCAGGCATAGGAAAACCTTTCTCTGAAATGATCAAAAATGGCGAAATGGCCGAAATGGGACTCAAGTCCGAAAAAATAAAAGACCTAACGGCACTCGAAGCTATTGCTGAGCATATCCAATCCGAAAATTATGGAAGTAATCCCCGGAGGGTTCACAAAAAGAAAGATGAAGAAGTTTCCTTAGTGTTACAATGCCAAATTTCAAGCAGTAATTCAAACAATACACCCATTAAAAGGAGGAACTATACCCCTTTCCAAGCTGCAACACAGCCTTCAAATCCTTCATTCCAGAAAAATATGGATATCAGACATAGAAGGACTTTCACCCCACTAGGGGATTCACTCGAGATCGTCTTCAAACTTCTGACAGCTCAGAAGAAGATTGGCCAACTCCTTTCGCCAACTAACACTAATGCAAGGAACTTCGACCCTAGCAAGAAATGTGCTTATCATTCCGGATCACCTGGACATTACACCCAAGATTGTTGGTCCCTCAAGCACAAAATCCATGATTTGATTGATAATGGAGAAATTGTGGTCACAAAGCCAGATCAACCGCATGTCCAAGATAACCCTCTCCTACAGCACAAGGAGGAGAGTGTCAACATGATCAATACTTCAAGTGGAGAAGGATCCAAATACCTCCGCTATGTTGAAGAATCAAATCAATCTAACAACATCGTCCCAATGAGTTGGGAAGGTTTTGAAAAATAATTCCTAATAGAGTAAGAAATAAAGTCTATCAAGGAACAAATCGAGCAGTTGGCTGAACTGGTCGTCTACCAACATCAACTTACCAGAAAGATGTTGAAGCAAATCCATCAATCTATTGGCAGTCCCTTTCCTTCAGCGGAAGTCAATCGCAATCAAGATCATAGCCGGACTTGTGAGCTTACACCCTGGACTGACATGGGGATCAAAGAAGTAAGTGTCCAAGCAGGTGGGAAGTTCCTATTTTAAAGGAATTTCACCAATTTGAACCAGTCGATGGTAGAAATCCTGTAATGCTGATCAACGAGGGAATGGTTGAAGACTTGCTACCTCCGCTGAACCCTCAATCAAAAAAATTCAAACATGACCAAATATGTCAGTACCATTCCAACTCTCATGGCCATGATATAGAAGAATGTTGGGCACTTCGTAACCTAATTCAATACCTGATTGAGAAAGGTGACCTAATCAGAGGAAATCAAATCCTCGACATGACAGGTAAAGATAGCCTCTAGATCCCCGATGCATGGTATCAGGACACAATGGCTATCATATCCTGTGATAAAGAATCAATCATCACACCCTTGATACTGACAGGTAAAGGGGTCCAAGATAAATAAAATCCTGTGAAGGTGGCTGCACCTCAGCCTCTAATTTTGCCCTTCAGGCCTCAGTACCCGATTACCAATCTGAAGAAGGTCCCATAGAACTATGGGGACATTGAAAGCTCTACTTCAAACAACATTTTCATCCTGTCAAAGGATAATCCATTGTACCTTCCTCAGTGGGTGATTAAACTAGTTACCAAAGCAAAAGAAAGGGTGGCAGAAGAAAAGATACAAGAGTTCCTAAAAAAGATGGAACACAATGAAATCAAGATAGTGCAAAGCTTAAAAGACGCACCCAAGCAAATATCCATCCTGGACTTGGTCCTATCATCAGAGGACCACCGTAACATCCTAATGAAGGTATTAGAAGAAGCCCATCTGCCGCACACGGTAGACAGAGAAATTTTGTCACGTGATAGAACACATTTTCAACAACAATGTGATTTCCTTCACAGACGATGATATCCCGGCTGAGGGGATGGGTCACCACAAGTCCCTGCATATTGCCGTTATATCCTCCGGATACGTGATCGGAGGAGTGCTTATTGATGGAGGATCTTCCCTCAATATTTGTCCATACGACACGTTAGAAAGAATGAAGATCAATCCAAATCGGATCAAAGCCAGTCACATGGTTATCCGGGCTTTCAATGGATCTCGCCGCCAGGCTATGGGGGAAATCGAGCTTCCTCTAGAAATTGGTCCACACACCTTGTACGTATCTTTCCACGTGCTCAACATAGCCACCGAATACAATTTGTTGTTGGGCAGGCCATGGATCCATATGGCCGGGGCTGTTCCATCCACCCTCCATCAGCAACTCAAGTAAATTATCAATGGCAGTCTTATCACGGTGAATGTCGAATAAGAATACCTTACGCACATACATGGGGACATGCCAGTGATTAGCCTGGACGCCGGGGTTGAGCCTGCAAGTTTTCAAGCTCTCGAGGTAAGTGATATTCAATATCTACCAATTGGGGCACCAACCCTGAGGCCTAAAATTTACACTGAAGTAATGACAGTGGGCCAAAAATTGGTAGCTATAGGTTTCCAGCCTGGAGAAGGGTTAGGAAAAAACAAGCGTGACATTAAGATGCCAATTCAAATCCCAAGTCAGATGGGAAGAGCAGGATTGGGATTTTCATCTGGGTCAAACCACTGGAATCCACATAAACATCTCAAGGCTCAAGCCTCCACGATTCTGCTCCCAAACCTCACAAATGCCGAATGGGTGAAACCTACGAGGAAGATCCCTATGGGGACATCAGCCATGCTATTTCCTTCAATCATACATGTCCATGAAAGGAAAGCCCTTAATCTTGAGGCAGATAGCAAAAAGGGAAAAGAAAAGAGATTGTACGGAGGACGAGACCCATTCGCTAACATGAAAGTCATTATCAACTACGAAGGAATGAATTATGAACTCACAGATAATAATGATGAAGATCATGCTCACTTTCTTCATAGCAAACAGAGGAACAATCCCAGAAAAGCCTCGGCCATATCCTAAAGGATGTCTCAGTTGTCATTCAAGACGAGACAGACGAACACACTTCTAGCATCCTTCCCTATCTATGAGGGTCTAACCCTGGATAATTGGAGTAGTGTCCCTTGCCTCAGTCAAAAAGGGTAAAGGGGCAGACAGTCAATCTGCCCTTAGTCATGCTTTTATTTACTGCTTACTTTTGATTGCACAGCTAGAGCAGTAACTTTTATCATGCTTTACAAATGCTATGTGTATTTAAGTGGTTGTATATATTAATGAAAGCATTTTTGTTTTCAGGACCCAAGTATTGGATGTGTGTGTCTCTGCTGATGAGATGCCAACCTATCAACATAACTCCAACCATGATGCAAGATTGAGCTTCGACTTGACGGATCTTGATTAAGAGGAGGAAGATGACTATGAGGTGCCAGAGGATATCAAGGAATGGGTCGAAGACAAACCTAAACCAAACCTCGATCAAACCTCCACCATCAACATAAGAACATCCAAAACCATCAAAGAAATCCAAATAAGTTTAGACCTCACCTCAGATCAAAAAGCCAACCTGATTGAACTTCTAACACAGTACCAGGATGTGTTTGCATGTTCGCATGAAGACATAATCGGTCTATCCACATATGTTGTCATCCATTGAATGCCCATTAAAGAATGGTTCAAACCAGTCAAACAAAAGCTCCTACAATTAAAACTTGAGTGGAGTCTCAAAGTCAAAGAAGAAATCGTTAAGCAATTCAAAGCCGGGATCATCATGGTATCAACATATCCCGAATGGCTATCAAAAATAGTCCCTGTACCTAAACCAGGAGGGAAGGTACGAGTCTGCGTGGATTACCGGGATCTAAACAAAGCCTGCCTCAAGGATAATTTCCCGGTACCTTTTATCCACATCCTGATTGACAATATTGCGCAGTACGACATGTATTCCTTATTAGACTGCTTTGCTGGTTAGCATCAAATCATGGTTGCTAAAGAAAATCGGGAGAGAACAGCTTTTATCACTCCCTGGGGATCTTTTTGCTACCGACAACTATCCTTCGGCCTCATCAATGCCGGAGTAATGTATCAGCGAGCCATGGTGGCCCTTTTTCATGATATGATGCACAAAGAAATAGAAGTCTATGTTGACGACATCATCATCAAATCCCGGAGGGAGAATGATCACACAGACAATCTCAGGAAGCTGTTCAACAGGTTGCGCAAGTACAACCTCAAGCTAAATCCCGCCATTGGAGTCAAGGCAGGCAAATTGCTAGGATTCTGGTGAGCAATCGGGGGATTGAGTTAGACCTTGCTAAGATCAAAGCCATTTCTAAAATGCCCATGCCTCGTACAGAGAATGAGATACAACGATTCTTAGGAAAGATCAACTTCATAAATCGGTTCATTTCCTAGCTCACAGCAACCTGTGTGCCCATCTTTAAGTTGTTAAGGAAGAATTCCTCCATCAAATGGAATGAGGATTGTCAGCAAGCCTTCCTTGCCATTAAAAAGAAGCTTGTCGAAGCACCTATTTTGGTACCTCCGAGGGACGGAGTCCCCTTATTCATGTACCTATCCGTCAATGCCAATGTCATGGGCTGTATGATAGGACAGAAGGATGATAGTAGCAAAGAAAGAGTTATCTACTACATCAACAAAAGATTCAGCAGCGGAGGAACAAAAATACATCCCTGATTGAAAAGACATACTGTGCATTAGCATGGGCCGCCATGAGGTTGCAACACTATTTGCATGGGCACATGACGTATCTCATATCCTTCATGGATCCACTAAAATACGTCTTTAAGAAACCAATGTTAAATTGCCAACTATCCAAATGGCAGTTGATTCTACAGCAGTTTGACATTGTCTATGTGACTCAGAAGTATATCAAAGGCCAAGGCATTGCAGATCAATTAGCAGAAGCACCTTCAGGAGGGTTCGAGCCCCTGGAGACATATTTCCAGATGATGGGATTATAACAATTCAACAACTCCAGTCAGAGAATACAAGTCCAACCATGGAAAATGTATTTTGACGGAGTAATAAACATGGAAGGTTCCGCAGCTGGGGTAGTCCTTATCTCTGGTACAGGTGATCAATATCTTGTGGCTACCAAACTTTAATTTGGCAACACCAACAACACGGTCGAGTACGAAGGCTGTATACTGGGGTTGAAACTAGCCAAATCCATGGGTATCAAACACTTATTGGTCTTTGGAGATTCCGAGTTGGTCATCAGACAAACCACTGGCAAGTATTTCACAAGAACTGCATCTGCTGCCCTATCATCGATAAGTCCTCAAAATGTACTAGGAGTTCGAAGCAATAACCTTCGTCCACATTCCTTGGGGTCGAAATGACTTTGTCGATGCACTGGTAACGTCGGCATCATTAATCCGCATATCCAACAAAAGCGGGTTTCCTAACATCCAGTTCACAAATCAAAAACCCCCAACGTACGGGAATTACATTGGAGAAGTATCCAACGAAATACCTCCTGTCAAGCAACCTTAGTTTCAAGACGTCAAGGAATACCTTCGTGATGGATCTACACCCGCTGGTGCAAGCCAATCAGAGCGAAAATGGATTCTCAGAATGGCCATGAAGTTCTATCTGAGCGGAGATGCACTTTTAAAAAGGGATGCTGGAATAGGCCTGTTAAGATGCCTCGACAAGAAGCAAGCCCAAAGACTAATGAATGAAGTCCATGGAGGAGTCTGTGGTCCACACATGAGAGGCCATCTGCTGGCCAACGAGATAATCAGAACAGGACATTACAGGATCTCGCTCAAAGCTGATTGCGATGATTACGTCAAGAGATGCTTTCAATGCCAAACACATGGAAATGCTATTCATGATCCTCCAAATGAATTACATAACATGAGTGCACCATGGCCTTTTTATGTGGGGAATGGATGTGATAGTTCCAGTCGAACCCAAGGCCAGCAACGGTTATCGGTTCATCTTCACCATGATCAACTACTTCACCAAATGGGTTAAAGCAGCCTCTTTTCCTAAAGTCAGAAAAGAGGCCATCATCAGTTTCATCAGAAATAATATCGTCTGTCGATATGGACAACCAGAGGTGATCGTATCAGACAACGCCAAAAATATGAACAATCAAATGATGGTAGAACTGTGTGCCAAGTGCCACATTAAGTGTAATACCCGAGAATTTCCTATTATTATTAAATAATTATATTAATGGAAATGAGAATTTATTTGAATATAAATGATTTTGTGTTATGAGAATGATTAAATTCAATTATATTAAATTGAATATCTATGACAATTGAGAAAAATGTGGAGTTTACGATAAACTCGTTGAGAGCCTAGTGTGGCACAGTGATGGGAAATATTAATAATTATATTAATTAACGAATGAATTATTAAGTAAACAATTAATCTATATTAATTGTTAATTGCTATTGTAAAATATTAGTTGATGGTTATGGAATATTAACTGTGATTGATTAATAATACGTGATTATTATTATTGCAAGAAATATAATAATAATAAACCACTTGTTTATAATTGTGCTGAGATTTATACTTGTTAATGTGATAATGAATCCTATGATTATTAATTAGGTGTTATTAGTAATCGATGAGGAATGGATTAATTAATATTATTGTTAATTAATTGATAAGATAAATAATTTATTTATTTGACATTATGAATAATAAAACAAATAAGTAAGTTATTAATATAATAAGATTATATTGATTGTTATGTACAAGCATGCAATAATATATAATACGACTATATTATATAGTGTAGAGAAACACTTAGGTGTGACCATACAAGTATACATAAACTATGCTATATAATGCAATGTGAATATATTACACATATGGACCATGTATTAAGATAATTAAACTATGTGAGCTACATGATTAATACCTATGTGACAATGTGTATGTAAGTATACATTAAAATGATATATCATGAATATATTGAAATCACTTGTTGATTGTAGAATTTAATGAAGAAAATAATGTGATGTGATTATATCCGGTATTAATAAATGTACATGGATGATATGTATGTTACATTGCCATATCACATCTACTACCTTGAAATATTAAGCATGTGACTTACAGCTATAATGTTAATTATAAAATATAGTATGAATAAATATATAATAGCCTAAGTGTATATGTATATATGGCCTTAGTGTTAATACACTTCATGTTGCAAATGCTGAGTTTCATATTGCCTTGTCCCTAAATGATAGTCACTATCTCTTCTCCCACGTGAAAGGCCAAAGGCCTAAGCTACTCCCTCATGTCAACTTCCTAGCTAGCCAATGATGCTCATGATGAAGAAGGATGTGGGTGATGGGGGTGGTTGGACACTATTCCATCAACTCCCCTCAATCCTCTAGTTCTTCATTTCCCCCATTGTTTCAAACCTTGGGGCAATTGCTTTGTATGGATATTGAATTCTCCTATAAATACCAAGCCTCTCTTCATTTTCTATGTTGCTAAAATTTGTGCTAAGTTGATATAGAGAGAGTATTGTGAGTTTATAATCTGAATTTGAGAACAAGTCTTGTGCAAGTTTGAGCTCAAGAGGTATAACCTCTAAACCCATTTAAATTTCAATTCATAGAGATTGCATGATATTGTTGAAATTAGTGTGTGATAAGGTGCTAGCATAAGTTGTTAAGTATATCTATGTGTTAGGAATGTAAAGTGATGGTAGGCAAGCATGCTAGCTAAGTACATTATGAGAAATTCTGAAGCTCTGCAATAACAGAACATCTTCTGGTCTAGAACGGGAGCCGCGCAGCCGCGCGTCTCCCTAGTACAATTTGGGCGCGGCCGCGCGCCACTGCAGAATTTGTTGATGATTTCTTTTATATCTTCTGATGTATTGAGCATGATGTACTGTTAGGATATGCATATAACTCACATTAACATATGGAATAAGGTTACTAGGTTATAGCAATCTATGCTAGTTGTTTTAGTTGAATATTTCAAAGAAAACTTAAAGTTATGAAAAGAGGAACTTGGATATATAAATACCATAATAGTATTCTGACTTTTGAGACACGTTTGTATGACCTAGAAACACATGGAATGCATATTGACTTAAGTATATATGTATCGTGATATAATATGAACATGTGAACCCAACTAGTGCACCTTTCTAACAAAAATACAAGTTTTGAAGGTTGATATTGACATGTAAAGACCATGTATACATTCTGACTTTTCAAGCATGTTATGTGACCTTGAAATGCGGGTCAAATATGTTAACATATGAATCTAGATAGCATGAGCATGTTAGGCCTTATTAGCAAGCTTTACTAATGACAACATAAGCTTTAAATGTGGACTTTGACATGTTATATTAGGACTCTACATTCTGATATTTTCAACATGATTGAATGTAGTTTGAAGGCATCATATATGTACGTACTTGTTAGATGTAATGCAAGTTAATCAAGCATGAGTTTGATTAAGTCACGAACTAGTAATAATGCTAGAATCACATATCCATGACATAAGAAACATATGAACATGCGTATCAATAAAATATATGACTACTTTATATGTCTAAATGATAAGCATGACAATTTATGTGAATTCATGACATTGTATAACCCTAAGTCGTTAGGGATCGTGAATTAAAACAATATCATAAATGATTAGAACGAGGAAAGATTGTATACAAACATAAAAGTATCCTTTAAAAATGTATACATGCTACGTGATATTATATGATGTCACTTCAACCCGATTTTGACGGTTAACTTATGAGAATGCCATAACTTGCTAAAATAAAATATATTTAGTATTGATTGTAGTCTTATGTGATATTAATAATATGCGAATATGTTTGCTAATTGTGATAGTCTCACATGATAGTAACGATGTATGAATATGATCAACTTGAGAAAAGAGAAAGTTAAGAATAGAAATTAGATACTAAATAATTGTGTAGCTAGGGTAAAACTTAGCTTGTGTGTTGATCGTATATTCGAAGATATATTGTGAAGTTAAATTATATGACTAATGACTATCATTACGATAGGAATTCAAAAGTGTTGACTAGCTTTACGTGAGTAAACTACGCATAAGGCAAGTATCCTAAACCCTTGCATTACTTTATTCAACGGATATCGTAAGCGAGTATCTAAAACTAATCTCTTTGGATACAAGTATTCTATCTTTGTATATTGCGAACTAGTTTCCTACTTAATTATTTGAATTGAATTAGCATACTTGAACTCTTATTTCATTAAAGCTATTATTCATGTTGAACTTAGTATTGTTCTTGAATATTGTGAAAGTGTCTATGCCATTTGATTCGGCTAGACTTATGTTATTGAAAAATGACCCAAACTAATTGATTGGTGCGGGATCTTGTATTTGACTGAGAAGAACAACCTTCTTTGAAGGGAATATATAATTGTCGGAGAACCGACGTGCACACTTGAGTATGATTGATTGTTATGCATAACGATGGTACTTTAGGCTGATCACCTGTTGTACCTATTTTTATTGGATTTTCAGTTTATTACTGTCAATTCTAGTAGAAGTTCATAGTCCTTAGTGACTGCTCAGTATTCAGTTATTTGAAATCTTGAATTGACTTATTATTGAATCATATCCTGTCCTTAGCGACTGTTATTGAGAACTGTTGATATTCTTGTTATTCTTGAGCTATCAAACCTTGCTATACCCTTTCGAGAATTGAGAATCTTATTATTCACCCTTATTGTATATTACTTGCTGGGCAATTTGTGCTCATTCTTGCTTCCCTAAAACATTTCAGTTAAGGCAGAGCATGGCGAACCTTCGGGCGTTGATAAGGGCAAGGGCAAGGCTACCAACTAGCTTGTCTCTTTTACGCTTTTAAATATTTTAATGTTGTATTAAGATGATGTAGTAAGACTAGTTTTTATTATGTCTAAGCTTAAGACAGGTTATGTAATAAGTCGTTAATTGATATTATTATGTAATCTATTAAGTACTGTAGGTTGCGAGACTTGGGGGAATAATTATAATAAATCATTGTAAATTATTCTAGAATAGATTTTCCGCTGTGATCGTGTGATATTTAGTTATTATTATCGTGATGGATTACCATGAGCACGTGATGAACCGAATTCGAGAGACCAAGTGGCGGTCCTGGAATTTGGGGGCGTCACATTAAGCATCTTAACTCCGTCATCTATCGGCCCAAGATGAACGGTGCTGTCGAAGCGACCAACAAAAATATCAAGAAGTCCATGCAGAAAATGTCTGCAAATCACAAAGACTGGCCTGACCTGCTACCTCTCACCCTGTTAGCCTATAGGACGTCAATGTGCACCTCTACTGGGGCTACCTCCTATTCACTGGTCTATGGCATGGAAGCAGTCCTCCCCATAAAAGTAGAGATGGAGTCTTTACAAGTGTTAATAGATGCTCAGATGGACGAAGATCAATGGTTGCAAGACCGATATCATCAACTGTCCCTGATAGACGAAAAGAGGGCCATAGCCATTTTCCACTGACGGTTATACCAATAAAGGATCGCCAGGTCCTACAATAAGAAAGTTCGAATTCGGCAATTCAAAGAAAATGATTTGGTGTTAAAGAAAATCCTGGACAATCAGGATGAAGCCAAAGGAAAATTTGCCCCAAACTGGGAAGGCCCTTTCATTGTCAAGGAAGTGCTGACAGGGGAAGCCATCAGGCTACAAGAAATGGACGGGAACGAATTTGCCCAACTAATCAATTCAGACACCGTGAAAAAGTACTACATTTGAAGCACATGCATACCCGTATTTGGGTCCTATAAATCAAATCAGGTTCGACTTTTCACTAGGGAAGCATGAACTACGAATGACCTGATCTCCCTCAGCCCATGAGTACATAGGCAACCATCTATGGTGCGGTCAAATCAAGCAAAAATCCAAAGAACTTGCAAATTCTAGCATCAAATTCCAAAGCTCATCGAACTAAATTCAACCCCTATATAAACTCTTTTTCAAGCCTCTTCAATTAAACAACCAGAACTACGAATGACCTGATCTCCCTCAACCCGGGAGTACGTAGGCAGCCTTCAACGGCGCGGTTTGACCTTTAAGAAAAAAACAAAAAAATTAAGGAGCAGTTCCAAGACACCGAAGACAAATAAAAGCTAAATGCTGTCAAGCTGTCTAGTTACCAGACCCATTTGAGGAACTCCCTTGACACCTTAACTGTCAGTCCATCAAGGAGAAGCTCAAAATGCATCAACAACTGCGAGTCATAATGGAAGTGGTAATCACTCAGCGATGACTATACATCTCTAAGCAGGGAAGTATCTCAAAAATATATTTATTTGATATATAAACTGCTTTATATACATAGTGCCCTGTACATGACAAAAACGGCTGATCTAGTCTATGCATGAAAAATAAAGCTAGTCTGTGCAGGAAAAATAAAGCTAGTTTATGGACCCAAGGACAAGTGGGTCAGCAATGCCAGCATGGCATCTTTCTCTGAAGATGGAGGAGCATCTGTAAGAGTAGTCCACTCAGCCCCCATCCAGCTCCGAACATCCACAGTCATCTGCAAGGTGGCACTGTGGTCATCAATGTAAGAACTAATCTCGATAACCAAACCATGGGTGTAAGATCGAAGAGCAGTACTATCAGCAATGTGGAAATCACTGGAAGCAATAGCGTCATCCCTCTCTGCAAAAGCTACATCCTGAGAAATCAAAGTCTCCTCAATCTCAACATAGGCTGCATCTCTGGTAGAGCGAACCTCGTCTCGCTCTACAATGGAAGTATCTAAAGTAGAGCGAAGCTCCTCCTGCTCAATCAATCCGATATCCAAGGCGATCCTAAGACCATCTCTCTCAGCAAAAGCTAAATCCCTGCCAGACAGGGCAGCCAACAGCTGCGCTCTAGCTGAATCTCTCTCAAAGGTAATTCTGAATAGAGAATCTAACAAAGCTGGATCTGTCTCTGTGGGAATAATCGGGGGATCACTAAACAAAGCTACCACTAAATCTGCGAACAGATCATCCTCACTAGGAGAATTGGGAACCTCCATGGGCTCCTCCTCGTCAGAATCTGCAAGCAGAGGTAAATGAAGCTCTACTACTACGACTATGGTCTCTACCTCTAACAATGCAGAATACTTCAGAGAACGACCAGGATGTCTACAAGAGAACTCAGCCCTCTCCTTGTGAGTCTAACACTCATAAACTCTAACCAAGTCAGCCGGTGACATTGATGAAGTCGACATCCTCTGATCAGCAGAATCCTCAAAATGGTGCATACTTTGCCACTGATCAAACTGCTCCATAACTGCCAAGGGATGATAAGTAGTCATACCCCTCAATCCTGCTAAAGGAAAATAATCCATGCCAGATGCATGAGTAATGAAGCTGAATGGGGTCGCCATCCCTGAGCATAACAAAACTTTGAACGGATGCTTAATATCCAACAAAAATGCTAACCAGCACTCTAAGTCGACGCAATTAGGCGGACGAAAGAAGTAAATAGAGGATATCTCATCACTAAAATAATAGGCATGATGTCTAAATTATCCAATCGATCGTATGTGTGACATCAACCACATATACAGCACAACCGAGCTACCACGGAAAAACACCGCTGGATGGATACTGCAATATGTGAGCGACCTCAATGTCTCCGCTAAGATCATAGGGATAATGGTACTCCCCTGCCTAAGGGCTTTGACTACAACAACCAATCCCACATCAAGGTTATCTAAACGCAATGGCATGTAAACATACGCCACAATGCACATCAACAACATGTCTATCCTGGCTGTCTGCCAATCCTTTGCAAAAATGGCAAAATCCCTGACGTGATGGTCGTAGCTATCAAGCTCACCATAGCGCTCTATCAAACAGTCAAGGGAGATCACATGCCCTGAAACGATCTCAACCATGACTATGCTCTGTCGAAGACCGGACAGCCAAGTAAACGGTCTCTGCATATCACTACTAGCCGTCCGAGCACACGGCGACTCTAAATCAAGGCCAGTAAATCTCTGGTACTCCTCTAGAGTAGGCAAAATCTCACACCGCCCAATGCGGAATACCTGTCTCTCCAGTACCCATAAGGGTAGGATGCCATTAATAAAGCCGTCTGGAACCCTGAAATATACAAGGGCCATCGAATGCCCAAGCATCTGGTCAACTGTCCCCCTAGCTGGAGAGGGCAGACTATTATACCATGACCGCAACGATGCCGCCACCGCTGACAGTGGCAAATGCTCTTTATGGCTAACTGTAAACGTCGTCATCTGTAGCACCGTATCACAAGATTGACTAGAGGTCAAGTCAAATCGCAGCTGCCTGAATGCATACACATGATACATGCATGATGACAATGATATAAACATGATGCAGCAGATAAAGATGACAGAAATATCTACAAAAAGCTATCTACTACATACATTATCCCTATATCCTGGTACAAAGTGAAAGGAAGAATACAGAGAAATGGGGCACCACCACCTAGCTAATATAGTGGTCTATCAAAATGATGGCACAAACATCGAGCAGCCAAAACAGTGGCTAACAAAAATATAGCTGACATAGCTATCACACGAAGTCAAAGACCTCGGTATCAAATCGATCGACCTGCTCTAGATCCTCTGTCTACACAAAGCTGCTAGGATCAGGTATATCTAGGTGGTATAAGGGAGGATTTTCCCCTGTATAACTGTTACTAAATGTACCTGAAGAGGGGCATGCTCCAAAGATGGATGGGTCAAATGAAGATGCCTTTGATGGATCTCGGCCAAGGTACCTAATAAAGAAACGAGCCTGGTCCAACTCTCTAGTCAGATGTGCTATTTGGTTTACATGAGTAGGCTCTCTAATACAAGCTATCAAGCCCGTCATCATCATGGACCCCGACGCCATGTCTGCCATAAAATGGGTGGTACGAGTCTGAGCCCCAATAATGCGAGGACTCTACCAACTGTAGAAGGTTGTCTGGCTGTATGGGCCCTCTGATAGATTAAAGCTGTCTATACCCTCCAAAGGGATGTCTGTCAAAGGCACAGACAATAGCAAATGATGCCAAGCAGGAGGAACAATGGGAATGCGAATCTCCCTTGTAACTCTTTGAATGGCACGCTTTCTAAGATAGAGCTCCCAGCATCCCTCCGTCAACATAGGGACTCTACGGGTAGATAAGCCAAACTCCTGACCAGTGGGGAAACCTCCATCAAATCCGATGGTCAAGTGATCGGACGTGTACAACATCCAGGTGATCGAGCCCGCCATCAAAACCTCCCACTGCAGACGGGCATAAGTGAATCCCTCAGCAACAGGGACATCCATCAAAATGGAGTGATTCCATCTCTGTCCACATGGATAGGTCTCAAGACCTAATGCTGAAATGGGTCGTAGGCATGGAAGCCTCTCAAATGCCTAAAGCTATCCATGCAAATATCAAAAGTCCTCAGTGACCAAGACTGCCAAAAATAAATGCATAAATCAAAAAAAGTTACAGAAAGATGTACTTACTAGCAAAAACTGATGGAATCCTAACCAAGCCTCTGTCACACCCTCCAAAAGTAGGCGCATGCCCCGGAGAAAATAGGCGAAGGTATAGGAGCCCCAATAAATGTTACTGAGGCGCTTTACATGCTGAGTGGCGCTGATCAAAGCAAAGGACACCGTCGACGAATTGTCCGCCATAAAATAACCCCTGATGATTGATAAAAACAATCGCCTCAAAATGCGATCTATAGCCCTCCGATCATCAGGCGGAGGTAACTACAAAGTCCCATCCTGGGCATCTATACTCAAGGGACCAGATCGGACTGACCGACCCTTGAATGCTGACTGAGGGACTCCTAACAGGGACCTAACTGCGGTGGGAAAAATAGACACGATAGGAACTGTCTTGCCCTCAAACTCAATGCCGGTGATAAATCTCCAGTCCATAGGAGTCATCATCACCTGGAAATCAAGCAGATAAAGGGACTGAGTCTTGTGGAACTTGCTCTTAGACAAAGCCTTGATATACACCCAAGGGCAACGGCAGGGCAGGATCGAGAAAAAGGCTTAAAATCCCTAGCCATCCATAATCTCCCTATAATCCTCGTGCAGAGTCTGATAGAGGGAGTGCACACTAAACCAGTGCCCTCAAGGCTATGTTAAGCCAAGACCTGCATCAAAAATCAACCCATGTCAAAAATATATGCACCGAGAATAGCCAGAAGATGGGAAAAGAGTCCAGAGAGAAGAAAGACTTCAAGTAACCTCGTTGGCCTGAAGATATCTCAAACGATGGCGACTCAAGTCGCCCAACAACTCCTGTGTCTGCACAGCAATGCCCGGGACCTCCACATGTGGAACCTGAGCTGGAACAGAAGCAATAAAAGCAGCCTCCTTATCATTAATGTCAATGGGCTTCTCGTCCTGTGCTGGACGTATCCTGCCCTCTACCAATCTGCGAGGCGTCCTAGCTGGACGGGCCTGTGGGACGGCAGAAGCCCTCCTCCGTCTAACGCTTGATGAAACCCCGGTAGAGCTACCAGGTCTATCACGATCCATCGCATACACCAGTACTTAAAATCACCTCAGACAGGGTGTGGTAAGCCTAAAACCTGTGGCTTATTAATCAATCAATCCAGCATACATATCTAAGTCCTAAAACATGCATGGGCCCATCAAAAATACCTCGTACAGTCAAAATCGCATGTTTTCAATATCCCAGAAGCTCGAAATCTGCATTGGGTCAGTAAAAAACTCCCCACAGAGTCAAAAATGCATGCTTCTCAAAACCTAAGATTTTGGAAAAAATTCGCCAGTGTCACCTTTGTAAAATGGACTATCCACATGCACACAGGCATGCCTAAGTGGCCATTCAGTAGCACACCTACCCAAAAAATAGAAACAGTTCATATCCATCCAAAAAAATAAAAAAACCAGCCTCACATAGTCTTCAAAATACCATAGGCATTTTTAGTAGAAAGTCCAGGCTCACTAGGCCTCAAAAAGTATGACTAAACTGATCAAAAAATGGAAAAATTAACTGTCTCAAAACCTGAATTTTCTTACATCCAAACGTGCATTACAGTAAGATATGCATACATATGTAGATAGAAAATTTTTCATAGGTCATATAGACATACATTTTTCATACATTACGTTTAAAAGCACCCTAGGCGGTTCACATACTTTTAACGGTCAAAAACTACGAAAGAAGGATGGAAAACGTTATTTGTGCAGCGCTGAACGCGTAAGAACTGACGGATTCAGAATCTGACTTCCAGAACTCCGTAGATCTGAAAAAGAAGATTGAAAATCCTTTCGCTGCTCAAACTGGAAACTTACAAAATGAAAATCCCGCAGAACATTAAGTAGCCCAGGTGACCGCACCTCCACCTGCAGTATCCCAAGTGGGTCCCACCTGCCCCGAGCCTGATTTGGTTCGAGTCAAAACATAGTTTAAACGGGCCGCCGCATCAAATCTGAAGAGAAATCGCTACGCGATTGAGCGGTTTGTCCTGAAATCATGCGTTGAAGCAGTGCAATCCTGACAAAAAGGGAAACTCCACAGAGACCATTGACATTCAGCCCAGAGCCATGTTCGGGGGTCAATAGATCAAACTACAGAAAAACTGCGTAAAAATTACGCAAAACTACCGAAAACTGCGATTTTCGAAGCATCGGGTACTGACCGGTGGTAACTCAGCCGTTGGTTCCAGTCTAGCAAAGCATCAGGTACTGACCGGTGACAACTGAGTCATTGGTTCCATTCCAGCGAAGCATCGGGTACTGACCGGTGATAACTCAGCCGTTGGTTCCAATCAAGCGAAGCATCGGGTGCTGACCGGTGATAACTCAGCCGTTGGTTCCAATCCAGCAAAGCATCCGGTACTGACCGGTGACAACTCAGCCGTTGTTTCCAATCCAGTGAAACATCGGGTACTGACAGGTGATAACTCAGCCGTTGGTTCCAGTCCAGCGAAGCATCGGGTACTGACCGATGACAACTAAGCCGTTGATGCAACCCCAGCGATGTTCGGGTGCCGTCCAAAGTCAATTTCAACCGTCAGACTAGTCCCATGAGATGTCGGGAGACGATCTATGGTTGGAAGTCATATAATAATCCATCTTCACAAAGGACGGATGATGGAATCTGTTATACACATTCTCAAAGAAGATCATTGAGGTAGTATCAATCCTAGCCACTTCCTCAATACCTACAAAGCTATCAAAGAGGACGTCATCCCTAGCAGATCAAGATGGGAAAATCTGTAATAGCTCACCCTCTCAGAATCTACGAAGCTATTGCAGAGGACGTCTTCCCCAGCAGATCAAGACGAAAAAGTCTGTGATAAATCAACTTCAATGAACTCATCAGAGTCAAACAAATTATCGTGAATGATGTCATCCACCGCCGAGAATGACAAAACTGGCTCGCAATAACTTCCTAATACCATCAATGGCTATACCGTATAGCGTCATTCCCAGCAAAGTGATAACGCACATAGCCAAAAGTAACCCCATTCTACTCCAAGACCCCCAGCTTCAAAATTGCTCTGGCACTCTTTATTTCTAGTGTCTACTAATCTTTATATTGCCCATTACACTACGTTATATGGACATGATAAAGAGGGGTATCTGTAGACACTTAAAATTTTCCTTGCCCTAATACTAACCCGGAAGGAGGGCAAAATCGTTATTCAATCTAAATTCGGCCACCAACGCCGGTCCTTCAACCTAAATCTGATTTCTAATATCGGTAATCAAGCTCTGATAGTCAATCGGACCATTAATCAAGTTCTGACAGTCAATCGAACCACCAATCAAGTTCTGATAGTCAATCGGACAATAAATCAAGCTCTGACAGTCAATCGGACCATTAATCAAGTTTTGACAGTCAATCGGACCATCAATCAAGCTCTGACAGTCAATCGGACCATCAATCAAGCTCCGACAGTCAATCAGACCATTAATCAAGCTCTGACAGTCAATCTGACCATCAATCAAGCTTCAACAGTTAATCAAACCATCAATTAAGTTCTGACAGTTAATTGAACCATCAATCAAGCTCCGACAGTCAATCGGACCATCAATAAAACTCAGACAGTCAATCGGGCCATCAATCAAGTTCCGACAGTCAATCGGACCATCAATTAAGCTCCTACAGTCAATAGGACCATCAATAAAGTTCAGACAGTCAATCGGACCATCAATCAAGGTTCGACTATCAATCGAACCATCAATTAAACTCTGACAGTTAATCAAACCATTAATCAAACTCTGACAGTCAATCGGACCATTAATCAAGCTCCAACAGTCAATCGGACCATCAATCAAGCTCTGACAGTCAATCAGACAATCAATCAAGTTCCAACAGTTAATCGGACCATCAATCAAGCTCCGACTGTCAATCTGACCATTAATTAAGCTTCGACAGTCAATCGGACCATCAATCAAGTTCCAACCGTCAATCGGACCATCAATCAAGCTCCGAAAGTCAATCGGACCATCAATCAAGCTCTGATAGTTAATCGGACCATCAATCAAGTTTTGACAGTCAATCAGATCATCAATCAAGCTCCAACAGTCAATCGGACCATCAATCAAACTTTGACAGTTAATCAGACCATTAATCAAGCTTCGACAGTCAATTAGACCATCAATTAAGCTCTGACAGTCAATCGGACCATCAATCAAGCTCTGACAGTCAATCGAACCATCAATCAAGTTCTGACAGTCAATCGGATCATCAAGTTCAACCCCGGTCTATACCCGGGAGGTTAAAATCAACCCTGGTCTCAACCCGGGAAGTCAATTCAACCCCGGCAGCAACCCGAGAGGTATCAATCAACCCTAGTCTTAACCCGGTAGGTACCAATCAACCCCGACCTCAATATTGGGCCGTAAAGTCAACCCTGGTCTCAATTCGGGAAGGCAAGGCAACCTCAACATCAACCGAGGATATGTCAAGCCATCTCCTGTCTCAATCTGGGAAACACAGTTCATCCCCGACAGCAACCCGGGAAGTCAAACTCAACTCCGGCCTCAACCCGGGAAGTGAAGGTCATCACCGGTCCCAACCCGGGACTGCAGGTCAACTTCAGACATCATCCTGAAGCATCACAATAACTCCATATCAAAACTTGAAATGACCACTTCAGCTTCAGAGACAACGCTGAGGTCAAAAGACTCGACTGGGATCCAAGTCTTGGAATCATCTCCCGAAAGTCAACTAGCGACCATGCCGATACTAAAGGCTTCCCCGTAATAGGTACAATGATCATTTCATCAACTCTCAACTAACTTGGTCAAACTCAAGCCAAATCGATGCTGCCAAAGTCAGAATGAATCCTAAAGACGGTCCCGAGTGGCAACTACGCAATACAGCTCAACGGACAAACTACGGGGAATCGAAGACCTGGTTACAAACCCGTCTTCCTGGACCCAAAAAATGTTTTTGCCATGTCATTGTGACACTCTCAGTGAGAGCTTTTCAAAAAGGTATCGCATGCCTCAAACGGATGCTCCGATCAAAAGTTAGAAAGTTTTCGACTGGACATCGCATTGCTCGAAGTGCACGTACTTTGAGATGACCAAGCCGGGAACGTGGGCCCCACTTAGGGGAGCCGCAGCTCTACCTGCGACTGCCGTAGGTAAAGTGGAGGATCCCTGGCCTATAAATAAAATATGCCACCCCCCGTTCATTTTAAGAGAATTCGAAAACGCAGCGAAGCCCTGCCTGATTGATTTTCTGACTTTTGCACCTCTTCAAAACCTAAATATTTTCAGTCCAACACGTAGATATACCCATATACTACCACATATCAAAAAACTACCGATAGATTTGGGCGTTTAAAGCCTACGATTCGGCAAAAAGCCCGTATTGCGGTCCATTGTAAGTATTTTTAAGATCTGAAAGTTAATACTACTGCTTTACACTTGCACAAAAAGTTTCATCGTCTAAATATGCCCGGAACTTAGTTCCGTGGCCATTTTCGTCAAAAATTGATATATTTTTGTACATAAACTCCGTTTTCAATATTTCTACAACTCAGATTGACGATCCTGTTGGGTTTCCTAGAAACATAAGCATGCAATCAAATTACATAGATACAGCGGAAGGGATGAAAAATTAGATTTTAAAATTTTCTTACAAACCCTTAACCATGATCTTTCTTGTGCATCAATTATCAGCCAATACATAAAAGGAAAGGATGGAATTATACCTTTGAAGATCCAAGCTTCCTTAGGTACAAGTTCTACTCCTTTGATTGCTCTGTAGTGGCTCCTTCCCTTGATCAATGTCAGCCACCCAAATGTATGACCTCTAACGGTGATCCACCAAGGAAGATGAAGAACTCAAGAAGATGGGTTATTGGCTTAACCCTTGTTTCTATCTCTATAAAATATGTGTACTCCCAACCTTTGGAAAAATTCACGTACCTTATTTCTGATATAAGACTCTCTTATATAGATATTAGGTTAACCCTCCTAATCCAATTAGAATAGGTTTTTATTTATTTAATTAATTAAACACTTTTAATTAATTTATATCCTAATCTTATTAGGATTGAGAGAGAGTACTGATGTTATATTAATTTCTAAACACCTTTAGAATAATAATAATAATAATATTAATAAGACTCCTCTTATTAATTTATATTTAATATTTCTAAAATATTAAATAATAAACATTAAGCTATTTAATTTATTTTATCACCATAGATTAAATTAATTACACTTAATGCATTATTACTATCATGCCATTTTCTTCTTAAATAATTCTTTTTCCTTTTATGGTGTACCTCTTTAGGTTCTCCATATTAAACCGGTTATGAATAAATCAATTAGAACAATTCTAATCTTATTTAAATAAATAAATTAAACTAATAATCTATTTAAATAAAAAATATTTATTCTACAATAGGGATAAGCCTCCCTAGCGATCAACGACTTTTCAGATAATATAGATTTCAACATTAATTATAAAATAACCTCTGAGTTAATAGTTACCGTACAATTCAATCCTTCCATCATACAATGTCCCAATTAAATATAAGATATGGATTTACTGTTAAATCTTAATTTATTTAATCATATATATTTCGATTAGAAAACGCACAACTCCAAATAATGCAAATTAGAAATCTCTTTCTAATTTCATTCTTCCTTGGCCAAAGATTCCTGGTTTATGATTTAACGAATCACATAGGACATATCTCCTCTTTTACTAGAGGTGGTAGATTCTTTATTTATCATACATTATCTTCATATGCAACTCATTATACCCAAGCATACCCTATATATACCTTAAAAGGCCTTAAGGAATAAGTCAAAGTATAATTTGTTACATACAAGATACTATGATGATCTCAAGTTCAAGGATCACTTGTACTACTATCATATTAGGAATTCCTATTGACATGCGAGTAAAACTCCATTAGGTATTCCATAGCGAGTCACGTTCAGTGAACTTATTCTCCAAAATTCACCTATATACTTGCGTTAGTATCTCCACATAAATGACAATAAGATCGGTCATCCTCATCCAATGAGCAAGCAACATATGTACCAATCTATCCGGATTTACTAATCCCCATTTAAGTAATCCCACAATTAAGAACTATTTT
This sequence comes from Panax stipuleanatus, assembly GCA_020205555.1. Lineage (NCBI taxonomy): Eukaryota > Viridiplantae > Streptophyta > Magnoliopsida > Apiales > Araliaceae > Panax > Panax stipuleanatus. The sequence continues at coordinate 80,718,686 of CM035124.1, read as the reverse complement.
AGTTTTTAGCTTTCTAAGAATTTAGATCTCATTAGCATGATCTCATCATGATTCTAAAATCATTGCTTAAAACTATGAGTAATTTACATAGTATTAACACAGCACCATGTAGATAATTAAATGCCTTAAATGAATATTTAATTAATAAATAAATAAGATTGTTTACAAAGTATGTGTTTTATCATCATACATAATTGGTTTGTATGCACATTACTATCAATCTCCCACTTGCACTAAAGCCAATAGACAAGGTATCTCATACCCATATTCTCTAAGTGACGATCAAACTGCTGTTGTGTTAGAGCTTTAGTAAATAGATCTGCAATGTTGTCTTGAGAGTCCACACGCTCCAAGGTGACATCTCCTCTTTCAATGATCTCCCTGATCAAGTGAAATCGCCGTAACACGTGTTTGGATTTCTGATGAGACATGGGTTCCTTAGCCTGTGCAATCGCTCCGGTGTTGTCACTAGTATACGAGAACTGCTTCTCCAATGCTAGGAACCACACCAAGTTCAGTTATGAACTTCTTCATTCAAACAGCTTCCTTTGCAGCTTCACTTGCAGCTATATACTCTGCCTCTATCACTGAATCAGCAACTGTTTGCTGCTTGGAACTCTTCCAACTCGACTCCGTTCAAGGTAAACATATACCCTGAAATAGATTTACTGTCATCTTGGTTAGTTTGAAAACTTGAGTCTGTGAATCCCTCGAGTTTTAATTCAGACCCACCGTAGACAAGAAAAATATCTTTAGTCCTTCTCAAGTACTTTAGAATATTCTTCACTACCTTCTAGTGATCTTCTCCTGGATTTGACTGGTATCTCCTCGTTACGCTAAGTGCGTGAGCAACATCCGGTCTAGTACATATCATACCGTACATGATAAATCCTATTGTAGAAGCATAAGGGATATTACTCATACGGTCTCTCTCCTCAGGTGTCTTTGGGGCCTGTTTCTTGGAGAGATGTATTCCATGGCTCATCGACATGAGACCTCTTTTAGAATCTTCCATGCTAAACCTCTTTAGCATCATATCAATGTACGTTCCTTGGGATAAGCCGAGCATCCTTTTAGATCTATCTCTATAGATCTTAATCCCAAAATATAGGATGCTTCACCCAAGTCCTTCCCAGGAGAAGTTTTTAGATAACCAGATTTTAATTGATTGTAACATAGGAATGTCATTCCCTATCAGTAATATATCATCAACATATAATACAAGGAATGATACTGCGCTCCCACTAACCTTCTTGTATACACATGGTTCATCCTCGTTTTTGATAAAATCAAACTCTTTGATTGTCTCATCAAAACGAATGCTCCATCTATGAGAAGCTTGCTTCAACCCATAAATGGATCGTTGTAGCTTACAGACTTGATTTGTTCCAACTTTTGAAATAAATTCCTCTAGCTGTGTCATATACACATCCTCCTCAAGTTTCCCATTGAGGAAGGCCATTTTCACGTCCATCTGCCAGATCTCATAGTCGTTATAAGCTGCAATCGCAAGCAAAATCCGAATGGACTTGAACATGGCTACTGGTGAGAAGGTTTCATCATAGTCAACTACTTGTCTTTGTTTGAAACCTTTTGCAACCAGTCGGGCCTTAGAGGTCTCTACCTTCCTGTCTGCTCCAGTTTTTCTCTTAAAAATCCATTTACACCCAATAGGCTTAATGCCTTCAGATGGTGAAACCAAAGTCCATACTTTGTTCTCATACATGGAGTCAATTTCGAATTTCATGGCTTCAAGCCATTTTCCTGAGTCTTTATTACTCATAGCTTATTCGTAATTCAATGGATCATCATCATTCATGATGTGTACCTCATCGTCATCCTCTATAACGAATCCATACCTCTTCAGGTATCTTCGGTACTCTTCCAAATTTACGAACAGGGTGTGGTACAGTAGGTTCTTCTACTCGGTTAGGTACCTGACTTTGATCCGTGGTAATTTGTGGTTCTTGAACTTCTTCAATATATATCTTACTCCCACTGACCCCTTCATGGATAAACTCTTTCTCCAAGAAGGCAGCATGTTTCACAACAAACACCTTTTGATCAGTTGGATGATAGAAATAATACCCTACGGTTTCTTTAGGGTATCCCACAAATCTACATTTATCGAATTTAGTCTGTAGCTTATCATTTTCAAACTTTTTGGCATAAGCTGGACAATCCCAAGTCTTAACATGCTTAAGATTTGGTTTTCTCCCTTTCCACATCTCATATAGAGTCTTTGGGGTGGATTTTGTAGGTACCTTGTTAAGTAGGTATGCAGCCGTTTCTACGGCATAACCTCAGATGGAAATTAGAATGTCGGTAAAACTCATCATGGATCGAACCATGTCCTACAGTGTTCGATTTCTCCTTTCAGATACACCATTTAATGGTGGTGTACCTGGAGCAGTCCATTATGAGATTATACCATTTTTTTTCGAGACAATTGAGAAACTCACCGCTTAAGTATTCTCCACCTCGATCTGATCGAAGTATCTTAATACTCTTACCCGTTTGTTTCTCTACTTCACTTCTGAACTCTTTGAACTTTTCAAATGATTCTGATTTGTAATTCATTAAATACACATATCCAAATCTTGAGTGATCATCAGTGAAAGTAATAAAATAAGAATACCCACCCCGTGCACTTGTTGTCATAGGTCCACAAACGTCTGTGTGAATCAATGCCAACAACTCTGTCACTCTTTCTCCTTTTCCACTAAAAGAAGATTTAGTCATTTTACCCATTAGAAAAGATTCACAAGTTGGATATGATTCATAATCGGATAGCTCTAGGAGCCCATCCTTATGCAACGTGGATAATCTTGTTTCATTGATATGACCGAGTCTACAGTGCCACATGTATGTATAATTAATATCATCTCTTTTTCTTTTCTTAGTTTGTTCAATTTGAAATATATTTTCTTGCAAGCCAAGTATATAAAGCCCATTTCGAAAATTTCTAATACTATATAAAACATCGTCTTTATAAATAGAACAACCATTGTTCTTTATAATAACGTCAAAACCTTCCATATCCAGTACAAAAATTGAAATAATATTTTTAATAATATTCGGAACATAATAACAGTTATTAAGATAAATGGACTTGCCCGAAGGCATTGCTAAACAATAAGTTCCTACAGCTAATGCAGCAACCTTTGCTCCATTCCCCACTCGTAGGATCACCTCTTCATTGTTACAACTTTCTACTTCTGACCAGTCCCTGCACAATGTTACATATATGAGACCCACAGCCGGTATCCAATACCCAAGTAGAATTATGACTTTCAAAAAAATTAATTTCAATCATAAACAAACCTTGATTGGAAGTCAAAGCTTCTCCAAGCTTCTTCTCTGCTATAAACTTCTTGCAATTCCTCTTCCAATGTCCCGGCTCGTTGCAATGAAAGCACATTCCTTTAGCTGGTTCAGATTTCTTTTGTTCCTTTTCTTTCCCCTTTCCCTTAGCCTTCTTGGATTTCTTCTTTTCAGAAGACACCTTAGGCCTCTTCCTTTTATTGGAAGAATCCACCATCAAGACATGGTTCTTCTTGAATGAGAAGTGACCTTCTGCAGTTTTTAGCATATTAAATAGCTCAGGCAAGCTGACATCTAGCTTATTCATATGAAAATTAACCACAAACTACGAGAAGGCCTCAGGAAGTGACTGGAAGACCAAGTCTTCACTCAACTCCCCATCCATGACGAACCCAAGCTGTCCAAGGCGTTCAATCAAATTGATTACATTCAGAACATGAGTCTCGATGGCAGTGCCCTCGGTCATCCGAGATCGGAAGAGCTCCTTAGATATCTCATATCTAGCAGTCCTACTCTGTTCACTATACAACTCCTTGAGGTGAAGCAGCATAGCAGGAGCATCCATATTTACATGCTGACGCTGAAGCTCGTTATTCATGGATGCGAGCATGATGCATTGAGCCACAGATGCATCATTTTGCCATTTATTGAAAGTGGCAATCTCTTCCTCAGAGGCTGTTTCCGAAACAGATTCAGGGATAGTTGAATTTAGGACATAAGAAATCTTTTCAGCAGTGAGAACAATTCTCAGATTTCTTAGCCAGTCCTTATAATTCGGCCCGGTAAGCTTATTTGCATCAAGTATGCTTCGTAGTGAGATTAGTGATTTTGACATTTTTAAAATTCTGCATGTGAAAAGATAACATTTTTAGCAAACATTCATTTTATTAACTTTGCATAACAAAATAAATTTAGGACTTTATTTTAAATTGGTATATCCCACTATTTTTATAAAACTATATTACCCTCACTTATATAGTTCGACAACATGTAATTAAAGATTTGCTAGTGAGATTAAAGATCCCATTTTAAATGTATATAACCTTGTGGATAGCACAACAAGCGATATACAAATAAATAGTTAGACAACTCTTGTCAATTACATCACCATGTAACTCCTTTTATTTTACCTCTTAAATCATAATGGTCATGTGTGTGCACATCCGAACTAAAATGATTTAAGTTAAGTCTAGCCTAGCACTTCTATAAAATCAAAAAAGAAAAATGTTCGTCCTTGTGATAGCACAACAAGACTAGATCGTTCAATTTTCTTGATAAGCATCAAATGTGATTAATTAACATCTTAAATACTCAATACTCGCCTTGTGGATAGCACAACAAACTCATATTAAATATTTAATACTCTATTAATTAATCATGCTAGAAGGCGACGTTCGATATTCCAAATATCATTTGAACGCTTTGGACTTAATATTATTTCTTTGAGGGGTTTGCTATTATTTGTCTCATCTTGTTTAGCGCGCATGCACATATATATATAAAATACGCGTCATTTTATTAAACATGCAAAGCATGTTTGCATAAAATATAATATATTAATATTTAGCATGCAATATAGAATACTATATTCTACCCGGATTGATTATGGAATTTTATTCTAGTTTGGTTCACTAGAGCCACCAAGTGAACCAAAAAGGTTAAACCTAGGAGTGCAAAAATTTAAATTTAAACGTAACGATTATATTTAAACCCGGGCTCCATACAAATGGGTCTTCAAGCGCTCCTTATTCCTTGATCTCAAGTTCTTCAAAAATTCTAACTAATCCTACTAAAAAACTATTTCATTTAAATAGAAACCATGATCAACAGTCAAGGGAAAGTACATAGGAGAGAGATATAATTTACAATAAAAAAACATAAAAGACGAGGTACGCATATAAAACCCATACATTCGAGCATTCATCCAAAATAAAATCCAATCACATTGGTCACAGTCCATAATCAATCCCTTTTATTAACATACATATCATCATACGTATCAATAAAACTTATTAATCTCATGAAAATAAATTCATTCCATATATGTATTAATATCAGTTAATGGGCAAAAGTTTGCTAAACTTTATTTTTGGAAAAATAAACTCCTTTATTTCATTCAAAAATAATTCCAAATTAAACTCTTTAATTTTAGCAATTCTGAAATCATATTTCATATAAAATAAACATCTTTATTTTAAACCTTTATTAATTAAATAAACTATTTATTTAATTAATGAAAACAAAAGAAAAATTTTCCAGTTCCTGTCCAGTAGCGCAGCTGCGCCAGGAATGTAAAGGGAACCGGCGCAGCTGCGCAGCATGAAAACCAGGAACAGACACCGGCGCAGCTGCGCAGCAAGAATGCCTTGCACCAGCGCAGCTGCGAAGCTTCGCAGAATCTGAAAAAAATTTGTTGCCCAAGAACTCGATCTAATCGCATATCATACATGTATGGAATAACATAAACTAATAATTAGCACAAGATTGGCTTTGATACCACTGTTGGGTTTTCTAGAAACATAAGCATGCAATCAAATTACATAAACGCAGCGGAAGGGATGAAAATAGAATTTTAAAATTTTGTTACAAACCCTTAACCATAATCTTTCTTTTGCATCAATTATCAGTCAATACATAGAAGGAGAGGATGAAATTATACCTTTGAAGATCCAAGCTTCCTCAGGTACAAGTTCTACTCCTTTGATTCCTTTGATTGCTCTGTAGTGGCTCCTTCCCTTGATCAATGTCAGCAACCCAAATGTTTGGCCTCTAACGGTGATCCACCAAGGAAGATGAAGAACTCAAGAAGATAGGTTATTGACTTAACCCTTGTTTCTATCTCTATAGAATATGTGTACTCCCAACCTTTGGAAAAATTCACGTACCTTATTTCTGATATAAGACTCTTTTATATAGATATTAGGTTAACCCTCCTAATCCAATTAGAATAGGTTTTTTTATTTAACTAATTAATTAAACACTTTTAATTAATTTATATCCTAGTCTTATTAGGATTGAGAGAGAGTACTGATATTATATTAATTCCTAAACTCCTTTAGAATTAAAATAATAATAATAATAATAATAATATTAATAAGACTCCTCCTATTAATTTATATTTAATATTTCTAAAATATTAAATAATAAACTTTAAGATATTTAATTTATTCTATCACCATAGATTAAACTAATTAAACTTAATGCATTATTACTATCATGCCATTTTCTTCTTAAATAATTCTTCTTCCTTTTATGGTGTGACCCTTTAAGTTCTCCATATTAAACCGGTTGTGAATAAATCAATTAGAACAATTCTAATCTTATTTAAATAAATAAATTAAACTAATAATCTATTTAAATAAATAATATTTATTCTACAATAGGGATATGCCTCCCTAGCGATCAACGACTTTCCAGATAATATAGATTTCAACATTAATCATAAAAGAACCTGTGAGTTAATAGTTACCGTACAATTCAATCCTTCCACCATACAATGTCCCAATTAAATATAAGACATGGATTTACTGTCAAGTCTTAATTTATTTAATCATATGTATTTCGATTAGAAAATGCACAACTCCAAATAATGCAAATTAGAAACCTCTTTCTAATTTCATTCTACCTTGGCCAAGGATTCCTGGGTTGTCATTTAACGAATCACATAGGACATATCTCCTCTTTTACTAGAGGTGGTAGATTTTTATTGATCATACATTATCTCCATATGTAACTCATTATACCCAAGCATACCCTATATATGCCTTAAAAGGTCCTTAAGGAATAGTCAAAGTATAATTTGTTACATACAAGATACTATGATGATCTCAAGTCCAAGGATCACTTGTACTACTATCACATTAGGAATTCCTATTGACAGGCGAGTAAAACTCCATTAGGTATTCCATAGCGAATCACGTTCAGTGAACTTATTCTTCCAATAAGCACCTACATACTTGCTTTAGTGTCTCCACACAAATGATCATGAGATCAGTCATCCTCATCCAATGAGCAAGCAACATATGTACCAATCTATCCGGATTTACTAATCCCCATTTTAGTAATCCCACGATTGGGAACTATTTAGTTTTAAACTTTCTAAGAATTTAGATCTCATTAGCATGATCATCATCATGATTCTAAAAGCATTGCTTAAAACTATGGGTTATTTACATATTATAAAAACAGCAACAGTGTAGATAATTAAATGCCTGTAATAAATGAATATTTCATTAATAAATAAATAAGATTGTTTACAAAGTACGTGCTTTATCATCATACATGATTGGCTTGTATGCACACTACTATCATTATCATCATACATGATTGGCTTGTATGCACATTACTATCAATCTCCCACTTGCACTAAAGCCAATCGCCATGGTGTCTCATACTCATCTTCTCTAAGTGACGATCAAACTGCTGTTGTGTTAGAGCTTTAGTAAATGGATCTGCAATGTTGTCTTGAGAGTCCACACGCTCCAAGGTGACGTCTCCTCTTTCAATGATCTCCCTGATCAAGTGAAATCACCGCAAAACATGTTTAGATTTCTGATGAGACCTGGGTTCCTTTGCCTGTGAAACCGCTCCGGTGTTGTTACAGTATACGAGAACTGCTTCTCCGATGCTAAGAACCACACCAAGTTCAGTTATGAACTTCTTCATCCAAACAGCTTCCATTGTAGCTTCACTTGCAGCTATATACTCTGCCTCTGTCACTGAATCAGCAACTGTTTGCTGCTTGGAACATTTCCAACTCACTGCACCTCCGTTCAAGGTAAACACATGCCCTGAAACAGATTTGCTATCATCTTGGTCTGTTTGAAAACTTGAGTCCGTGAATCCCTCCAGTTTTAATTCAGACCCACCGTAGACAAGAAAAATATCTTTAGTCCTTCTCAAGTACTTTAGGATATTTTTCACTGCCTTCCAGTGCTCTTCTCCTGGATTCGACTGGTATCTGCTTGTTACACTAAGTGCGTGAGCAACATCCGGTCTAGTACATATCATACCGTACATTTCATTGTACAATTGCTAGAATGCTGAGATTAAAATTGGCATGTCCCATTATACGAGACCCATTCTCCTTCACGTGTGTAGCATACAAGCTACTCTACTCTATATTCTTAATTTCAGCAAACAATTCATAACTCTCTATTCCTCAAACTCAGCAATCCTAGCTCATGATTATGGGGGGGGGGGGGGGGGGGAGTGGGCACCAGATTTGATTCACCAACCATTCCATAACCTTCATACAATTTGTCATTACGTTGGTTTCATTCATGGGAAGATAGCATTGTCTGTATATTAGTTTCTCTATAAATAAGGTATCTCTCCTTCTTCATTTCAATTGTTGAGAATTTGCTTAAGTGTTGGATTGAGTGTGCATTGTAATTTTGTTAGCAAGATAGTTTGCAGAGAGAGGGAATTCATATAGCAGCAAGTATATTCCATTAACAGAGGTATTATATACCTTTTATGTTCTTCAATTCACATTTATGCAAATGTTGTAAATTTTCAATTCATGATTTTAGTTGGAGTTTATGATTTTATGATTTGATGATGTTAATTGATGGTTATAAGCTCATATATGTGTTAGTAAGGTAATATAGTTGATTTGATAGTTAATTTGTAGAAAGAATTAGGATTTGTCTTAGCTTCTGCTGAAGCAGAAGCAATCAACTTGATCCAGGCAACGGCGCAGCTGCGCCCTGGTTATACTGGGGTGCTGCGCAGCTGCGTCAGTACCAGACTTACGTTTTGTTGGCCAAGGCCCTGCGCAACTGCGCCAGTATTGAACTGGGGAGCTGCGCAGCTCGCCGGTCCCTGATCCCAGTTTCTGCAAATTTTGTATTCTGCTTGTTGTCTGCTAAATGTTAGTTGATGAAATGAATTAGGACAAGCATGCTGGTATGATTAATACATATATATGGACTTGTTAAACTAGTATGAGCATATTATATTCGGATCGCTTGCGTGAACGATGAAGTTATAGATTTTCGAAATGAACTTGGAATTTCAAAAAGGGACATTGACTCGTTTTATCCGTTTTAGATATTCTGACTTTTGAGACATGTTTGTACCACCTAAAAACACATGAAATGCATATTGACTTAAGTATATATGTATCGTAATATAATATGAACATGTGAACCTAACTAGCGCACCTTCATAATGAAAATGGAAGTTTTGAAAACAAACTTTGACATGTGTGTAACACCTTAAAGTACTGATTTTGCGAGCATGTTAGTATAATATAGAGATGCATGAAAGATGTATTACCTTGTGTATATAGGTGTCATATTATAACTTGAGCATGTGGACCTTAATAGTGAATATTTAACTAAAGGAAAGTATACGTTGAGAATGGACTTTGACATATAAGTATGATATTCATATTTTGATCATATGAGTATGATAATATACTTATATGACTAATTATGACCATAAGCTAGCATAATTAGTAATACATAGTTTCCTTGCTCGTGTCCAATTGTTTAACTTTAAACTAAATGGTTTTTCAAAAGAAACTTGATATAATTGAAACTAATATCTATGAATACCATATGAGAGATGTTCTAACCTTGTGAACATGTATATGTGGGTAGGTTATGAATGAAATATAGTTTACATGTGTTAAGTCAGTTCAAGTTGACTTTTAAAGAGAAACTTGAAAGTTTTAAAGAACTAATGTTAATGATCATGTTAAAGAATATATTCTAAAATTTTGTTATGCATGATAGTACTCTTAATATCACTAAGCTAGTCTATATGTACACACAATGCGTTAGATACATTGAAAGTTACTCAAGCATGAGTTAGAGATATTTTGAGGAAATAATTAATACTAATTATGCATATAAGATGAGGACCTATGTAAGCATACATACAAACTGATATCATGACTACCTCACATGTATAAATGGCAAACATTATATCCTTTGTGATTTCATGATCTTGATTGGCCTTAGCTCATTTAAAATTATAAAACCATAGCGTATCAAGAATAAGTGTAAGATCGCAATAAAAGCGTGCAAGACCCTTTAATATGTTATTATATTATTGCGTTCATGACCGAATATAAACCACAAGGCAACAACTCAGCCTTGGCTTGGCCAGAGGTCTGCGCAGCTGCGCCGGCCCTAGGTTTAGCCATGGCGCAGCTGCGCCAGCCTGAAATCTTGTCTGAGTATTCTGCTTGCTTTCTGATGTTGTTGATTGGTCTACAATGATACTCTAAACCATTAAAAAAAGTTTGGTTGATACTGATCTTATTCAAATGTGATGATGATATGGTATAAAGATTATAAATTTGTAAAAAGGAATTCCAAAGGTAAATAAAGACATAACCGAATAAGCATTGTGATGCCATACGTGTTACTTGATTTCATGACATCTTATATACTAATTTTATGCTACATGTGTATAAGTACGTAATAATGTATGTATAGGGTTATATGAATAAGTTAGAATCATACGTGTATAATTAATTTACACGTCAAGCTGTGTATCAAATGTGGGTAGCTAATGGATATCCTATATATGTAACTATGTTATAATAGGATTCAAAAGGTGTTGATTTATTTAACAAGGATAGACTATGCATAAGACAAGTTCTCTAACTTACACTCTTTTAAAGTGCAAGTTTCCTGACTTACACTCATTTATAGTGCAAGTATCTGAACCCTACTTTTATTGTGTTGCAAGTATCCTATCCTTGTGGTTACTTATTCGAGGAACGTCGTAAGCAAGTTCCCTAACTTATACTCTTTCATTGTGCAAGTTTCCTTGAAACCGTTCTTGTATATTAATTGCAAGTATCTGACTACTCTTTTATTGAGCAAGTATTTGATTCATACTGTTCGTTGAAAACATATTCGAGCTTGTACTAACTTTGGTCGTTCGAGTAAATAAGTGCTAGAATAATTCTTGCCTTATAAACTTATGTTTCATAGTTTGATTTAAATCACGATTATGTTCTTCGAATTATTGTTGCAAGTATTGAACTCATAAATTGTTCTTATATACATTGTTGAAATTGTCTATGCCATTTAATTCGGCTAGACCAATATCATGAATTAGAAAGCAATCCACACCAATTGCCTTGGTGCGGACTCTTAGAAATTGACTGAGTTGAACAACCCTTGTAAAAAGGGGAACTATATAGTCGGGGTGCCGACAGTGGTGTGGTAGGTTATGCATAACTCCAGGTACGATAGGCTGATCCCCTAATTGTACTTGGTTGGGTTAGCAGAAATATTTTTGGTAATTCTAGTAGAAGTTCGTGGTTCTTAGCGACCACTCAGTATCCAGTATTTATTTACTTGAAACTTTGAATTCTTTGGATTCTTTTATAAATCCTTGGTCCACAGCGACACTTAGTGATATCTATTCATTCACTTGAAATTGTTGAAACTTTTGAATCCTTTAAAAACTTCTCGACCCGTAGTAGTCCTTATTCAACTTCACATAATAGATTTGGAAGTCATTGCTATTTATTTTGTTCACAACATTCTTATTTGAAATCCTAAGCGATTAATTATCGTTTTACCCTTGAGATTTAGAACTGTATATATTCCTGTTAACATTTATTGGCATATTACTTGCTGAGCAAATTTGTTGCTCACTCTTGCTTCCCATAAACATTTCAGTTAGGGCAGGGCATGGTGGAACCCCAGGACAGGACAAATGCGAAGGCAAGGCCATAGAGTAGATATTCTTTCTATATTAGGATGTTTCCGTTATATTGTATTAAGACTTATTTAATGTTATGTATTAAGATATATTTGGTTTAAGTTATGAAGCGTATTAGTAATAGTTTCGAGACTTGGGACGAGAATATTTATGTTATATCAATGTAAATTATTCTGTTATTCCGTTGTTTGAGATTTTAGTTGTTATTAGAATTAGTACGTGATGAACCGAATTCGAGATCAGTGACGGTCTGAATTTGGGGGCGTCATAGGATTCACTCGAGAACGTCTTCAAACTTCTGACAGCTCAGAAGAAGATTGGCCAACTTTTTCCGCTAACTAACACTAATGCAAACAACTTCGACACTAGCAAGAAATGTGCTTATCATTCCGGATCACCGGGACATGACACCCAAGATTGTTGGTCCCTCAAGCACAAAATCCATGATTTGATTGATAATAGAGAAATTTTGGTCACAAAGCCAGATCAACCGCATGTCCAAGATAACCCTCTCCCACAACACAAGGAGCAGAGTGTCAACATGATCAATACTTTAGGTGGAGAAGGATCCAAATACCTCCGCTATGTTGAGAAATCAACTCAATTCAACAACATCAGCCCAATGAGTTTGGAAGCTTTTGAAAAATAATTCCTGATAGAGTAAGAAATAAAGTCTATCAAGAAACAAATTGAGTAGTTGGTTGAACTGGTCGTCCACCAACATCAACACACCAGAAAGATGTTGAAGCAAATCCATCAATCTATTAGCAGTCGCTCTCCTTTAGCGGAAGTCAATCCCAATCAAGATCATAGCCGGACTTGTGAGCTTATACCTTGGACTGACATGGGGATCGAAGAAGCAAGTGTCCAAGCAGGTGGGAAGTTCCTATTTCAAAGGAATTTCATCAATTTGAACCAGCCAATGGAAGATATCATGTAAATGCTGATCAACGAGGGAATGGTTAAAGACTTTCTACCTCCGCTGAACCCTCAACCTAGAAAATTCAAACCTGACCAAATATGGCAGTACCATTCCAACTCTCCCAGCAATGATACAGAAGAATGTTGGGCACTTCGTAACCTAATTCAAGACCTGATTGAGAAAGGTGACCTAATCAGAGGAAATCAAATCCTCGACATGACAGGTAAAGATAGCCTATGGATCCCCGATGCATGGTATCAGGACACAGTGGCTATCATATCCTGTGATAAAGAATCAATCATCACGCCCCTGATACTGACAGGAAAAGGGGTCCAAGATAAATAAAATCCTGTGAAGGTGGCTGCACCTCAACCTCTAATTTTTCCCTTCAGGCCTCAGTACCCGATTACCAGTCTGAAGAAGGTCCCATGGAACTACGGGGACATTGAAAGCTCTACTTCAAACAACATGTCCATCCTGTCAAAGGATAATCCATTGTACCTACCTCAGCGGGTGATTAAACCAGTTACCAAAGCAAAAGATAGGGTTGCTGAAGAAAAGATACAAGAGTTCCTAAAAAAGATGGGACACAATGAAATCAAGATAGTGCAAAGCTTGAAAGACGCACCCAAGCAAATATCCATCCTGGACTTGGTCCTATCATCAGAGGATCACCGTAACATCCTAGTGAAGGTACTAGAAGAAGCCCATCTACCACACACGGTAGACACAGAGAAATTCCATCACGTGATAGAACATATTTTCAACAACAATGTGATTTCCTTCACAGACGATGATATCCCAGCTGAGGGGAGGGGTCACCACAAGTCCCTGCATATAGCTGTTATGTCCTCCGGATACGTGATCGGAGGAGTGCTTATTGATGGAGGATCTTCCCTCAACATTTGTCCATACGACACGTTAGAAAGAATGAAGATCAATCCAAACCGTTTCAAATCCAGTCATATAGTTATCCAGGCTTTCGATGGATCTCGCCGCCTGGCTATGGGGGAAATCGAGCTTCCTCTATAAATTAGTCCACACATCTTCTACGTATCTTTCCAGGTGCTCAACATAGCCACTGAATACAATTTGTTGTTGGGCAGGCCATGGACCCACATAGCCGGGGCTGTTCCATCCACCCTCCATCAGCAACTCAAGTACATTATCAATGGTAGTCTCATCACAGTGAATGTCTAACCGGAATACCCTACCCATATACATGGGGACATGCCAATGATTAGCCTGGACACCGGGGTTGAACCTACAAGTTTTTAAGCTCTCGAGGTAAGTGATATTCAATATCTACCAATTGGGGCACCAGCGCTGAGACCTAAAATTTCTACTGAAGTAATGACAGTGGGCCAAGAAATGGTAGCTGCGGGTTTCCAGCCTGGAAAAGGGTTAGGAAAAAATAAGCACGACATTCAGATGCCAATTCAAATCCCAAGTCAGATGGGAAGAGCAGGATTGGGATTTTCATCCGGGTCAAACCACCGGAATCCACACAAACATCCCAAGGCTCAAGTCTCCACGATTCGGGTCCCAATCCTCACAAATGCCAAATGGGTGAAACCTACAAGGAAGATCCCTACGGGGGCATCAGCCATGCTATTTCCTTCAATCATACCTGTCCATGAAAGAAAAGCCCTCAAGCCTGAGGCAGATAGCGAAAAAGGGAAAAGAAAAGATCCTGTACGGAGGACGAGACCCATTCGTTAACATAAAAGTCATTATCTACTATGAAGGAATGAATGATGAACTCCCAGATTGTGACGATGAAGAACGTGCGTACTTTCCTCGTAGCAAACAGAGGAACAATCCCCATAAAAGCTACGGCCATATCCTAAAGGATGTCTCAGTTGTCATTCAAGACGAGATAGATGAACACACTTCCAGCATCCTCCCTATCCATGAGGGTCTAACCCTGGACAATTGGAGCAGTGTCCCTTGCCTCAGTTGAAAAGGGTAAAGGGGCAGACAGTCAATCTCCCCTTAATCATGCTTTCATTTACTGCTTAGTTTTGATTGCACAGCTATAGCAGTAACTTTTATCATGCTTTACAAATGCTATGTGTAAGAACTTGTATATATTAATGAAAGCATTTTTGTTTGCAGGACCTAAGCATTGGATGTGTGTGTCTCTGCTGATGAGATGCCAACCTATCAACATAACTCCAACCATGATGCAAGATTGAGCTTCGACTTGACGGATCTTGATCAAGAGGAGGAAGATGACTATGAGGTGCCAGAGGAGATCAAGGAATGGATCGAAGACAAACCCAAACCAAACCTCGATCAAACCTCCACCATCAACATAGGAACCTCCGAAACCATCAAAGAAATCCAAATAGGTTTAGGCGTCACCTCAGATCAAAAAGCCGACCTGATCGTGTTAGAGTTTATGCCCTAGAGGCTAATTCTTTGATGTAATTGTTTAAACATTTTTTGATATTATATTTGATTGAATAAATGAATTATTTTATTATGGTTTTATTTACTGCGTTATATAAATGTTAACATAATAAAAGTCCTTAGAATAGTGATACAAATTATATGGCTTCAAGTATGTGACTTGAACATGAGATCATATAGTTACAATTAGTATCATTACTCTTAAATGTCCCTAGTCAAGTGTCATTGTTAATTGGACAACAATGATACATTGAGACTAGTATGTGGATTAACTGATGGGCAAATCTCATTGGTCATAAATATATGAGATATTGAGTCAATGCATAGGTACATGTTAGAGAACAATGTACTGGGCAGACCCACCATGAGAATTCTACGTGGAGCATTATGCAAAGTGTCATAAGCAATTCTCATAGTGACAATGATGTAATGATCCTCCGACCTGAAATCACTATATTACTACACGAGAATTTATGTACTTTGATATCATCAAAGGCCACCTTTAATAGGTGGACGATAAAGGTGATTATTAGGTATATCATGAATCGTGTGAGGAATATGAGTGATCTAGATGGAATTTAACCCTCCTATATATTAGGGGTGATATCCATAGGCCTCTTGATTGAGTAGGACTATGAAATGCATGGCCATGCTCAAATAGTGATTTATTTCATATAGTCTACTCATCGATCAAGAAAACTCATATTAAATTATGAAGAGGATGACACATTCCATGCCTCGAGTTTAATCCAGGATGTCAAGGTTAAAAGGATTAAATTACATTGAAACATTGGTCACGAAAAGGTTGTATCGAATCACCGATCTTATTATTATTTGGGTAGCAGTGATGCATTACTAGATGCCGCTCACTGTTTATAATTTTATAATATGATTTTAAAATTATTGCCAACATAATAATAACCTATAGGGTCACACACTTAGAACGTAATTAAAAGGGAATTAATTTAAATTGTATGGATTTAAATATATCAATATGATTGATAGTATTTAAATTATGAATTTAAATTAATAGGATAATTTGTATATATATATATATGTATATTAATTAAGTAAGACTTAATTAAGATATAATATATATATATATATATATAAATTCATATTTTATATTTCTAATTGGATTAGGTTTTGGTTAATTCCTTTAACTGCTATATATATGATATATCAGCCGTTTAGGGTATTATCGATATCAAAACCCTAGCCGCTCTTAGAGAGAGACTAGAGAGAAAAATTTCGAAAAATCCAGATCCTTGGCGGCTAGTACCGCAGCTTTCCTTGCTGCAGATCGTGTGACGATTCGCGGGACGTTCGTGTGGATACCATAGAGGCGCAATTCCGTTGGATTGCGTTGAGGATTCGAAGCAGTTCTAGAATCTCCATCGTCTCCTTTCAGGCTTGAATAATCGTTAAAACATATCTTAACCTCTGAATTAATATGTTTTCGCATGGATCCTGTTTTAGGGTTTCGAAAATTTTTAATTTCTGTTGCGTTTATGTGCCGAAAACCCTACAGATCGAACTCCTAACATAGTACCAGGATGTGTTTGCATGGTCGCATAAGACATGATAGGTTTATCCACAAACATTGTCATCCATCGAATGCCCATCAAACAAGGGTTCAAACTAGTCAAACAAAAGCTCAGACGATTGAAAGCTGAGTGGAGTCTCAAAGTCAAAGAATAAATAGTTAAGCAATTCAAAGTAGGGATCATCATGGTATCAACATATCCCGAAAGGCTATCAAATATAGTCCCAGTGCCTAAACCAGGGGGGAACGTACGAGTCTGCATGGATTACCGGGATCTAAACAAAGCCTGCCTCAAGGATAATTTTTCGGTACCTTTTATCCACACCCTGATTGACAATACTGCGCAGTACGGCATGTATTCCTTCGTAGACTGCTTTGCTGGTTACCATCAAATCATGGTTGCTGAAGAAGACCGGGAGAAAACAACTTTTATCACTCCCTGGGGATCTTTTTGCTATCAACGACTATCCTTCAGCCTCATCAATGCCGGAGCAACGTCTCAGCGATCCATGATGGCCCTCTTTCATGATATGATGTATAAAGAAGTCTATGTTGACGATATCATCATCAAATCCCGGAGGGAGAATGATCACATAGACCATCTCAGGAAGCTGTTCAACAAGTTGCGCAAGTACAACCTCAAGCTAAATCTCACCAAATGCACTTTTGGTGTCAAGGCAGGCAAACTGCTAGGATTCTTGGTGAGCAATCGGGGCATTGAGTTAGACCCTGCTAAGATCAGAGCCATTTCTAAAATGCACGTGCCTCGTACAGAGAAGGAGATACGAGGATTCCTAAGAAGGATCAACTTCATAAGTCGGTTCATTTCCCAGCTCACAGCAACCCGTGTGCTGTGAGCCCATCTTCAAGCTGTTAAGGAAGAATTCCTCCATCAAATGGAATGAGGATTGTCAGCAAGCCTTCCTTGCCATTAAAAAGGTGCTTATAGAAGCACCTGTTTTGTTACCTCCGAGGGATGGAGTCCCCTTATTCATGTACCTGTCCGTCAATGCCATTGTCACGGGCTGTATGCTAGGACAGAAGGATGATAGTAGCAAAGAAAGAGCTATCTACTACATCAGCAAAAGATTCAGTAGCGGGGAACAAAAACACACCCTGATCGAAAAGACATGTTGTGCATTAGCATGGGCCGCCATGAGGTTGCAACACTATTTGCATGGGCACACGACATATCTCATATCCCTCATGGATCGACTAAAATACATCTTCAATAAACTAATGTTAAATTGCTGACTGTCCAAATGGCAGTTGATTCTACAGCAGTTCGACATTGTCTACGTGACTCAGAAGTCTATCCAAGGCCAAGGCATTGCAGATTAATTAGCAGAAGCACCTTCAGGAGGGTTCGAGCCCCTGGAGACATATTTCCCAGATGATGGGATTATGATAATTCAACAACTCTAGTCAGATAATACAGTCCAACCATGGAAAGTGTATTTCGACGGAGCGGTTAATATGGAAGGTTCCGGAGCTGAGGTAGTCCTTATCTCTGTACAGGTGATCAATATCCTGTGGCTACCAAACTTAAATTTGGCAACACCAACAACACGGCCGAGTACGAAGGCTGTATACTAGGGTTGAAACTAGCCCAATCCATGGGTATCAAACACTTATTGGCCTTTGGAGATTCTGAGTTGGTCATTAGACAAACCACCGGCAAGTATCTCACAAAAGAACTTCATCTGCTGCCCTATCTGTGACACCCCCAAATCCGGGTACTTCGTTTCCACATGATTTGGTGTTCACTTTCTAATTAAAACATATATCTACCCAGTATTAAAGAATTTCAAACTAATTACAACCTTCATAAAACCTTAATAAAAATCTTCCTCTAGAAAGAATGACAACTTGTTCAATAAAATTCCAGGGTTATCTAAACCTTAACATCATTCAGATAACGTAAATGCGAAAACATAAACATAACCAACTAAGTCTTATTACAAAGCAACTTGTCATAACAAGCCTTCATTTATTCATCTTTCCTTTTCCTTTACTTGTTGATGGTATGTCAACATTCTTGGTCTCAACTGCAAGTGGTGGTAAAGCAGGCAAGAGTGAGCAAACAAAAGCTCACTTGAAAATACAACAGTGATATGACATAAGTGAATCTTTTCAAAAGAGTTTGAATAACTTTACTTTCATCAATATAAAGAATTGAATTATAATTCTTTCATCAATATATAGAATTCGAATATGGAATCATCTGAGGGTCATAAGACCTTGAACCATTGTCCTAGGTTATAAATATTTCTATTTAAACCTTTAACAGTCAATAAGACTATAGACATTAACTCGTACTCAGGAGGGTCAACCCTTTGTACCATGAATTGTGCACAACCATCTTAACACTTTCGCATAAAATATCCCCTAATTAATAGGGTTGTTCCTTCTCAGAAATTGAATACAAGTCCGCTCCAAAGAAAGTTTGGTTTGGATAGATAAGGGAACTTTAGAGTTCAACTATCATCAACTAGGAGTAGTTGAATCGACTTTCAGTTCTTTACAGTTCAATAATATAAGAATCATGAACCAATTGCAAAATATGACAATAAACTTCATGACAATAAACTTCATAATAGATAGGCATGCTTTTAGAAACAACTTAAAGCATTCGATAGACTAAGTAGATCTTACTTGAACAACTAAGTCAAGATCATATTAGTAAAATAACGCTTTAATACTTACGCTTTATGAGTGTGGTATAACTTGTACCACATATAACAAGTTAAGGAACGTGAATGAACTTTCATGATTTCTTGAGCAAGGGTTAGGAAACTTGCACAATAAAAATATACAATGAATAGGCTTGTATAGAATTCTAGAGTAGCTTAAAGAACTTACACAATATAAATAACAAGTTTAGAAACTTGCTTAACATAAGAGAATAAGGGTAAGAGAACTTGCCTTAAGCGCAAGCTACACTTTAACAATTATAACCACTTCACAAACACCCTACACATTTATATTACATTCAAACCATCTATTAGTATCCAACTACAATATTTAAACCATCGAACTTCATATCTAAGTCCATCTCACAATATAATTTACCACATTGGTTGCTAATTAGTCAAGTACGTGAGGCTATACTCACGGCATACATTCATAAGCCTATAACTCAATGAATCGTGTTGTGTGCCTCGTGAAAGCAACACACACACACACATGTAACACATTCATAATATATTTCAATCCAACTTAAACACATCAAAAACATGTTATCTTATTACACCTTTCACTTTCCAAGTCTTAGAAACAAGTTAGCTTAACAAACGGGGCATAAAAACTCAAAAACAAAACTCCAAATTTTCTGGGCAGCAACATCACCCGCTGGGGTGGGTCCCCATAGGGAAATACACCCGCTGGGGCTGGTGCTCCCCCTGCTGCACCACTTGGTTCGCGAACTGGTGGAGAATTAAGCCAATTTGGCTCATTGCTTCACACCGAATTCGATTTTTTTCCAACATGATAAATATAAAACTTGATACGAATAATATTTTATACTTATTAACATGCTCATTAGATATATAATCCATAAAACACATAATCCAAAACAAGATTTCATGATTTTCAAAGAAAACACAATTTTAAGCGTTCTTGACAAAAATTGCTACTACGAATTCGTTTTTCATCCAATTCAAGTTATTCCAATTGTAATCACTCATATTCTTAACATATTAACTTAATACATGATCAATTTTAACAATGACTCAAAATCAACATCAATTTGATAGTTTTAAAAGCCATTTTTTAGAAATAACTTCACCGAAAATCACTATGAGCACACTTCGTATTGTTTATCAAAAATTCATTGATTGAATTACTAGAACAACCATATAACTCATATATAATCATGTTATATCACATATTACACATAATTCATGCTCACATCAAGGATTTA
The DNA here is from genome assembly GCA_020205555.1 of Panax stipuleanatus. NCBI lineage: Eukaryota > Viridiplantae > Streptophyta > Magnoliopsida > Apiales > Araliaceae > Panax > Panax stipuleanatus. The sequence goes on along the minus strand of CM035124.1, from coordinate 80,697,863 downwards.
AATATATTTTCAACATAAATTCATAATCTAACATTATGAACATGAATTTCATAGTATTCATCATATACTTATGAATTGAAATTCTTAAACAACTATGAAACCCTCATGTAAACATATATATATATATATATATATATATATATACACACATATCCCATTCACATATCAAAATAAATAACTTTCTTAAAGAGACTTTCACATAGAGTTCTAAAACCATGAAAACATAAAAGAATATGCTTTGAAAACTTGTTTTTACAACAATTGTATTTTGAAAACCCTTTCATGGCATACAATTACATATGAAAACATATGAACACCATATATACATATAATTTCATGATTGAAAAAACCTAATTTGATAAAAAAGACTTACAACACATAAGAATTGAGTACAATGGTTAGGGTATAACCTTACTAGTTTTATTTAAAAAGAAGAGATGATGAAGATGATGATCCTCTTATGCCTTCTCAAGCCTTTCTTCCTCTTCTCTCTTCTTCTTCTCTGACAATTCTCTCTAACCCTCTTCTTCTTTCTTTCTTTGTTTTGTAAAACTAACGTAACTTTTAACTTAACATATATTATACAATATACAACATACATATATAATAGATATATAATAAATATAATACTTATAACCATATTAATTCTTATTAATAACATAGGTTACAAAATTTGAAAAGTCCAAGGCCATGTTTGGCAACCTCTTAGAAAAATAGGTTTTTAGTGCTAAGGCCTTGTTTGGGTAAAATAAGATTAAACAAGTACAAGGGCCTTGTTTGGCAAAACACTCTACAATCCTTTTCTAGTCTTTTAATAACTCTTTAAATCCATAGATTAAATATTACACTTATTTAATTAAATTACAACACTCTAATTCAATTAAATAAACTAACATTCACATAATACCAAATTGTCACACAATTGAATTTTCTTTATTAAACATAATTCGTCTAACAAATTATTATCACTTAGCACATAACATTAACTCTAATTAAATTATTCCCCATTAAATTAAAATGATGCTACACCATTGCTAACATATCAATTTAATTAATCAAATAGCACTTAATTAAATTGTCCACAACAATCGCACAATTTATTTATTTATCTTCACAAATAAATTCCACAAAATATTTATTTAATTCAATAAATATTTACAATTAACATATAAAATTCTCAATCGTTACAGTCTTCCCTCCTTAAAAGGATTCTGTCCCCAGAATCACAATATAAAAAAAAATCTCATAAAAATTCTCATCTGTTACAATATCATTGACAAGTCCTCAAAATGTCCCACGAGTTCGAAGCAATAACCTTCGTCCACATTCCTTGGGGTCGAAATGACTATGCTGATGCACTGGCAACGTTGGCTTCATTAATCCGCATATCCAACAAGAGCGGGTTTTCCAACATCCAGTTCACAAATTAAAAAGCACCAACGTACGGGAATTACATTGGAGAAGTATCCGACGAAATACCTCTTGTTAAGCAACCTTGGTTTCAAGACATCAAGGAATACCTCGTGATGGATCTACACCCGCTGGTGCAAGGCAATCAGAGCGGAAACGGATTCTCAGAATGGCCATGAAGTTCTATCTGAGCGGAGATGCACTTTATAAAAGGGATGCTGGAATAGGCCTGTTAAGATGCCTCGACAAGAAGCAAGCCCAAAGACTAATGAATGAAGTCCATGGAATAGTCTGTGGTCCACATATGAGCGACCATCTACTGGCCAAGGAGATAATCATAACAGGACATTACTGGATCTCCCTCAAAGCTGATTGCGATGATCACGTCAAGAGAAGCTTTCAATGCCAAACACATGGAAATGCCATTTATGCTCCTCCAAATGAGTTGCATAACATGAGTGCACCATGGCCTTTTTCTATGTGGGGAATGGACGTGATAGGTCTAGTCGAACCCAAAGCCATCAACAGCCATCGGTTCATCTTCACCATGATCGACTACTTCACCAAATGGGTTGAAGCAGCCTCTTTTCCTAAAGTCACAAAAGAGGTCATCATCAGTTTCATCAGAAACAATGTTGTCTATTGATATGGACAATCGGAGGTGATCGTATCAGACAACGCCAAAGACTTGAACATTCAAATAATTATAGAAATTTATGCCAAGTGCCACATTAAGCATCTCAACTCCGTCATCTATCGGCCCAAGATGAACGGTGCTGTCGAAGCGGCCAACAAAAACATCAAGAAGATCATGTAGAAAATGTTCGCCAATCACAAAGACTGGCCTGACCTACTACCTCTCACCCTGTTAGCCTACAGGACGTCAATACGCAACTTTACTAGGGCTACCCCTTATTCACTTGTCTATGGCATGGAAGTAGTCCTCCCCATAAAAGTAGAGATGGAGTCTTTACGAGTGTTAATAGATGCTCAGATGGATGAAGATCAATGGTTGCAAAACCGATATCATCAACTGTCCCTGATAGACGAAAAGAGGGCCACATCCATTTTCCATGGACGGTTATACCAACAAAGGATCGCCAGGTCCTACAACAAGAAAGTCCGAATTCGATAATTCAATGAAAATAATTTGGTGTTAAAGAAAACCCTGGCCAATTAGGATGAAGCCAAAGAAAAATTTGCCCCAAACTAGGAAGGCCCTTTCATTGTCAAGGAAGTGCTGATAGGGGGAGCCATCAGTCTATAAGAAATGGACAGGAACGAATTTCCCCAACTCATCAATTCAGACACGGTGAAAAAGTACTACGTCTAAAGCACATGCATACCCGTATCTGGGTCCTATAAATCGAATCAGGTTTGACTTTTCACTAGGGAAGCCTGAACTACGAATGACCTGATCTCCCTCAGCCCGGAGAGTACCTAGGCAACCATCTATGGTGCGGTTAAATCAAGAAAAAATCCAAAGAACTTGCAAATTCCAGCATCAAATTCCAAAGCTCATCGAACCAAATTCAAACCCCAGATAAACTCTTTTTCAAGCCTCTTCAATTAAATAACCAGAACTACGAATGGCCTGATATCCCTCAACTAGGGAGTACGTAGGCAGCCCTCTACGGAGCGGTTTGACCTTAAAAAAAACAAAAAAATTGAACACCAGTTCCAAGACACCGAAGATAAATAAAAGCTAAATGCTGTCAAGCTGTCTGATTACCAGACCCATTTGAGGAACTCCCTTGACACCTCAACTATCAGTCCATCAAGGAAAAGTTCAAAACGCATTAACAACTGCAAGTCATGACGAAAGTGGTAATCACTTAGCGATGACAATACATCTCTAAGCAAGGAAGTATCTCAAAAATATATTTCTTTGATATATAAACTGCTTTATATACATAGTGCCCTGTACATGACAAAAACTGGCTGATCTAGTCTATGCAAGGAAAAATAAAGCTAGTTTATGGACCCAAGGACAAGTGGGTCAGCAATGCCAGCATGACATCTCTCTCTGAAGATGGAGGAGCATCTATAAGAGTAGTCCACTCAGCCCCCATACGGCTCCGAACATCCAAAGTCATCTGCAAGATGGCATTGTGGTCATCAATGTAAGCACTCAACTTGGTAACCAAACCATGGGTGTAAGATCCGATAGCAGTACTATCAGCAATGTGGAAATAACGGGAAGCGATACCCTCATCCCTCTCTGCAAAAGCTGCATCCCGAGAAATTAAAGTATCCTCAATCTCAACATAGGATGCATCTCTGGCAGAGCGAACCTCATCTCGCTCCACAATGGCAGTATCTAAAGCAGAGCGAAGCTCCTCCAGCTTAATCAATCCAATATCCAAGGCGGTCCTGAGACCATCCCTCTCAGCAAAAGCTAAATCCGTGCCAGACAAGGCAGCCAACTGCTGCGCTCTAGCTGAATCTCTCTCAAAGGTCATCCTGAATAGAGAATCTGACAAAGCTGGATCTCTCCCTGTGGGAATAATCGGGGGATAACTAATCAAAGATACAGCCAAATCTGCAAATAGATCATCTTCAGTAGGAGAATCGGGAACCTCAATGAGCTCCTCCTCGTCAGAATCCGCAAGCGGACGTAAATGAAGCTCTGCTACTGCGACTGTGGTCTCTGCCTCTAACCATGCAGAATACTTCAGGAGAACGACCCGGATTTCTACTGGAGAACTCTGTCCTCTCCTTGTGAGTCCAGCACTCATAAACTCTAACCGAGTTAGCCGGTGACATCGATGAAGCCGACATCCTCTGATCAGCAGAATCCTCAAAATGGTGCATACTCTGCCACTGATCAAATAGCTCCATAACTGCCAAGTGATGATAAGTAGTCATACCCCTTAATCCTACCAAAGGTAAATAATCCATGCCAGATGTATGAGTAATGAAGCTGAACGGGGTCGTCATCCCTGAGCATAACAAAACTGTGAAAGGATGCTCAATATCCGACAAAAATGCTAACCAGGACTCTAAGTCGACGCAATCAGGCGGACGAAAGGAGTAAACTGAGGATATCTCGTGGCTAAAACAATAGGCATGAGGTCTAAATGATCCAATCGGTCGTATGTGTGACATCAACCACATATACAGCACGACAGAGCTACCACGAAAAAACCCCACTGGATGGGTACTGCAATAGGTGAGCGACCTCAGTGTCTCCGCCAAGATCATAGGGATAATGGTACTCCCCTGCCTAAGGGCTCTGACTACAACAACCAATCCCACATCAAGGTGATCTAAATGCAATGACATATAAACATACACCACAATGCACATCAACAACATGTCTATCCTGGCTGTCTTCCAATCCTCTGCGAAAATGACAAAATCCCCGACGTGACGGTCGTAGCTATCAAGCTCACCATAGCTGTGACGCTCACAAATTCGGACCGCCACTTGGTCACTCGAATTCGGTTTGTCACGTTCTAAAATCAAACACTACAATAAATATTACGACTAAATGTTGCATCGCACAGCGGAATAATACACAACTATTACCGAATAGATTATATTTAATTAATATAATTTATTCACGTCCCAAGGTCTCGTAACTTAAACATCGGTTACCTAGCTTAAACATACCTTAAGCATATATAAACCTAACTAATACATAAAAGCATAAGTTCTTATTACAATTATAAGTTCTACATAAATAAAGCTACTCAGTAGCCTTTCCCCTGCCCTTGTCAATACTCGAGGGTCCGCACTACTCTGCCTGAACTGAAATGTTTTAAGGAAAACAAGAATGAGCAACAAGTTTGCTCAGCAAGTAATATAACAATAAGGGTGAGTATTATAGTTTTTGAATCTCAAAAAGGGTATAGCAAGGTATGATAGTTATAGAATAGCAAGAATATCAACAGTTCTTAATAACAGTCGCTAAGGACAGAATAATATCAATATGATTCAATACTAAATCAATTTAAGATTTAAAGATAACTGAATACTGAGCAGTCACTACGGACTATGAACTCTTACTAGAATTAACAGTAATATACTGAAAATCTAATAAAATAAGTACAACAGGTGATCAGCCTAAAGTACTCTACGGTATGTATATCGTTCAATCGTACTAAAGTGCGCACGTCGGTCACCAGAAAAATATAATTTCCCTTCAAAGAAGGTAGTTCATCTCAGTCAAACACAAGATCCTTGCACTAATCAATTAGTTTGGGTCGCCTTTCAACAATATAAGTCTAGCCGAATCAAATGGCATAGATCACAACAATTATAAGTTCAATATTAAGATTTAAAGCTCGAAGAATATAAATCGACTTTTATCTTTTCTATGAAGTATACATGAATCGCAAATTCCAAAAGTTAACTTGTATGACAATAATAGCACAAGCTTAATAAATGCTCAATAAAGAGTAGGGTTAGGAACTTGCTTACAACGTTCCTTGAATAAAGTAAATACAAAGATAGAATACTTGCAAATAATACAAGAACGAATTTAAGGAAACTTGCCTTAAGCGTAGTCTATCCACGAAATTAATCAACACTTTCGAATCCTATAGTAATATAGTTACGTATAAATATGATATCTATTAGTTATATATTTCAACATAATATCTTATCTTGGATATACAATCAACACATAAACTAAGTTTTAACCTAGTTACCCCGTCATACTATATAGCATCATATTAATTCACAAGTCTCGACTAATATACTTTTATCCTTAACATTTATCTTTTCGGGTTAATCAAGTTTACATATCGTCATTTTCACATACGATCACAACAAATAGCGAACATACTCTTTTTAGCAAGTTATGGCATTATTGTATGTTAACCGTCAAAATCAGATTCAAGTATTAACCTATGATATCACATAACATATATGCATACTAAAGGATGCCTTCATGCTTCCCAAATCCATCTAAGTTCTCTCTTTCATGATATGGTTCTAAGTTAACACTTTTGACATCTTATTGTCATTTAAGGTCATAAAAATCACAAAGTCTAACATGCTTGCTTTTTAAACAAATAAGGTATTCATATAACCTGTATTAGGCATACTCATGAATATTTATATCGCATACATGTAACTATCATTGTTATTAGTTTGAAAGTATGCTTCATTTATGCTTAACTTAAATCACGACACCTAATCATGGTATATATACATGTATGATACATGAGTGAGTCTAAGAGTGCTATCACATATGTTCATAAATTTCAGAATTCAATTCTCAATGTAACATGTTGACGTTCACATTCAAAACTCGTAATTTCATTAGTAAAGCTCACTAATAAGGTTCGCATGTTCACCTTGCATTATGAAATAATATACGTAAGTTAACATGCTTTTCATGCATTCTTAAACCATACCAATATGTTTGCCAAATCAGAATACATATATGATATTTACATGTCATTGTTCGCCTTCAAAACTTATATTTTTATTAGAAATTATTTATTAATGGGGTCCAACATGTTCATGTTACCGTATGATACATGTATACACAAGTCAATACATCCTTCATTCATTTCTAAACTATAATAACATGTATCAAAGGCCAGAATGTAATTATAACACATCCAAGTCCCCTTTTATAACTTTAAGTTCCTTTTTGAAAATCATAAGTCGTTTTATCAAAATGTATACCATCTTGGTTTAAACATGCTTACGTAAGGTCTATGTACTTATACATACGTGTTACTCATGTTAACATGCTTGTCTAAGCTATATAAGTAAACCGTCGCTTAACAGATTCATAGCATAAATTAAAAACTGGGACAGGCTGCTGGCGCAGCTGCGCAGCTTCCTCGTATAAGATTGGCGCAGCTGCGCCGACTCTCGGCCAGCAGCAGACAATCTCTGCAAACAGCAACTACAAACCAAATTTCCAAATTACACAACAAATTCATTTCTATACTACCACATTTTGGTTTAAACATGCTTATAAGTCCATATAACACTTAAACAAGCATGATATATCCCAAATTATACTCTAATTCAACATGATTAAAAAATAGAATATTGACAGAAACAAAAATAGAAAATGAAGAACAAGGAGCAATCTTATACCTTTGCTATATAAAATGAACTTGCTGAAATTAAAATCTCTCCCTCTATGACTATCTTGTTAACAACTCACAACACTCTCTCAATTCAACACTTAGCAAAATTCTCAGCAAATCAAATTGAAGTACATGGGTTGTATTTATAGAGAAAATGATATCCAGACATTGCATTTCCACACCATTTCAAACCAATGGAAGACATAAGAACGTGAAGGTTAAGAGAGAGTAGTTAGATGGTAGTTGAATTACACTATTATGCCCACTCCCTTGTTCATCATTGGCTAGAGAGCTATGAAATGTTTGCTGAGTTTAAGGTTATAGGGAGCTAGCTTCATGATGTATTCTAGTGTGGGGAAAATGAGCCATTCAATATGGGACAAGCAAAGCAAATCTCAGCATTCTTACAACACTTATGTTATACACTTATACATAATTCCTACTCTTATGTTATATTTTATATACATATCATCCATACATAAGTTATAACTTAATGTCACAATATAAATTTACATAAGTAATACTTCAATGTAGTAAAGGTAATTTGTACGCATATAATCCATGTACATTTTGTTAATACCGGATATAATTTGATCGGATATTATCACATTTCATTGTCTCCTTTATTATTAAATTTTATTAATTCAATAATTATTTACAATATATCCATGATATATTATTTTATTGTATAGTCATATACACATTGTCACACACACATTTCATGCAACTCTTACAACTCAATAAACTTTACTATATAGTTTATATACATATATAACATCGTCCAATTGCACTTTACACTTCGTATAATATATAGTTAGCTACTATACGTTATACTTTTATATCGCATTCTTGCACATATGAATTAATAAATTACTTATCTTATCAATTAATATTTAATAATATTAATCCATCCTTTATCAACCAATGTAATTATTAATCTCCATAACAATTAATTGATATTGATATGATTAATGTTTACATTGAATAAATATAAATCATAAACAAGTTACCTATTATTATTCCATTATTTGCAATAATAATATTCAACACATTATTCTATAATAATTAAGTAACAATTAATATAGATTAATTATTCGCTTAATAATTCCTTCGTTGATTAATATAATCATTATTATTTCTCATCACCGTGCCACACAAGACATTCAACGAGCTTATCGCAAACTCCTAAATTTCTCATTTATTATAAATATTTAATTTAATATAATTGAGTTAACTCATCTCATAACACAAAATCATTTATATTCAAATAAATATTCATTTCCATTAATATATTTATTTATTAATATTCAAAAATTCTCGCGTATTACAATAGCGCTCTATCAAGAAGTCAAAGGAGATCACATACAGTGAAACGATCTCAACCATGACTATGCTCTGCCGAAGACCGGACAGCCGAGTAAACGGTCTCCGCATATCACTAATAGCCGTCCGAGCACACAGCGAGTCTAATTCCAAGCCATTAAATCTCTGGTATTCCACCAGAGTAGGCGAAAGCTCACACCGCCCAATGCGGAATACTTGTCTCTCCAATACCCATAAGGGTAGGATGCCATCAATAAAGTCGTTTGAAACCTTGAAATCTACAAGGGCCATCGAATGTCCCAGCATCTGGTCAACTGTCCCCCTAGCTGGAAAGGGCAGACTATCATACCATGACCGCAACGATGCCGCCACCGCTGACAGTGGCAAATGCTCTATACGGCTAACTACAGACGTCGTCATCTGTAGCACAGTATCACAAAGACCGTCCAGAGGTCAAGTTAAATCGCAGTTGTCTGAATGCATACACATGATACATGAATGATGACAATTAAATAAACATGATGCAGCAGATGTGCTATCTATTAAGTACTGTAGGTTGCGAGACTTGGGGGAATAATTATAAAAAATCATTGTAAATTATTCTAGAATAGATTTTCCGCTGTGATCGTGTGATATTTAGTTATTATTATCGTGATGTATTACCATGAGCACGTGATGAACCGAATTCGAGAGACCAAGTGGCGGTCCTGGAATTTGGGGGCGTCACATTAAGCATCTTAACTCCGTCATCTATCGGCCCAAGATGAACGGTGCTGTCGAAGCGACCAACAAAAATATCAAGAAGTCCATGAAGAAAATGTCTGTAAATCACAAAGACTGGCCTGACCTGCTACCTCTCACCCTGTTAGCCTATAGGACGTCAATGTGCACCTCTACTGGGGCTACCTCCTATTCACTGGTCTATGGCATGGAAGCAGTCCTCCCCATAAAAGTAGAGATGGAGTCTTTACAAGTGTTAATAGATGCTCAGATGGACGAAGATCAATGGTTGCAAGACCGATATCATCAACTGTCCCTGATAGACGAAAAGAGGGCCATAGCCATTTTCCACTGACGGTTATACCAATAAAGGATCGCCAGGTCCTACAATAAGAAAGTTCGAATTCGGCAATTCAAAGAAAATGATTTGGTGTTAAAGAAAATCCTGGACAATCAGGATGAAGCCAAAGGAAAATTTTCCCCAAACTGGGAAGGCCCTTTCATTGTCAAGGAAGTGCTGACAGGGGAAGCAATCAGGCTACAAGAAATGGACGGGAACGAATTTGCCCAACTAATCAATTCAGACACCGTGAAAAAGTACTACATTTGAAGCACATGCATACCCGTATTTGGGTCCTATAAATCAAATCAGGTTCGACTTTTCACTAGGGAAGCATGAATACGAATGACCTGATCTCCATCAGCCCATGAGTACATAGGCAACCATCTATGGTGCGGTCAAATCAAGCAAAAATCCAAAGAACTTGAAAATTCCAGCATCAAATTCCAAAGCTCATCGAACTAAATTCAACCCCTATATAAACTCTTTTTCAAGCCTCTTCAATTAAACAACCAGAACTACGAATGACCTGATCTCCCTCAACCCGGGAGTACGTAGGCAGCCTTCAACGGCGCTGTTTGACCTTTAAGAAAAAAACAAAAAAATTAAGGAGCAGTTCCAAGACACCGAAGACAAATAAAAGCTAAATGCTGTCAAGCTGTCTGGTTACCAGACCCATTTGAGGAACTCCCTTGACACCTTAACTGTCAGTCCATCAAGGAGAAGCTCAAAATGCATCAACAACTGCGAGTCATAACGGAAGTGGTAATCACTCAGCGATGACTATACATCTCTAAGCAAGGAAGTATCTCAAAAATATATTTATTTGATATATAAACTGCTTTATATACATAGTGCCCTGTACATGACAAAAACGGCTGATCTAGTCTATGCAGGAAAAATAAAGCTAGTCTGTGCAGGAAAAATAAAGCTAGTTTATGGACCCAAGGACAAGCGGGTCAGCAATGCCAGCATGGCATCTCTCTCTGAAGATGGAGGAGCATCTGTAAGAGTAGTCCACTCAGCCCCCATCCAGCTCCGAACATCCACAGTCATCTGCAAGGTGGCACTGTGGTCATCAATGTAAGAACTAATCTCGATAACCAAACCATGGGTGTAAGATCGAAGAGCAGTACTATCAGCAATGTGGAAATCACTGGAAGCAATAGCCTCATCCCTCTCTGCAAAAGCTACATCCTGAGAAATCAAAGTCTCCTCAATCTCAACAAAGGCTGCATCTCTGGTAGAGCGAACCTCGTCTCGCTCTACAATGGAAGTATCTAAAGTAGAGCGAAGCTCCTCCTGCTCAATCAATCTGATATCCAAGGCGATCCTAAGACCATCTCTCTCAGCACAAGCTAAATCCCTGCCAGACAGGGCAGCCAACAGCTGCGCTCTAGCTGAATCTCTCTTAAAGGTAATTCTGAATAGAGAATCTAACAAAGCTGGATCTGTCTCTGTGGGAATAATCGGGGGATCACTAAACAAAGCTACCACTAAATCTGCGAACAGATCATCCTCACTAGGAGAATTGGGAACCTCCATGGGCTCCTCCTCGTCAGAATCTGCAAGCAGAGGTAAATGAAGCTCTACTACTACGACTGTGGTCTCTACCTCTAACAATGCAGAATACTTCAGAGAACGACCAGGATGTCTACAAGAGAACTCAGCCCTCTCCTTGTGAGTCCAACACTCATAAACTCTAACCAAGTCGGCCGGTGACATTGATGAAGTCGACATCCTCTGATCAGCAGAATCCTCAAAATGGTGCATACTTTGCCACTGATCAAACTGCTCCATAACTGCCAAGGGATGATAAGTAGTCATACCCCTCAATCCTGCTAAAGGAAAATAATCCATGCCAGATGCATGAGTAATGAAGCTGAATGGGGTCGCCATCCCTGAGCATAACAAAACTTTGAACAGATGCTTAATATCCAACAAAAATGCTAACCAGCACTCTGAGTCGACTCAATTAGGCGGACGAAAGAAGTAAACAGAGGATATCTCATCACTAAAATAATAGGCATGAGGTCTAAATTATCCAATCGATCGTATGTGTGACATCAACCACATATACAGCACAACCGAGCTACTACGGAAAAACACCGCTGGATGGATACTGCAATAGGTGAGAGACCTCAGTGTCTCCGCTAAGATCATAGGGATAATGGTACTCCCCTGCCTAAGGGCTTTGACTACAACAACCAATCCCACATCAAGGTTATCTAAATGCAATGGCATGTAAACATACGCCACAATGCACATCAACAACATGTCTATCCTGGCTGTCTGCCAATCCTTTGCAAAAATGGCAAAATCCCTGACGTGATGGTCGTAGCTATCAAGCTCACCATAGCGCTCTATCAAACAGTCAAGGGAGATCACATGCCCTGAAACGATCTCAACCATGACTATGCTCTGTCGAAGACCGGACAACCAAGTAAACGGTCTCTGCATATCACTACTAGCCGTCCGAGCACACGACGACTCTAAATCAAGGCCAGTAAATCTCTGGTACTCCTCTAGAGTAGGCAAAATCTCACACCGCCCAATGCGGAATACCTGTCTCTCCAGTACCCATAAGGGTAGGATGCCATTAATAAAGCCGTCTGGAACCCTGAAATCTACAAGGGCTATCGAATGCCCAAGCATCTGGTCAACTGTCCCCCTAGCTGGAAAGGGCAGACTATTATACCATGACCGCAACGATGCCGCCATCGCTGACAGTGGCAAATGCTCTTTACGGCTAACTGTAAACGTCGTCATCTGTAGCACCTTATCACAAGATTGACTAGAGGTCAAGTAAAATCGCAGCTGCCTGAATGCATACACATGATACATGCATGATGACACTGATATAAACATGATGCAGCAGATAAAGATGACAGAAATATCTACAAAAAGCTATCTACTACATACATCATCCCTATATCCTGGTACAAAGTGAAAGGAAGAATACAGGGAAATGGGGCACAACTACCCAGCTAATACAGTGATCTATCAAAATGATGGCACAAATGCCGAATAGCCAAAATAGTGGCTGACCAAAAATATAGCTGCCATAGCTATCACAGGAAGTCAAAGACCTCAGTATCAAATTGATCGACCTGCTCTAGATCCTCTGTTTGCACACAGCTGCTGGGATCAAGCATATCTGGGCGATAAAAGGGAGGATCTGCCCTTGTATAACTGCTACTAAATGGACCTGAAGATGGGCCTACTCCAGAGCTGGATGGGTCAAATGAAGATGCCTCTGATGAATCTCGGCCAAGGTGCTTGATAAAGAAACGAGCCTGGTCCAACTCCCTGGTCAGATGTGCTATCTGGTCTACATGAGTAGGCTCTCTAATACAAGCTATCCAGTCCGTCATCATCACTGACCCCGACACCATGTCTGCCATAAAATGCGTGGCATGAGTCTGAGCCCTAATAGTGCGAGGACTCCACCAACTGTAGAAGGCTGCCTGGCTGTATGGGCCCTCTGATAGATCAAAGCTGTCTATACCCTCCAAAGGGATGTCTGTCAAAGGCACGGACAATGGCCAATGATGCCAAGAAGGAGGATCACTAGGAATACGGATCTCCCTTGTAACGCTTCGAATGGAACACTTTCCAAGATAGAGCTCCCAGCCTCCCTCCGTCAACATAGGGACTCTGCGGGACGATAAGACAAACTCTCGACCAGTAGGGAAACCTCCATCAAATCTAACGGACAAGTGATCGGATGTGTACGACGTCTAGGTGATCGAGCCCGCCGTCAAAAGCTCCAACTGCAGACGGGCATGAGTGAATCCCTCAGCAACAGCGACCTCCGTCAAAATGGAGTGATGCCATCTCCGTCCACGTGGATAGGTCTCTACACCTAATGCTGAAACGGGTCATAGGCAAGGAAGCCTCTTAAATGCCCAAAGCTATCTATACAAATATCAAAAGTCCTCAGTGACCAAGACTGCCAAAAATAAATGCATAAATTAAAAAAAGGTACAAAAAGATGTACTTACCAGCAAAAACTGATGGAATCCTAACCAAGCCTTCGTCACACCCTCCGAAAGCAGGCGCATGCCCCGGAGAAAATAGGCAAAGGTATAGGAGCCCCAATAAAAGTCACTGAGGCAATTTACATGCTGAGTGGCGCTGATCAAAGTAAAGGTCACCGTCGACAAGTTGTCTGCCATAAAATAACCCCTGATGATTAATAAAAGCAATCGCCTCATAATGCGATCTCTAGCCCTCCGATCATCAGGCGGAGGCAACTGCAAAGTTTCGTCTTGGGCATCTATACTCAAGGGACCAGATCGAACTGCCCGACCCTTGAATGCAAACTTAGGGACTCCCAATAGGGACCTAACTATGGTGGGAAAAATATCTGTCACGACAGGCACTGTCTCGCCCTCAAACTCAATGCCGGTGATAAATCTCCAGTCCATATGAGTCATCATCACTTGGCAATCAAGCAGATGAAGGGACTGAGTCTGGTGGAACCAGCGCTCAGACAAAGACCTCATATACCCCCAAGGGCAACGGCGTGGCAGGATCGAGAAGAAGGTTTGAAATCCCCAGCCATCCATGATCTCCCTATAATCATAGTGTAGAGTCTGATAGAGGGAGTGCACACTAAAACAGTTCCCTCGAGGCTGTGTCAAGCCAGGGACCTGCATCAAAAATTAACCCATGTCAAAAACCTGTGCCCCGAGAATGGTCAGAAGATGGGAAAAGAGTCCGGAGAGAATAAAGACTTCAAGTCTCCTCGTTGGCCTGAAGATGTCTCGAAGGATGGCGACTCAAGTCTCCAAGCAACTCCTGTGTCTGCGCAGCAATGCCAGGGACCTCCGCACGTGGAACCTGAGCTGGAACAGGAGCAACAAAAGCAGCCTCCTCGTCATCAATGTCAATGGGCTGCTAGTCCTATGCTGGACGTATCCTGCTCTCTACCAATCTGCGAGGCATCCTAGCCGGACAGGCCTGTGGGATGACAGAAGCCCTCCTCCTTCTAACGCCTGATGAAACCCCGGTAGAGCTACCGGGTCTATCGTGAACCATCGCATACACCAGTACTTGAAATCACCTCAGACAGGGTGTGGTAAGCCTAAAACCTGTGGCTTATTAATCAATCAATCCAGCATACATATATAAGTCCTAAAACATGCATGGGTTCATCAAAAATACCCCGTACAGTCAAAACTGCATGTTTTCAAAATCCCAGAAGCTCAAAATCTGCTTTGGGTCAGTAAAAAACTCCCCACAGAGTTAAAAATGCATGCTTCTCAAATCCTAAGATTTTAGAGAAATTTCACCAGTCTCCTTTGTAATGGACTATCCACATGCACACAGGCATGCCTAGGTGGCCATTCAGTAGCACACCTACCCAAAAAATAGAAATAGTTCATATCTATCCAAAAAAATCAAAAAACTAGCCTCACATGGTCTCCAAAATACCATAGGCATTTTTAGTTGAAAGTCCAGGCTCACTAGGCCTCAAAAAGGATGACTAAACTGATAAAAAATGGAAAAATTGACTGTCTTAGAACCTGAATTTTCTAACATCCAAACATGCATTACAGTAAGATATGCATACATATGGGGACAGGAAATTTGTCATAGGTCATATAGACATACATTTTTCATACATTACATTTAAAAGCACCCTAGGCGGTTCAGATGCTTTTAACGATCAAAAATTGCAAAAGAACGATGGAGAACATTACCTACGCCGCGCTGAACGCGTTGGAACTGATGGATTTAGAATCTGACTGCCAGAACTCCATAGCTTTGAAAAAGAAGATCGAAAATCCTTTCGTTCCTCAAACGGGAAACTTGCAAAATGAAAATCCCGCAGCACATTAAGTAGCCCAGGTGACCGCACCTCCACCTACGGCTGCCGCGCCTCCACCTGCGGTAGCCCAGGTGGGTCCCACTTGAACTGGGCCCGATTCAATTCTAGTTGAAACACAGTTTAAACGGGCCGCCGAATCAAATCTGAAGAGAAATCACTACGCGATTGAGAGGTTTGTCCTTAAATCCTGCGTTCAAGAAGTGCAATCCTGACAAAAAGGGAAAATCCACAGAGACCCTTGACATTCAGCCCGGAGCCATGTCCGGGGGTTAGCAGATCAAACTACAAAAAAACTGCTCAAAAATTAAGCAAAACTGTCGAAAACTGCCATTTTCAAAACATCGGGTACTGACCGGTGATAACTGAGCCGTTGGTTCCAGTACAGTGAAGCATCGTGTACTGACCGATGACAACTCAGCCGTTGGTTCCAGTCTAGCAAAGCATCAGGTATTGATCGTTGACAACTCAGCCGTTGGTTCCAATCCAGCGAATCATCGGGTATTGACCAATGATAACTCAGCCGTTGGTTCTAATCCAGTAAAGTATCGGGTACTGACCAGAGACAACTCAGCCATTGGTTCCAATCCAGTGAAACATCGGGTACTGATCGGTGATAACCCAGCTGTTGGTTCTAATCCAATGAAGCATCAGGTATTGACCGATGATAACTCAGTCATTGGTGCAACCCCAGCGAAGTTTGGGTGCCGACCGAAGTCAATTTCAACCTTCAGACTAGTCCCATAAGATGTCGGGAGATGATCTATGGTTGAGAGTTATATAATAATCCATCTTCACAAAAGATGGATGATGGAATCTGTTATACACATGTTCAAAGAAGATCATTGAGGTAGTATTAATCATGGCCACTTCCTCAATACCTACAAAGCTATGATAGAGGACGTCATCCACAATAGATCAAGACGGGAAAATCTGTGATAGCTCACCCTCTCAGAATCTATAAAGCTATTGCAGAGGACGTCATCCCCAGCAGATCAAGACGGGAAAGTCTGTGATAAATCATCTTCAACGAACTCATCAGAGTTAAACAAATTATCGTTAATGATGTCATCCACGGCCGAGAAGGACAAAACTGGCTCGCAATAACTTCCTAATACCATCAGTGGCTATACCGTATAGCGTCATCCCCAGCAAAGTGATAACGCACACAGCCAAAAGCAGCCCCATTCTACTCCAAGATGCCCAGCTTCAAAATGGCTCTAGGACTCTTTTTTCTAGTGTCTACTAATCTTTATCCTGTCCATTCATCTACGTTATATGGACATGATAAAGAGGGGCATCTGTAGACACTCAAAATTTTCCTTACCCCAATATTTACCCTGGTAGGATGGTAAAATCGTTAATTAATCCAAATTCAGCAACCAACGCCAGTCCTTCAACCTAAATCTGATTTCTTATATCGATAATCGAGCTCCGATAGTAAATCAAACCATCAATCAAGCTCTGACAGTCAATCAGACCATCAATCAAGCTCCAACAGTCAATCAGACCATCAATCAAGTTCTGACAGTCAATCAAACCATCAATTAAGTTTTGACAGTCAATCGGACCATCAATCAAGCTCCGACAGTCAATCGAACCATCAATCAAGTTTCGACAGTTAATCGGACCATCAATCAAGCTCTAAAAGTCAATCGGACCATCAATCAAGCTTCGACAGTCAATTGGACCATCAATCAAGCTCCGGTAGTTAATCGGACCATCAATTAAGTTTCGATAGTCAATCGGATCATCGATCAAGCTCCGACATTCGATCGGACCATCAATCAAACTACGACAGTCAATAAGACCATCAATCAAACTCTGACAGTCAATCAGACCATTAATCAAGCCCCAACAGCCAATCGGACCATCAATCAAGCACTGACAGTCAATCGGACCATTAATCAAGTTTTGACAGTCAATCGAACAACCAATCAAGCTCTGAAAGTCAATCGAACCATCAATCAAGCTCCGACAGTCAATCGGACCATCAATCAAGCTCCGACAGTCAATTAGACCATCAATCAAGCTCCGACAGTCAATCGGACCATCAATCAAGCTCCGACAGTCAATCAGACCATCAATCAAGCTTCGATAGTTAATTGGACCATTAATCAAGTTTCGACAGTCAATCGGACCATTCAATCAAGCTTCGACAGTCAATCAGACCATTAATCAAACTCCGACAGTCAATCAGACCGTCAACCAAGCTCCGACAGTCAATCGGAGCATTAATCAAGCTCCGACAGTTAATCGGACCATCAATCAAACTCCGACAGTTAATCGAACCATCAATCAAGTTCTGACAGTCAATCAGATCATCAAGATTAACCCTGGTCTCAACCCAGGATGTCAAAATAAACCCCCATCTCAACTTGAGAAGTCAATTCAACCCCGACAGCAACCTATGAGGTATCAATCAACCCCGGTCTCAACCAGGGAGGTACAAATCAACCCCGACCTTAATATCAGGATGTAAAGTCAACCCTGGTCTCAATCTGGGAACTCAAGGCAACCTCGATATCAACCGAGGACATGTCAAGCCATCTCTGGTCTCAATTCGAGAAATATAGTTCATCCCCGGCAGCAACACGGGAAGTCAAACTCAACTCTGATCTCAACCTGGGAAGTGCAGGTCATCCCTGGTCTTAACCTGGGACGTCAGTTCAAGGTCAGACATTAACCTAAAGCATCACAAAAACTCCAGAGCAAAACCTGGAATGACCACGTCAGCCTCAGAGATAACCCTGAGGTCAAAAGACTCAATTGGGATCCAAGTCTTGGAATAAGCTCCCGAAAGTCAACTAGCGACCATGCGACACTACAGGCAGCCCCGGGAGGGGTACAACGGTCATTTCATCAACTCTCAACTGACTTGGTCAAACTCAAGCCAAATTAATGCCGCCAAAGTTAGAATTAATCCTAACGACGATCCTGAGTGGCAACTACGTAAGACAGCTAAATGGATAAACTGCGGGGAATCGAAGACCTGGTTATGAACCCGTCTTCCTAGACCCAGAAAATGTTTTTTCCCATGTCATTGCTACACTCTCAGTGGGAGCTTTCTGGAAAGGTATTGCACGCCTCAAATGTACGCTCCAATCAAAAGTTAAAAAGTTTTCGATCGGACATCGCATTGCTCAAAGTGCACGTACTTCGAGACAACTAAGCCGGGCACGTGGGCCCCACCTAAGGGAGCCGCAGCTCTACTTGCGGCTGCCGTAGGTAGAGTGAAGGCTCCCTGGCCTATAAATAAATGTGCCCCCTCGTTCATTTCAAGAGAATTCAGAAACACAATGAAGCCCTGCCAGTTTGATTTTCTGACTTTTACACCTCTTCCAAACCTAAATATTTTCACTTCAACAAGTAGACATACCCATATACTATGATAAGTGGCTTTTATGACCACTTATTCAGATAGTAACCAACTCATTCTGTTGCTTAAACTCAAGTATCGTTGTGCAGTTTTATGTTTTTTTGCTTTATTTTGTGATTTTCAGGTTTATAAACTCTCCGGGTGCAAATTGAGCTTAAAACGGCAAAAGAACGCTTAAATGGTACAAAGCACTGAAATGGGCTTAAAGAATGAAGATAGCATGGGTGAGGAAGCAATGAAGGTGATGCCATGAATCTAAAGGCCAAAAGGAGCAAGAATGGCCTTTGAAGCAAAAATAGGATGGAAGTGCAATTCGGACATCGTTTGGGTGGTTCATGTTCATTTCATGTTCTTGGATTGGAACTTGGTTCATATTGTAGAGCATTTTATAAGATTTTCGGAACATCTTGAATCATCCAAATCGGAGTTCGGAGGCGATAGTTATGCCCTGTATACCAACGGACGTCAAACCTCGCGGTTTTTAGTTTTCATTGCACATCTGTCACTTGGAGCTCAATTTCAGCCTTCATCCATCCATTATTTCTCAATTCTCAAAAAATAAAAGTTGTAGAGCTCTTCGATAGCTTCGATTTGACAGGTGGCAAGGCCTCGTAACTCCTCTCGAATCAAAAGTTATGGCCAGTTTTATCAGAGGACTCTGCAATAGAAAATCCTTGGCGCTGGCGTGCGGATTTCTATGGTATTTTAGGGCGCAGCCGGCGCCAGTCTTCAGCTGTGCCAGACTTGACTTTTCAATTGAACAGGACTTGGATTTTGAATTGGGATATAAGGGGGCTCGTTTGTGGCAAGAAAGGGCATGATATATTGGCCCTAAGCCCTAGTTCCTCTCTTCTCTTCCTTCACATCTTGTTTAGTCTAGATTAGGAGTAGATTAGAGAGTAGATTAGTGCTAGTTTAGTGTTAGTTAGTTAGATTCTAGGGTTTTGTTAGTGTGTGAAGATTGAAGCAAGAGGATTGACATCAAGGGTACCAAGCTTGGAGAAAGATTTGAAATCTCTATCCTTAATCTCTCTTTGCTATTACATTGTATATTTAGATGATGTTATTGAATCTTGTGGATAATATACTTGAGTTATTTATGGCTTAAGCTTATTTTGAGGTTCCAATGGAACCTTTTGAGTAGTTTACTTTGATATGCCTCCATGCTTGTCTCTTTGATTGTTATATGACTGTCTATTACGATTCGTGCTTGTATTGCTTAATTGATTCGCGACCAATTCTTGTGATAATCCTATGTGGACTTGAAAGATAAAGCGTAGGTTTAGATCTAATCGTAGTAGCGGGTGATTGTGCATTCACATGGCGTTGGATATATGATTTGTGCTTAGGATAGACATATACCGAAGCGCCGTCCGTAGTCAATAGAGGACTTGACCTTAAACCCTATTTATTTGTAAACACCATAGGCATATAGGAGTTTAGATAATGTGGGTGTTCACGTACGTTCTATCATCTGTAGATTGCACGTGATATGGAGTAGGTGCATCGAAAGATGGCCTTCTCTCAAGTTCGTGTTCTCGGCTAACTATCTTGACTATTAATTTGACCTAATTGGAAGTATGCCGATTTAGATGAATCATTAGGAGAAATTGGAATCTCTTGTCTTCATTATCTGATTTTAATTCTAGAATTAATTAGTTTAAGTTAATTGCTTGCCTAGTTTAACTTAGTTTTAATCCATCCTCTTTACCATCCGTTTAAATAAGACTGAGATGATTATGTGCTAGTGGTTTGGTGTCTTTTATCCATTAATACTCAGTGGGACGATATCTGTACTTACACTTTATTACTCAGTTGGCCGCGTATACTTGCGTGAATATATTGACCGATAAATTAGCCAACATACTACTACATATAAAAAAACCACCGGTAAATTTGGGCATTTAAAGTCTAGCGATTTGGCAAAAAGCCCGCAGTGCGGTCCATTGTAAGTATTTTTACGATCAGAAAGTCAATACTACTACTACCACAAAGTTTCATCGACTAAATATGCCCAGAACTTAGTTCCGTGGCCGTTTTCGACAAAAATTGATATATTTTTGTACATAAACTTTGTTTTCAACATTTCTATAACTTGGATTGATGATCCGTCAGCTCCAGTAGTTTCAATGCACTAGAACGCACATTCTGGCAACTTCGCCGGACTGGGTTATCTTCCCAGTCCGGGTTTGGCCCTCTTTTGTATATATTTAACTGTAAATATACTAACATTTCAATTCTGTCAAGCCCGGATGCCAAATCCGAGGTAGTTTATCGCTTTTATATATATTTACGTATATATAAGCGACATTCACCATCACTGATACTCATATCAGTCTTGGTTGACTACATTTCTGTCAATATATATATATATATATATATATGTATATATATATAGGGTCCGTCTCTCTAGCGAACCATAGGGAGCGAACTAATGACGAACCGGCTATAGCGACGGGTTTTTTTGTCGCTATAACATAAAAAACCGGCTTTCTATGTTATAGCGACGGAAAAAACCGTCGCTATAGCCAGTTCGTTTTTAGTTCACTCTTTATGGTTCGTTGGAGAGACTGACCCTATATATATATATATATTCAGTCGGCCTTGACTATTTCGTGGCTATTTTATTGCTTTTGCACACTTTGTTATACTGGGTGCTCTCCCCAGTCACTGGGTGACTATTTTTTTGTCAATTTCAATTCCAATACGGGCACAGGCGTGAAAATCCATCGCCCTTTTTACTTTTTACAAATATATACATTTTATTTCTGTCACAACCTGGATTATTTCGTGGCTATTTACAGTTTATATATATATATATATATATTTCAATTCCAGTCCGGCTTGCAAGTGAAAACCCATCGCTCTTTCACTGCTTTTATATATATAATTATATACATTGCTTTATTCAATTTATTTAACTGCTGCATTTAACATTCATTTGTATATGAATTTGCACTGATTTTTCTGCGGGCGGACTAGATTTATCCAAATCTCGCCAATTCTAGCTTTCAATGGTTCAAACAGGTCCCGACAGAATCTAGAAGCTATAATGGCTGAGATTTCTTTAAATCTAATTATTTTTATAGTTTCAGCTTCAAAAGCAACCTCGCGTCCCTTAGATCGCTATCTAGTGAGAACGAGACACTTCGGCTGTGCGGACCGGGATTTACTGAATGAATCCCTAGTTCTGGCTATCTTGGGATATTTATCTACTTTTGTACAAAGTTGAACTGTGCATGTTTTCTAGCCACTCATATATGAGCCTAGGAATCATGGGATTCATGATCAAACTGATCAGAATCTGATTCCCACGATGGACAAACTCCGATTTACTGATGTACTCTGCCAGTTTTTCTATAAAATGTATATGTATAGACCTTAAAACGGTTATCCAGATTTAAGGTCTCAACATAGTGAAAATATGGATTGTCGTGTCAGCGTCCCTCCGATGGTTTTTATACCCATGAGGAGACCGACACTTTATATTTATGTGGTCGAGGATGCTTCGCAGCCCGACAAATCACCATTTGCATGCAGCCTTAAGGCTATAAAACATAAAATTTAGAGTAGCGATATGCTTCAATTCCTATGTCAGCGTAAGGGTTTGATAAAACCAGCTTTCAAAACATCACTGTCAATTCAATCCAAAAGCTTTTACAAATCAAATTAGGAAAGGCTTTTTTGCAAATCAAATCAAAGACTGATTTTCAAAATCAAATCGTATATATGCTCAACGAAGCCTGTCAAAGCTTTCAATCAATCCAAAGGCCCAATTTTCAAACAGCATTCACTCACGCATTCCAGTTTTAAGGGAAATATTGAAAAGATTGTGGTACCGTATTTACACGGGAGTCGTGTGGTGCCTAACACCTTCCCCACACTTAACCAAGCCCCCGAACTCAAAACTCTGATTTCAAAGATCAAGTTTCGACAGTGTCCAGAAATTGGGCCTCTTTTCAAAATCAAATTCGGTTGAGTTGGTACAACCATTTTCAGAACTACCAACTAGCGACTCTGTTTAAATCAAATCGTCGACATATACACATGTTGGCCTATTTCCTTAAAAAAACCTTTCAAAACCTTTTTTGCAATAAAAGGAATAAGGGTAGAGATAACTTAGGAAGATCGATTTGAGGAAACTCAGGTTAAAAACCGACCCGCGGGATTCTTAAATTTTCCAACGTCGACAAGGGCTTAAGATGAATAATAAAGAGAAGCTAAGTTATTGAGTTAGACATTCAATATGCTAAATTGAATATATAGTATGAGGAATTGGAAATTCAATATGTTAAAAAGGGAAAATAGTTAGCATTCAGTTTGTTGAATTGGTATTCAGTTTGTTGATTTAGTATTCGGTTTACTGAATTGATATTTGGGTTGCTGTATTAGTATACGGCTTACTGGATTATAAAGAAGAACTTATAAAATGAAAGATTATGTGTTAAATCATAAGGTATATGATAAAGTAATTGAAAAATTATAAAAGGATGATAATAATATTGATGTTTTAAGGTGTTATCTAATATTTGATTATGTGATTAAATGTTAGATAATTTACTTATAAAGTAGTGGTATAGTCGTACTCTTTAATTGTTGATGTATAGTATCTAGGCTAAACAATTCCTTTAGAGAGCAAAGGTTAATACGAACTAGAAACCGAACTAACTAGCTGTGAAAGACAGTGTAGATGAGACGGGAAACTAATTTGGTGGTTATTTGTGGGAGACCACTCGACATACTGTATTGAACACTATTAGAGACTCAATGGTTTAGAATTGTGAATACGTATGGTGATAAGGTGATCCTTTTCACATATGTAGATGTATAGGATGAGTTAAGTCTTAGAAATGTTCTAAGAAGAAGATGAGAATGTAAATTTATCTTAAAAGATGATTATAAGGTTTATGACATCTCCGTATGTCATAATATCGAAGGAATGAACGTAATGTTGGTCGCGTAAACTTAGATTACAAGAACGCGAGATATAGGAAGTAAAGTTAAGCTTAAACCAATGTGTAAGTCAAATATATGACTAATTGGTATATGTGCTATTTTTTATGTGTTATATAGGGATTGCGGTAGACAGTTCAGTGTAAACTATAAGTTGTAGCCGTGCTTAAGACAAGTTTCTCCAACTCAAACTTGAGTTATTATTTTTCAAGCATTGTTAGTGGATAATTATTGTTGATTATTCCACATCTATGATTATTATTGAATATTCGCATTTATTGCAAGTTTCCAAACTCAAACTCAAGTTATTATGTTTCAAGCATGCTAGTGGTTTAATTATATACAATTATTCCACATCTTTGATTAATGATTCGCACTTAGTGTAAATTGCATATGTTCATCAGGTATGAAAGGCTGATCACCTTCATTACCATAAGGTTCAGTTAAATTTTTTCATAGTCATTGTTGACCACCCAACATTATTGGTTCAGTCATTCAATTATTAAAATTCTGATTCATGCTCTTTCACAATTATTATTTTGTTGAAAAATTTTGAAAGCTTATTCTTTCTTTCAATCATGATATATTTTTATTGTATTTAAACTTGCTGAGTAAAGTAGTTGCTCACCCTTGCTATATCATGATAACAAATTTAATATTATGACGAAGACTCCAAGAAAGTCAAAGGCAATGTTAGAGAATAGTTTAACTATTACGTTTATATTAAGTAGAATTTTATGTAAACCTTATGAGTAATTAAGGTATGTATTAAGATAAGGGTTGTAGACCTTAGGGAATGTTGCAGAACCATTGTGTATTAAACAAAGTATGTTTATAATTCTACATTAGTTTATAGAATATGTATGAAGATGAAGTATCGTGACGTACCAGGTCTGAGATTCCAGTAACCCGGATTTGGAAGCGCTACACTTGTAAGATGTAAATAATAATGTTATTATCATTATGTGTAATGAACGAGGTTTTAAGATAATAGAACCTGGGATTTGAAGATGTATGTTGTTATATTTAATTGTATAATGATGTATGTTTCAGATGAGTAGTACCGAGATGCACGAAACTCGGGTATGAAAAATAGCCTGGATTTCGGGGCCGTTACAGTTGGTATCAGAGCTGATAAGTTATAAACCTTAGGTATGAGTACCTAAGACTATAATCGGAGAGAGAAGGATAAGAAAATCGTTGAGTTATACGATTAAGGAAGAAGATCACTACGTGATTTCATTAAATCGTGAATAACAGATATTCTGTTAAACGATGAATGATTTATAGCTAAATGCTATAAATGAATGGTACTATGAAGTAGTACGATAAGAATAACTCAGAAGAGTTATAGAGGATGAAATACGAATTAAAGAAAATTCGTATTAGGTAAGGAGAAAGTTAGAATGTTGTAAATTTCAATTGAGGACTCATGTGATAGCGGAGTTGTACGGACTTTTGTTATGGGCAGAAGTTTGTGACTACTTAGCCTGTTATAGTGATAATCATTGAAATAGTAATGTCGCGCTATCAATATGTATATGACGAGAAGGTGAATCTTGTTGTAATATCACAAACCCTAATAAGATTTGTTTACATAAATTGTGTGTTTATCAATAAAATCCCGTCATTCTGAATGCGTATTAAGGTATTACATACTCTAATGAAGAATTAGGTCAAATAAAACTTTCTTTGAAAAACGTTGAGCTTGACACGTTATGCTTAAATTTTTGTTTCGTTTTCGGACTTTTTAGTATATTCGTTTTGACAAGTAGCTTGTCGTGCTTACACTGACAAAACGCTTGGTCGTGCTTCCAAGCTTTTGTTTAGATTTGTGTAAAACTTAATTTGAAAACCCTAACCCTAATTTAGGAACTCTAAACTTAATTAGGAGATCCTAAACCCTAATTATGATTTCTAAACTTAATTAAGGTGCTAATAACTTCATTAAGTTATCCTAAACACAAAATCCAAAACCCTAATATCAATTAGTGTGAATTAGGGCAAGATTAAGATTACTAATTAAATGAAGAAGCTTACAAGCATGAGCCACCATATCAACCCACATCCCAACACCATTTGGATACTAAATAGCTAATCAAAGCAGCACAAATACAAGTGTAAGATATTTATGGAGGCAAGAATTGGAAAAAAGACCCAAAAACCCTAAATTTCCAAACTTTATAAATAGCAGCCCATCCTAAAGTAAAACCTATGATTTTCTGCAACCAAAACACTCAAAATACAAGCCATAACAAGCCCCAACAATAGAAAGATCAGAATCAAAGAGTAGAAATCAAAATTTGCCCTAATCATACTTGTAGATCTTTGATGCTATGTTATAATTGTTGTTTTATTGTTTAGTACATTATAATAACATGTTAGTTAATGATATGGGTTGATAGAACATGTTTTTATAATATCTAGATGCATCAAAATGAACTTTTAAGTAATCTGCAAAATTTAGAAAAACAGATCTGACAACCTAATGTCAAGGCCTATAAATCTTAGCCTGTTAATGTTTTAGCCTGTTAGATGTATCAAAGTTGTAGTATGCCATGAGCTTATATAACAACCTAGAATTGAAATTATGCTAAACGAATCAGTATACAGAAAGTTATGTATGGTCAAAGGTCGTTGACCGATCACAAGTTCTGGTTTCCGGGTAACCCGGAAACCTCAAGAACAGTTCTGGTTGACCGACCTTGACTACCAATTCTGGAAAACCCAGAATTTGAAGAACATGCCTGACATAAGTTTTGACCACTCATATGTCCCTGTTCTGAAGCAGTTAGGCAACAAATTGAGTTTATACTTACAGTATTACATCAACACTACAACACCAATACACCTACTAGCCCAGAAACAGAACAACATAGGAATTATAAAGGGTCACAGCAAGCATCTTAAGTTTGACCAGACTGTTCTTCCTCACTAAAGAACACTTTTAGCAACACTAACTGTCGCTATCGCCTTTAGCGACAGTTTTAAATAAAAATAATTTCAATAATTAAATTAATTAGAAATAAATATTAAATAATTATAAATTAAGTTTTAAAAATTATTTTAAGTTATAATAATTAACTTTTAATATTTTGGTATAAATTTCATAAATATTTTTTTATTTAAATATTAATAATAATTTAATTAGATAAATCATTTATAAATAATAATTAATTATTTAAAAATGATATTCATTTTTTTTAAAATCATATTAAATGATTATTAATTATTAAAAAAAAATGCTAAGGTTTTAAAATCATTCCAAGTGATTATTAATTATCTAAAAATAATATTAATGATTTAAAAATCATTCTAATGGATAATTAAATATTTAAAAAAATTATTTTAAGCTTCTAGAAATTATTATAAGTGATAAATAAATTATCTAAAATAGTAATAAAGCTTGTAATTAAATTTTAACCGATAAATCAACTTAATAATTATCCAATAAGGTATTAGAACACCGAAATCATGTCAAAATAACCCAGACTTATATAAATTTGTTGTAACATATTTAGGTGTCATAAACACTTGGAATTGCGATATATAAACGTTCCTCGCACAGGCATGTTTTCCGTAACTCAAACTCGAGTTATTATTTTTCAAATATGCTAGTGGATAATTATTGTTGATTATTTCACATTTATGATTACTATTGAATAATTGCATTTATTGCAAAACCCTAAATCTTTTATACGTAAGTTCCTTACCCGATCTTGATTTTATTTATGCAAGTTTTTTGAACTTACCCCGAATTAATTATTGTGCACGTTTTCTATTCCGACCTTGTATCCTTATGCAAGTGTTCTATCCCTAACTTATTATCTTTACGCAATATTTCTATCTTAAATTCTTTTCGATATCTTATTTAAAACAATTATGTTATCAATTATTGTAAAGTTATTGCTACTGTTTAAACATAACTTAAGAAATGAATTACTTATTTGTGTGATATTAAACTGCTGTTTATCAAAGCATAAACTGTTGTGTCAAACCAAACTGTTTTGGTAAGA
Source organism: Panax stipuleanatus (assembly GCA_020205555.1). Lineage (NCBI taxonomy): Eukaryota > Viridiplantae > Streptophyta > Magnoliopsida > Apiales > Araliaceae > Panax > Panax stipuleanatus. Next base: position 80,669,830 of record CM035124.1, on the reverse strand, counting down.
CATCTAATACTGAGTTAAAATTATCCTTGATGGGACTTTTATTGTGTCGACAAACTGACACCGAGTGCACGAGAGCACGGTTATGATGATATACATACTCCTAGGATATTGAATAGGTTGATCTCCTATGGCATATACAACCTAAACATATTTCTAAGTCTTTGTGACTGACAAAAATGGTTTATATGAGTCCTGCATGGCTATTAACCCTCAATTAAATAAACTTGTTGAACTCTCATTCCTTCAAAACAAACATAATGTTATGTTTCTTTAACCCTATAATTGAACTTGTTGAGCATGATGAAGCTCATTCTTGCAAATAGTTTCCTTTGCAATTTATTAGAGGGTAGTCCCAGGACATCAGGAACAAACAAACAGGAAGAGACCATGTTAATTTAGCTTTACATTATTGTCTTTGTTAGTTCTAGTCTTATCAGACTTTGTGCAATAAAAACATGATGTAACCAAACTTAATGTATGAAATATATTATCATCTTTTGTTTTCGTAATTGTGTTATACTTACATTCCTAGATGAGTTAGCAGAGTTATTAAACTAGTACAGTGTCCATATGAACTATACATCTAAATGAGGGTATTGAATGATTTTGGGAGTTCTGTAAGCACTGAGGTCGCTCCTCGATTGCAAGAACAATATTATCATTAATACTGTGAATGTAAGATAGATAGGAACTATGAATATGAAAAAAATATACATAAGATATTATTAGATTTGTAAGAAATCATGGCGCAATCAAATTATAAAAATAGCGGAAGCATGGTAAAATCATTGTTTAAAATTTTTCTACAAACCAATTACCCAGATCATCCTTTATGCAAATTATTAATTTAAAATAATAAATAAAAAGTTTTGGAATCATACCCTTATAAAATTATGATTTCACATGTACGAGTTCAACTCTTTGTTCTTCGCAATCTCCTTGAATCTTCGAGATTGATTCATTCCTTTGATCAACATTAGCCACCCTAGTATTTGGCCTCTAAAAGTTATCCACCAAGGTAGAGAAATTGTTCAAGAAGGAGGGTGGTTGGCTAAACCCTAATTTTTCTATTCTCTATAGAAAAGGAATATTCTCCAATAATTAGAATTTCATCAACTGATATCTAGAATAAGACTCCTCTTATATAGATATTGATCAACCCTTCTAATCCAATTAAAAATAGGGTTTCATTTAATTGATTAGGCTTCCCAACCCATTGGGAATAATTAATTAAAGTCTTTTAATTAATTTGCCTTCTAATCTTATTAGGAATAAATGAGAGTACTAATATTAAATTAATTCCTAAACTTCTTTAGAAATTAAAATAATAATAGTTGTAATAATATTAATAAGACTCTTCTTATTAATTTATATTTAATATTTTCAAAATATTAAATAATAAATATTAAGCTATTTAATTTATTCTATCACCATAGATTAAATTAATTACAATTAACATATTATTACGATTATGCCATTACCTTCTTAAATAATTATTCTTCCGTTTATGGTGTGACCCTTTAGGTTCTCCATATTAAATCGGTTGTGAATACATCAATTAGAACAATTCTAATATTGATTAAATAAATAAATTAAACTAATAATCTATTTAAATAAATAATACTTATTCTACAATATGGATAAGTCTCCCTAGCGATTAATGACTTTTCAGATAATATAGATTTCAACATTAATCATAAAAGAACTATTGAGTTAATAGTTACCGTACAATTCAATCCTTCCACCATACAATGTCCCAATTAAATATAAGACATGGAATTACTGTCAAGTCTCATTTTATTTAATTATATGTACTTGCGATCAGAAAATGCACAACTCCAAATAATGCAAATTAGAACTCCTTTCTAATTTCATTCCACCTTAGCCAAGGATTATTGGGTTGTCATTTATCGAATTACATAGGACATATCTCTTCTTTTACTAGAAGCGGTAGATTCTTTATTGATCATTCATTATTTCCATATATAACTTATTACACCCAAGCATACCCTTTGATATACCCTAAGGGTCTTATGGAATAGGTCAAAGTATAATTCATTATACATAAGATACTATGATGATCTCAAGTCTGAGGATCACTTGTATTACTATCACATTAGGAATTTCTATTGACAGGCGAGTAAAACTCCATTAAGGATTCCTTAGTGAGTCACGTTCAGTGTACTTATTATCCAATAAGCATCTACATACTTGCTTTAGTGTCTCCACACAAATGATCATGAGATCAATCATCCTTATCCAACGAGCAAGCAACATATATACCAATCTATCCGAATTTACTAATCCCCTTTTTAGTAATCCATCGATTAGGAACTATTTTAGTTTTAACCTATCTAATAATTTAGATCTTATTAGCATGATTAACATTATGATTGTAAAGCCATTGCTTAAAACTATGAGTTATTTACATATTCTAAAAATAGCATTATATAGATAATTAAATGCCTTTAATAAATAAATACTTTTATTAATAAATAAATAAGATCGTTTCCAAAGTATATGCTTTATCATCACACATGATTGGCTTATATGCATACTACTTTCAATCTCCCACTTGCACTAGAGCAAATCGCCATGGTATCTCATATCCATCTTCTCTAAGTGACGATCAAATTGCTATTGTGTTAAAGCTTTAGTAAATGGATCTGCAATGTTGTCTTGAGAGTCTACACGCTCCAAGGTGACGTCTCCTCTTTCAATAATCTCCTTGATCAAGTGAAATCACCGCAACACGTGTTTGGATTTCTGATGAGACCTAGGTTTCTTAGCCTGTGCAACAGCTCCGTTGTTGTCATAGTACAAGGGGACTGCTCCTCTAATGCTAGGAACCACACCAAGTTCGGTTATGAACTTCTTTATCCAAATAACCTCCTTTGAAGCTTCACTTACAGCTATGTACTCTTCATTTGATATTGAATCAACAACTGTTTGTTGTTTGAAACTCCTCCAAATCACTACGCCATTGTTTAAGGTAAACACATACCCTGAAACGGATTTATTGTCAACTTGGTCTGTTTGAAAACTTAAGTCTATGAAGCCCTTGAGTTTTAATTTAGACACACCGAAAATAAGAAATACATCCTTAGTCCTTCGTAAGTACTTTATGATATTTTTCACTACCTTCTAGTGCTCTTCTTCTTGATTCAACTGATATCTACTTGTTACACTAAGTGCATGAGCGACATCCGGTCTAGTACATATCATACCATACATGATAGATCCTATTACTGAAGCATAAGGAATCTTACTCATATGGTCTCTCTCCTCAGGTGTCTTTGGGCCCTGTTTCTTGGAGAGATGTATTCCATGGCTCATCGGCATGAGACCTCTTTTGGAATCTTCCATGCTAACCTCTTTAGCATTGAGTCAATGTATATTTCTTGGAATAAGCCAAGCATCCTTTTAGATCTATCTCTATTGATATTTATCCCTAAAATATAGGATGCTTCTCCCAAGTCCTTCATCGAGAACCGTTTAGATAACCAGATTTTGATTGATTGTAGCATAGGAATATCATTCCCTCTTAGTAATATATCTTCTATATATAATACAAGGAATAAAACAGCGCTCCCACTAACCTTCTTGTACATAAATGGTTCATCCTCATTTTTGATAAAATCAAACTCTTTGATTGTCTCATCAAAACGGATGTTCCATCTATGAGAAGCTTGCTTTAATCCATAAATGGACCGTTGCAGCTTACAGACTTGATTTGTTCCAACCTTTGAAACAAATCCATATGGCTGTGTCATATACACATCATCCTCAAGTTTCCCATTAAGGAAGGCTGTTTTCACGTCCATCTGCCAGATCTTATAGTCGTAATAAGCTTTAATCGTAAGCAAAATTGAAAGGACTTGAGCATAGTTATTGGTGAGAAGGTTTCATCATAGTCAACTCCTTGTCTTTGTTTGAAACTTTTTGCAACCAGTCGGGCCTTATAGGTCTCTACCTTGCCTTCCGGTCCAGTCTTTCATTTAAAGACCCATTTACACCTAATAGGCTTAATGCCTTCCGGTGGTGAAACTAAAGTCCATACTTGGTTCTCATCCATAGAGTCCATCTCGAATTTCATTGCTTCTAGCCATTTCCCTGAGTCTTTCTTACTCATAGCCTACTCGTAATTCAATGGATCATCATCATTCATGATGCGTACCTCATCGTCATCCTCTATGACAAATCCATACATGTCAGGTATCTTCGGTACTTGTTGCGCTGTTTCGGTGTTAACAAAACGGACACAGACACATGCAAGCATACACGGTCAACAAGTAATATATGTGATAAGTAAATATCGTTCCCACGGAGAGAAGAAATTAAGTTTAAACTATCATGCAACAATTTTATAGCTATTTTCGGCTGCTCAAACGAGTATCAAAGTGTGATTTAATAACTAAAATGATTTTAAACTAAACTTAACTAATTAACAGACAAGGGATTCAAATTGGAGAAATATGGGATCCTAACTTCACCTATTGCATCGTTTAGATTACACACCTCATATTAAGTATAAGTAATTACTTAGGATTGCTAGTCGGGAACACGAATGTGATTAATGGCTATTTTTTAATAAACCAAGTCCATATCATATAAAATCCACAAAAGAGATAGAATTTATATGAACATCAATAAAACCTAAATCACTATATGTCTATGTGATTTACAAGCGATATCAATTTAAATGCAAGTTCCCAATTGGCTATATATGGCAAGTCGGTATATGTCTATCCGGAATACGAATCATAAAATTCACCACCTGCAAATTTCACGAACATATGCTAGCATGGCAAAATATAAGTTTATACTTCCTCTTTCAATTCCATATAAACTATTACATTAGATGGTGATCAAGCATCTATTCAATACATACAACCATGATAGGCAACCCATATATAATCAATCATTCATATCAGTGAGGCATACAAAGCTAGACTAAGCAATAAGATTCATTAAAATCCCTTAATAGTAGTTAGTTCATCTCTGAACCAATAACCATTATGTGATTTGAGCAAAGCATTTAAGCAAATATGAAAGTAAAGAGAGTAGAGAGATGGAAGTTACAAATCTTGTGGTTCTCCTTTCAGTAGAAGATTTTAAGCTCAAGTTCAGACCACAATCAAACTCCAAATGAAACCCCATAAATGAAATCTACTAGAACTAGGAGGGAGAAAGAGTTAGTCTCCAAAACACTCTCCAGCTCTCTAACCATAGAAAGTAGGAAATATTTAATGTTGGTAATAAATAATGGTGTCTCGTCTCTTGCAAATACACCAATATATATCAAATACACTCAGCAAAAATGCTATAAATGAAAAGTCAAATTTCGGCTCAGCTTTGACCGGCGCGGCTGTGCTGCCTAGTAGTACATTTGGGGCGCGACCGTGAGCTTCCCCAGGATGCTCTCTAGGCTCTACTAACTGGCGCGGACGCGTGACTTCCCTTTATTATCCCGGTGTGGCCGCGAGAGTCTGCACTTCTTACTGGCTTCTTCTGGTGTAATGCGGATTTCCTTGTTGCTTTGTTGCTTCTTTCTCCTTCGCGTCTTGCTGCTTTTAGGCCCTTTTTGCATATGCCATATGCCCTTTCCGTGCCAAGTCCACCTTTGTTTCCTCTTTCAAGCTCTCCACATTGCCTTTTGCCAATCCCATGCCATTTTAATGCCATTTCTTGCCATTTGAGTTTCCTGACTGAAATCTACAAAATAAAGATAAAACATATCAAAAGACACTAAAATACTTGAGTTTAAGCCATAATCATAGCAAGTTGATATTGAATAAGTAGGTATAAAACCTACTTATCAAAAACTCCCAAACTTGAGTCATTGTTTTCCCTCAAGCAACAGACATAAATGCAAACTACATGCTATGCAACTAACTAAATGAAAATGAATCCCAAAGTATCAGCCAAGTTATGAATTCCAATAAGAAGCGCCTCAGAGAAATAACAAGAACTATGAATAGAGTATCAGCTCAAGCTACAGTTATAAACACATACAATCCATAAATCACAACATGTTGATAAGATGTAGCGTGTGTGTGCAATGTCACAAACAAGCTCGACAGAGGCAAAGATTCTGCATGCTATACTTCTAAGGAAGGAAAATTGAGGCTTTAAGTCAAGAATTTTTCATATATACAAAACAATGACTAAACCAACACATAGATACAAGCTAAGGTGCAACAAGGGTTTATTATATTTTTATTCACACACGAGGGCGATATTCGAGCTTTCCCACGGTTACACCCGACTGTGCAATGCTAAGCCCTCTTAGGCTTTTCAATGATACCCATTTATCGAGCTTTCGACCAACGACTCCTAAACCATAAAGGCCTTAGGGCGCTGGATGTAGAGACAATCCCTTCGGGCTTACTTGCTCAAGTATCAAATGCCACAAGACTTAGCTAGCCAATGTGTTAATTTTTTTTCTTTTTCTCAACTTATTTCTTTTCTTTTGCTTTTTTTCCTTTTTCTTTTACTTTTTTTTCCTTTTTTTTCTCTTTTTAGCATGCATACCCTATGTTTTCCCCCAAACTTGTATTTCTGTGTCCTTAAGGTCATTATTGATTTATTACACAATTCTAGCAATTAAAAACCAAATTTTCCACCTCAGAAGACAAACATTTGCTCATCTAGCCAACAAGCAAATAAAAACAATACGTGCTATCTGGTAACATCAAAGCAACAGGTATAGATTACATTATGTATAAAAATATAACTGAGCTTAAGCCAACCACTGAGTTCAAAAATCTATCATATTTCAATTTCATCATTGGCCAGACTAGAATTCAACAGGCTAAACACAAGGGATTATGCTATGCAATGCAATTAAACAAAAACTAAATAAGTAAAACAAAATAAAACTGAAAAAAATTTATGCAAAATTTTACTAACACATACTAGAATGCAACTACAATATGCAACTTGTGACGCCCCTAAATTCAGACCGTCACTGATCTCGAATTCGGTTCATCACGTACTAATTCTAAAAATAACTAAAATCTCAAACAATGGAGTAACAGAATAATTTACATTGATAGAACATAAATATTCTCGTTCCAAGTATCAAAACTATTACTAATACACTTCATAACTTAAACCAAACATATCTTAATATATAACATTAAATAAGTCTTAATACAACATAACAGAAACATCCTAATATAGAAAAGTAAAGCAACTCCATAGCCTTGCCTTCGCACTTGTCCTGTCTTGGGGTTCCACCTTGCCCTGCCCTAACTTAAATGTTTATGGGAAGCAAGAGTGAGCAACAAATTTGCTCAGCAACTAATATGCCAATAAATGTGAACAGGAATATATATACAGTTCTAAATCCCAAGGGTAAAATGGTAATTAATCGCTCAGGATTTCAAATAAGAATGTTGTGAACAAAATAAATAGCAATGACTTCCAAATCTATTCTGTGAAGTTGAATAAGGACTACTACGGGTCGAGAAGTTATTAAAGGATTCAAAAGTTTCAACAATTTCAAGTGAATGAATAGATATCACTAAGTGTCGATGTGGACCAAGGATTTATAAAAGAATCCAAAGAATTCAGAGTTTCAAGTAAATAAATACTATATACTGAGTGGTCGCTAAGAACCACAAACTTCTACTAGAATCACCAAAAATATTTTTGGTAACCCAACCAAGTACAATTAAGGGATCAACCTATCGTACCTGGAGTTATGCATAACCTACCACACCACTGTCGGCACCCCGACTATATAGTTCCCCTTTTTACAAGGATTGTTCAACTCAGTCAATTTATAAGAGTCCGCACCAAGGTAATTGGTGTGGATTGCTTTCCAATTCATGATATTGGTCTAGCCGAATTAAATGGCATAGACAATTTCAACAATGTATATAAGAACAATTTATGAGTTCAATACTCGCAACAATAATTCGAAGAATATAATCGTGATTTAAATCAAACTATGAAACATAAGTTTGTAAGGCAAGAATTATTATAGCACCTATTTACTCGTCTGACCAAAGTTAGTACAAGCTCGAATATGTTTTCAATGAACAGTATGAATCAAATACTTGCTCAATAAAAGAGTAGTCAGATACTTGCAATTAATATACAAGAATGGTTTCAAGGAAACTTGCACAATGAAAGTGTATAAATTAGGAAACATGCTTACGACGTTCCTCGAATAAGTAACCACAAGGATAGAATACTTGCAACACAATAAATGTAGGGTTCAGATATTTGCACTATAAATGAGTGTAAGTTAGGAAACATGCCTTATGCATAGTTTATCCTCGTTAAGTAAATCAACACTTTCGAATCCCTATCGTAATATAGTTACGTGTATATATATATATATATGATATCCATTAGTCATACAGTTTAATGTTTTACTTTATCTCATATATACCATCCACATATAAGTTAAATCTTTAACCTTACTATACAGTCATATATAGTATCATATTTAATTCACAAGTCTTGACTAATATACCTTTATCCTCAACGTTCCTCTTTTTGAGTTTAAACACATTCTCATATCATATAAGATCGCAACAATTAGCAAACATGCTCTCATATTATTAATATCATATAAGACCATTATTAATACTAAATATATTTTATTTTAGCAAGTTATGGCATTCTCATAAGTTAACCATCAAAATCGGGTTCAAGTAACATCATATAATATCACGTAGCATGTATACATGTTTAAAGGATACTTTTATGTGTTTACAACCTTTCCTTGTTCCAATCATACATGCAATAGATTCTAAGTTAACACTTTCAATAATTTAAAGCCATTCAAGGTCATGGAATTCACAAGGCCTATCATGCTCGCTCTTTAAACACATAAGGTATTCATATACTTTGCATTAGGCATACTTATGAGTAATCACATTTCATACATGTAACTATTATAGTTATTAGTTGAAAACATGCTTCGTTTACGCTAAATTTTAATCATGACATCTAGCATGGTATGTATACATGCATGACGTTCATGAAGTCAATAGTATTATCCAACACGTTCATAAACTTCAGAATTTAAACTTCAAGTTAACATGTCAAGGTGTACATTTAAAACTTGTATTCTCATTAGTAAAGCTCACTAATAAGGCCTAACATGCTCATGCTATCTAGATTCATATGTTAACATATTTGACACGCATTTCATGGTCATATAACATGCTCGAAAAATCAGAACCTAGACTCCTAATATAACATGTTAGAGTCCATGTTTAACGCTTGAGTTTTCGTTTGAAAGGTTTATTTTGAGGTTCATATGCTCAAGTTACATTATGAAGCTCAGATACGCAAGTTAACATTCATATCATGTGTTTCTAGGTCATACAAATATGTTTCAAAAGTCAGAATGTCAATATAAAGCTAACATGTCAAAGTTCCTCCTTTTCATAACTTTCAGTTTCCTTCGAAATACTCAACTAAAACGACTAGCATGGATTACTATAACCTAGTACCCTTATTCCATATGTTATTGTGAGTTATATGCATAACCTAACCGTACAACATGTTCACTATATCAGAAGATATAATAAAAATTATTAACAAATTCTGCATTGACGCGCGGCCGCGCCCAAATTGTACTAGGGAGACACGCGGCCGCGCGGATCCCGTTCCAGTGTAGAGAGCAGCTAGCCTCGGCAAACATTATCCCAAATCACAAAATTACTTCACAAAAACTTTTCTAAACCTTTGCATTGTGGTTTAAACATGTTTGTAAGTCTATATATCAACTAACTAAGCAATTCATACTTCAATTGTCATCAATTTCCACAATATCGAGAATTCAAGAATTTGCAGAAACAGAAAATGGAAATGAAGAACTTGAGAGTATACCTCTGCAATGTAATTGGGCTTACTGCTATCTTAAGAACACTGATATATATATATATATATATATATATATATATATATAACTCTTAACTCAACACTTATGCAAACTCTCAGCAAATGAAAAGAGAGGAGAAGAGCTTGCATTTATAGGACAACTAATTTCCAGACAATGAAATTTTTAACAAAACAACCATTGGAATGAAGAAAAATTTGATGGACATTAGTTTACTGGTGGAGTTGGTGATTCCCATTGTTGATCCCACTCCCTATATGATCATTGCTAACTATATTGCTGAGAATTGGGAGGAGAATTGGAGAAGGCTAGCCTTAGGCCAATGGCCTATGCACGTGAAAAGAGAAATGACACTCTTTATGGGACAAACAAGGACTCAGCAACATGAAACAATGCAGTAAAATAAAATAACCCAATACATACACATTTTATATACACTTAGGCATATATGTATACTTAGGCTATAATGTAATGTCACAATGTAATTCAATGAATGAGTAACATTTCAATGTAGTAAATATAATTTGCACATATATAATCCATGTACATTTATAATACCAAATATAATCTAATTGGGTACTATCTTTCCACATTACCATAAACCATATTATTTCAATTATTTATAATCATTGCAATAATTATTATTTTAATTCCTCATCAATATTAAAATAGGTAAGCCATTTATTTGTTTCCCCTTATATTATTAAATACACACTTAGTTCAATTTGATAATCTATAAGTACACCATTAATGTATCCATATATACATGTTGTCACATAACATTATTACAACTCTTATTATTTCCAATTATATTAATCTATTGAAATATTCATCACATAACATTTGTTTATTTATAATATTATACGAAGTACATCTTTTAATTTAGCCACATACCACATGTTGTCACATAAGCTTTATTATGTAACTCATATAATTTATTTAATCACAACATATGGTTTCAATATGTACAATCACATTGCATCATATAATATAGTTTAATAATTCTTAATATGTGGTTTCTATATATAGCATAGTCACATGAATGTCGCACTACACTATATAATATAGTTGTATCCCATATATTTTATATATTTAATTTCGAATACATGCACATAACAATTAATACAATCTCATTATATTAATGACTTATTTATTTATTTTATAATCGTAATTAATTAATTAATTAATTATTAATCAATTCCTTCCTCATAGATTAATGAAGTTATTAATCTCCATATTAACTAACATTTATATGATTAATTATCACGTTAAATAAATATAAATCTTATTATATTCATAAACAAATTGCTTATTATCATTCTATTATTCGCGATAATAATAATTAACACATTATCAATTAATCATTATTAATATTCTATTTTATCATAATAGAAAGTAAATAATAATTAATATCGATTAATTGTTCACGTAGTAATTTCTTCATTACTTACCCTTATCGATTATTATCATATGATAAATAATCACATTCCTCAACAATATAAATCCTATTATATTTATAAACCATTTTCTTAGTATCCAATCATTACTTGCAAAAATACTAAATCAATAGATTATTATTATATTTCTCATAATAATAATTAACAAATAATATAGATTAATTATTCACTTAATAATTCATTTACTCTTTAACCGATTGTTATTCATAATAACAGTTAATAACATTATTGTATGATTAACTATCACATGTATTGCACTCAACAAATAATGAATTAAATATAACTCTTATCATATTCATCAATTACTTACTCGTAAATATTTTGTTATTTATAATAACATATTGTTAACAATTACTCATTAGTAGGCTATTTACTAATCACAATGATTAATTATTAATTAATCCTTCACTTATCGATTTCCCTCTTGAATTAATTAAACCATCATCTTTCTCATTCTCATGCCACACAAGGCATTCTACGAGTCGCAATTCTCCATATTTTCTCAATTATTATAAATTCAATTTAATATAATTTAATTATTTTTCTCATAACTCGTACACATTTATGTTCCAATAAATATTCATTTTCTTATTATAACAATAATAAAAAAAATTATTCATGAAATTCACGGTTCTTACATCTTCCCCCCTTATAAAAATTTCGTCCTCGGAATTGGTACAAGGCTACACAAATAGATGGGATTAGATCCTCATCATCCTATCTTCTAATTTCCACGTGGCCTCCTTAGCATTGTGGTTTTACCAAAGCGCTATCACAGAAGATATAATTTTATCTCCTAATATCTATTCTTTCCTATATAGTATTTGGACAGGAATTCTTCATATGTCAGATTCTTCCCTACTTGAATGGGCTCATAGGGTATCACACGCTTCTAATTAGGCTTATATGATCGTAAGACAGAAATATAAAACACACTGTAGATATGTTCCAGTTCACTAGGTAAGGATACCTCGTACGCCACTTTTGCTGCTCTTTGCAATATTTCAAAAGGTTTCACGAACCTCAAACTCAATTCTTCTTTCTTACCTAATCTTATCTTCCCCTCATAGGGAAACATTTAAGAAATACGAAACTACCGTCTTCCAAAATCTTGGTTATGACGATGGCAATCTGCATATTTCCCATGTTGATCTTGAGCTGCTACTCATCTGGCTCTTTTTGTCTTCCCATCGTCTGCCATTCGTCGTACTAAATTCGGTCCCAATTGAAGTAGTCGTTCTCTGACCTCATCCCAATGTAGCGGTGTTCTGCATTTTCTTCTGTAGAGATCTTTGTACGATGGCTTATCGATATTCGTATAATAATTATTACTATAAGCGAATTCTACTATGGGTAAGTGATATTCCAAGTTACCTTTGAAATCCATTATGCAAGCTCTTCCAAAACTTTGAAGTGGAGCGCGGGTCTCGATCAGAAATTAGTAACATTGATATTTCGTGTCGCTAAACGATTTCCTTTACGCATAATTTCGCTAAATGATTTAAATTGAATCGAATATCTATTGGTAGAAAGCTTGTTGTCTTCTTTAATCGGTCGATGCATTCTACAACTTCTCGTCTCATATTGACCACCAATAGTGTCTTCGAAGATCCCGGTACGTTTTCGTGCTTCCTGGGTAAACAAAATATGTCCAACTATATGCCTCATAAAAACTCTTATCTCGCAATTTTAGTTACGGTTGCACTCTCACGCTCGATCTACAATCCTCGAGATACCATTATTATTTCTTCTGAACTTTTTCTCTTTATCTTCTCGCACTTTTTGTCTTTATCTTGTTATCCCTTCACTCTGTCCAACACCGCTAGACAAACCTCCGTTATAAACTTCCCTTTGGACTCTGGGTCCCTTCACTTCTATTTCCAATCTCTTCATCTTCTTGATTAGTTCCTCTCAAGTTATCAACTTGAATAATTTCTCCATTCCCTTTTCCTACTTAGCATATCGGCTACTACGTTTGCCTCTTCCAGGTAATAGAGAATTTCGCAATGGTAATCTTCGTCTGCTCCCAATTACTTACCGCCTTCAACTCTGCCGGATCTGACGTGCCCTAAAACTAACCTTCTCCTTGACTCACAACACTGGTGCTCCTTAAGGGAAAACACACTCGACTGAATATATCCCTTTATCTAACATTTCTCGTAATTGTATTAATAATTCTTCATTTATACCGGTGCTATAAGATAGGTGCTTTCGAAATCAGCGCAGTCTCCGATATTAAATCTATTACGACTTGTTTTCTCTCTCTGGCGGAAGGCCGGGTAGATCGCCTGGGAATACATTTTAAAATTCTGGTTCTACTAATACATTATTTATTTCTACTCCCGCTCTCTTAATATCTACAATATGGTGAAACAATCTACACAAACTTTTCTTAACAATATCTTGGCCTGCATCATCATAAGGAAAAATAATTGCCTAAGTGATGAGCTACCATAAAACATTTCCTTAGACAGGTTTAGAGTCTGAAGGTTCACATTTTTCTTCTAACAATCAATTATCGTACTTGGTTGTGTAACCATTCCGTTTATAGTATCCCATCACACTCCCCAAATTTTATCTGAATCAAGTCTATGCTTAGCTTACGTTCCCTAATTTATGTGCAAAAATATCGACAAATGAATTTCTACGGGAATTACTTCCTTATTCGCAACTTCTATGTTTAAAGGATCTTCTAATCATTCTTGGGGTAACTTAGTCCTCTCACAGTTCTTCAGATGCAGAAGGGAAAGATAGCACTCGAATCAGATAATATATATGCATTTATATTATTGATTAAGACAGCACCTGACATCACAACTTGGAACGCCACTGCATTATATATCATAACGTTAGTCGTACTTGGCATTGGTTCACTCGATTGAGCTAGTTCAATTATCGTCGGCTTTTTGCTATGGCTTCCTTTGTTGCTGTCTTCTTCCTTCCTTCCTTTATTTGGGCAGTTCTTAACCTGATGATCCGTTGACCTACAAGCGAAGCATCCTTCAATCTTCTTCGAGTTTGGGCAATTCGGAGAAATATGCCCTTCCTGGCCGCAGTTATACTCGTCCCTTTCAGCACTCTCCTTGATAACTTTTTCCACATTTCAGGGCAAACCTTTTTCTTTTTCTTGAGTCCTTCTTAGTGACTTCCCATCAGATTGTAGTTGATGTTGTTGTTGTCCTGTCTTCTTTTGTTCCCGTTTCCCTTCTCGTTCGTTTCCTTCTGCCAATAACGTATTTGACGTTTTTCATATCCATACGCAAAACAATCTTTGATTTCTTCCTTCCTAGGACAGTTAGGAGAAATATGACCCTTCTCACCGCACTTATAGCATACATGCTTCCCTTTCAAACATGCTCCCATGTGGTTCTTTCCACATTCCTTACAGGCTTCTACCTTCTTCTTCCATAGTTGTCCTTCTCCTCGTACATACTTATTCTTATTCCATTTCCTCTTGAAATTCTTAATGCTACCACTACTACTCTCTTCCATCCTACCTTCGTTCGCTTTCTTTGAGTTATCAACCTCTCCTTCTTTAGTCAAATTAATATCTTTTCCTACCTTTGATGTTTTCGTCTGTCTCTTCTTATAATCATTGATTCCTTCTTCAAAAGCATTTACTATAAGGTCTACCAATTCTTGTAAGGGTTCTTGATTCAATTCCCTATCTCCATTCTCCGTCGCTTGACGAGTCTCTCCTCCTTGGGATGTTGACATTTCTCAGCGTAGAAATAAAATGGTATTATAATCTCTTTGTTAAACATCAAATATTTCTTAAGACGTATAAGTTTTATTACTATTCTCCCTTGTTATTATTTAACATAATCTGGTTACTACACGCACGTTTAATAAAAATATGCCGCATAAAAACACATCACATCGTATAGCAATCTGCTAGTCTCATTCGGGTACTACTAAAGTTGGGGTTAGAAAGATACTTCCCAGCATTATCCCTAAAATTGGGATCAACAACACTGTTCCATATCTATAAACATCTATCGCGATGCTTATTATCTAACTACCTTCACTTTCACCATGTCTGTATCTATTAGTTACTAATCTAAAGGTCTGGAACTTCGCCTCCCCTATTGTATCTTATTTTTTATTTTAAAGAAACTCAAACATGTCTCAATCCTAAAAGAAAACTTCCACCATGGATTTTCGGTTATATTCTGATTCCATCTCCTCCTAGGTTAAGGCTAGTGCTGAAAAAGGCTTAACTTCACGGGGTGTTGCGGATACCACATGTATATTACATGGTTCCTCCTCCATGACCCTACCAGGTTTACCTATCTCCGACATCCATAATCACATAAGTATTAAACTTTATTATTATCTCTAAATAAAACATAATTTCATTGTATGGAATGAAAATATATTTCATAACACTACTAGCTTTGTAAGAAAACTCTACATGAGTTTTATCTCCTTTTACTCTCTAAATTCTTCTAAGGTTATAGTCTAAGGATTCGCTCCTAAGGTTTATAACCTACAGCTTTGATACCAACCTGTGACGCCCCAAAATTCAGACCGTCACTGATCTCGAATTCGGTTCATCACGTACTAATTCTAATAACAACTAAAATCTCAAACAATGGAATAACAGAATAATTTACATTGATATAACATAAATATTCTCGTCCCGAGTCTCGAAACTATTACTAATACACTTCATAACTTAAACCAAACATATCTTAATACATAACATTAAATAAGTCTTAATACAACATAACGAAAACATCCTAATATAAAAAAGCACAGCTACTCCATAGCCTTGCCTTCACACTTGTCCTGTCCTGGGGTTCCACCTTGCCCTGCCCTAACTGAAATGTTTATGGGAAGCAAGAGTGAGCAACAAATTTGCTCAGCAAGTAATATGCCAATAAATGTGAACAAGAATATATACAGTTCTAAATCTCAAAGGTAAAACGGTAATTAATCACTCAGGATTTCAAATAAGAATGTTGTGAACAAAATAAATAGCAATGACTTCCAAATCTATTCTGTGAAGTTGAATAAGGACTACTACGGGTCGAGAAGTTATTAAAGGATTCAAAAGTTTCAATAATTTCAAGTGAATGAATAGATATCACTAATTGTCGCGGTGGACCAAGGATTTATAAAAGAATCCAAAGAATTCAAAGTTTCAAGTAAATAAATACTAGATACTGAGTGGTCGCTAAGAACCACAAACTTCTACTAGAATCACCAAAAATATTTCTGGTAACCCAACCACGTACAATTAGGGGATCAGCCTATCGTACCTGGAGTTATGCATAACCTACCACACCACTGTCGGCACCCCGACTATATAGTTCCCCTTTTTACAAGGGTTTTTTTTAACTCAGTCAATTTATAAGAGTCCGCACCAAGGTAATTGGTGTGGATTGCTTTCCAATTCATGATATTGGTCTAGCCGAATTAAATGGCGTAGACAATTTCAACAATGTATATAAGAACAATTTATGATTTCAATACTCGCAACAATAATTCAAAGAATATAATCGTGATTTATATCAAACCATGAAACATAAGTTTGTAAGGCAAGAATTATTCTAGCACCTATTTACTCGTACGACCAAAGTTAGTACAAGCTCGAATATGTTTTCAATGAACAGTATGAATCAAATACTTGCTCAATAAAAGAGTAGTCAGATACTTGCAATTAATATACAAGAATGGTTTCAAGGAAACTTGCACGATGAAAGAGTATAAGTTAGGGAACTTGCTTATGACGTTCCTCGAATGAGTAACCACAAGGATAGGATACTTGCAACACAATAAAAGTACGGTTCAGATATTTGCACTATAAATAAGTGTAAGTCAGGAAACTTGTCTTATGCGTAGTTTATCCTCGTTAAGTAAGTCAACACTTTTGAATCCCTATCGTAATATAGTTACATATATATATATATATATATATATGATATCCATTAGTCATACAGTTTAACGTTTTACTTTATCTCATATATACCATCCACATATAAGTTAAATCTTTAACCTTACTATACAGTCATATATAGTATCATATTTAATTCACAAGTCTTGACTAATATACCTTTATCCTCAACGTTCCTCTTTTTGAGTTTAAACACATTCTCATATCATATAAGATCGCAACAATTAGCAAACATACTCTCATATTTTAATATCACATAAGACCATTATTAATACTAAATGTATTTTATTTTAGCAAGTTATGGCATTCTCATAAGTTAACCGTCAAAATCGAGTTCAAGTAACATCATATAATATCACGTAGCATGTATACATGTTTAAAAGATACTTTTATGTGTATACAACCTTTCCTTGTTCGAATCATACATGCAATAGATTCTAAGTTAACATTTTCAATAATTTAAAACCATTCATGGTCATGGAATTCACAAGGCCTATCATGCTCGCTCATTAAACACATAAGGTATTCATATACTTTGCATTAGGCATACTTATGAGTATTCACATTTCATACATGTAACTATTACAGTTATTAGTTGAAAACATGCTTCGTTTATGCTAAATTTTAATCATTACATCTAGCATGGTATGTATACATGCATGACGTTCATGAAGTCAATAGTTTTATCCAACACGTTCATAAACTTCAGAATTTAAACTTCAGTTAACATGTCAAGGTGTACGTTTAAAACTAGTATTATCATTAGTAAAGCTCACTAATAAGGCCTAACATGCTCATGCTATCTAGATTCATATGTTAACATGTTTGACACGCATTTTAAGTTCAAATAACATGCTCAAAAAATCAGAACCTAGAATCCTAATATAACATGTTAAAGTCCATGTTCAACGCTTGAGTTTTCGTTGGAAAGGTTCACTATTGAGGTTCATATGCTCAAGTTACATTATGAAGCTCAGATACGCAAGTTAACATTCATATCATGTGTTTCTAGGTCATACAAATATGTTTCAAAAGTCAGAATGTCAATATAAAGCTAACATGTCAAAGTTCCTCTTTTTATAACTTTCAGTTTTCTTCGAAATACTCAACTAAAACGACTAGCATGGATTACTATAACCTAGTACCCTTATTCCATATGTTATTGTGAGTTATATGCATATCCTAATAGTACAACATGCTCACTATATTAGAAGACATAATAGAAATCATTAACAAATTCCGCAGTGGCGCGCGGCCGAGCCCAAATTATACTAGGAAGACACGCGGCCGCGCGGATCCCTTTCCAGTCCAGAGAGTAGCTAGCCTCGGCAAACATTATCCCAAATCACAAAATTACTTCACGAAAACTTTTCTAAACAGTTGAATTGTGGTTTAAACATGTTTGTAAGTCTATATATCAACTAACTAAGCAATTCATACTTCAATTGTCATCAATTTCCACAATATCAAGAATTCAAGAATTTGCAGTAACACAAAATGGAAATGAAGAACTTGAGAGTATACCTCTGCAATGTAATTGGGCTTGTTGCTATCTCAAGAACACTGATATCTATATATATATATATATATAACTCTTAACTCAACACTTATGCAAACTCTCAGCAAATGAAAAGAGAGGAGAAGAGCTTGCATTTATAAGACAACTAATTTCCAGATAATAAAATTTTCCACCAAAACAAACCATTGGAATGAAGAAGAATTTGATGGACATTAGGTAGTTGGTGGAGTTGGTGATTCCCACTGTTGAGCCCACTCCCCATATGATCATTGCTAGCTATATTGCTGAGAATTAGGAGGAGAATTGGAGAAGGCTAGCCTTAGGCCAATGGCCTATGCACGTGAGAAGAGAAATGACACTCTTTGTGGGGCAAACAAGGACTCAGCAACATGAAACAATGCAGTAAAATAAAATAACCCAATACATACACATTTTATATACACTTAGGCATATATGTATACTTAGGCTATAATGTAATGTCACAATGTAATTCAATGAATGAGTAACATTTCAATGTAGTAAATATAATTTGCACATATATAATCCATATACATTTATAATACCAAATATAATCTAATTGGGTATTATCTTTCCACATTTCCATAAACTATATTATTTTAATTATTTATAATCATTGAAATAATTATTATTTTAATTCCTCATCAATATTAAAATAGGTAATCCATTTATTTGTTTCCCCTTATATTATTAAATACACACTTAGTTCAATTTGATAATCTATAAGTACACCATTAATGTATCCATATATACATGTTGTCACATAACATTATTACAACTCTTATTATTTCCAATTATATTAATCTATTGAAATATTCATCACATAACATTTGTTTATTTATAATATTATACGAAGTACATCTTTTAATTTAGCCACATACCACATGTTGTCACATAAGCTTTATTATGTAACTCATATAATTTATTTAATCACAACATATGGTTTCAATATGTACAATCACATTGCATCATATAATATAGTTTAATAATTCTTAATATGTGGTTTCTATATATAGCATAGTCACATGAATGTCGCACTACACTATATAATATAGTTGTATCCCATATATTTTATATATTTAATTTCGAATACATGCACATAACAATTAATACAATCTCATTATATTAATGACTTACTTATTTGTTTTATAATCGCAATTAATTAATTAATTAAATATTAATCAATTCCTTCCTCATAGATTAATGAAGTTATTAATCTGTATATTAACTAACATTTATATGATTAATTATCACGTTAAATAAATATAAATCTTATTATATTCATAAACAAATTGCTTATTATCATTCTATTATTCGCGATAATAATAATTAACACATTATCAATTAATCATTATTAATATTCTATTTTATCATAATAGAAAGTAAATAATAATTAACATCGATTAATTGTTCACGTAATAATTTCTTCATTACTTACCCTTATCGATTATTATCATACGATAAATAATCACATTCCTCAACAATATAAATCCTATTATATTTATAAACCATTTTCTTAGTATCCAATCATTACTTGCAAAAATACTAAATCAATAGATTATTATTATATTTCTCATAATAATAATTAACAATTAATATAGATTAATTATTCATTTAAAAATTCATTTACTCTTTAACCGATTGTTATTCATAATAACAGTTAATAACATTATTGTATGATTAACTATCACATGTATTGCACTCAACAAATAATGAATTAAATATAACTCTTATCATATTATTCAATTATTTACTCGTAAATATTTTGTTATTTATAATAACATATTATTAACAATTACTCATTAGTAGGCTATTTACTAATCACAATGATTAATTATTAATTAATCATTCATTTATCGATTTCTCTCTTGAATTAATTAAACCATCATCTTTCCCATTCTCATGCCACAGAAGGCATTCTACGAGTCACAATTCTCCATATTTCCTCAATTATTATAAATTTAATTTAATATAATCGAATTACTTTTCTCATAACTCGTACACTTTTATGTTCCAATAAGTATTCATTTTCTTATTATATCAATAAAAAAAATTATTCATGAAATTCACGATTCTTACACAACCTAACATGCAATAAAAACTATATGCAATTAACTAAATGCAACTACTACTAATTACACCCAATACCCCCAAACATAAAATATTTAATGTCCGCATTGAAGGTAAACGGTCAGTAAACTCCCCTACTGATCAGCATGGCCACCCTCCTCGGGTGGTTAATATGGTGGTGGATATGGCATGGCAGAACCGAAGACGGGCCAATCCAGAAGCGTTCCTTGCAGAGCAAACGCCTCGTCCAGCGCACGGGACATGCCATCTGCGAAAGCTGCAAAGTTCCCAGTGTAGGGCGTCCATCCTCCTCTCTAGTTGCCTCATCTGGCGGTCCTGTGGCTCTGTACTGGATCTGGATAGACCGGCTACTGCTGCTGCTGGCTACGGTGGAGGAGCTAACACAATAAAACCTTTGCCCCTCGGGTCTGTCATGCTTCCAGCCCTAATTTTCAAAGTTCTTGATGGTGGAATGAGTTATGTCTTGGGTCGGCCTTTGTACATGCTCTCCTTCCCAGTCAATGCCTGCCTCAGAACATAGATGTGCCACAACTGAAGCGTGTGGAATGTTCCCAGTGGTACTGCTGCGCATGAAGCGCAACATGTTCTGATGGATCAAATGCCCAAGGTCGACATACTTTCCTGTGATGATCCCCCAAAAGATAATTGCCCTTTCGGCAGTAAATTCGTGCTGCTGGGTGGGTGGCATCAAATTTGAGCATATGAACAAGTTCCAAGCTTTGGCATATAAGTTCAGAGCGGAGGCTGGGAAAGTGGTGTGCTCATATGTGCGTTGTCTGTACTTCCACTGCGTGCCTGGCACACACAAGTCACGAAACAACTGGTGTAGGTCAATGTCAAACCGGTCCGCCTCTACCCAATTACTTCAACTAGCCGTTGGTGATGGCATATTGTAGACTTCCTTGATTGCCAGTGGATGGTAATCGATTTGGACTCCCCTGACAAAAGAAAAACCATTCTAAGCTTCCTTGGCGTTAGCGTAAAACTCTCGTACTATGGCCATTAGAGCTGGTATAGGAGTCATCACAAATCCAATCCAAGCCCGTTCTCAGATCATCTCTAACATTTGTCCATAGCCCCTAGCTGGCTTCAGCCCCCTTTCCTTCGCAAATGATTTAATAGCAATCCGATAGTATTCAATTTGGGCGTCAAGAGTAATGAACATGGTTAAGTCCACCGTGACCTCGCCTTGGCTACTGTGGACGGGTGAATCAAGCATGATAGACCTTGCTCGCTTGAGACCCATGATGATTTGTAGAAAAATTTTCCTTACAAACCCTAAGTAATGAATCCAAAGAACAACCCCTAAGTAGCCTCTGAATTTTTCTATGTATGAACCCTAATCTCTGTAGAAATCCCAATTTGTCTCTAACAACCGTATGGCAAGTTCTATGTGATGAAAAGAAGTAATAGATGGTAGAAGTTGGGTGGGGAGGAGTTTTTATAGAACTGATAAAAGGAGAAGAGGAGTAGTGGAGAGATCGTGGGCAGAGAGATGGGAGGTAGGTAGAGTTTGTATAGGAGAATGAGAGAGAGGCTTGATATGGTCTGATATATTGTGCGTTGGTTTGGAGAGGTTAGCACAGTTAAATAAAATTAAGGCTGAAGTCTGTATTTAAATTTTCCAAACTGCAGTTCGATAGGATCTGGCTCGGGCGTGCCGACTTGGGCTATATATGGGGCGCAGCCGCGCGGGTCAAGGACACTCTCTAGACATTCTGAACATTGGCGCGGATGCGCTGCTGAGTGCCTTGAGGTTGGCGCGGCCGCGCTGCCCTGAGCCTGGCCAAAAATAATTTTCTTTCTCCTGCAGCAACTGATGTTAAGGCTTAAGCAGCAACTTTAAACACTTTTCTTTCCTGCACACATAGCAATCAAAAATAAGATGTAACTTGATTCCATAATCACAATTTGCGTGTATAAGATTTATGTACGCTTAAATCCTTAGTAATGCTATGTAAGTAATCATGTGTATGTGAATTCCCAAAAAATTGCTACATGTGCTTATATGCAATATGCTAATACTTCATAAATATGTTCAATGAGCTCCCAACTCCCCAAATATATGCAATAACACCTAAGTTCAAAAATATAGGCAAAGAGCTCCTAGTTCCTAAAAATATATGCAACAATGCCTAATGTCCAAAAATGAAGGTAATGAGCTTCTAATATCAAAACTGTTCAAAAATAGTCAACTTTTCCAAACTGCTTAGAATTAAACAAGGGGAGGAAAATATAGAGTCATGCAACCAGAATTAAACATGAGGGAGAAATATAAATATGATGCAAGAATTATATGAGAGAGAGAAGAGAGATGATGGGTGTACCTCCCATCGAGTGCTTGTTTACAGTCCATAAGCTAGACTCTATCTGAATTGGTCAAGTGGTGGAAAGAATTGAGGCGACCTTCTCTCGATTGACCTCGCTGCCATAATAATGCTTCAACCTTTGTCCATTTACTTTGAAAGTCTTGTTTGGGTATTCATCAAAAATCTCCACTACACCATGGGGAAACACAGTTTTCACTGTGAAGGGGCCCGACCACCGTGATTTGAGCTTGCCTGGAAATATTATGAGACGAGAGTTATACAGCAACACTGCTTGCCCCCGCTCAAATGTCCTTTTCATGATCTTTCGGTCATGCAACCTTTTTACTTCCTCTTTATACAGCTTGGAGTTTTTATAGGCTTACAATCTAAATTCGTCGAGCTCATTAAATTGGAGAAGCCTCTTCTCCCATGCAGCCTTTAAGTCAAAATTTTACTTCTTGATGGCCCAGTAGGCCTTGTGTTCAAGCTCCATAGGAAGGTGACAAGCCTTCCCATACACAAGCTGATATGGTGACATACCCAGTGGCGTCTTGTAGGCAGTCCTATATGCCCACACTGCATTGTCAAGCTTTAGCGACCAATCATTCCTTATGGGATTTACAACTTTTTCTAGTATTCACTTCACCTCACGATTCGAGACCTCAGCTTGGCCATTTATTTGGGGATGGTACGCTGTAGCAATACGGTGATTTAACCCATACTTCGCCAAAAGTGCAGAAAATTGAAAATTGCAAAAGTGGGTTCCTTCATCACTTATGATAGCTCTAGGGGTCCTAAAGCGTGTGAATATGCTCTTTTGAGGAAAACGCAAGACCACCCTAGCATCATTGGTCGGTAAGGCTGTTACCTCTACCCATTTAGACACGTAATCCACTGTCAGCAAGATAAAAAGATTTCTACAGGACGAGACAAAAGGCCCCATGAAGTCTATCCCCCAGACGTCAAAGATCTCGACCTCCAGGATCATATTTAGAGGCATCTCGTTCCGTTTGGATATATTGCCCACTCTCTGACAATGGTCACATTTCTAGACGAAGTTATAAGCATGTTTAAACATTGTTGGCCAATAGAAGCCTACCTGAAGTACTTTAGGCGGCTATCCTCTCACCCCCGTAATGACCTCCATAAATTGATGAGTGGTAATCTCACAGTATGCTTTCCATCTCACTTTTTCGGATGCACCGTTTAATCATTATATCAGCGCACTGCCTAAATAAATACGGCTAATCGCAACTATACCAGTCTATCATCGTGTAGAAACTTCTTTTTCTGGGCTTTAGTGAAGTCATAAGGGATAATATTGTGATAGTAGTGTGCATACAAGCCAATCATGTATGATGATAAAGCACATACTTTGTAAACAATATTATTTATTTATTAATAAAATATTAATTTAAGGAATTTAAATATCTACATGGTGCTGTTTTTATAATATGTAAATAACCCATAGTTTTAAGCAATGATTTTAGAATCATGATGAGATCATGGTAATGAGATCTAAATTCTTAGAAAGCTTAAAAACTAAAATAGTTCTCAATCATGGGATTTCTAAAATGGGGACTAGTAAATTCGGATATATTGGTACATATGTTGCTTGCTCATTAGATGAGGATGACTGGTCTCATGGTCATTTATGTGGAGACACTAAAGTAAGTATGTAGGTGCTTATTGGAGAATAAGCTCACTAAACGTGACTAGCTATGGAATACCTAATGGAGTTTTACTCGTCCTGTCAATAGAAATTCCTAATGTGATAGTAGTACAAGTGATCCTCGTTCTTGAGATCATCATAGTATCTTGTATGTAACAAATTATAATTTGACTTATTCCTTAAGGCCTTTTAAGGCATATATAGGGTATGCTTGGGTATAATGAGTTACATATGGAGATAATGAATGATCAATAAAGAATCTACGTCCTCTAGTAAAAGAGGAGATAAGTCCTATGTGATTCGTTAAATGACAACCCAGGAATCCTTGGCCAAGGTAGAATGAAATTAGAAAGGGGTTTCTAATTTGCATTATTTGGAGTTGTGCATTTTCTAATCGAAATACATATAATTAAATAAATTAAGACTTGACAGTAAATCCATGTCTTATATTTAATTAGAAAATTGTATGGTGGAAGGATTAAATTGTACGGTAACTATTAACTCACAAGTTCTTTTATGATTAATGTTGAAATCTATATTATCTGAAAAGTCGTTGATCGCTAGGGAGGCTTATCCCTATTGTAGAATAAATGTTCTTTATTTAAATAGATTATTAGTTTAATTTATTTATTTAAATAATATTAGAATTGTTCTAATTAATTTATTCACAACCGGTTTAATGTGGAGAACCTAAAGGTCCACACCATAAAAGGAAGAAGAATTATTTAAGACGAAAATAGCATGATAGTAATAATGCATTAAGTGTAATTAATTTAATCTATGGTGATAGAATAAATAAATAGCTTAATGTTTATTATTTAATATTTTAGAAATATTAAATATAAATTAATAAGAGGAGTCTTATTAATATTATTATTATTATTATTTTAATTCTAAAGGAGTTCAGGAATTAATATAATATCAGTACTCTCTCTCAATCCTAATAAGATTAGGATATAAATTAATTAAAATTAATTAATTAATTAATTAAATAAAACCCTAGTCTAATTGGATTAGGAGGGTTAACCTAATATCTATATAAGAGAGTCTTATATCAGAAATAATGTACATGAATTTTTCCAAAGGTTGGTAGTACACATATTCTATAGAGATAGAAACAAGGGTTAAGCTAATAACCCATCTTCTTGAGTTCTTCATCTTCCTTGGTGGATCACCATTAGAGGCCAAACATTTGGGTGGCTGACATTGATCAAGGAAAGGAGCCACTACAGAGGAATCAAAGGAATCAAAGGAGTATAACTTGTACCTGAGGAAGTTTGGATCTTCAAAGGTATAATTCCATCACCTCCTTCTATGTATTGACTGATAATTGATGCACAAGAAAGATCATGGTTAAGGGTTTGTAATAAAATTTTAAAAACTAATTTTTCATCCCTTCCGCTGCGTTTATGTAATTTAATTGCATGCTTCTGTTTCTAGCAAACCCACCAGTGGTATAAGAGCCAATCTTGTGCTAATTATTAGGTGATTCCATATATGCATGATATGCGATTGGATCGAGTTCTTGGGCAACAAAAATTTTTCTGATTCTGCGACGCTGCGCTGGTGCAAGGCCTTCTTGCTGCGCAGCTGCGCCGGTGTCTTGTCCTGGTTTTCATGCTACGCAGCTGCGCCGGTTCCCTTTATATTCCTAGCGCAGCTGCGCCACTGGACAGGAACTGAATTTTTTTTGTTTTATTTAATTAAATGAATGGTTTATTTAATTAATAAAAGTTCAAAATAAAGATGTTTATTTTATATGAAATGAGATTTCATAATTGCTAAAATTAAAGAGTTTAATTTGGAATTATTTTTGAATGAAATAAAGGAGTTTATTTTTCCAAAAATAAAGTTTAGCAAACTTTTGCCGATTAACTGATATTAAAACATATATGGAATGAATTTACTTTCATTAGATGAATAGGTTTTATTGATACGTATGATGATATGTATGTTAATAAAAGGGATTGATTATGGACTATGACCAATGTGATTGGATTTTATTTTGGATGAATGCTTGAATGTATGGGTTTTATAAAATGGGGTCTGCGTACCTCGTCTTCTCTGGTTTTATTCTCGGTGTAAAATTCTATCTCCCTCCTATGCACTTCCCCTTGACTGCTGATCAAGGTTTCTATTTAATTATAAATATTTTATGTAATAGAGATAGTTAGAATTATCTTGAAGAAACTGGAGACCAAGGTGCAAGGTGCGCGTGAAGACCCGTTTGTATTGAGCCCGGGTTTAAATGTAATAGTTATATTTAAAATTTAAATTCTTGCACTTCTAGGTTTGACTGTTTGGTTCACTTGGTGGCTCTAGTGAACCAAACTAGAATAAAAGTCCATAATCAATCTGGGTAGAATATAGTATTCTATATTGCATGCTAAATATTATATATATTATATTTTATGCAAACATGCTTCGCATGTTTAATAAAATGACGCGTAATTTATATATATATATATATATATATATATATATATATATATATATATGCATACGCTCTAAACAATATGAGACAAATAATAACAAACCCCTCAAAAAATAATATTAAGTCTGAAGTGTTCAAATGATATTTTGAATATTGAACGTCGCCTTATAGCATGATTAATTAATAGAGTATTAAATATTTAATATGAGTTTGTTGTGCTATCCACAAGGCGAGTATTGAGTATTTAAGATGTTAATTAATCACATTTGATGCTTATCAAGAAAATTGAACGATCTAGTCTTATTGTGCTATCCACAAGGACAAATATTTTTCTTTTTTGAATTTATAGAAGTGCTAGGCTGGACTTAACTTAAATCATTTTAATTTGGATGTGCACACACATGACCATTATGATTTAAGAGGTAAAATAAAAGGAGTTACATGGTGATGTAATTGACAAGAGTTGTCTACCTATTTATTTGTATATCGCTTGTTGTGCTATCCACAAGGTTATATACATTTGAAATGGGATCCATAATCTCACTAGCAAATCTTTAATTAGATGTTGTCGAACTACATAAGTGAGGGTAATATAGTTTGATGAAAATAGTGGGAGATACCAATTTAAAATAAAGACCTAAATTTATTTTGGTATGCAAAGTTAATAAAATAAATTTTTGCTAAAAATGTTGTCTTTTCACATGCAGAATTTTAAAAATGTCAAAATCAATAATCTCAGTACGAAGCTTACTTAATGCAAATAAGCTTACCGGGCAGAATTATGAGGACTGGCTAAGAAATCTGAGAATTGTTCTCACTTGCTGAAAAGATTTTTTATGTCCTAAATTCAACTATCCCTGAATCTATTTTGGAAACAGCCTCTGAGGAAGAGATTGCCACTTTCAATAAGTGGCAAGATGATGCATCTGTGGTTGAATGCATCATGCTCGCATCCATGAATAACGAGCTTCAGCGTTAGCACGTAAATATGGATGCTCCTGCTATACTGCTTCACCTCAAGGAGTTGTATGGTGAACAGAGTAGGACTGCTAGATATGAGATATCTAAGGAGCTCTTCTAATCTCGGATGACCGAGGGCACTGCCGTCGAGGCTCATGTTCTGAAGGTAATCAATTTGATTGAACGCCTTGGACAGCTTGGGTTCGTCATGGATGGAGAGTTGAGTCAAGACTTGGTCTTGCAGTCACTCCCTGAGACCTTCTCGTAGTTTGTGATTAATTTTCACATGAATAAGCTAGATGTCAGCTTGCTTGAGCTACTTAACATGCTGAAAACTGCAGAAGGTCACTTCTCATCCAAGAAAAACAATGTCTTGATGGTGGATTCTTCCAATAAAAGGAAGAGGCCCAAGGTGTCTTCTGAAAAGAAGAAATCCAAGAAGGCTAAGGGAAAGGGAAAAGAAAAGAAGAAATCCAAGAAGGCTAAGGGAAAGGGAAAAGAAAAGGAACAAAAGAAACCTGAACCAGCTAAAGGAATGTGCTTTCATTGCAATGAGCCGGGACATTGGAAGAGGAACTGCAAGAAGTTTATAGTAGAGAAGAATCTTGGAGAAGCTTTAACTTCCAATCAAGGTTTGTTTATGATTGAAATTAATTTTTCTGAAAATTATAATTCTACTTGAGTATTGGATACCGGCTGTGGGTCTCACATATGAAACACTATGCAGGAACTGGTCAGAAGTAGAAAGCTGAACAATGAAGATGTGATCCTACGAGTGGGTAATGGAGCAAAGGTTGCTGCATTAGCTGTAGGAACTTATTGTTTAGCAATGCCTTCGGGCAAGTCCATTTATCTTAATAACTGTTATTATGTTCCGAATATTATTAAAAACATTATTTCAATTTTTGTATTCGATATGGAAGGTTTTGACGTTATTATAAAGAACAATGGTTGTTCTATTTATAAAGACGATGTTTTATATGGTATTGGAAATTTGTGAAATGGACTTTATACACTTGACTTACAAGAAAATATATTTCAAATTGAACAAACTAAGAAAAGAAAAAGAGATGATATTAATTATACCTAAATGTGGCACTATAGACTCGGTCATATCAATGAAACAAGATTATCCAAGTTGCATAAGGATGGGCTCCTAGAGCTATCCGATTATGAATTATATCTAACTTGTGAATCTTGTCTCATGGGTAAAATGACTAAATCTCCTTTTAGTGGAAAAGGAGAAAGAGTTAAAGAGTTATTGACATTGATTCACACAGACGTTTGTGGACCTATGACAACAAGTGCACGGGGTGAGTATTCTTATTTTATTACTTTCACTGATGATCACTCAAGATTTGGATATGTGTATTTAATGAAATACAAATCAGAATCATTTGAAAAGTTCAAAAAGTTCAGAAGTGAAGTAGAGAAACAAACGGGTAAGAGTATTAAGATACTTCGATCAGATCGAGGTGGAGAATACGTAAGCGGTGAGTTTCTCAATTGTCTCAAAGAAAATGGTATAATCTCACAATGGACTCCTCTAGGTACACCACAGTTAAATGGAGTATCGAAAAGGGAGAAATCGAACACTGTTGGACATGGTTCGATCCATGATGAGTTTTATCGACCTTCCAATTTCCTTCTTGGGTTATACCCTAGAAACGGCTGCATACCTACTTAACAAGGTACCTACCAAATCCGCCCCAAAGACTCCATATGAGATGTGGAAAGGGAGGAAACCAAATCTTAAGCATGTTAAGACTTGGGGTTGTCCAGCTTATGTCAAAAAGTTTAAAAATGATAAGCTACAGACTAAATTCGATAAGTGTAGATTTGTGGGATACCCTAAAGAAACCGTAGGGTATTATTTCTATCATCCTACTGATCAAAAGGTGTTTATTGCAAAATATGCTACCTTCTTGGAGAAAGAGTTTATCCATGAAGGGGTCAGTGGGAGTAAGATATATCTTAAAGAAGTTCAAGAACCACAAATTACCACGGATCAAAGTCAGGTACCAAACCAAGTAGAAGAACCTACGGTACCACACCCTGTTCGTAAATCTAGAATAGTACCGAAGATACCTGAGAGGTATGGATTCGTTATAGAGGATGACGACGAGGTACACATCATGAATGATGATGATCCATTGAATTACGAACAGGCTATGAGTAATAAAGACTCAGGGAAATGGTTGAAGCCATGAAATCCGAAATGGACTCCATGTATGAAAAAAAAGTATGGACTTTGGTTTCACCACATGAAGGTATTAAGCCTATTGGGTGTAAATAGGTTTTTAAGAGAAAAACTGGAGCAAACGGAAAGGTAGAGACCTATAAGGCCCGATTGGTTGCAAAAGGTTTCAAACAAAGACAAGGAGTTGACTATGATGAAACCTTCTCACCAGTAGCCATGCTCAAGTCCATTCGGATTTTGCTTGCAATTACAGTTTATAACAACTATGAGATTTGGCAGATGGACGTGAAAACGACCTTCCTCAATGGGAAACTTGAGGAGGATGTGTTTATGACATAGCCAGAGGGATTTATTTCAAAAGTTGGAACAAATCAAGTCTGTAAGCTACAACGATCCATTAATGGGTTGAAGCAAGCTTCTCGTAGATGGAACATTCGTTTTGATAAGACAATTAAAGAGTTTGATTTTATCAAAAATGAGGATGAACCATGTGTATACAAGAAGGTTAGTGGGAGCGCAGTATCATTCCTTGTATTATATGTTGATGTTATATTACTGATAGGGAATGACATTCCTATGTTACAATCAATTAAAATCTGGTTATCTAAAAACTTCTCCATTAAGGACTTGGGTGAAGCATCCTATATTTTGAGAGACCGTATGAGTAAGATCCCTTATGCTTCTACAATAGGATCTATCATGTACGGTATGATATGTACTAGACCGGATGTTGCTCACGCACTTAGTGTAACGAGCAGATACCAGTCAAATCCAGGAGAAGAGCACTGGAAGGCAGTGAAGAATATCCTAAAGTACTTGAGAAGGACTAAAGATATTTTTCTTGTCTACGGTGGGTCTGAATTAAAACTCGAGGGATTCACGGGCTCAAGTTTTCAAATATACGAAGATGACAGTAAGTCTGTTTCAGGGTATGTGTTTACCTTGAACGGAGGCGCAGTGAGTTGGAAGAGTTCCAAGCAGCAAACAGTTGCCGATTTAGTGACAGAGGCAGAGTATATAGCTACAAGTGAAGCTGCAAAGGAAGCTGTTTGGATGAAGAAGTTCATAACTGAACTTGGTGTGGTTCCTAGCATTGGAGAAACAGTTCCCATAGACTGTGACAACACCGGAGCGGTTCCATAGGCTAAGGAACTCAGGTCTCATCAGAAATCCAATACGTGTTGCGGCGATTTCACTTGATCAGGGAGATCATTAAAAGAGAAGACGTCACCTTGGAGAGTGTGGACTCTCAAGACAACATTGCAGATCCATTTACTAAAGCTCTAACGCAACAGCAGTTTGATCGTCACTTAGAGAAGATGGGTATGAGATAGCATGACGATTGGCTTTAGTGCAAGGGGGAGATTGATAGTAGTGTGTATACAAGCCAATCATGTATGATGATAAAGCACATACTTTGTAAACAATCTTATATATTTATTAATAAAATATTAATTTAAGGCATTTAAATATCTACATGGTGCTGTTTTTATAATATGTAAATAACCCATAGTTTTAAGTAATGCTTTTGGAATCATGATGAGATCATGCTAATGAGATCTAAATTCTTAGAAACCTTAAAAACTAAAATAGTTCTCAATTGTTGGATTTCTAAAATAGGGGATTAGTAAATCCGGATAGATTGGTACATATGTTGCTTGCTCATTGGATGAGTATGACTGGTCTCATGGTTATTTGTGTGAAGACACTAAAGCAAGTATGTAGGTGCTTATTGGAGAATAAGTTCACTGAACGTGACTCGCTATGGAATACCTAATGGAGTTTTACTCGCCTGTCAATAGGAATTCCTAATGTGATAGTAGTATAAGTGACCCTTGAACTTGAGATCATCATAGTATCTTGTATGTAACAAATTATACTTTGAATTATTCCTTAAGGCCTTTTAAGGCATATATAGGGTATGCTTAGGTATAATGAGTTACAGATGGAGATAATGAATGATCAATAAAGAATCTACCACCTCTAGTAAAAGAGGAGATATGTCCTATGTGATTCGTTAAATGACAACCCAGGAATCCTTGGCCAAGGTAGAATGAAATTAGAAAGAGGTTTCTAATTTGCATTATTTGGAGTTGTGCATTTTCTTATCGAAATACATATGATTAAATAAATTAAGACTTGACAGTAAATCCATGTCTTATATTTAATTGGGACATTGTATGGTGGAAGGATTGAATTATACGGTAACTATTAACTCACAGGTTCTTATATAATTAATGTTGAAATCTATATTATCTAAAAAGTCGTTGATCGCTAGGGAGGCTTATCCCTATTGTAAAATAAATGTTCTTTATTTAAATAGATTATTAGTTTAATTTATTTATTTAAATAAGATTAGAATTGTTCTAATTAATTTATTCACAACCGGTTTAATATGGAGAACCTAAAGGGTCACACCATAAAAGGAAGAAGAATTATTTAAGACGAAAATGGCATGATAGTAATAATGCATGAAGTGTAATTAATTTAATCTATGGTGATAGAATACATTAAATAGCTTAATGCTTATAATTTAATATTTTAGAAATATTAAATATAAATTAATAAGAGGAGTCTTATTAATATTATTATTATTATTATTTTAATTCTAAAGGAGTTCAGGAATTAATATAATATCAGTACTCTATCTCAATCCTAATAAGATTAGGATATAAATTAATTAAAAGTGTTTAATTAATTAATTAAATAAAACCCTATTCTAATTGGATTAGGAGGGTTAACCTAATATCTATATAAGAGAATCTTATATCAGAAATAATATACGTGAATTTTTCCAAAGGTTTGGAGTACTCATATTCTATCGAGATAGAAACAAGGGTTAAGCCAATAACCCATCTTCCTGAGTTCTTCATCTTCCTTGGTGGATCACCGTTAGAGGCCAAACATTTGGGTTGCTGACATTGATCAATGGAAAGAGCCACTACAGAGGAATCAAAGAAATCAAAGGAGTAGAACATGTACCTGAGGAAGCTTGGATCTTCAAAGGTATATTTCCATCATCTCCTTCTATGTGTTGACTGATAATTGATGCACAAGAAAGATCATGGTTAAGGGTTTGTAAGAAAATTTTAAAAACTGATTTTTCATCCCTTCCGCTGCGTTTATGTAATTTGATTGCATGCTTATGTTTCTACCAAACCCAATATATTGCTCACTAGGAAGTTTGCAAAATTCGCAAACCTAGGGCATCTCGCCTTGCACCACGAATAATTGATCGTCCGGGAAGGACTCATTAATCATCACTTTGTCATTTTTGTCCATTCCCGGGTTCTCTAGTCGAGATAAGTGGTCAGCCAATTGGTTTTCGGTCCCCTTTTTATCTTTAATTTCTAAGTTAAATTCCTATAAAAGAAGTATCCACCGGATGAGACGAGGCTTAGTATCTTTCTTACTAATCAGGTATCTGATTGCAGCGTGATCTGTGAATACAACTACCCTTGTGCCAATCAGATAAGACATGAATTAATCAAATGCATATACCACAGCAAGAAGCTCCTTCTCTGTGGTAGTGTAGTTCAATTGGGCATCTGTCAGGGTTTTGTTTGCATAGTATATCACATAAAAAACCTTAACCCTGCGTTGTCCCAAGATGACTCCCATAACGAAGTCACTTGCATCGCACATTAATTCAAATGGAAGAGACCAAGCAGGAGTTATAATGATGGGTGTCGTAGTCAATTTCAATTTTAAATGCTCAAAGGTAACTAGACATTTCTCGTCGAATGACGTCCATCTCAAGTAAACTGTACAGAGGCTGAGTAATCTTTGAGAAGTATTTTATAAAGCGATGATAAAATCCTGCGTGCCCGAGGAAACTACGGACTCCCTTTACTGAGAATGGTGGCGGTAAACTTTCTATGGTCTCTAATTTAACCTTTTCCACCTCTAGACCTTTCCCAAAAACTTTGTGGCCCAAAATAATACCTTCATGTACCATAAAATTGCACTTTTTCGAGTTCAGTACTAAGTTAGTCTCAACACACCTTTTTAACACCAGCACCAGAATCTCTAAACAGATGTCGAAAGAGTCTCCAAAGATAGAGAATCGTCCATGAAAACATCTACATTGTGTTCGACCATGTCAGAGAATATTGCCATCATGCATCTCTAGAAAGTGGTTGGAGCATTGCATAGCCCGAAAGACATCCTTCTAAATGCAAATGTACCGTATGGGCACGTGAAGGTGATCTTCTCTTGGTCCTCTGGGGCTATAACAATTTTGTTATACCCTGAGTAACCATCTAGGAGGCAATAATAGTCATGTCCCGCTAGCCTATCCAGCATTTGGTCAATAAATGGGAGAGGGAAATGGTCTTTCCTTGTAGCTTTGTTCAGTCTGCGATAGTCTATGCAGAACATCCACCCCGTAACTGTCCTGGTAGGAATAAGCTCATTCTTCTCATTTGTCATAACTGTTATGCCTCTCTTCTTTGGGACGCACTGCACCGGGCTCACCCAAGAGCTGTCTGAGATTGGATAAAATATTCCAGCATCTAACCACTTGAGGATCTCCTTTTTGACAACCTCTTTTATAATCGAATTCAATCTCCGTTGTTGCTCTATTGATGGCTTGCTGTCATCCTCCAAGAGTATCTTGTGCATGCAGTATGAAGGGTTGATCCCTTTGATGTCAGCTATGGTCCACCCAATAGCTGATTTGAAATCTTTTAGAACCCGCAATAACTTGCTCTCCTGATCGGATGATAGAGCAAAAGTGATGATAACCGGCAACATAAAAGATTCCCGGCAACATAAAAGATTCCCCCAGATATGCATATCTCAAGTGATCAAGAAGAGGTTTCAGGTCAAATGTGGGAGCCACCCCTAGTGAAGGCTTTAGTCGCACTGATGACACCCCAGTGTGTCCTAGTGGTTCGATGGGAATTTTAAACATTCTTATTTGAGGCACCGTATTTAAAATTTTGATGTATTCCACCACATCTGTATCTTCCATGTTTGAGTCTCCCAGTAGAGCACTATCTAATGGATCCACGCTCAGTAAGTGTTCAGTCTCTTCATGCTGTCAACCATATCAACTCTGAAGCATTCTTCTTCATCTATGGGAAATTTCATAGCCTTGAAGATATTGAACGTGACCTCTTGGTCCTAAAGCATCATAGTCAATTCTCCCTTCTGTACATCTATGAGTGTTCGCCTGGTGGCTAGAAACGGTCTCCCCAGAATGATTGGTATATTCTTGTCTTCCTCGAAGTCCAGGATGATAAAGTCTGCAGGGAATATAAATTTGTTCACCTTCACCAACACGTCTTCTACAATACCTCTGGGGTAGGTGATGGATCGATCGGCTAGCTGCAAAGATATGTTTGTCGGCTTAGGAGCCGACAATCCCAATTGAGTGAACACCGATAGTGACATCAAATTTATACTTGCCTCCAAGTCACCTAGGCACTTGTTGAAGGATAACTTCCCAATAGAGCATGGTATTGTAAAACTCCTTAGATCGTTGAGCTTTGGGGGTAACTTTCTCTGCAAGACTGCACTGCATTCCATTGTCAAGGCCACTGACTCATAGTCCTCTAGCTTCTTCTTCCTCGATAGTATTCCCTTCATAAACTTTGCGTAGCTTGGCATTTGCTCCAAAGCTTCGGTAAAGGGTATGTTGATTTATAGTTTCTTGAATACCTCCAAAAACTTTGTGAATTGTTTATCCAATCTCTGCTTCTGAATCCTCTGTGGGTATGGTGTAGGACGGGTAGATTACTTGTTGTGGAACATTGGTTTTCTCAATAGGTACCCCCTTTTCTGCTTTAACTACCTTGTCCCCATCTTTTCAATCTTTCAAAACGTTCTAAGAATTTTCTGCACATGGGCTCACCCGCGCCAGGTTTTGCTCTTCCTGGGGCACGGCCGCGCCAGCCTCCAGTTCAGCAGTCTGCTTCCCAGACCTTAATGTAACGTCTTGGCACTGTTCCTTGCCATCCCGTCTTCCAAGATTTGCCTCCGTACTACTTGGAAGAGTCCCTTGCGGTCTGTTGAGGACTGCATTGGCAATTTGGCCTATTTGAGTCTCTAATATTTTGAGAGACACCACTTGACTCTTAACCAACAACTTCAGTTCTTCTATCTCAGCTCTCTCCTCGGATTG
The DNA here is from genome assembly GCA_020205555.1 of Panax stipuleanatus. NCBI lineage: Eukaryota > Viridiplantae > Streptophyta > Magnoliopsida > Apiales > Araliaceae > Panax > Panax stipuleanatus. Next base: position 80,633,279 of record CM035124.1, on the reverse strand, counting down.
TTGACTACGAGCTAGGATTGTGCTGATGTTGTGGTTGATGAAATTCGGATGGGTGTGACTGTCTCGGGGCATACCATTGTTGAGACTGTTGTGGCTGAGATTTTTGTTGTTGGTAGGGGTGATATAGTGACTGTTGAGCACTTTGGTATGGTTGTTGAGGAGGAGGTTGGTATTGAGGATGTTGAGCCTGTTGAGATGGTTGAGACTGTTGAGCATTTTGGTTGTTGCTCCAACTGCAATTAGGATGGTTTCGATTGCTGGGATGGTATGAGTTCGAAAATTGATTTTGAGGCTTCTGATAGTTGCTGACTAACTGAACCGACTCTGTAGTGATGGCGCACTGTTCTGTCGGATGTGCTCCGGCACACAACTCACATATAAAAGCAACTTATTATTTTCAGCCATATAGTCTATCTTCTTTGACATTGCTGTTATCTGAGCTGAAAGGGCTGTAACGGCATCCACATCCAAGACTCTAGCCACTTTTGGCTGTGGCATTCTGGATGTCAGATTCTGATATTCATTGGCCGCCATGGTCTCAATTAGGTCATATGCTGTCAGATAGTCCTTGGCCCATAGAGCTCCTACCTGATGCGGTATCGATGATCGGCCTCGACTGCCATCCCAAACCATTATAAAATGAACTTATCACCATCCAGTCTGGCATTCCGTGATGTGGTCATTTTCTGAGCATTTCCTTATAACGTTCCCATGCCTTATATAAAGATTCCCCCTGTTGTTGTGCAAACTGAGACAGGGCACTCCTCATCTGAGCTGTCTTGGCCATGGGAAAGAATTTGGCAAGAAACTTCTGTGCTAAGTCCTCCCATATAGTGATTGAGCCTGAGGATAGTGAATGCAACCAACTCTTTGCTTTATCCCTCAAGGTGAATGGAAATAGCCGTAGCTTTATTGCATCATCCGTCACATTGTTGTATTTGAATGTGTTGCATATCTCAATAAAACTCAGGATGTGCTCATTAGGATCTTCTGTAGCTGCACCCCAAAACTGGACTGTGTTTTGAACCATCTGAATAGTCCCTGGTTTGATCTCAAAAGTATTTGCAGCTATCACTGTCCTGATTATACTAGATTGTAGATCATTGATCTTCGATATTGAGTAGTCCTTCAATGCTCTATTCTCGGCCCTTTGTTCTTCGGCCTGCCATTTGCTCTAGTTGTTTAAATTCTCCTTGTGTGTTAGTATTTCTTGTGTTCGCTCTCTAAGCTCTGCCGTTAATGTTATCTTGTAGAGGCACCAACACAGGATTGGTTGCTTGAGTGTGCATATACTAAACACAAGTACCTGAAACAAAATTAAACATAAAATTAGAAATGAGATGAGAAATGTATTGTTCAAGTCAGACAAATCTAATGAAAATTGATGTCAATATAACTAAAAATTAAAACTAGTCCCCGGCAACGGCACCAAAAACTTATTGCGCCATTTCGGTGTTAACAAAATGGACATACACACGTGCAAGCATACACGGTCAACAAGTAATATATGTGATAAGTAAATATCGTTCCCACGGAGAAAAGAAATTAAGTTTAAACTATCATGCAACAATTCTATAGCTATTTCCGGCTACTCAAACGAGTATCAAAGTGTGATTGAATAACTAGAATGATTTTAAAGTAAACTTAACAAATTAACAGACAAGGGATTCAAATTGGAGAAATATGGGATCCTAAGTTCACCTATTGCATCGTCCAGATTACACACCTCATGTCAAGTATAATTAATTACTTGGGATTGCTAGTCGGGAACACAAATGTGAGAAATGGCTATTTTTCAATCAACCAAGTCCATATCATATAAAAACCACAAAATAGATAGAATTCACATGAACATCAATAAAGCCTAAATCACTATATGTCTATGTGATTTACAAGCAATATCAATTTAAATGCAAGCTCCCAATTGGCTACATATGGCAAGCCGGTATATGTCTATCTGGATTACGAATCATAAAATTCATCACCTGTAAATTTCACTAACATATGCTAGTATAGAAAAATCTAAGTTTATACTTTCTCTTTCAATTCCATATAAACTATTACAGTAGATGATGATCAAGCATCTATTCAATACATACAACTATGCTAGGCAACCCATATATAATCAATCATTCATATCAATGAGGCATACAGAGCTAGACTAAGCAATAAGATTCATTAGAATACCATAATGGTAGTTAGTTCATCTCTGAACCAATAACCATTATGGGATTTGAGCAAAGCATTTAAGCAAATATGAAAGTAAAGAGAGTAGAGAGATGGAAGATGGAAATCTTGTGGTTCTCCTTTCAATAGAAGCTTTCAAGCTCAAGTTTAGACCACAATCAAACTCCAAATGAAACACTAGAAATGAAATCTACTAGAACTAGGAGGGAGAAAGAGTTAGTCTCCAAAACCCTCTCCAGCTCTCTAACCTTAAAAAATAGGAAATATTTATTGCTGGTAATAAATGATGATGTCTCGTCTCTTACAAATACACCAATATATATCCAATACACTAAGCAGAAATGCTATAAATGAAAAGTCAAATTTTGGCTCAGCATTGACCTGGCGCGGCAACGCGGCCCCGTAGTACATTTGGGGCGCGGCCGCGCACTTCCCCAAAATGATCTCTGGACTCTACTAATTGGCGCGAGCGCGCGGCTTCCCTTTGTTATCCCAGCGCGGTCGCGCGGGTCTGCACTTTCTGCTAGGTTTTTCTGGTGTAATGCTGATTTCCTTGTTACTTTGTTGCTTCTTTCTCCTTCACGTCTGGCTGCTTTGAGGCCCTTTTTGCACATGCCATATGCCCTTTCCATGCCAAGTCCACCTTTGTTTCCTCTTTCAAGCTCTCCACATTGCCTTTTTCCAATTCCATGCCAAACCATGCCATTTCTTGCCATTTGAGTTTCTTGACTGAAATCTACAAAACAAAGATAAAATATATCAAAAGACACTAAAATACTTGAGTTTATGCCATAATCATAGCAAGTTGATATTCAATATGTAGGTATAAAACCTACTTATCTGTACTCTTCTAGATTTATGAATAATATGTTTACAGTAGGTTCTTCCACTTGGTCAGGTACTTGAGTTTGATCCGTAGTAATTTGTGGTTCTTGAACTTCTTCAAGATATATCCTACTCCCACTAACCCCTTCATAGATAAACTCCTTTTCCAAGAAGGCAGCATTTTTCGCAACAAACACCTTTTGTTCAGTTGGATGATAGAAATAATACCCTTGTGTTTCTTTATGGTGTCCCACAAATCTACACTTGTTGGATTTTGTCTGTAGCTTATCAATTTCAAACTTTTTGACATAAGATGGACAACCATAAGTCTTAGCATGCTTAAGATTTGGTTTCCTCCCTTTTCACATCTCATATGGGGTCTTTGGGGCAGATTTGGCAGGCTCCTTGTTAAGTAGGTATGCAGCCGTTTCTAGGGCATAACCCTAGAAGGAAATTGGAAGATCGGTAAAAATCATCATGGAATGAACCATGTCCAACAGTGTTTGATTTCTGCTTTCAGATACTCCATTTAATTGTGGTGTACCTGGTGGAGTCCATTGTGAGATAATGCCATTATCTTTGAGAAAATTGAGAAACTCACCTGCTTAAGTATTCTCCTCCTCTATCCGATCGAAGAATCTTAATACTGTTTTTAGTTTGTTTCTCTACTTCATTTCTTATAACTCTTTGAACTTTTTAAATGATTCAAATTTGCATTTCATTAAATACAGATATCCAAATCTTGAGTGATCATCAGTGAAAGTAATAAAATAAGAATACCCTTTCCCGTGCATTCGTTGTCATAGGTCCACAAATGTTTGTGTGAACAAACGCTAACAAGTCTGTAACTCTTTCTCCTTTTCCACTAAAGGAGATTTAGTCATTTTACCCATGAGACAAGATTCACAAGTTGGATATTATTCACAATCAGATAGCTCTAAGAGTCCATCTTTATGCAACTTATATAATCTTGTTTCATTGATATGATCGTGTCTATAGTGCCACATATAAGTATAATTAACATCATCTCTTTTCCTTTTCTTAGTTTGTTCAATTTGAAATATATTTTCACACAAGTCAAGTATATAAAGTCCATTTTGCAAATTACCAAGACCATATAAAACATTGTTATTATAAATAGAACAACTATTATTCATTATTATAATGTCACATCCATCCATATTTAATACGAAAATAAAAATAATGTTTTTAATGATATTCGGAACAAAATACCAATTATGCAAATTAATGGACTTACTCGTAGGTAGTGCTAAACAATAAGTGTCTACAGCTATGCAGCAACTTTTGCTCTATTTCCCACTCATAGAACAACCTCATCATTGTTCAGCTTTCTACTTTGACCAGTCCCTGTATTGTATTACATATTTGAAAACCACAAGCCAGTATTGAATACCCAAGTACAATTTTGAAATTTTGAAAAAATTAATTTCAATCATAAACAAACCTTGATTAGGATTTGAAGCTTCTCCAAGTTGTGACACCCCCAAATCAAGGTACTTCATTTCCACAGAATTTGGTGTTCACTATCTAAATAGAACATAACTAACTGCCCATGAATAAAGGCATGTAAAATAAATTACAACCTTAATAATTATCATCCTTATAAAAGGATTACATAATATTCTAAAAGTTCCCAGGTGTCTAACCTTAAATCAATCATCAAGTGCGGAAATAAAACATCACATAAATAAATTAAGTCTTGTTACATAAACCACATAATAAGTTGAACAAGTCTGATCATCACTTGTTCATCTTTCCCTTGCCCTTACTAGGTTGACGGCTTGTCAACTTTCTCAACTTTGGCTGCAATGGTTATATATGCAAGAGTGAGCAAAACAAAAGCTCACTTGAAATAATAATCAGTAAAGATAATATAATACTGTCACTGAATAAGTTCAATCGAATTGAATAACATTCTCTACTATCGATAATCAAGAATTGAATACAAGATTTAGAATTCATTTGAGGGTCACAAGACCTTGAACTATATCCCAGGCTATAGGTATTTCTACCTAAACCTTTAATAGTCGTTACACTATACGGACCTTCTATGTCGTACTTAGGGGGATCAGCCCTTCGTACCATATATTGTGCACAAACATCATAACGCTTTTGCATAATAATCCCCTATAATAGGGTTGTTCATCTAAGCTTTAACTAACGAGCCCGCACTAAAGAAAGTTTGGTTTGGATAGTTCAATAACAAAAGAGTTATGAAATAATTATGAGTCACAAAAGAATAGACATTATACTTAAAAATCATGCTTTTAGAAGTAAACTTAAAAGCATTCGAAAGATACAATAAACCTTGCTTGAACAATAATAATAAGCCAATGTTACATTCTTTTCAATAAGGAAATTAAATTAAAAACTTGCTGAATATGGAAATAAGATTCAAGAACTTGCTTAAACGTAAACAAGGAAGGATAGAACAACTTGCATCGTGCGTAAGCTAGCAAATTAATAATTTGTTTCTCAATTATCCTACGCACATGTTATTAACAATAGCAACACTAATTAGTTACCACATAATTAGTTAACCAATCTAAGTTAACTCACAACTTTTAGTCATTAGGTTTAATCATTGGTTATTACATAACAAGATCAAACCATACCTCATTTTATTATCCATATCAAACTTAAACTTGTTAATAATTAATCAAGTAACAATTTAAAATTGTCAATCTCATATTACAAATATGATTACATACTGTTTAATCACATATAATTTCATTAACATGCTTTTATAATCATAAGATTAACATTCCCAAACATTTGTACAGTTAAATAAAAATCTCTGGCTAAACTACTCAAGTGGCGTGGCAGTGCCATATAATGAACTACAACCGGCGCTGCAGCTAGAGTGAAATGGCATGGGACCAGCACTGGGGAGCCATGACACGTCATAAGGCTTTGCAGTCCAGTCTCGGCGCATCAGCGCTACAGTTAACACTTAGAACCGGCGCTGCGGTGTCGTGACATGTCACCAGATACTACTATGGTGCTGCAGCTCTCTGTTTACTCATAGAACAGGTGCTGCGGCGCCACGACAAAGTGGGACACAGAGAGCTTCGCGAAAAACATAGGAAAAGCGAATTTGGCTTAATAACTTTGCTCAAGCAACAAATCTTACTCATATAATTTATACAAAATTTTACAGAAACTTAAATTAATGCTGTCTAACATGATTTTACCCATATAAACATCATAATAATCAACTTAAAACCTTTTAATTCAATGTTTTGAAAAAATCCATTGTTAAACGTTCTTGACAAAAACAATCAATGTGACCTTGTTTCTTAACCAAAATACTTCATTTAAATCATGTTGTTTTCGTTTCTTAATATATTATCACAATCTACAATCAATGTATATATTATAACATGAATTAAAGAATAATTTTTGTATCAAATAAGCCATTTTTCAAAATACTTCACTGTAATTTACTATGAACATGGTTTTTTCATATTTATCTTGCTTTCACAAATTAAACAACTCAAATTCTCATAAAAATCATATATAAACAGTTTATATATACAAATTAATATATATAAATCATATTCTCAACAAATTGTCATGAAAACTCAAACACAGAGAATTTCTAAAAACCAAAACTAAAACTTTTAATAACTAGAATATTATACCTTTGATTGGCTTGTTCAGTTAGAAATAGAATGATGGAAATCCTCTTGTTTCACAGAGAAATCTTTCTCTTTTCTCTTCTTATTTCTCTTTTTTCTCTCTACTATTCTCTTTTCTTCTAACTCTGTTCTTTCTTCTTCTAACTTAACGTAAAAATATAATAGATATACATATAATAACATAATATAATCTGACAAACATAATATCCATTTTAAATACATGTCAGTTAAAAAAAATTTAAAATCAAAAGCCACTAAGGCTTGTTTGGCAAAACTATATTAAAATAGGAATTTCAAAAGCCTTAAGCCTTGTTTGGTAAAACTAAATTAAACTTCTTTGAATTTATTTTAATAACTCATTTACTACATAGTTCTAATTGTCACACTTATTCAATTAAATTCTAATATTCAAATTCAATTAAATTAAAGTTAATATCAACTTATTAAATCAAATTACCACATAAATCAAATTGCCACACAATTATAATTTATTTATTTAATCATAATTTCAGTTTACCAAATTAGTAAATCTCTAATTTAATTATTAAATTAAATTAGACACCATTATAATTATTCATCAATTCATTAAATCATTACTACAAAATTAAAACTTAATAATTCATCTAATTTAACTATCCCAATTAAATTAAAACTTCAACTACAAAATCACTACACATCAATTTAATTAATATATTACACTCAATTAAATTACTCCACCACATAATCATATCAATTATCTATTCGACTCAATAAATAAATCAACTAAAATATTTATTCAATTTAATAAATATTTAAAATTTAAAATACAAAAATCTCGTTTGTTACATTCTTTCCTCCTTAAAAGGATTCTGTCCCCAGAATCACTACTCAATAAACTCATTCGTCACATTCTCCCCCCCCCCACTTAAAAAGATTATGTCCCTATAATCGTTATACAAAGATTTAAGAAAATAATTAAGGATAGTTTTTCATCATAATATATTCGAGTTCCCACGTAGCTTCTTCAACATTGTGGTTCCTCTATATTACCTTAACAGAATATATCACCTTGTTTCTGAGTACCTGCGTTTTCCTGTCAACTATCTGATTAAGAACTTCTTTGTATGTTAAGTCTTTATCAAATTGCAATGGCTCATACTCTATAACATGTTTGTAATCATGTTTGTACGGTCGCAACAACAAAATATGGAAAACATTATGAATATGGTCTAAGTCAGGGGGTAATGCCACCCATAAGCTACCTCCCCAACCCTTCGCAATATCTCAAAGGGTTCAATAAATCTAGAACTTAGTTTTCCCTTCTTTCCAAATTGAATCTTCCCCTTCCAAGGAGATACTTTCAGAAAAACGAAGCTACCTACTTCAAACTCTTGATTCTGACGATGATAATCAGCATATTTCTTCTGTTTATCCTGAGCAGCTACCAATCTTGCCATGATCAGCTTGACGATCTCAGTAGTTTGTTGTACCAATTCTGGTCCTAACAGTTGTCGCTCACCAACCTCATCCCAGCATAATAGAGTTCTGTATTTTCTGTCATACAATGCTTCGTATGCCGGCATGCCAATACTTGCATTGTAACTGTTGTTGTACGCGAATTCGCCAACGGTAGATGGTCATCCCAACTTCCTTTGAAGTCCATAACACAAGATCTTAGCATATCCTCTAAAGTCTAGATTGTCCTCTCGCTCTGCCCATTAGTTTGAGGATGATACGCGGTACTCATTCGTAACTGCGTTGCCAAGCATTCATGTAATCGTTTCCAGAAATTTGACGTGAAACCCGGATCTCTGTCTGATACAATTGACACCGAAACACTATGTCTAAAAATGATTTCCTTAGTATACAGCTTCACCAATTGATCCAAATTGAATCTAATCTTGATTGGTAAGAAGTGCGCTGACTTCGTCAGTCAATCCACGATAACCCATATTACGTCAAAACCTCTCTGAGTCATTGGAAGACCAACAACAAAATCCATAGTGATATGCTCCCACTTCCATTCTGGAATCTCCAGCGGTTGTAACAATCCACTTGGTCTCTGATGTTCTGCTTTGATTTTCAGATATGTTAGGCAATTTGTGACACACTCAGCAACGTCTCTCTTTATATTCGGCCACCAAAAATGTTGTCTGAGATTCTAGTACGTTTTTGTACTTCTATGGTGAATCAAATATCTCGAACTATGAGCTTCACTCAAAATTTCTTCTTTGACTTCTAGTATTGGCGAAACCCAGATTCTCCCTTCAAATGGTAACAGCCCATCATTATCAATCTTGAACTTTATTTCTTCTCCTTCAGTTATTCTCATCCTGATCTTCTCACACTCCTCATCATGAAGTTGTGCTTCTTTCACCTTATCCACCAAGGTTGGACCAGTGCTTATCTGAAATAATTTTTCATCTGATTCCTACGGATACTTAACTCCCAGCTCCAACTTAACCATTTCATCTACCAACTGCTCATGAGCAGTTAACAACATCAATTTCTCCCGACCCTTTTTTGCTTAAGGCATCGACAACGACATTTGCTTTACCTGGATGGTATAGAATCTCGCAATCGTAATCTTTGATAAGCTCCAACCATCTTATTTGGGGCATATTCAAATCTTTTTGTGTAAAGATATACTTCAGACTCTTATGGTCTGTATATATCTCACACTTATCCCAATATATATAGTGTCTCAATATCTTCAGAGCAAACACCACTGCCGCTAATTCCAAATCATGGGTCGGATAGCCTTTCTCATAGTCCTTCAGCTGACATGACGCATATGCGATGACTTTATCATTTTTTATAGACACAAAGCCTAGTCCTTATTTGACGCATCACTGTACACAACGAAATTTCCTATACTATCAGGCAAAGATAACACAGGCGCAGTACTCAACCTCTTCTTCAATTCATGAAAACTTTCCTCACACTTTTCGTTCCAAACGAACTTCACCGTTTTCCTAGTCAAATTCGTCAACGGAGTCGCGATTTTTGAAAAATCTTGAATGAATCTTGTGACGCCACCAAATTCGGGTTCCAAGAACCTCACCTAGTACGTTACAGTACTTCATTATCATACATATTCTATCATCTAATGCGGAATATATAAACATATATTGTTTATTTCACATGATTCTATAACATTTCCCAAGTTCTGTTAATCTTAATTGAATACATACCTTAAGTAATTAAAAAGGATTACAAGCATCATTTGCATCCGATAACTAATAGTTATAAATGTATAAAATCTACTCTTTTAGTTTGCCTTTGCCACTATCTTTCTTCGAGCCTTTGTCTTAATCTAAAATTTGTTATCATAGTATAGCAAGGGTGAGCAACTAATTTGCCTAGCAAGTTTAAATATAATGAAAATATATCATGATTAAAAGAAAGAATAACATTTCGAATTTTCAATAATATAATAATTGTGAAAGAGTATGAATCAACATGTCAATAATTGAATGACTGAAGCAATAATATTTAATGTCAACAAGGACTATGAACAACTTTAACTGAACCTTAGGGTAATGAAGGTGATCAGCCTTTCATACATGATGAACATATACAACATGCAGTAAGTGCGAATCAGTAATCAGTATAGATGTGAATAATCAACAATAATTATTCACGAACATGCTTTGAAAATATAACTCAAGTTTGAGTAACGGAAAACCTGCATGTACCGTCGATTATTGCTACGCAATCTAATTTAATCGCTTTATTGAAAAGACCTGTCAGTTATAAGATTGATCTTTGAATTAGTATAACATACCTTATCCCATCATACTAATACTTTATAAGTAAACTATCTAACATTTAAACACATAGTCAAATATTAGATAATACCTTAACACTATACGAATTCACAAGTCTAAACTTAGCACATATCAGGTCTTTAATAGTATTCAATATAGTATACTGAGTGGTTTTCCATAAACAACCAACAAAATAGTTTTTATCTCTTCTACACTGTTTTCACAGCGAGTTAGATCGGTTGCTAATTCGTGTATACCTCTGCTCCCTGAAGGAATTGTTTAGCCCAGACACTATACATCAACTATTGCAGAGTACGACTGTCCTACCTTAGACTTAATACTTACTCACTAATTTTATAAGTTCTTATTATAACTCGGTATGTTGTTTACTATTTCAGAAAATCGAATACCTCATTTAAGCATGCTGAAACAAAACTGTCTTCCCTTCCTGACATTTCAATTTCCATTTCAACACCCTGAATTATTCAATTCAGCAAGCTGAAATCCCCTTCTCACAAAAATACCAAATCAGCTTATTATTTTCCTATCTTTTGGCCACACATATATACATATATTTCATACACAAAATCAAATTTTCAATTCCCTTTAGTATTTTTCAAAAATCTGTTTTTAGTTCGTAGCTTAAGAAATTAGCTACATCATGCTTACCTCCAAAAATTTCAACTCTTGGCGGGATCTTACACATTAACATGAACTTTCTGTTTAAATTTCGTGGTCATCAGGGTTATAGAACTCCGGTTATAGCGATTTTCGTCAAAAAACCTAAATATTGAAATGACCATAACTTTGTCAATTTAAGTCGGAATAAGCTCATTTTTGGACAGGAGCTACTTTATATCTTATATTTTTATGTCCCAAAATATTTGAATTTATTTCATAAATTAAGTTGCCAAAACTACGCCCTACTAATTTTGGATAGCTTTCTTTTCTTCATTTTTCAGTTTTTGCCTACTATGCTAAAAACAGTCCACACAAAAATCTACATAGATTTTTTCAAGTGATTCCACTTGGATCTGTTAGAAGACTCATAGATATAAATTTAAAATTTACCACACTCAAAAATTCAAAATAGAATGAGAGATATGATTGTTTGAATTTAATACATCGTTATCACAAAAATCTAATTTCAATCCTTGGTGATTTCTAAGAAAACTTCAATATTCTCACCTATTCACCAACATAATCCATCATAATACCTACTAATACTTCATATACTCATTGATATACCATGATAAATGATCTATTTCATCAAACATCACCAAGCAGAAGATTAAACACAATCAAGGCTAAGAAAAATTAGGATTTTCTATCTTTTGAAAAACCTAGTTCCTATTTCATACTTTAAATCGAGCTTTTGATCCTCAAAAAGTTTAGATCTAAACATGAAACACTAATAAACACATAGATCTAAGGTTTTAAATCTCAAGATCATAACTTTACAAAGTTCAAATTAAATAAAAAGGAATTAGACTATATAGGTAGAAATTTTTGTTATACCTAGATTTTCTTGCTTTCTTCCTTCTCCAACCACAATAAGTTATGGATCTAGTGTGCATTAGGCTCAAACTGTCTTTCCCTCTTCTTTTCTTTCATGGCCGAATTCTCCCCTTGTTCTCTCTCTCTCTCTCTTGCTCTTACTAGCTTATCCAAATGAGAGGAAAGAGAAAAAAAATAGACTTTTGTGGCTAAAACAATGAAGATATATATTTAATTTGCTTAAAAATAAAAAGTATAGATATATGGCATATATCTATACATTATCCCCACCTTCTTGCATTCTCTCTCTCTCTCTCATGATTGAGTAAGTTGATTCTTGCAAGCAAAGGTAAAAGTGGTGGACAAATAAAAACAAGACACCTAATAAAGTAAATTACCAACTAAAGTTAGTGTAATCATTACATACATCTCCCCCCATTCTTCCTCTTCATAATTCGGCCACATGGCTTTATTCTCCCATCAATTTTGTTTTAAAATATGCTTTATTAAATGACTAATACACCATTCCTTGAGTAGGCTAAGCTTGGGCCTTTAGTTAATTTCATTTGGGCTTGCAACTATTCTTAGTTTGCTTACTGACTAAAATGGACTTGGGCCTCCATCACTAATTAAATTATGTCATCATTATACTTGCTCTATATATGTTATATTGGACTACTTTAACAATTTAATTGCTCTTAAATCAAATTAGCTACAAATCCAATGCTTAAATAAACAATTGGGCTACAAATTGGGCCACTTATTTAATTCTTTGGGCCATAAAATCAACTTAGTTCCATACTCTTTAATTTTATCTTACCCTAATCATTTAGTTAGGGTTCTCATTACACACATTTGTAATTAAATTCTTTACTCATATATCTTTAATTTCATAACCCAATTAGACTTGCTTTACTTAGGTTATAAAATTAATTAATTGAGATGTATAAAATAAATCTCTTAGAGTTAGTATATATATATTTTTTATACTAACATTCTCTCATATTAAAATCCCTTAAGTTATTTAATTACCATACCTAATATATATATATTAGGTTACATAACTTTAATCTTAATTCTCTTTATATACAAAATAAATGTATACACATTATATAATGTATATTTATTTTATCACTTACATAATTCACATAAGTCATACCATATTCCACTAGTGCATTAACTTAATAGCCCTAAATGGCTTTAATAAGTTATAAACACTCACATAATCATATAAGATAATCTAATAGGTTGAGACATATTTCATTAATATCTACGACTAGGTCACTAGTATATAGTTAAAATACTAGGACAATTTAAATAAAGATAACCCTTGAGGTTATTTAATTCAAATACCTAATTTATATATTAGGTCACCAAACTTTATAAGTATCGTAGTACTTTATCCTTAATATTCTTTCAAGTACATTTAAATTCATTTATAGGGTTTTGAAATTTTATAACCCATATTTTCTCTATTCTAATTCAAATAGTAAATCATATAGGTTTTACTTCAAATTTTTAATTAAATCCTCAAATTCCCATCTAGGTTTTATTCTTTATCCTTTATTTTAATCATTCAAGATCTTATAAGTTTTCGGTTTATCACATTCTTCCCCCTTTATAAGGATTCCGTCCCTAGAATCACTATTCACTAAAATACACATTTCTTCCTCCTATAAGGATCTTCTCTAGCATCACATTCTACAATGACTTTTCTCTAAGGAGTTAGAAAAAAAACTTTTCTTATCATGCTGAGTGGCCATATAGACCATGAACTTTCATTTTTCAATTTCGAAAACGTTTGAATAGAAATTCATCTGTAAACCGACATACTTACGGGCACGGTGGGTGATCAGCCCGTTATAGCCTGCATTGATCAATGCTATATGTTGGAACGACATTCACGTTCATCATAACTGCCTTTAGCATATAAATATTTCCCAATTTAGGGATGTTCATACTCAGTATAGAGTCCGAATCTAAACAATATGGTTCGGGATAAATTCTCAAAGAGATACTTAAATTTTCATAAACATTTATCTAGCTGAATCAATTAGCTTAGACGTATACCAATAATTCGAACATCAATCGAAATATGTGTCTGACCAAATATTATTGGCACTTGACTTTTCTTTAAAATTCTAAAAATCATTTTATGACGTCATGATACCGCACTGTACTTACTGTCTGTTTGAGGATTCTGTCATTTTTGTGAATTTGTCATATTACATCATACCATAGTGGGCTGACGATCCTTATATCACATCTGACATTAGGCAATACTACATTAATGACTCCATCGTTTTTATCATCTTTACACCAGGTTCCATGATTCATTGATGATATATAAAATACATTTTGTTATTTTAAATTATTTTTGTCTAGCCGAAACAATTAGCGTAGACTCTTCTTTAAAAAGTTCAAAATCATTGAAAAATCATTTTTGGTGTTATCATGCCGCAACAGGTAACGATGTTTTAGTGGTTTGAAATCCACTTCTACACACTTGTAACCATAGTGTTGCTGATAACAAAAATTTATTTATATTTTTAAAGTCACATCAATACGAATTTATCTTGATTTCAAAAATTTCGATGTCTAGCAAAGCTAGAAGATTTAGAGTACCTATATCTCCACCATCAACTTCAATTCCTCTAATGATCAATTGCTTAATAATTCTATCTATTCTATCACCATTAAAACTTTCTATACTAAAAATCCTCAATTCTCCATCCATAACTTTTCTCTACCCCAGTATAGTTCATAAAATATACCACACGTTATGACTTCAGGAACTTTCTACAATAATATGAGTTTAGGAATTATCCTAGCAATACCTAGTTCAAGAACCAATCAGGAACTGTCCATACACTTAGGGGTTCAAAAATATACCATACGATTATGAGTCACAAACTTACCATAAGTATGAGTTTTAAGAACTCGCACCTAATCTTATATTCTGTACCTATCCGTCATGCACATGAGAAATAAATCACATTCTCAACATACATATAGCGAATAGCACGACACCAATATTTCAATGATTATCAATGTGATAAACTAAGTAGTCGTTAGACCAAGCACAAAACCCCCGCCCATACAAAGGTTTGTACAACTCAGCTATCACATTAATCCTTAATTGAAATCCCACTTATAACATGTTTTAAATAATCAATTTTATATAATTTGGCCTTAATTGGTTTTTTCGAAAACTTATAGAGTTTTCTACGATATTGTAAAATTTCTCTGTCAGTACTTATTTTTGGGAAATTAAAGTGTGAGGTTATTATATATGTGACCGTATATGTTAGTATTATGTGTTGGATCATGTATCCATGATTTACACTGATCACACCAAATAATTTTGTTAATAATTGGGTTTATGAAATTACAGAGTATTGAATATGGGTGAGTAACCCATATGGGTTAAATTAATGATTAAATCATATGTTTATATTTAAATTTATACATGAATATGATTGTATATGTTAAAACAAAGAAAATGGAATTGAAATGAATGGATTCGGTGTAGTAACGAATCCGTAAGGAATTTTTTTTTATGTTTTTCATTAACTCTTGAATGTTTTGAAGAACAGTGAAAATTTATGTTTTGATTTGTGTAATTACATGACTTGGAATGTTAAGAACATGTTATAAGTGATATATAATGTTCCTGTGAAGTTTATACTTTATGGGTAACATTATAAATTAGTGTATTGGTGTAAAATTTGAGAAAGTAGCCGAATTTCTGTGTTCTTCACGAACTGGAAATTCTGGGAAAACGTTGCCGCGCTGCCGCGCCGGGTAGAAGGCTAAATGGCTCGCGGCCATGCCTGTCTGAAATTTTCTAAAAAAATTGCTAAGTGTTGAAATTTGAGAAAAATGTTTTTAATCTAATGAACATGAAAACATGTTGTAAATATGATAGGATGTTGATATGAGTTTAATAAATTATGTTACGTGATTAATTAATAAATTAATTATGTGACTTAAACTATTATTTGTAAAGTTTAAATAGTGTGATATAAACATGAAGACATGTTATGTATGTAATAAGTTGTTAATACAAGTTAATAACTTAAGTAATATGATTAATTAACAAGTTAATTAATCAACGTGAACCATTATTTGAAAAATCTAATAATGAGTTCAAAGAACACTAATTGTAAATCAATAATCATATCGAACCTATGATTAATTGATATTGTAAATGTGTGATAGATAAGAGTAATTAAAGAAGTGAGTAATAATTGTAGCTTGCGCACGAGACAAGTTTTCTATCCCTAACTTACTATTATTGTTGGGCAAGTTTCCTAAACTAAACTCTTTAAATTAGAAATTGCTATGCTTAATTACTATTGTTGAGCAAATTCTTACTCTTGAATATCCAAGTTTAGAATTTCACATGAGATGCCATGATTCTTTTAAAAGTATCATTTAAGTGTACAATACTTATTCGATTGTATACCTTGAGAAGTTAATATTCATTTTGAATATCATTTATTGAGTTATCCAAACCAACTTTATTTGGTGCGGATTCTGATGTCAAACTGAGATGAACAACCCTAATATAGGGGATTAATGAAGATGCTTTAAGCGTTAAGATAATGTGCACAGTATCAGTACAAAGGGCTGATCTCCTTAAGTACGAGAAGTAAAGTCTACAGTCTTATGACAGTTAAAGGTTTGAAAGGTTAATATACTTGACAACCTAAGACTCGGTTCAAGGTCTTAATGACCCTCAGAAGTAATTTGATTCACGATTAATATTCTTGATTCAAAAGTTGAGAAGTAATTTGATTCACGATTAATATTCTTGATTCAAAAGTTGAGAATTAATTTGATTCCTGATTCAAAAGTTGAGCTATCTGTTAATCAAATTTCTTTCACTCGCATGTTATTATTGTCCTATTTTTATATTTGCGGGCATTCGTGCTCACTCTTGCATAATAACGTTGCAGCTAATAATGAACGAAGTGATGTACCTTCTAGTAGCAAGAGCAAAGGAAAAGCTAACAAGTGTTGAAGACTTGTGTTGATGTTAAGAATGTTAAAGTTCAAGATTTATGTGTGATGACTTAAGACTTATTTATTTACATTTCTGCAACAGAGATTTAAGCTTAAGTTTAACCTGGGATTTATGATGTATTATTATTTCAGATGATGATTTATTTATCTAATAAATGAATTTCATTATTTATGGGTAGATAGTTGTATGATATTGGAACAGTGAACACCAAATCCTGTGAAAATTAAGATACCGGATTTGGGGGTGTCACAAGTTAGTATCAAAGCTGTAGATTATAACCTTAGGTGGGGGGAAATCTTAGGATAGTAGCCTTCGTGAAATAGTAATGATAACTCTGATTGAGTTCTAAGAAAGAAAATAAAATTACCTTATGTGCAATGTGCTTATTTGTTCATACTTGTTAGAGTATTGATTAGCATCACGTAAAAAAACTAAGACTTAAAACTTATTTTGTCAGGATGTCAGATACTGGAGGAGCTAGTCAGCCCAGGGATGTTGTACCCCTAGAGAGTAGAGATGAGGAGCCCCGGGACATACATACTGTCTGAGAGCAGTTAGTACAGCCAGAGCCATCTCCTGTGATTCCAAATTTTGGTCAGGAGCATGAGCCAGAGACGGACTCAGAGGAGGACTCTGACGAGGTTGAGATTTCGGCAGAGGTAGCCGAGGAGCAGGAAGAAGAGGAGGAAGACGCTGAGGAGTTTCCACCGAACTCTGTCAGTGCAGATATGTATAATTTATTGTATGATTGCAACGTAGAGTTACGAGATACAAATCAGGAGTTGAGGGAGCAGTCAGTTGCTCATGGTGGTGAGATTGAGACACTCCACACCTGGCTTGGCAATGTGGAGTGGGATTTGGTTCATGAGAAGTGCCAAACTGAGCAGAAGACAGAGGAGATAGAAAAGTTAAAGAGTGAGTTAAAAGAGAAATCTGAAAGATTCGCCATAGTGGAAGAAGCTTGGGTGAGAAATGCACGATGTGCAGATCTGGCAGAGGATTATGCGCTGTGTGAAGATAGTTAAGGTTGCAGAGACGTGCTACACGTTTTTGAGGGACAATGGATGAGGCCCAGGATCGAGTTATGAGATATCCAATTCAGTTCGAGGGACTGCCTGGGTATATGTTAGATCGCAGGACTATGTCCCGCATTATAGAGGAGGTACGTAGTGAAGCTATCTGACGCCTTAGTAGGCCGTGATAGGACAATATGATATTGTTAATGTTTAAATAATCGTAAATAATGTAAAATTCTGATGTGATTATAAACAAAGGAATATTGTGATAATGTAAATCCTGTAGAAACTTAATTTTAGGATAGTTGATGTAAATGGCAGAAATGCTATCGTATTGTATTAAAAGCTTTTGTTTTAATAAAATAATAAAGTTGTTCAAGATGATATGGGTTAAGTGAGTATGTTAAAGTATTTAACATTATGTGATACTCTTTGGAGTAGTTAATGTAAATTCCGATGTGATTAAAAATAAAAGAATATTTTGAGAAACTAAATCCTGAAGATTCTTTATCTTGGGATAGTTGAAGTAAATGGCAGAGATGCTATAGTACTCTGTTTAAAACTTTTGATTTAAATAAAATATCAAAGGTTATTTGAAAAGAAAAGAGTTAAAGTGGTTATGATAAATATTTGAGTTAAGTCTTAAATATTTAAGAGATTGAATAAAAATCTAATGAGCATATATTCTTAACAGAAATATGCCGCCAAGAAGGAGACAAAATCGTCGACAAGCCCAAGAAGGGTCAGCCAATAACAACAATGATGCCAATGCGAACCCCGTTTAGCAGTTGGTAAATCTGTTGGCTGGAGCGATGAACAATCAGCCTCAAGCTCCACCAAACACCTCATTTAAAGACTTTAAGGCAGTGGAACCGCCAAATTTTAACGGTTCCATGAACCCGATAGAAGCTCAGACTTGGGTTATGGAAATGGAAAATTTTTTTGAGGTCGCCCGAGTTAGGGAGGACCAGAAGACCGCCTACGCGACATTTATGTTAAAATCAGAAGCCAGCTACTGGTGGCAGGCAAATAAGATCAGGGGAGGAGAAGGTGTAATAACCTGGGAAAAGTTTAAAAAAATGTTTTTTCGAGATGTATTTCCCGACCAGCTCCCAAAATTAAATGGAGGTGCAGTTTCTAGAGTTGAAGCAGGGGAATATGTCTGTGCCCGACTACGCGACAAAGTTTAACGAATTGTCTAGGTTTAGCCAATATCTGGTGCATACTGACGAAAGAAAGGCTAGGCGTTTTGAACAGGGACTGAAACCCTGGTTGTATAGCAAGGTGTCAATGTTTCAATTGAACACTTTTGCTGGAGTTCTGGAGAATGCCATTCCTGCTGAAGGTGGAAGCGAAGCGGTGTCTAAGTACAATCAGGATCAAAAGAAGAAGAAGAATGATAGTGAAGGAAACAATAAGGCTAGTGGCAGTCACACAAGGGTAACTAATAATCATAAACAAAAATGGAATGACAACCCGTCGTCTGTAAGTTAGCAAGGTAGTCAGAAGAAAAAGTTAGAACCATGCCCAACCTGTGGGAAGACTCACTTGGGAGTCTGCATGAAAGGAAAAAGAGTTTGCTACAATTATGGTCAGGAAGGCCACATAGCACCTAACTGTCCTAACCCTAAGAAGGGCGCCTGCTACACATATGGGTCAAAGGATCACTTGGCTAGAAACTGTCCAAAGAAGGCATCTGGAGGGGCAGGGTCAGGTGGACATAAGGGAAATAATAGTTGAAATCCTCTTACCATTACCGGACCGACTTCGACAAATCGACCAACTGCAAGGACATTTAACATGACCGTACAAGACGCTGTGCAGTCCCGTGATGTGGTGTCAGGTATCATTCTGATCAATAAAGTCAATGCTTATATTTTATTTGATTCGGGTGCTACATGTTCATTTATATCCGATGACTTTGCAAAGAATTTAGAATTGCTTAAAGAATAATTAGAAATCCCTATGAACATAGAGATTGCGAACAAGGAAGTAATTCCTATTAAGTATATACACAAGAACTGTAGAGTGGATATTAAGGGTAACGTTATGAATGTAGATCTTATCCCGATTAAACTTGGGGAATTTGACGTTATCTTGGGAATGGATTGGTTATTCAATTATGGAGCAGTAATTGATTGCCCGAAGAAATGTATTAACCTTATAACTCCGTCAAAGGTTGTGTTTTATGGCAGCAAATCGCCTAGACATGCGAGTTGTCTGACGATGATGCAGGCCAGGAAGTTATTAAGACAGGGCTGTGCGGGGTATTTAGCCTACATAGTCGATAGTCGTAAAGAGAATCCAAAGTTAGAAGAAATACCAGTCGTAAGAGACTTCGTGGATGTTTTCCCGGATGATCTGCCAGGACTTTTGCCTGACAGGGAAGAAGATTTTGTTATCGATTTGGTGCTAGGAACGGCTCTAATATCGAAAGCACCGCACCGGATGGCTCCGGTAGAAATGAAGGAATTGATGGTACAGCTACAAGAGCTGTTAGACAAGAAATATATTCAACCGAGCGTATCACCGTGGGGAGCGCCGGTATTATTTGTTAAGAAGAAGGATGAAACGATTCGACTCTGCATCGACTATAGAGAATTGAACAAGGTTACCATTAATAATAGGTATCCGCTGCCAAGGATTGATGATCTGTTTGAACAATTAAAAGGAGCGAGATATTTCTCGAAGATAGACATGAGAAGTGGTTATCATCAGTTGAAGGTAAGGCCAGAAGATGTCCCGAAGACAGCGTTTAGGACACGATATGGTCACTACGAATTTTTGGTTATGTCATTTGGTCTAACAAATGCGCCTGCAGCATTTATAGGCCTAATGAATGCAGTGTTCAAGCCGTTTCTGGACAAATTCGTAGTGTTTTTTATTGATGATATATTGGTCTATTCTAAGACCAAGGAAGACCATGTTGAGCATTTTAAGTTGACGTTAGAAGTATTAAGAAGATAGAAGTTGTATGCCAAATTCTCAAAGTGTGAATTCTGGATTGAAAGGGTGCAATTTCTCGGACACGTGATTGATAAGGACGAAATTTCGGTGGATCCCTCCAAAGTCGAAGTAGTGATGAATTGGGATCAGCCAAAAACACCGTCGGAAGTAAGAAGTTTTCTTGGATTAGCCGGTTATTACAGAAGATTCATTCAGGATTTTTCCAAGATCGCCACCCCGCTAACGAATTTGACTAGGAAAGCTTGCAAAATTCGTTTGGACGGAGAAGTGTGAGGATAGTTTTCAAGATCTTAAGAGAAGGTTGAGTACAAGCACCTGTGTTGTCCCTACCGTATGATATAGGAAACTTTGTGGTATATAGTGATGCGTCGCATAAAGGGCTAGGTTGTGTGCTTATGCAAAACGGCGAAGTTATTGCGTATGCGTCACGACAGTTGAAAGATTATAAGAAGGGATATCCAACCCATGATTTGGAATTAGCTGCGGTGGTATTTGCTTTAAAGATTTGGAGACACTATCTCTATGGGGAGAAGTGTGAAATATATGCAGACCATAAGAGTCTGAAATATATTTTCACATAGAAAGACTTGAATATGCGCCAAAGAAGGTGGCTGGAGTTAATAAAGGATTATGATTGTGATATCTTATACCACCAGGGAAAAGCGAATATTGTAGGCCGACGCCTTAAGCAGAAAGGGTCGGGAGAAGTTGATGATGCTGACAGCACAGGAAGAGTTGATTTCAGCGATGAAGAAGCTGGAATTGGAAGTATGATGTTCAATGGAGATTGATGAGAAACTGTTTCATATGCAAGCTGGAATAACTTTATTGGATAAGGTTAAAGAAGCTCAAATTCTGGATAAGGAATGTGAGGAAGTAAAGAAAAAGATATCTGAAGGGACTAAACTTAGATTTAAAGTGGATAGTGCAGGATTGTTGAGGTTTGAAAGTAGAGTTTGGGTACCGCCAATACCAAAAATCAAGGAGGACATTCTGAGCGAGGCTCATACTTCGAGGTATTCCATTCACCCCGGAAGTACCAAGATGTATCAGGATTTACGACAACACTTTTGGTGGCCAAATATGAAGAAAGACGTTGCCGATTGTGTTGCTAAGTGTCTGACTTGCCAAAGGGTCAAGGCAGAACTCCAAAGACCAAGTGGTTTGGTACAACCTTTAGAAATCCCAGAATGGAAATGGGAACATATTACAATGGGTTATCGTCGACCGATTGATGAAATCCGCACACTATCTTCCGATCAAAATCAGATCTAACCTAGAACAATTGGCGAAGTTATATGTAAAAGAGATTGTTTCTGATCATGATCCGCGCTTCAAATCTAATTTCTGGAAGCGAGTGCAAGAATGCATGGGAACACAGTTGAGGATGAGCACAGCTTATCACCCTCAGACTGACGGGAAAAGTGAAAGAACGATCCAAACATAAGAGGATATGCTTAGAGCATGCATATTGGATTTTAAAGGCAATTGGGATGATCATTTGCCGCTTGTAGAATTTGGTTATAATAATAGTTACCATGCTAGTATTGGTATGCTGCCTTACGAAGCGTTGTATGATAGAAAGTGCAGAACTCCACTGTATTGGGATGAAGTAGGTGAAAGACAATTGCTAGGACCAGAGTTAGTCCAACAAATGACAGAATAGTTAAAGTAATTCGGACAAGATTAGTAGCGGCTCAGGATAGGCAGAAGAAATACGCCGATCCACACCGCAAGAATGTAGAGTTTGAATCGGGTAGTTTTGTATTTTTGAAGGTCTCTCCTTGGAAGGAAAAGATCAGATTTGGTAAGAAGGGAAAATTGAGCCCGAGGTTCATTGGACCCTTTGAGGTACTTCGAAGAATTGGAGAAGTAGCCTATGAGGTAGCTTTACCTCCGGCACTAGAGCATGTCCACAACGTTTTTCATGTGTCGGTATTACGACGTTATAAAGCCGATTACAAACATGTGATAGAATATGAACCCCTACAATTTGAGAAAGATTTATCGTATGAAGAAGTTCCTGTTCAGATAGTTGACAGGAAAGAGCAAGTTTTCAGGAACAAAGTAATACCTTCTGTTAAGGTAATTTAGAGGAACCACAATGCTGAAGAAGCTACGTGGGAACTCGAAGAGAATATGATGAAGAATTATCTACACTTATTTTCTTGAATAGGTGAACGTGATTCTGGGGACAGAATCCTTTTAAGGGGGGAAAGATGTGACAAACAAGAATTTTGCAAAGTTGTTTGAATATTTATTGAAATAAATAAATATTGAGAATTTTGCAAAGTTGTTTTGAATATTTATTGAAATAAATAAATATTTTGGTTATGTGAATGTGATGGGACGAAATTATTAATCGAACCGCGATTCTGAGGACAGAATCCTTTTAAGGGTGGAAAGATGTGACGAACGAGAATTTGTAAAGATATTTGAATATTTATTGAAATAAATAAATATTTTTAATGATTTAATTATTGAATTAAATAATTAATTCATGAATTTATGGTAAATTAATTTAATTATATGTGTGACATTAATTAAATTAATATGTAGTAATTTAATAGTTCAAATAATATATTTAATTGAGTTTATTTGATTAATTGAATTAATTAAATAAGCATATGTTACTTTAGTT
The DNA here is from genome assembly GCA_020205555.1 of Panax stipuleanatus. Taxonomy (NCBI): domain Eukaryota; kingdom Viridiplantae; phylum Streptophyta; class Magnoliopsida; order Apiales; family Araliaceae; genus Panax; species Panax stipuleanatus. The sequence continues at coordinate 80,609,706 of CM035124.1, read as the reverse complement.
AATTTAATAATTAATTAATGAATTAATGAATTGACATAATTAATAAATAAAAATATTAATTATGTGACAATTTGATTTAATGTCAATGATCTTATTTTATTTAATTGATTTAAATAAAATTAATTAATCAATAAGTAAGGTGACAATTAACTATATAGTAAAATAGTTTATTAAAATAAATGGGGAAAGAAAAGAAGAGGAAGGCAAACAAGGCCTTAAGAGAGGTTAATCCATTTATTATACAACGGTGTAATATATATACATATACGTATATGATTGTCAGACATAAGTTTATTTTCAAAGTCAGAGAAAAAAAAATTAGAAAAGTTCAGAGAAGAAAATAAAGAGATCGGGAAGAAGAAATTGAGAGTGAAAGGGAGAAAGAGATTTGAGAAAATCTTAAGTGTTGTCTTTGATTTTCATACTAACAAAGGGTAATCTTCTTTCAAAGTTTTTAAAATTATATTTTCTTAAGTTTTCATATACGAGTTTAGAGTTTTCTGTGAAATTGGGTTTCCCAATTGGGTTACGATATGGCTTTATCTATATGGGTATGGGATCATAACGTGTTTTTCTAACATATAAACATGTTTTAAATAATCAATTTTATATAATTTGGCCTTAATTGGTTTTTTCGTAAACTTATAGAGTTTTCTATGATATTGTAAAATTTCTCTGTCAGTACTTATTTTTGGAAAATTAAAGTGTGAGGTTATTATATATGTGACCGTATATGTTAGTATTATGTGTTGGATCATGTATCCATGATTTACACTGATCACACCAAATAATTTTGTTAATAATTGGGTTTATAAAATTATAAAATATTGAATATGGGTGAATAACCCATATGGGTTAAATTAATGATTAAATCATATGTTTATATTTAAATTGATACATGAATATGATTGTATATGTTAAAACAAAGAAAATGGAATTGAAATGAATGGATTCGGTGTAGTAACGAATTCGTAAGGAGATTTTTTTATGCTTTTCATTAAACTCTTGAAAGTTTTGAAGAACAGTGAAAATTTATGTTTTGATTTGTGTAATTACATGACTTGGATGTTAAGAACATGTTATAAGTGATATATAATGTTCCTGTGAAGTTTATACTTTATGGGTAACATTATAAATCAGTGTATTGGTGTAAAATTTGAGAAAGTAGCCGAATTTCTGTGTTCTTCACGAACTGGAAATTCTGGGAAAACGTAGCCGCGCTACATCGCCGGGTAGAAGGCTAAATGGCGCGCGGCCGCGCCTGTCTTAAATTTTTGAAAAAAATTGCTAAGTTTTGAAATTTGAGAAAAATGTTTTTAATCTAATGAACATGAAAACATGTTGTAAATATGATAGGATGTTGATATGAGTTTAATAAATTATGTTACGTGATTAATTAATAAATTAATTATGTGACTTAAACTATTATTTGTAAAGTTTAAATAATGTGATATAAACACGAAGACATGTTATGCATGTAATATGTTGTTAATACAAGTTAATAACTTAAGTTATATGATTAATTAACAAGTTAATTAATCAACGTGAACCATTATTTGAAAAACCTAATAATGAGTTCAAAGAACACTAATTGTAAATCAATAATCATATCGAACCTATGATTAATTGATATTGTAAATGTGTGATAGGTAAAAGTAATTAAAGAAGTGAGTAATAATTGTAGCTTGCGCACGAGGCAAGTTTTCTATCCCTAACTTACTATTTTTATTGGGCAAGTTTCCTAAACTAAACTCTTTAAATTGAGCAATTGCTATGCTTAATTACTATTGTTGAGCAAATTCTTACTCTTGAATATCCAAGTTTAGAATTTCACATGAGATGCCATGATTCTTTTAAAAGTATCATTTAAGTGTACAATACTTATTCGATTGTATACCTTGAGAAGTTAATATTCAATTTGAATATCATTTATTGAGTTATCCAAACTAACTTTATTTGGTGCGGATTCTGATGTCAAACTGAGATGAACAACCCTAATATAGGGGATTAATGAAGATGCTTTAAGCGTTAAGATAATGTGCACAGTATCAGTACAAAGGGCTGATCTCCCTAAGTATGAGAAGTAAAGTCTATAGTCTTATGACAGTTAAATGTTTGAAAGGTTAATATACTTGACAACCTAAGACTCGGTTCAAGGTCTTAATGACCCTCAAAGGTAATTTGATTCACGATTAATATTCTTGATTCAAAAGTTGTGAAGTAATTTGATTCACGATTAATATTCTTGATTCAAAAGTTGAGAATTAATTTGATTCTCGATTAATATTACTGATTCAAAAGTTGAGCTATCTGTTAATCAAATTTCTTTCACTCGCATGTTATTATTTTCTTATTTTTATATTTGCGGGCATTCGTGCTCACTCTTGCATAATAACATTGCAACTAATAATGAACGAAGTGATGTACCTTCTAGTAGCAAGAGCAAAGGAAAAGCTAACAAGTGTTGAAGACTTGTGTTTATGTTAAGAATGTTAAAGTTCAAGATTTATGTGTGATGACTTAAAACTTATTTATTTACGTTTCTGCAACAGAGATTTAAGGTTAAGTTTAACCTGGGATTTATGATGTATTATTATTTCAGATAATGATTTATTTATCTAATAAATGAATTTCATTATTTATGGGTAGATAGTTGTATGATATTGGAACAGCGAACACCAAAAACTGTGGAAATTAAGATACCGGATTTGGGGGTGTCACAATATCACCATTAAAACTTTTTATACTAAAAATTCTCAATTCTCCATCCACAACTTTTCTCTACTCCAGTATAGTTCATCAAACATACCACACGTTATGAGTTCAGAAACTTACCACAATAATATAAGTTTAGGAACTTATCCTAGCAATACGTAGTTCAAGAACCAATCAGGAACAGTTCATACGCTTAGGGGTTCAAAAATATACCATACACTTATGAGTCACAAACTTACTATAAGTATGAGTTTTAAGAACTCACACCTAATCTTATATTCTCTACCTATCCGTTACGCACATGAGAAAAGAATCACATTCTCAATATACATATAGCGAATAGCACGACACCAATATTTTAATGATTATCAATGTGATAAACTAAGTAGTCGTTAGACCAAGCACAAAACCCTCGCCCATATAAAGGTTTGTACAACTCAGCTATCATATGAATCCTCAATTGAAATCCCACATGAACCTAAATTTTATTTACTTAATACGAATTTCATTTAATCCATATCCAATCATCTACAACTCTTTCCTGAGTTTGCATAGTACAACTTTCGTACAACAATTCTGCTATAAAGTTTTCAATCAATCGATTGATCATCTGTCCTCCTATGACCTCATCAGATCGCGTTGTGACCTTTTCTTATAATCATGTTATATTACAATTCTTTTCTATCTTATGACCGTTTTGTTTTACGAACTTCTTATTTTAATGATGAATGTCCTAAATTCATCTCTTAGCATTTAAACTCGATCTGAGTTTATTTCTAATCCTCATCTCTGTGGTTATAGCCTAAGGTAAACCTACATAAAGTTAATAACCTACAGGTCTGATAGCAACTTGTGATGCCCCGAAATTTAAGTTCCAAGAATCTCGGACCTGGTACGTTACGGTACTTCATTATCATACATATTCTATCATCTAATGGGGAATATATAAACATATATTGTTTATTTCACATGATTCTATAACATTTCCCAAGGTCTGTTAACCTTAACTGAATACATACCTTACGTAATTAAAAAGGATTACAACATCATTTGCATCTGATAACTAATAGTTATAAATGTATATAATCTACTCTTAGAGTTTGCCTTTGCCACTATCTTTCTTCGAGTCTTTGTCTTAATCTGAAATTTATTATCATGATATAGCATGGGTGAGCAACTAATTTGCCCAGCAAGTTTAAATATAATGAAGACATAACATAATTGAAAGAAAGAATAAGCTTTCGAATTTTCAACAATATAATAATTGTGAAAGAGTATGAATCAAAATGTCAATAATTGAATGACTGAATCAATAATGTTTAATGTCAACAAGGACCATGAACAACTTTAACTGAACCTTAGGGTAATGAAGGTGATCAGCCTTTCATACCTGATGAACATATATAACATGCACTAAGTGCGAATCAATAATCAGTATAGATGTGAATAATTAACAATAATTATTCACGAACATGCTTTGAAAATATAACTCAAGTTTGAGTTAGGGAAAACTTGCTTGTACCATCGATTATTGCTACGCAATCTAATTTAATCGCTTTTTGAAAAGACCTATCAGTTATAAGATTTATCTTTCAATTAGTATAACATACCTTATCCCATTATACTATTACTTTATAAGTAAACTATCTAACATTTAAACACATAGTCAAATATTAGATAATACCTTAACACTATACGAATTTACAATGTCTAAACTTAGCACACATCGAGTCTTTAATAGTATTCAATATAGTATACTGAGTGGTTTCCCACAAACAACCGACAAATTAGTTCCTGTCTCGTCTACACTTTTTCACATCGAGTTAGATTGGTTGCTAATTCGTATATACCTCCGTTCCCTGAAGGAATTATTAAACCTAGACACAATACATCAACTATTACAGTGTACGACTGTACTACCTTAGACTTAATACTTACTCACTCATTTTATAAGTTCTTATTATAACTCGATAAACTGTTTACTATTTTAGCAAACCGAATATCTCATTTCAGCAAGCTGAAACAAAACTGTCTTCCCTTCCTGACATTTTCAGTTTCCATTTCAGCATCCTGAATTGTTCAATTCAGCAAGCTGAAATTCCCTTCTCACGCAAAATACCAAATTAGCTTATTATTTTCCTATCCTTTGACCACACATATATACATATATTTCATAGACAAAAAAAATTCTGGAATTTTTCAATTCCCTTTAGTATTTTTCAAAAATCCATTTTTAGTTCATAGCTTAAGAAATTAGCTATATCATTCTTAACTCCAGAAATTCCCAACTCTTGGCGGGTCTTACACGTATTAACATGAACTTCCAATTTAAATTTCGTGTCCATTGGAGTTATAGAACTCCGGTTATAGCGATTTTTGTTAGAAAAACCCAAATATTGAAATGACCATAACTTGGTCAATTTAAGTCAAAATGAGTTCATTTTGGGACAGGAGATACTTTATATCATATATTTTATTGTCCCTAAATATTATAATTTATTTGATAAATTAAGTTGCCAAAAATGCCCTTAATACTTTTGGGCAGCTTACTTTTCTAAGTTTTTCAGTTTTGGCCTACTTTTCTAAAAATAGTCCACACGGAAATCTATAAGGAATTTTTCAGTGATTCCACTTGGATCTGTTAGAAGACTCATAGATATAACTCTAGAAATTAACGACACTCAAAAATTCAAAATAGAATGAGAGATATACTTATTTGAATTTTGTAATTTATTTTCACAAAAATCTGATTTTCAATCCTTGGTGATTTTTAAGAAAACTTCCATATTCTCACCTATTCACCAACATAATCCATCATAATACCTGCTAATACTTCATATACTCATGGATCTACTATGATCCATGATCTATTTCATCAAACATCACCAAACACAAGATTAAACACAATAAAGGCTAAGAAAAATTAGGTTTTCTAACTTTTGAAAAACGTAGTTCATATTTCATGCTTTAGATCTAGCTTTTGATCCTCAAAAGGGTTAGATTTAAACATAAAACACTATTAAACATATATATCTAAGGTTTTAAAACTCAAGATCATAACTTTACAAATATTAAATCAAATAACAAGGAATTATACTATATAAGTAGAAATTTTTGTTATACCTTTATTTTCTTGCTTCATTCCTTCTTCAACCACAATAAGATATGGATCTAGTGTGCATAAGGCTCAAACTCTCTTCCCCTCTTCTTCTCCTTCATTTTTGAATTCTACACTTGCTCTCTCTCTCTCTCTCTCTCTCTCTCGCTCTTGCTAGCTTATTCAAATGAAAGGAAAGAAAAAAAATTAAAGACTTTTGTGACTAAAATAATGCAGAGATATATTTAATTTGCTTAAAAATAAAAAGTATAGATATATGGCATATATCTATATGTTATCCTCACCTTCTTGCATTCTCTCTCTCTCTCTCTCTCATCATTGAGTAAGTTGATTCTTGCAAGCAAAGGTAAAAGTGGTGGCCAAATAAAAATAAGACACCTAATAAAGTAAATTACCAACTAAAGTTAATGTAATAATTACATACATCTCCCCCATTCTTCCTCTTTATAATTCGGCCACAGGGCCTTATTCTCCCATCAATTTTATTTTATTATATGCTTTATTAAATGACTAATACACCATTCCTTAAGTGGGCTAAGCTTGGTCATTTAGTTAATTTCTTCTAGCTTGCAATTATTCTTAGTTTGCTTACAAACTAAAATGGACTTGGGCCTCCACCACTAATTAAATTGTGTCATCATTATACTTGCTCTAGACATGTTATATTGGGCTAGTTTAACAATTTAATTGCCCTTAAATCAAATTAACTTCAAATCCAATGCTTAAATAAACAATTGAGCTACAAATTGGGCTACTTATTTAATTCATTGGGCTATAAAATCAACTTAATTTCATACTTTTTAATTTTATCTTTAGGGTTTCCATTACACACATTTGTAATTAAATTCCTTACTCATGTATCTTTAATTTCATAACCCAATTAGACTTGCTTTACTTAGGTTATAAAATTAATTAATTGAGATGTATAAAATAAATCTCTTAGAGTTAGTATATATATTTTTTTATACTAACATTCTCTCATGTTATAATCCCTTAGGTTATTTAATTACCATACCTAATATATATATTAGGTTACATAACTTTAATCTTAATTCTCTTTATATTCAAATTAAATGTATACACATTATATAATGTATATTTATTTAATCAATTATATAATTCACATAAGTCATCCCATATTCCACTAGTGCATTAACTAAATAGCCGTAAATGGCTTTAATAAGTTATAAACACTCACATAATCATGTAAGATAATCTAATAGGTTAAGACATATTTCATAAATCTCTAAGATTAGGTCACTAGTATATTGTTAAAATACTAGGAAAATTTAAATAAAGATAACCCTTGAGGTTATTTGCTTCAAATACCTAATTTATATATTAGGTCACCAAACTTTATAGGTATCGTAGTACCTTATCCTTAATATTCCTTCAAGTACATATAAATTTATTTATAGGGTTTTGAAATTTTGTAACCTATATTTTCTCTATTCTCATTCAAATAGTGAATTATATAGGTTTTACTTAAAATTGTTAATTAAATCTTCAAATTCTCATCTAGGTTTTATTTTTTATCCTTTATTTTAATCATTTAAGATCTTATAAATTTTTGAATTATCACAAATCTCCTGTAGTAACCTGCCAAACCCAAGAAGCTCTTAACTTCTAACGGTGTCTTCGGCTGATCCCAATTTATTACAGCTTCAACCTTCAACGGATCTACCAAAATCCCGTCTTTGTCAATCATGTGGCCAAGAAATTGCACACGCTCTACCCAAAATTCGTATTTTGATATTTTTGCATAAACCTTCTCCCGTCTTAGCGATTGCAACGTTAGCCTCAAATGTTCAGTGTGTTCCTCCTTAGTTTTGGAATACACCAAAATGTCACCAATGACACCACTACGAACTTATGTAAGAACGGCTTCAACACCATATTCATTAGGTCCATAAATGTCGTAGGTGCATTCGTTAGACCAAATGACATCACCAAGAACTCGTAATGCCCATACCGAGTTCTAAATGTCGTCTTCGGTACATCTTCTTTCCTTACCTTCAACTAATGATATCCGCTTCTCAAATCTATTTTTGAGAAGTACCTAGCTCTCTTCAGCTGATCGAATAAATCATCGATCCTTGGCAAAGGATATTTATTCTTAATCGTGACTTTGTTCTATTGGGTAAAATCTAGTTACACACAACATGCAAGTATACGTGATCAACAAGTAATAAAGTGAAAGTAGAGTATCGTTCCCACGAGGAATTATTTAATAAAAATCACCAAGTACTAACTCGTAACCAACTTAATCTTATTTAAACAAATAATTTCAAGTTTGTGAATTAACAATATATAATTAAACTACTACTAAATACCACTAGTTTAAAATAAGATTACGGAGATTTAAGATCACAACTTCACTTATTGCTTCATTTAAATTATTACACTTCTTATCAATTATGCTCACTATTCTGAATTGTTAATCAAGAACACATAAATAAATATGACCATCTCTCAATGCATCATACTCAAATCAACTTAAATCCACATATGATAGAATTAAGAAGAACACCCTAATTAATTAATTCACTATATATCTATGTGAATTATAATTAAAGGGGATTTAAAACTTAAGTTCTTTATCAGATTACATGCAATATATAGGTATATCTCTATCCTAAAAATAAATTATAAATTCCAATGCCATGCAAAAAACACAATCATATGCTATTATAATCAGATTTAAATCTATAATCCCTCTCTCGAGTTCATATAAATTATCACAGTAATTGCTAACAATACAGTTAAATAATTATGCCCAAATCATAATAGACAATCCTTAAAATAAATCGCAATAATCAGTAGAGAATCATATTAAAATAAACTACACAATAAGATCCATTGAAATCTTAAATAAGAGATTTAGTTCGTAATTATTGAATTAAAACCAGGAATCCACAACTGAATAAACATTCAAAAAACAAAAGTAGAAGATAAAGAAGATAATAGAATCTGTAGACGAAATCCTTGAGTCTCCCCTTCAGCTCCTACAATGAATTCTTTGCGCTCCCTCAATTGCTTCAATCTCCAAATCTAATGAAAACTAGGGGATATAATCTAATCTAATCTAATAGAATGGAATTCACTCGTAATCCTTGTGAATACTCCTTTTATAGTCCTCTGATGATCCATCTCCAAATCAACTCTTCAGAATCCTTTTCTGAATCAACTTCTAAAAATCAGCATATTTTCCCGACAAGCCCGCCCGGGTGGGTGAATAGTACCAGAAAGCCCTACCTCGACAGGTGAACAGTAACTGAAATTACAAAAATGCCAATAAGCTCCAGTTTTCATGTTTTGACCCTTCGAAGCCGTTTCCTACAACACAAACACAAAAAAAAGTAAAATAACACTAAAAATACTTAAATTTACAAAGAATTAAGCCTAAAAGATGTCTGATTCGTATGTATAAAACCAACTCATCATGTTCAACTCCTTATAATCAATGCAAAGCCGTATTTATCCATCATTCTTCTTGACGAACAACATTGGCGCTCCCCACAGTGATACGCTCGACTGAACATACTTCTTGTCCAATAATTTTTGCAATTGAACCATCAACTCCTTCATCTCTACCGGAGCCATTCTGTATGGGGCCTACGATATCGGAGCAGTACCTGGTGCTAAGTCAATCACAAACTCTATTTCTCTATCCGATGACAGTCCTGGCAAATTACTCGGAAACACATCCACAAATTCCTTAACGACTGATATTTCTTCTAACTTTGGACTCTCCTTCCGAGTATCCATTATGACACCCCCGAATCCGGTCCTCTGACCCCGGTCCGGTCGCCACGAAACAATACTAACATCCACCTTTAAGTAACATACGATAACTAAAATGTGGAACGTACGTCGTTCATTAAAAAGGTGTTACTAGTCCCAAGATTCGATAACCTTAATACATCAATAAAAATATACCCTAGAATAAACATTAGGGTTCATATTACATTAACAGTAATTAAACAAATCATAAAGACAAAGTCTGCTCCTTGCAAACCATCCTATATCTTTCGTTTACTCTTGTCCTTCCCTGAGGGCTCAAGCTCAACTACAATATACGTCGAGATATAGCAAGAATGAGCAACAAGTTTGCTCAGCAAGTTTAAATACAACAATAAAGCATATATCATGATGAATGGAAAAATATCTGACAATGATTTCAACAAAATGAATATCTTAAAGATTCAACAATTGGAATGTTAGAATTATTCAACAATCTGTATGATTCAATACTATGAATATCTGTATAATTCAACGATATTAATATCTATAAGGTTCAACAACTTGCATGATTCAACACTATGAATATCTGAACGATTCAATAATATGACTATTAAAATCAAAGATAATAATTCCCTTTAGAATGACTGATAGTCGAGTAGACTTTGAACTATAACTTTCTAATGGGTTCAATAGCTAATTGACCCTTTTAGAATTACTGGCTTCTGGCTACAGAAACTAAGTACCACGAGGAGATTAGCCTAGGGCACAACGTGAATATGCATAACACTTATATCTGCTTACTCGTATCATATATATTAGATATTTAGGCACACTCCTACATATGAGGGGTGTTCTGTTCCGTCTAAGAATTCTTACCATCAATTGGTTTGGATAGCTTCAAAGAAAACTTCATACACTAGTCTAACCGAGCAAAGGTTCAGACTCCTACTAACATAGTTCAAGAAATTTAGAACCTTGAATAATGTACAAGTCCAAGACTGTACGAGCTCAAATGCACTAGGTGCGGACATCAATAATATCAATGTGGAATAATTGATAAGTAATTAAACCACTAAATAACATGCTTGATAATAAAGTTCAAGCAATTAAGTAAACAACTTTCGATTCAATAATAACATACTCAATACAATATGAGAAGGATAGAGAACTTGCACAAAGTGAAGTTTAGAATTTGCACAATATATGAATTTGTGTAAGTTCGGGGAACTTGCACGATAATAGATTCCTTGCAGAAAATAAATGCATACTCTAGGACATTTGCTTACAACGTTATTTGAGTAAAGTAAACACAAAGAAAAGATACTTGCACAATATACGAGTTTGTATAAGTTTAGAGAACTTGCATAATAAAGAAATTAAGTTTGGGAATTTGCAAAATAACAAAGTGTGAAGTTCGGGAAATTTCACAATACTCAAAATGTGAAGTTCGGGGAACTTTCACAATACTCAAAATGTGAAGTTCGGGAAACTTTCACAATAACCAAAGTGTGAAGTTTGGGGAACTTTCACAATACTCAAAATATGAAGTTCGGGAAACTTTCACAATACTCAAAAATGTGAAGTTCGGGGAACTTTCACAATAACTAAAGTGTGAAGTTTGGGAAACTTTCACAATACTCAAAATGTGAAGTTCGGGGAACTTTCACAATACTCAAAATGTGAAGTTCAGGGAACTTGCACAATACAATAATAACCTACTTAATACAATATGAGAAGTATAGGAAACTTTCACTAAAAATAAGTGAAGTTTAGAAACTAGCTTACACGGTTCATTGAATAAGGTAGTACAAGAATTTAGAATACTTGCACAATAGGGTCCGGATACTTGTATAATAAATAAGTATAAGTCAAGAAAACTTGCTCAAATAAAAGAGTAGTTCAGAAAAAACTTGTAATATAATAATACCTTGCTCGATATGAATTTGAGTAAAGTTAGGGAGACTTGCATATAATACAAGAATGGTTTCAAAGGAACTTGCACAATCAAAGAGTGAAGTTCGGGAAACTTACCTGTTTGCTCAGCTACAAATAATTCTAGCTTTAATTTAAATGGCATTGGAACGACCTAATAATAACAAGTCGATCTCTCCAATTAGTATAAACTAATATAAGTTCACACATACAAGAATCTAGTCATTACATAATTCTATCACATAGTTCACGTAAGTCGATCTAATCCTGTCTTTAGATTTACTAACTTTAGATTACTTAGTTTCTATGCATCAATATAGGTTTGAACACATAGCACTTCCAGTTACTGATATAAATCAACACATATGCTTATAAGTTTTATCTAACTCAAGTTCGAAAGCTAACATGTTCATTCCATGTTCACTTCAAGACCACATATTTTTATGTCGGACATTCACATACTTTAAACAATATAAGTTCATGCTTCAAGATTGGTTATTAAAGTCATGTTATCACATAACAAGGTCAAACAATACTTAAGTAGTTATGCTTGTGCGTATACTATAAGTGTACACTTTAATCGTCATAACTCATGCCTTAGGAATCCACTTTCTATGAGTATGCGTGCATAGTTAAAATTTGTGTTTAACCAAGTGCGGTTCATGTTAATATGTCTATAGGCATAATGACATGCTTGCATGATCATAATATAATTCACATGGTATTTGATGTTATTTACTTTCACATCTTAAGCTCTCTTTCAAAAATATACTAAGTCCACAAGGACACTACGATATATGTAAAGCATCTCATAGCCGTGATTCACATGTACTAGAACGCTTATATAAGTCACATACATGTATTCAAGTGGTCCCAATCTAAATGACACAAGTCTTGGTTATGTTTACCTTGAAAGTTTTTAAGTTTCGCTTGAAAAACCTCTTGAAACTATCAATCAAGTATGCTAGTGTATGACTAGCACTTTAAGCTAAGTTCTCATGTCCATATAGACCATACGGTCGTGTTCTAAAAATCAGAATACACATACATGATATGTCCATAACAAGTTCACTTTAGAAATTTCTAAGTTCATTTGTAAACATCAACTCCTTTTCATCATTTGAGTGTACTAACATGATTATACATACTTATACTATGTTGACATACCTATATATATATATATATATATTAATCATGTATACATGCTTGCCAAATAAGGTACTATAGGTCGGCACATAACAGCTTAGCAACAAAACTCAAAATCTCTAGTTCAGGCCCGGCGCAGCTGCGCAGGCTGGCGGCCAAACCAGGAGCTTCGCAGTTTCGGTATATTCCTAGCCCAACTCAGGATTTTTATACAAAAATCATTTCAAACATTCATATAACAATTGTAACAAGTATAATAAAGTATATACCACCTAACAATCATGTTCCAGTCCAATAATTTCTCAATCCATGAATAAATCAATAATCAAGAACTTTAAATTTTTACAAAGAATGAGAATGGGAAGTGATATACCTCTGTTAAAGGAACTTGCTGATATCTCTTACCCTCTCAATTCACAGACTCTCACTATAATGTATACTCACTCTAGCTTGCTTAGTAGGATTCTCAGCAATTGCAATATAGAAGAAGAGAGCTAATTTATAGGCAATTTCAATATCCGGCTCTTGACATTGTTCATCAAATCAAAACAAAGGATTGTATGATTACATAATGGATTACAAGAAGTTGGTAAGGGTTGGTGTAATCCATCATCATCTCCACTCCCCATCTCATGATTACCTAAGCTTTGTGAAGAAATTGAGGAAGATATAGAGTAGCATAGCATGTGGGTTTACACGTGAAGGAGAGAATAAGACTCTCATACTGGGACAATTCTCAGCAACTAGCAATTTCTACACTTGGGGCATATCCTATAGACTTTGGTTATATAATATGCATACACAATTTATTTCATATAACATAGGTTATAATAATTTAAACGGCATACAATGTATTTCCTAATTACAAGGTATCAAGTAGTGTACATACATATAATTCATGTACATTTTCTATTAACACCAAATATAATATTATTGTGTATTATTATAATAATAACTATTATTATAATAATTATAATAACTTATTGAAATTATTTATCAATTAATAATGTTATTGATATAATATAAAGTAATAGGGTATACATATTAATGTCTATCCATGTATTGTCACATGCTCTTATGTACACATTCAATTCATCAACCTCACATAATACAATTAAGGTTACTATATAGTCTATATATAATATACACAGCCACGTTAATGTGCACATTGCACTTTATATAATATGAAGATAACCACCACATATTACAAGGCTTATATATTGCATACTTGTATAAAACAATTAACCAAGTAAATATAACATTATTATATTTATTAATCTCTTACTCATTAATTATTATTTATTCATAATAATAATTAATCATCACATTATCAATTAATTACTCCCAATTCATTAACTATTAATTATTCATAATAATTATAAATCAATCAACAATAATAATTTCATACATTATCGATTAATTACACCAATATCAATTAATCAATCATGATTAAATCTCTACACTGTATTCACGTAATTTGAATATATAATTACTAACACTTTTATCAATATTCTGATATAAAAATCTCAGGGTTAATCTACTAATTTAAAATAACCATTAGTGATTCCCTTTAATAAAAATCCTAACATTTATTCGCATAGGTTAAATTCACATAAGCACATAACCACATAAGGTTTAAATAAGTTTGAAAAATTAACTCCTAAAAATTTTAAATCACATATAAAATTAATAAGGAGCTTAAAATTCCTGGTCGTTACATCCCTCCCCCCTTATAAAAATTTCGTCCTCGGAATTGTAAAAATAAGGTTAATCCAATAAAAACGGATAATTCGCTCTTATCACTTAGATAATGTCTACCGTCTGCTGTACCACTTCTGGTCCCAACAGTCGACGCTCACCTACCTCGTCTCAACACAATAGTGTTTGACACTATCTCCTATAAAATGCTTCTAGAAAAACCTCTTCTCTTAGTTCTAGTACTAACGGTACCCAAATTCGTCCTTCAAATCTTAGCAGTTTAGTGCTATCAATCTTAAATTTCAACTCATCACATTCAGCTAATCGTTTCTTGATGTTATCACCAACTCCGTCCTTCTCTTGTGCCTCCTTAACCTTATCTAATAAAGTCGGGCTTACTGACACTATAATTAATCTCTCTTTGGTCTCCATCAGATACTTAACCTCCAAGTCTAGTCTTTCAAAAATCTTTCACTAATTCTCTTGAATGGTCAACCTCGATAACTTCCCTCTGCCTTTCCTACCCAAGACATCTGTCACTACATTTGCCTTGTCGGGATGGTACATAATTTCACAATCATAATCTTTGATCAAATATAGCCATCGACGCTGCCTCATGTTTAATTCCTTCTTCGTGAAGATATACTTCGGACTGTGTATATCTCACACTTCTCGGTATACAAATAATGCTTCCAAAACTCCAACGCAAAAACTATTGCTGCTAAATCTCATTTGGGAAGACATCCACGAATTCCCTTCAAATCGGTATAACAGTTACTATGAATGTATTCTACGGGGATAACTTCCTTGTTTGCTACTCCTACGCCTATAGGGTGTTCAAATTTCTCACGGGTAAGTCTAACTGTTTTGTAAATTTTTCAGAAACAAAAGAACAGGTGGCACCCGAATCGAATAACACATATGCATCTATATAATTGACCGGGATGATACCTTACACTACATCCTTGTTATTGCAGTTGCCGCTAGCTGCAACGCCCTTTCTCTTCGAGCAGTCCTTGATTTGATGCTCTGTGGCTCTACACGCGAAACATCCTCCTTTTGACCTATTCGAACATTGAGGAGCTATGTGCCCCGGTTGTCCACAATGATAACATGCGTTCTTCCCCTTCAAGCATTCCCTCGAGTGGTTCCTTCCACAGTTACTGCACTTTAAACTTTTCTTAGCCTTTCTCCCGGATTTGCCACCTCCGGATGATTGGCTCTCCTTCCATTTACGCTTATTGGGGTTGCTGCCTCCGCCGCTTCTCGCGTTCTGTCCTTCCTGACCGGTCTTCTTAAATTGCGCTATGGCTTCATTACCTCCTTCGGCAATGATAGCCCTTTCCAAAAGATTAGAAAAGGTCTTAATCTTCAATACATATATTACCTTCTGCACCCATGGTTCCAATCCTAATTCAAATCTCTCTGTTTTCCTGGCCTCCGTATCCACCTGATGCGAGGTGAATAGAGCCCACTCTTTAAATCTTGTCGCGTTCTCCGCGACTGACATACCTCCTTGTCTAAGCTCCAGAAAGTTAACTTCCATATCTTGTTGCGTATTCCACGAAAAGAAATTCTTAAATCTATCCCACATAATAACTCCTTCGCCTGCTAGTCCTTTATTGGGTTCCCACCAATTATTAGCTTCGCCCTTCATCATGAATGTGGCAAAACTCGTCTTCTGTGCCTCGGCCACCCGTGAAACCTCAAACACCTTCTCAATATCTTCTATCCATGTCTGGGCTTTAATTGGGTCCAAGATTTCCCGAAATTTCGGTGGTCCTACGAAATTAAAGTTTTTAAAGCCAGCCAAGTAATGTCCTGGCTGCTCAGCTACTGGTGGGGTTATGTTTTGCATTTCTTGTATTAATAGGTTAACGAAGCTCTGCATTAGATCGACATTTCCCCCTCCACCATTGCTAACAGATCCTTCCTCCCTCTGGTTTCGCGAAAATCCCCTAGGCGGCATGATCCTGACGACAGGAAGAAAACATTAGGCTTTATATGATATGCTATTCATGTTAGCATTAAGAAGTGAGGACATCTATCAATCATAGCTGATTTAAATTAACAACTTCAGTATCACAATAAGACTTGATGGATATCCTCAATCCATCACCTACAAACTCTACTTGAGTTTCCTACTAAGGTTATAGCTTAGGCTTCACATTCCTAACGTTTATAACCTAAGGCTTTGATACCAACCCGTGACACCCCCGAATCTGGGTCCTCTGACCCTGGTCCAGTCGCCACGAAATAATACTAACATCAACCTTTAAGTAACATACGATAACTAAAATGCGGAACGTACGTCGTTCATTCAAAAGGTGTTACTAGTCTCAAGATTCGATAACCTTAATAAATCAATACAAATATACCCTAGAATAAACATTAGGGTTCATATTACATTAACAGTAATTAAACAAATCATAAAGACAAAGTCTGCTCCTTGCAAACCATCCTATATCTTTCCTTTACCCTTGTCCTTCCCTGAGGGCTCGAGCTCAACTATAATATAAGTCATGATATAAGCAAGAATGAGCAACAAGTTTGCTCAACAAGTTTAAATACAACAATAAAGGATATATCATGATGAATGGAAAAATATCTGACAATGATTTCAACAAAATGAATATGTTAAAGATTCAACAATATGAATGTTAGAATGATTCAACAATCTGTATGATTCAATACTATGAATATCTGTACAATTCAACGACATTAATATCTGTAAGGTTCAACAACCTGCATGATTCAACACTATGAATATCCGAACGATTCAATAATATGACTATTAAAAGCAAAGATAATAATTGCTTTAGAATGACTGATAGTCGAGTAGACTTTGAACTATAACTTTCTAATGGGTTCAATAGCTAATTGACCCTTTTAGAATTACTGGCTTCTGGCTACAGAAACTAAGTACCTCGAGGAGATCAGCCTCGGGCACAACGTGAATATGCATAACACTTATATCTGCTTACTCGTATCATATATATTAGATACCTGGGCACACTTCTACATATGAGGGGTGTTCTGTTCTGTCTAAGAATCCTTACCATCAATTGGTTTGGATAGGTTCAAAGAAAACTTCATACACTAGTATGACCGAGCAAAGGTTCAGACTCTTACTGACATAGTTCAAGAAATTTAGAATCTTGAATAATGTAAAAGTCCAAGACTGTACGAGCTCAAATGCACTAGGTGCGGACATCAATAATATCAATGTGGAATAATTGATAAGTAATTAAACCACTAAATAACATGCTTGGAAATAAAGTTCAAGCAATTAAGTAAACAACTTTCGATTCAACAATAACCTACTCAATACAATATGAGAAGGATAGAGAACTTGCACAAAGTGAAGTTTAGAATTTACAGAATATATGAATTTGTGTAAGTTCGGGGAACTTGCACAATACTCAACGTTTGAAGTTCGGGGAACTTACACAATACTCAACGTGTGAAGTTCGGGGAACTTGCACGATAATAGACTCCTTGCATAAAATAAATGCATAGGCTAGGACATTTGCTTACAACGTTCTTTGAGTAAAGTAAACACAAAGATAAGATATTTGCACAATATACGAGTTTGTATAAGTTTAGAGAACTTGCATAATAAAGAAATGAAGTTCGGGAATTTGCAAAATAACCAAAGTGTGAAGTTCGGGGAATTTTCACAATACTCAAAATGTGAAGTTCGAGAAACTTTCACAATAACCAAAGTGTGAAGTTTATGGAACTTTCACAATACTCAAAATATGAAGTTCGGGAAACTTTCACAATACTAAAAAATGTGAAGTTCGGGGAACTTTCCCAATAACTAAAGTGTGAAGTCTGGGAAACTTTCACAATACTCAAAATGTGAAGTTTGGGGAACTTTCACAATACTCAAAATGTGAAGTTCGGGGAACTTGCACAATACAATAATAACCTACTCAATACAATATGAGAAGGATAGGAAACTGTCACCAAAAACAAGTGAAGTTTAGAAACTAGCTTACACGGTTCATTGAATAAGGTAGTACAAGAATTTAGAATACTTGCACAATAGGGTCCGAATACTTGTACAATAAATAAGTATAAGTCAAGAAAACTTGCTCAAATAAAAGAGTAGTTCAGGAAAACTTGTAATATAATAATACCCTGCTCGATATGAATTTAAGTAAAGTTAGGGAGACTTGCATATAATACAAGAATGGTTTCAAAGGAACTTGCACACTCAAAGAGTGAAGTTTAGGAAACATTACCTATTTGCTCAGATACAAATAATTCTATCTTTAATTTAAATGGCGTTGGAACGACCTAATAATAACAAGTCGATCTCTCTAATTAGTATAAACTAATATAAGTTCACACATACAAGAATCTAGTCATTATATAATTCTATCACATAGTTCACGTAAGTCGATCTAATCCTATCTTTAGATTTACTAACTTTAGATTCCTTAGTTTCTATGCATCAATATAGGTTTGAACACATACCACTTCCGGTTACTGATATAAATTAACACATATGCTTATAAGTTTTATCTAACTCAAGTTCGAAAGCTAACATGTTCATTCTATGTTCACTTCAAGACCACATATTTTTATGTCGGACATTAACATACTTTAAACAATATAAGTTTATGCTTCAAGATTGGTTATTAAAGTCATGTTATCACATAACAAGGTCAAACAATACTTAAGGAGTTATGCTTGTGCGTATACTGCAAGTGTACACTTTAATCGTCATAACTTATGCCTTAGGAATCCACTTTATGTGAGTATGCGAGCATAGTTGAAATCTGTATTTAACCAAGTGCAGTTCATGTCAATATGTCTATAGGCATAATGACATGCTTGCATGATCATAATATAATTCACATGGTATTTGATGTTATTTACTTTCACATCTTAAGTTCTCTTTCAAAAATATACTAAGTCCACAAGGACACTACGATATATAGAAAGCATCTCATAGCCGTGATTCACATGTACTAGAACGCTTATATAAGTCACATACATGTATTCAAGTGGTCCCAATCTAAACGACACAAGTGTTGGTTATGTTTACCTTGAAAGTTTTTAAGTTTCGCTTGAAAAACCTCTTGAAACTTTCAATCAAATATGCTAGTGTATGACTAACACTTTAAGCTAAGTTCTCGTGTCCATATAGACCATACGGTCGTGTTCTAAAAATCAGAATACACATACATGATATGTCCATAACAAGTTCACTTTAGAAATTTCTAAGTTCATTTGTAAACATTAACTTCTTTTCATCATTTGAGTTTACTAACATGATTATACATACTTATACTATGTCTACATACCAATATATATATATATATATATATATATATATTAATCATGTATACATGCTTTCCAAATAAGGTACTATAGGTCGGCACATAACATCTTAGCAACAGAACACAAAATCTCTGGTTCAGGCCAGGCGCAGCTGCGCCGCTGGCCAGTGTAATGCTGGCGCAGCTGCGCAGGCTGGCGGCCAAACCAGGAGCTTTGCAGTTTCGACAGATTCGAAGCCCAACTCAGGATTTTTATACGAAAATAATTTCAAACATTCATATAACAATTCTAACAAGTATAATAACGTATATACCACCTAACAATCATGTTCCAATCCAATAATTTCTCAATTCATAAATAAATCAATAATCAAGAACTTTGAAAATTTTACAGTGAATGAGAATGGAAAGTGATATACCTCTGTTAAAGGAACTTGCTGATATCTCTCACCCTCTCAATTCACAGACTCTCACTATATTGTATACTCACTCTAGCTTGCTTGGTAGGATTCTCAGCAACTGCAATATAGAAGAAGAGAGCTAATCTATAGGCAATTTCAATATCCGGCTCTTGACTTGGTTCATCAAATCAAAACAAAGGATTGTATGATTATATAATGGATTACAAGAAGTGGGTAAGGGTTGGTGCAATCCATCATCATCTCCACTCCCCATCTCATGATTACCTAAGCTTTGTGAAGAAATTGAGGAGATATAGAGTAGCATAACATGTGGGTTTACACTTGAAGGAGAGAATAGGACTCTTATATTGGGACAATTCTCAGCAACTAGCAATTACTACACTTGGGGCATATCATATAAACTTTGGTTATATAATATGCATACACAATTTATTTCATATAACATAGGTTATAACAATTTAAAGTGCATACAATGTATTTCCTAATTACAAGGTATCAAGTAGTGTACATACATATAATCCATGTACATTTTCTATTAATACCAAATATAATATAATTGTGTATTATTATAATAATAACTATTATTATAATAATTATAATAACTTATTGAAATCATTTATCAATTAATAATGTTATTGATATAATATAAAGTAATAGGGTATACATATTAATCTCTATCCATGTATTGTCACATGCTCTTATGTACACATTCAATTCATCAACCTCACATAATACAATTAAGGTTACTATATAGTCTATATATAATATACATAGCCACATTAATGTGCACATTGCACTTTATATAATATGAAGATAACCACTACATATTATAAGGTTTAATATATTGCATACTTGTATAAAACAATTAACCAAGTAAATATAATATTATTATATTTATTAATCTTTTACTCATTAATAATTATTTATTCATAATAATAATTAATCATCATATTATCAATTAATTACTCCCAATTCATTAACTATTATTTATTCATAATAATTATAAATCAATCAACAATAATAATTTCATACATTATCGATTAATTACACCAATATCAATTAATAATCATGATTAAATCTCTACACTATATTCACGTAATTTGAATATATAATTACTAACACTTTTATCAATATTCTGATATAAAAGTCTCAGGGTTAATCTACTAATTTAAAATAACCATTAGTGATTCCCTTTAATAAAAATCCTAGCATTTGTTCGCATATGTTAAATTCACATAAGCACATAACCACATAAGCTTTAATTAAGTTTGAAAAATTAACTCCTAAAAATTTTAAATCACATATAAAATTAATAAGGAGCTTAAAATTCCTGGTTGTTACATCCACTATGTAGGCTAAGTACCCTACACAACCTTATTTCAATAACCTCTTGGCTTGCATAATCGTCAGACAACTCGCTTGTCTAGGCAACTTACTGCCATAAAATACTACCTTCGACGGAGTCGTAAGGTTTAAAGATTTCTTCTGGCAATCAATTACTGCCCCATGGTTGAACAACCAATCCATACCCAGTATAACGTCAAATTCCCCAAGTTCTATCAGAATTAAATCTACCATCAACTCATGACTCTTAATGACCAACCTACAGTTCTTGTATACAAACCTAATAGGAATTACCACCCTATTCGCAATCTCTATGTTCAAATGGTAAATTAATTCCTCCTTAGGCAAGTTTAAATTCTTAGCAAAGTCATTAAATATAAATGAACAAGTAGCACCCAAATCAAATAATACATAAGCATTAATACTATTGGCCGGAATGATACCTAACACCACATCCTTTGACTGCATAGCATCCTGCATAGTCATGTTGAATGATCTAGCGGTGGGTCGGCTCGTATACGTTGGTCCAGCGATAGTCAAAGTGTTGTCACTGTTAGTTCCTCTTCCTCCACTCGACCCTACAGTTGGCTTCTTAAGACAATCACAAGCCATGTGATCCTTTGACCAGCATTTAAAATAATTTTCCTTCTTTGGGTTAGAATAATTCGGAGCAATGTGGCCTTCCTAATCATAGTTGAAACATACCTGCTTACCTCTCGAGCACACTCTAGTGTGATTCTTTCCACAAGTAGCACAAGCTTCAAACCTTCTCTTTTGTTGATTTCCATGTTGACTCCCAGTAGAAGCGTTGTCACTCCACTTCCTCTTCTGGTTGGTACCACTACCACCAGCTTTATTCTCATTCTCATTCTTCTTCTTCTTCTTCTTCTTCTTCTTCTTCTTTTGATCATGATTGTACTTATTCAAGGCATCACTTCCACCTTCCGTGATGATCACCTTTTCAAGCACTGCTACAAATGTATTCAACTGAAATATCGAGACTTTGCTGTATAACCATGGCTTCAAACCCTGCTCGAACCTCCTCGCCTTCTCTAGTCAATGTTAAGTTGATACGTCGCAAACCTTGTCAGCTCATTAAATTTTGTGACATACTCCGGCACAAACATTGTTCTGTGCTTCCGCTCCAAGAACTAAACCTCCATCTGGTTCCGTGAGCTTGTTGGAAAGTACATTTCGAAGAACATTTCCCTGAATTTGTCCCACGTTATTATGCATTCTCCTTCTCTAGCCTTATTTTCTTTCCACCAATAGCTAGCTTCCGACTTCACCATAAATGTTACAAAGGCAGTCTTTTGGTCGTTGTTGACCCTGGCAACATCAAAAACATTCTCCATCTCCATTACACACGTCTGGGCCTCGATCGGATTTATAGTTTTTTGGAATTCCGGTGGTCCTACCTCTTTGAACTCCTTGAAAGTGGCAGCTTGAACTTGCGGCTGATTCGCAAGTGCTCCTGTTAGCAGATTTACCAATTGCTGAACTGGAATGGCATTCGCCTCATTGTTGTTGTTATTTGTAGACCCCTCTTGAGGTTGCTGATGTGCTGGTCTTCTTCTAGGACGCATCTTTCAGTTGAGACATACGTTTATTAGATCCCTACTCAACTCTTAAATATTTAAGATCAAACTTAAATATTTAAAATTAACACTTAACCACATAACACTTTAATAAACTTTGGTATTTTATTCATTCATAGTTTTAAAACGTAGAAAAGATAGCATCTCTGCTATTTACATCAACTTTCCTGAAATGGAAAAATTTACAGGATTACATCATCATCTTATACCATTATTATCACAAGTTATGGGACTTACATTTATTTAATACATAAATAATCACATAGTTTATTATTCTTATATCTAGGCATATTAAGACGTCGCACAGCCTCTCTACGTTCCCCTTCCATGATCCAGAACACTATTCTACGATCCACCATAAACCATGGAACATCCTCAAACTGAGCTGGGTAATTAAAGACTTGATCCTGGGCTCTATCTATAGCTGAATGAAAATCATAGTCCACTTACTTCATTCTGGCCTTCTTTACTTGAGTCTAGTCTTCTAAACAATCTACACGTTGGGTAGCATTCATACAAGCATCCTCCGCTCTAACACGCTTTGTCAACTTCTCTGTTATGTCTCCCTTTAATTTCTCAAGCTCAGCCAGTGCATCATCCCTCTGACTCTCTAGGTGAACTAAATCCCACTCCACGTTTCCAAGACACTCATCTAGGTCTTCAATCGTCTCATCCTTCTTCTCTATGGTGGTCTGATGCACATCTACCAGCTCCTCCAACTCCCCGACTCTACCATACAGCTCAATGTTGTGGTCATAAACCTCCCCATACATCACATCACTGATAGAGTTAGGTGGAAACTCTTCGGGATCCTCCTCTTCCTCTGTCTCTTCCTCATCCTCTTGGTTAAATACTGGCTCATGCTCCTGACCCACAACAGTGATCAGTGGATATGGCTCTCTCTGAACCAACTACTCCCAGATAGTATGGATGTCTCGAGGCTCCTCATCCCTAGGCATATGAGGTAACTCCTCCCTAGCATAACTTGACTCTCCAATAATCGTCATCCTGACAATAAAATTTTAAGTTTTAATTATTATACGATGTTGATCGATACTCGCGAGTACATAAACTAATCTTACATAAGCACATAGCTTATAAGGTAGTTTATTATCTTGACCATCGCCACTATCTTTTCGATCTCCTATAATGATATTACCTAAGGTTTCCCCATCTAAGGTTCATAACCTAATGCTCTAATACCAACTTTTGACACCCCCAAATCTGGGTACTTCATTTCCACAGGATTTAGTGTTCACTATCTAACTTGTGCATAACTAATTGCCCATGAATAAAGGAATGTAAAATAAATTATAACCTTAATAATTATCATTCCTTATAAAAGGATTATATAATCGTCAAAAAGTTCCCAGGTTCTAACCTTAAATCAATCATCAAGTGCGGAAATAAAACATCACATAAATAAATTAAGTCTTGCTACATAAACCACATAAAAAGTTGAACAAGTCTTCATTACTTGTTCATCTTTCACTTGCCCTTACTTGTTGACGTTGACGGCTCGTCAACTTTCTCAACTTTGGTTGCAATGGTTATATATGCAAGAGTGAGCAAAACAAAAGCTCACTTGAAATAATATTAATAAAGATAACATAATACTGTCACTTAATAAGTTCAATCGAATTAAATAACATTCTATATCATTGATAATCAAGAATTGAAAACAAGACTTAGAATTCATCTGACGGTCATAAGACTTTGAACTATGTTCCAAGTTATAGGAATTTCTACTTAAACCTTTAATAGACGTTAGACTATACGAACCTTCTATCTCGTATTTAGGGGGATCAGCCCTTCGTACCATGTATTGTGCACAAACATCTTAACGCTTTCGCATAATAATCTCCTATAATAGGGTTGTTCATCTCAGCTTTAACTAACGAGTCTGCACCAAACAAAGTTTGGTTTGGATTAGTTCAATAAGTTATTGTGAGTTCAACAATCATCAACTAAGGAGTAGTAGAATCAAACTTAACAATAACATAAGAGTTTGATAACAAAATAGTTATGAAATAATTATGAGTCACAAACGAATATACATTATACTTAAAAATCATTCTTTTAGAAGTAAACTTAAAACATTCGAAAGATACAATAAACCTTGCTTTAACAATAATAATAAGTCAAGGTTACATTCTTTTTAATAAGGAAATTAAATTAGAAACTTGTTCAATATGAAAATAAGATTCAAGAACTTGCTTAAACGAAAACAAGAAAGGATAGAACAACTTGCCTCGTGCGTAAGGTAGCAAATTAATAATTTATTACTCAATTATCCTACGCACATGTTATTAACAATAGCAACACGAATTAGTTACCACATAGCAAAGTCACATAATTAGTTAACCAATCTAAGTTAACTCACAATTTTTAGTCATTAGGTTTAATTATTGGTTATTACATAACATGATCAAACCATACCTCATTTTATTATCCACGTCAAACTTAAACTTGTTAATAATTAATCAAGTTACAATTTAAAATCATCAATCTCATATTACAAATATGATTACATACTATTAAATTACATATAATTTCAATAACATGCATTTATAATCATTAGATTAACATTCCCAAACATTTGTACAGTTAAATAAAAATCTTTGGCTAAACTGCTCAAGTGTCGCGGCAGCGTCACATAACGAACTACAACCAGCGCTGTGGTGCAACCTCGGCACTGCAGCGCTAGTGAAATGGCATGGGATCGGCGCTACGGCGCCAGTGACATGTCATCAAGCTCTACAGTCTGGTCTCGGCGCTACATCACTACAGTTAACACACATGATGAGTGTATAATATTTATCTATTTTGATTCCTTTTTCCTTGGTTCGTTGCATGTTTTGTGGATTAACACGAGTCTAATAAGGTTGTTTATGGATTTCATGTTAAAACAGAGTTTTGGTGAAGAAACGGGTTGATTCGGAGTTGTTGCGGGACAAAAGGAAGGAGAATCAGGATGCAGGGCAGCCTGCCCCGGCGGGCCTTTTGGCTTAGGAAATGCCGCCCTGGCGGCTACCCTTTTGTCCAAGTGACGCCCCAGCACGCTTGAAAGCCGCCCTGATGCGCTTGGAAGCCGCCCCGGCCCCGACCCCTTTGTCCGATGCCGCCCCCACAAACTTTTGTATATAAGAAGTGCCGCCCCGGCGGGGGTGTGCTCTTGAGCTAGGGAAAGAAGGACACCCGCCCAGGTGGGTTTTGGAAGTATAGAAAACCCGCCCAGGCAGGGTGTTGGCATTATAGAAAACCCGTCCCGACGGGCTTGTCAGGACAGATTCACCAAATTTGTTATTTTTGGGAAGGTATTGGGAGATTTCTAGGTTGATTAGGATTGCGATTCTCGAGGATTGTGGGGAATTTATTAGACATTATAAATAGATGTAAGACCCATTAGAATGAGAGCTCGTATTCTACATTCATTAATACCCTAGTTTTGAGAGAATCAAGGCATGTCAATCTAAACTACTTAATTCAATTCTGAAGGGATGTTGAACCTTATTCATAATTAACGGTTTGAGCAAGTTTACTTTATTTATTCTTTCGTATGTGAGATTTATTCTGATTATCTACATAAACTTTCTTGTATGCTATTCAATTAACTAATTTTGTTTATACAGGATTAAATTAGTAAATTGATATCATCTGCTAGATTAAGATATATATTAAGCAAACGATGTATGTCTGATTCATAAGTAGCAATTACTGATATTCGATCATGGTCAAAGCTTTTTGGTCTTATTAAGATTTTCAGAAGACAAGTTAAATTATTCTTGATTGTGTAATTGTTGATTGCAACAATCTAATTCTCATTCTCCATGCTTCTATTATATTAAATTTAGACTAATAGTTCTAGGTTATATGATAGTTAGGACCTTTTGTTAGCGATTGTCGCATTAGATTTACTCATAAGGAGAATTTTGGATAACAAGCAATCACGGTTATCTAGAATTGTTAATCTCATTGAAGGATAAATATTGTAAAAACTTGGTTAATCCATGATTGTGAAAAGGCGATACTGAACTGAAGAATTGAAGCTTTTTACTCATTGATACTTCTTTTAAATTCACATTCGATAATTTAACTTTTCAAACCAAAACCCCTAAATTCATTAGAAACTACTTGGATAGATATAAAATGTAGACACTCGAAATTCCCTTTTCCCTATTACTAACACTTAAGGAGGGCCAAATTATATTTTTCAAATCAACCCCTGATCTCAATATCGGGCCATCAAATCAGCCCTGATCTCTAATCGGGCCGATAGATCAACCCCAATCTCAATATCGGGCCATCAGATCAACACCGATCTCCAATCGGGTCATCAGATCAACCCCGATCTCCAATGAGCTGTCAGATCAACCCCGATCTCAATACCGGACCCTTAAATAAACTTTGATCTACAATCGGGCAGCCAGATCAACCCCGATCTCAATATCGAGCCATCAAATCAACCCTGATCTCTAATCGGGTCGTTAGATCAACCTCGATCTCCATATTAGGCTGTCAGATTAACCCCGATCTCAATATCGGGTCATCAGGTCAGCCCCGGTCTCGCCCGAGAAATGCATGTCATCCCCGGTCTCAACCCGGGAAGTCAAGGCAACTTCAGAAACAAACCTGAAGCTCCACAACACCTCCTAGAGAAAACCTGGAATGACTAAATCAACTTCAGGGACAACATTGAGGACAAATAGACCTGAATGGGATCCAAGTCTTGGAAATAACTCCCAAAAGTCAACCAAAGGCCATGCCGACACCAAGGGCCACCCCGGTAGGGGCAAAATGGTAATTTTACCAACCCTAAGCTGATTCGGTCAAATTGAAGCCAAATTGATGCCACCAAGGTCGAAACGAACCATACGATGATCCAGAGTGCAAACAACGCAAGACAGCTCAACGGATAAACTGCAGGGAATCGAAGACCTAGTTATGAACCCATCTTCTTGGACCTATAAAATGTTTTATCCCATGTCATTGTGACACTCTCGGCGATGGCTTTCTGAAAAGGTATAGCACCCCTCAAACAGAAGCTCCGATCAAAAGTTAGAAAGTTTCGACTTCGACCTCGCGTTGCTCGTAGTGGACGTACTTCGAGATAACTCAACCAGACATGTGGGCCCCACTAGGGGATCCGTACCTCTACCTGTGGCAGCAGCAGGTAGAGCTGAGGCTCCCTGGTCTATATATATGAGGTGACCCCTCCCCCCTCATTTGAAAAAAGAAAAATGCTTCGAACCTCTGCCCGTTGGGTTTTCTGTCCAATTTCTTATCTTTCAAACCCAAATATTTTCACTCTAACATATAGATATACCCACATACTACCACATATCAAAAAATAACCGCAGATTCGGATGTTAAAGGCCTACGATTTGGCAAAAAGTCTGTGTAGCAGTCCATTGTGAGTATTTTTATGATCAGCAAGTCAATACTACTACTTCACACTTTTATACACTTGCACGCTAAGTTTTGTTTTCTAAATAAGTTCGAACTCAGTTCCGTGGCTGTTTTGTAAACTTTTTATATATTTTTGCACATAAACGTATTTTTTGGCATTTCTACAACTCGGATTGACGGTCCGTCACTTCCGGCAGCTTCGACATACTTACATCTTCGTTACTAGTAACTTCGTCGGACTGGGTTATCTTCCCAGTCTGGGTTTGGCTTTTTATTATGTTTATTTAACATGTTTATATACTAACTTTTCAATTCTGTCAAGCTCGAATGTCAAATCTTTGGTAGTTTACTACTTTTATATATATTTATGCATATATAAGCTGCCTTCACCACCACTGGGTTCTCTTCCCAGTCTTGGTTGACTACGCTTATGTCCCTCTATATATACTTATATATTTCAGTCCGGCCTGGATTATTCTTTGGCCTTTTTACTGCTTTTGCACCCAACACCATTACTGGGTTATCTTCCAAGTCCCTAGTTGACTACGTTTCTGTATATTTACATTTCTATTAGGCCTGGATTATTCTGTGGCCTTTTTACTGCTTTTAAATATAAATATGCATATATAAGCAGCCTTCACCACCACTAGGTTCTCTTCACAATCTTGGTTGACTACTTTTCTATCAATATCAATATATATATATATATATATATATATATATATATATATTTCAATATCAGTCCGGGCACCGGTGTAAAAACCCATCAACCTTTACAGCTCTTGTATATATAATTGTGTATATATATATTGCTTTACTTGCACTTTATTAAATTGATACTTTAAATATTCATTTGATATGAATCAGCACTTTTCAGTCACAAAAGCAACCTCGCGTCCCTTAGAATGCTATCTAGTGGGAACGAGTGGTTTCGGTCAAGTGCGAACTAGGATTTACTGACGAATCCTTGGTTCTGGCAATATTGGGATATATATTTATTTCTGTACAGATTTAAACTGTGTATGTTTATTGGCTACTCATATGTGAGCTTAGGAATTATGGGATTCATGATACAATCGATCAGAATCTGATTCCCACGATGGACAAACTCCACTTTACGAATGTACCCTGCCAGTTTTTCTGTAAAATGTGCATACAAAAACCTTAAAACAGTTATTCGGATCTAAGGTCTCAATATAATGAGAATAATGGTTTGCCGTGTTAGAATCCCTCAGATGTCTTTCATGCCTATGAGGAGACCAATATTTTTTTTATTTCTATGGTCGAGGATGCTTTGCAGCTCGACAAATCACCATTCAAATGCAAGCCTTAAGGCTGAAAAGATAAAAATGAAAGTATCAATAGGATTCAATTCCTATGTTAGCGTAAGGGTTTGATAACTAGTTTTCAAAACATCATTTTCAATTCAATCAAAAGAAAAGCTTTTGCAAATTAAATTAAACACTTTTGCAACTCAAATCAAAGACTTTTTGCAAATCAAATCAAACCCTTCGTATATAGGTTCAAACGAAGCAAAGCACTACTTTTAATCAATCAATCAAACATAGGCCTAATTTTCAAACAGCATTCACACACGCATTTCAGTTGTAAGGGAAATATTGATAAGATGCGGTACCGTGTTTACACGGGAGTTGTGGGGTGCCTAACACCTTCCCCACACTTAACCAAGCCCTCGAACTGAAAACTTCGGTTTCAAAGATCAAGTTTCGACAGTGTCCAGTAATTGGGCCTCTTTCAAATAAAACTCGATTTAGTTGGTACAACCATTTCAAATATACCAACTAGCGACTCTATAAATGAACAAATCGTTGACATGATACGTGTTGGCCTTGTCCTAAAAAACCCCTTCGAAACCTTTTTTCGCAATAAAAAGAGTAAGGGTAGAGATAACTTAGGAAGAGATGAAAGATCTGGGTTGTGACCCGACCTGCGAATTTCTTCCCAACGTCGACAGGTGGCGACTCTGCTGGGGACAGTAGAGGGCTTAGACCGCTTTCAAATCTTTTCAAAACATTTCCCTTTCAAAACTATTAATGCGTGAATTCTGCATCTTTACATTAATGAATATGTGAATGCTGCGTCTGTGCATTGAATGAATGTGAATGAATGCTTTCCTGCTTTTTTAGTGCTTCACACCCATATTAGTGCTTCTCACGAATTGTCATCATATGCATAACGGTGAGGCACGATGTATGTGAATGTATGTTATGTTCCTCTCACAAGGAGGCAAACCCAGTCGGTGATAAGTAATGTCTCTGGGGATCGGCTAAGTCTCTGGGGCTCATGAAAATGCACCACCCAGATTCGCTCCAGTTGAAAGATAAGATTAATTTCCTCTCTAGTAGATTGCGATAATCTGGGGACCTTCATTGCAAAAAGCAGCGCGAGAGTAACCTAAGATAGGTCAGCCTCTGATTAACCAAATTCGACGGGAAGCTTCTTCATGCCTTCCTCTTTCAATTTAATGCCTTGTTTTCAATTTCAGTGTAAATACATCTTGTCATCCTGTCATCAAAATAACTAACCTCTGTTTTGCAGGATAAATTTAAAAACCACATCATGCATCCTATCCCTACCTATCTCAGGAAATTGACACGCCTACGCTTTTGTGTAGCTGAAATATTAGTCCTGTCAATAGATCTAAGTCTAAGAAAACACTAAGTCCATCCACGGACATGGCTTCAAGTGCTCAAACAGAATCCACCCCTGTCTCTAGGGAGGAGTTCGAAGGACTGAGAAGTCAGATAGCTGAACTAGTCGGTTTTCTAAGAGAAAAAAGCAAGGCCCTTAAAGGGAAGCAAGCCCAAACTCACATAGAACCAGAGCACCTGGTGGTAGTAGTGGTAGTCAAGAGACCAAAAAGGCCTAGACTCAAACTCCTAGACAACAGAACCAGGACACAACCAATAAAACCCCTAAAATCACCACCTTCAGCAAAGAACAGGAAGCTAGTGAACTTCTCAAGAAAGTATAACAATTGGAAGAAACTCTCTGGTCTATCAAAGGGACTGGGGCATTCGGCATTGTTAATTACTCCGACCTCTGTATTTTCCCTGGGGCTCGTTATCCCGAAAAATTTAAAACTTCTGATTTTGAGAAATATGATGTATTGGGAGACCCCTATACACATCTGAAAGTATTCATCAGAGAACTCAGATCCTATGCAGAGAACGAGAAACTTTGAATGCAACTATTCCAAAAAAGTTTGACTACAGAAGCTAGAGCCTGGTATGCCCGTCTGGACAACTCTAAGATTCACAGCTGGGAAGAGCTAGCCCATGCCTTCCTCAATCAATACATCTTCCAATCTCAGTTGGCTCCATAAAAATACCAAATAACCAAAATCAAAAAAAAGAACACTGAATCATTTAGAGAGTATGTCCAACGATGGAGACGGGTCGCAGCATAAGTTCACCCCAGCCATGACTGAGTCTGAGATAGTCATGACCTTCGTCGACATCCAAGAAGCTCCATATTATGAGAGGGTCCTAGAAGGTATAGGAAAATAATTCTTTGAAATGATCAAGCACGGTGGAATGGCAGAAATGGGGCTCAAGTCCGGGAAGATAAAAGATTTGACTGCCCTCGAAGCTGTTGCTTAACATATTCAGTCTGGAAATTACGGGAGTAATCCCTAAAGAGTACACAAAAAGAAAGATGAAGAAGTGTCCTTAGTATTACAATGACAAAATCCAATGGGCGAGGCAAACAGTATGCCCATTCAAAAGATGAACTATACCCCTTTCCAAGCTGCAGCACAGCCTTCAAACCCTCTATTCCAGAAAAATATGGAGGTCAGGCGTAGAAGAACTTTTACCCCACTAGGGGATTCACTCGAGAACGTATTCAAACTTCTGACAACTCAAAAGAAGATTGTACAACTCCTTCCACCAACCAACACTGGTGGACTGAAATTTTGAACCCAAGAAAGAAATGTGCTTATCATTCTGGATCTCCAGGCCATGACACACAAGACTGTTGGTCTCTCAAGCACAAGATCCAATACTTGATTGAAAACAGAGAGATTGTGGTAACAAAACCTGAACAACCACACGTCCAAGACAATCCTCTCCCACAACATAAAGAGAAGAATGTCAATATGATCAGCTCCACAAGTGGAGAAGGATCCAAGTACCATCCAGTAACTAGTACCCCAAACAATTGGGAGGTCTCAGAAAGAAGGTTCCAGATAGAGCAGGAAATAAATTCTATCGAGGAACAAATCGAACAATTGACAAAACAGGTCGTCTACCAGCATCAGATCACCAGGCAAATGATCAAACGGGCCAACCGGTTTGACAGTCGATTGTCCTTCCACACCGGAGATCATTTCTTCGAGGAATCAATATCAGCCTCATGAGAATGAACCCTGGGCCGACAGGGTGACCAAAGAAGAAAGCGTCCAAACTAGTAGAAAATTCTTATTTTAAAGGAACTTAACCAACCTAAACCAGTCAATGGAAGAAATCCTCCAGATGTTAATCAACTGAGGGAATGGTTGCAGACTTGTTACCTCCATTAAACCCTTGGGGAAGAAAATTCAAACCTGACCAAATATTTCAGTACCATTATAATTCACCTGACTATGATACCGAGGATTGCTAGGCACTTCGTAACCTCATTCAAGACATGATTGAAAATGGTGACCTGATAAGAGGAAATCAAATTCTCAATATCACAGATAACAACACTCTTTGGATCCCCATTGAATGGAACCAGAACACAATGGCTATCATATCCTGCAATAAGGAGTCGACCCTCACACCTTTAGTCCTTCTAGGTAAAGGGGTCAAAGAGGTAGAAAATCCTGTGAAGGTGGCTGCACCCGAGCCTTTAATCTTGACCTTTAGACCCCTAGTATCCAATTATCAGTCTGAAGAGGGTCCCGTGGAACTACGGGAACGATGAATGGTACCACCTCAAACAACATTGCCATTGTACCAAAAGATAATCCCTTATACATGCCTCAGCGGGTGATCAAACTAGTCATCAAAGCCAAAGCAAAGGTCGATGATGAGAAAATTGAAGAGTTCCTTAATAAAATGGGACACAATGAAATCAAGGTGGCAAGACTTGAAAGATGCACCCAAGCAAATGTCCATCCTAGACTTGGTCTTATACTTAGTGGATCATCACAACATTCTAGTCAAAGTACTTGAAGAAGCCCATCTTCCACATACTATGGATGCCGAGAAATTCCATCATGTGGTAGAACACATTTTCAATAGCAATGTGATATCTTTCACTGACGATGATATCCCTGCAGAGGGAATGGGTCATCATAAGTCCCTGCACATAGCTGTGATGTATTTTGGATATGTAATCGGAGGGGTACTCATTAACAGAGGATCATCCCTCAATATATGTCCCTAGATACTCTAGAAAGAATGAAGATTAATCCAAATCAGATTAAAACCAGTCATGTGATCATCTGGGCTTTCGATGGATCTCGCTGACAAGCCATGGGAGAGATAGAGCTTCCATTAGAGATCGGCCCACACACTTTTCACGTATACTTTCAGGTGCTCAATATCGCCACTGGATATAACTTGTTGTTGGGCAGGCCCTGGATCCACATGACAGGGGCAGTGCCATCCACCCTCCATCAACAAGCTCAAATACATTATCAACGGCAACCTAATCACGGTCAATACTAAACCAGAATACTCTGTCTACATACAGGGAGACATACCAAGTGATCAGTTTGGATGCAGTGATTGAACCTGTAAGTTTTCAAGCCCTGGAGGTTAATGATACGCAGTATCTGCCTATTGGGGCACCGACTCTAAAGCCTAAGGTCTCCACTGAAGTATTGACAGTGGGCCAGGAAATGGTATCTTTAGGTTTCCAACCTGGAGAACGGTTAGGAAAGAATCAGCAAGGTATCAAGAGCCCAATACAAATCCTGAGTCAAACTGGGAGAGCCGGATTGGGTTATTCATCCAGGTCAAGCCACCGGAACTCGCATAAGCATCCCAAGGCTCATGCCTCCATAATTCTGCTGCCAAACCTTACCAGTGTCGGATGGGTGAAACCAATGAGGAAGATCCCTACTGCAGTATCAGCCATGCTGTTTCCTCCAATTATGCCTGTCAAGTAAAGAAAATCCCTCAAGCATGAGGCAGATAGCAAAAAGGGCAAAGAAAAGATCCTGTACGAAGGACGAGACCTATTCGCTAACATGTGGGTTATCATAAACTACGAGGGTATGAATGATGAGATCCTAGACAGCAAAGATGAGGATCAGATTCATATTCCTAGCATCAAGAAGGAAAAAGGGGGCAGTTCAAAGAAAAACCCGCCCGTATTATAAAGGATGTCTCAATCATCATCCAAGACGAGATAGATAATCACAAATCCCTGATCGTCCTAGGTTCATAATGAATCTGATATTGGATAACTGGAGTAGTGTCCCTTGCCTCAGTCGAAAAGGGTAAAGGGGCAGAGAGAGTCGATCTGCCCTTTAATTATGCTTTCATTTACTGCTAACTTTTAATTTCATAGCTATAGCAGCAACTTTGTCATGCTTTGCAGAATGCTATGTATATTTAAGCAGTTGTATATATCTAAGATGAAAGCCTTTTTGTTTTCAGGACTCAAGCGTTGGATGTTTTTGTCTCTGCTAATGAGATGCCAACTTATCAAAGTGACCACAACTTTGATGTAGAACTGAACTTTGACTTGATGGATATTGATCAAGAGGAGGAAGATGACTACTGAGGTGCCCGAGGAGATCAAAGAATGGGTCAAAGACAAAACCAAACCAAACCTCGACCAATCCACCACTATCAATATAGGAACCTCCGAAAACATCAAAGAAATCCAGATAGGTTTAGGACCTCACACCAGACCAAAAAGTCGACATGATCAAACTCCTAACACAGTTCCAGGATGTATTTGTATGGTCACATGAAGACATGATTGGCCTGTCTACTGACATAGTCATCCATCGAATGCCCATCACAGACGGGTTCAAGCCAGTCAAATAAAAGCTTAGGCGATTGAAACCTGAATGGAGTCTGAAAGTCAAAGAAGAAGTTGCTAAACAATTCAAAGCCGGGATTATCATGGTATCAACCTACATAGAGTGGTTTTCAAACATAGTTCCCGTGCCTAATCCTGGAGGGAAGGTACGAGAATGTGTGGATTATCGGGACTTGAATAAGGCATGCGTTAAGGAAAATTTCTTGGTACCTTCCATCCACATCCTGATCGACAATACTGCGCAGTATGGCATCTATTCCTTCGTATATTTCTTTATTGGTTACCATAAAATCATGGTTGCTGAAGAGGACCAGGAGAAAACAACTTTCATCACTCCTTGGGGAACCTTTTGCTACAAACGACTATCCTTCAGCCTCATTAATGCCGAAGCCACATATTAGCGAGCCATGATGGCCCTGTTTCTTGACATGATGCACAAAGAGATAGAGGTTTATGTGGATGACATCATTATTAAATCCCGGAGGGAGGATGGTCACATCGGCCATCTCAATAAGTTGTTCAATACGTTGTGCAAGTACAACATCAAGCTGAATCCCCCCAAATATGCTTTTGGCGTCAAAGCAGGCAAGCTGCTAGGACTCCTAGTGAGTAATCGAGGCATCGAGCTAGACCCTGCAAAGATCAAAGTCATCACTAAGATGCCAGTACCTCGAATAGAGAAGGAAATATGTGGGTTTTTGGGAAGGATCTACTTCATAAGCCGATTCATTTCCCAGCTCACAGCAACCTATGAGCCCATATTCAAGTTACAAAGGAAGAATTCCTCCACCAAATGGAATAAGGATTGTCAACAAGCCTTCCTTGCCATCAAGAAACAGCTAATCGAAGCACCAGTATTAGTACCTTCGAGGGATGGAGTTCCCTTATTCATATACCTGTTCGTCAATGCCAATGCAATAGGTTTCATGCTAGGATAGAAAGATGACAGTATCAAAGGAAGAGCCATCTACTACATCAGCAAAAGATTTAGCAGTGGTGAACAGAAATACACCCTGATCGTGAAAACATGTTGTGCATTAGCATGGGTCGCCATGAGGTTATAGCATTACCTTCCATGGGCACACGACCTACCTCATATCTCGCATGGATACACTCAAATATGTATTCAACAAACCAATGTTGAACTCTCGACTATCTAAAAGGCAGTTGATCCTACATTAGTTTGACATTGTCTACGTAACTCAGAAGTCAATCAAGGGTCAAGGCATTGCAGATCAATTAGCTGAAGCACCTTCAGGAGGGTTCGAGCCCCAGGAGACTTATTTCTTAGATGATGGAATCATGACACTTCAATAACTCCAGCAAGAGAATATAGTCCAACCATGGAAAATGTATTTCGATGGAGCAGTAAACATAGAAGCTGCCGGAGCTGGGGCAATCCTTATCTCTGGTACAGAAGAACATTATCCTGTGGCTACCAAACTTTAATTTGGCAACACCAACAACACGGCCGAGTATGAACTGCTGTATAATGGGGTTAAAACTAGTCCAATCCATGGGTATCAAAAACCTACTGGCCTTTGAAGACTCTGAGTTGTTCATCAGGCAAACCACCACGACATATCACACCAAAGAGCTGCATTTGTTGCCCTATCATCGGCAAGTCAGTCAGAATATCTATGGAGTTTAAAGACATAGCCTTCATCCATATTCCTCGAGGTAGGAATAACTTTACTGATGCATTGGCAACCCTAGTGTCCTTAATCCGCATATCTGATAGAAGTGGGATTCCCTGCATCAAATTTATAGTTTAGAAAGCCCCGACATACGGGAATTACATTAGAGAAGTATCAGATGAAATACCTCCTGTCAAGCAGCCTTGGTATCAAAACATCAACGAATATCTACGAGATTAATCTACACCCGCTGGGGTAAGCCAATCCACGCGAAATCGGATTCACAAGATGGCTATGAAGTTATATCTTTGCGGAGATGCCCTCTACAAAAGAGATGCTGGAATAGGCTTGTTAAGATGCCTTGATAAAGATAGAGCCCAGAGACTGATGGATGAAGTCCACGGTGGAGTCTGTGGTCCACACATGAGCGGTCATCTGCTGGCCAAGAAGATATTAAGAATTGGGCATTATTGGATCTCTCTCAAAGATGACTGCGACGATCACAGTCAGGAGATGCTTTCTATGCCAAGTACATAGAAATCCATACACGCTCCTCCGAATGAGCTACACAACATGAGTTTGCCATGACCTTTCTCCATGTGGGGAATGGACGTGATTGGTCCTAGTAGAACCAAAAGCCAACAATGGTCATCGATTCATCTTCACCATGATCGATTACTTCACCAAATAGGTTGAAGTAGCTTCTTTTCCCAAAGTCACGAAAGAGGTCATCATTGGTTTCATCAGAAATAATATTGTATATCGGTATAGACAACCGGAGGTGATCATATTAGACAATGCCAAGAACTTGAACAATCAGATAGTGATAGAACTGTGCAGTAAGTTCCACATCAAGCATCTCAATTTTGTCATTTATCGGGCCAAGATGAATGGTGTTGTCGAAGCAGGCCAACAAGAACATCAAAAAGATCATGTACAAAATGTCTGCCAATCACAAAGAATGGCCTGACCTGCTGCCTCTAACCCTGTTAGCATACAGGACATCAATGCGTACCTCTACTTGGGCTACCCCCTATTCATTGGTCTATGGCATGGAAGCAGTCCTCCCCATAGAAGAAGAGATGGAGTCCTTGCGAGTGTTAATCAACGCTCAGATGGACGAAGATCAATGGTTGCAAGACCGATATCACCAACTGTCCCTGATAGATGAAAAGAGGGCTACAACCATTTTCCACGGTCAATTATATTAGCAAAGGATTGCTCGATCCTACAACAAGATGTTTCGAATATGGTAATTTAAAGAAAATAACTTGGTGCTGAAGAAAATCCTGGTCAATCAAAATGAAGCCAAAGGAAAGTTAGCCCTGAATTGGGAAGGCCCTTTCATTGTTAAAGAGGTATTGACAGGAGGAGCTATCAGATTATAAGAAATGGACGGGAACAAATTTTGCCAACTCTGACACCATAAAAAGGTACTATGTCTGAAGCACATGCATACCCGCATCTGGGTCCTACAAATCAAATTAGGCCCGGTTTTTCCACTAGAAAACAAGAACTACAAATGACCTGATCTACCTCAACCCAGGAGTACGTAGGCAGCCATTTCTGGTGCGGTCAAAAATAGAATAAAAATTCAAAACTCATCAAACCAAAATCAAAATGCAAGACAAATATTTTTTAAATATCTCTCACACAAAAACCAGAACTACGAATGACCTGATCTCCCTCAACCCGGGAGTACGTAGGCAGCCATTTGCGGCTCGGTTTGACCTTCATGAAAAAAATAAAACACAAGTCTCAACACAGCAAAACCCTATAAAACCTAAGAACTATCAAGCTTCACTGATCAAAAGGCCCATCTGAGACACTATCTGACATTTCAACTGTCAGTCCATCAAAGAGAAGCTCATGATACATCAACAACAACGAGTCATGAAAGAAGTGGTAATCACTCAGCAATGACCATACATCTCCAAATAGGGAAGTGAATCAAAAATATATTTCTATGATATATAAAACTATTTGATATATACATAATTTCCTGTACATAACAAAAATGGCTGTAGTTTGTGCAGGAAAAATAAAGCTAGTCTATGAACCCAAGGATAAGCGGGCCAGCAATGCCACCATGGCATCTCTCTCTGAACATGGAGGAGCAGCTGCTAATGCAATACCCTCAGCCTCCATACGGCTGAAATCCTCCACAGTCATCTGTAGTGTGGCACTGTGGTCGTCAATATATGCACTCATCTCGGTAACCAGGCCGTGGGTATAAGACTAAAGAGCAGTACTGTCAGCAATGTGGAAATCACGAGAAGCTATAGCCTCATCCCTCTACGTAAAAGTTACATCTCTAGCAATTAAAGTATCCTCGATCTTAGCAAAGGCTGCATCTCTGGCTGAGCGGATCTCATCCCTCTCCACAACAGCTGCATCTCTGGCAGATCGGAGCTCCCCTCTCTCTATCAAGCCAGCATCCTGAGAGACTCGAAGTGCGTCTCTCTCAGCTAAAGCTATATCTCTACCAGACAAGGTGGTCAACATCTGTGCTCTAGCTGAATCTCTCTCAAAGGTCATCCTAAATAGCGAGCCTGCCAAAGCCGGATCTATGCCTGTAGGAATAATCGGTGGGTCGCTAACCAAAGCAGCTGTCAAACCTATGAATAACTCATCCTCAGTAGGAGACTCAGGATCATCCTCTTCTGAATCTACAATAGGAGCTGAAGGAACAAGTGCAGCTGCTGCCATATCTGCTTCCAACCATACCGAGAACTCTGGAGAACGGTCCGGATGGATACTGGAGAAATCAGCACTCCCTCTGTGAGTCCAATACTCATATACTAGAACTAAGTTGGCAGATGACATAGACAAAGCCGACACCCTCTAATCAGCAGACCCCTCAAATTTGTGCAGGCTCTGGAACTGATCAAACTGGCTCAAAACAGCCAAGGGATGATAAGCAGTCACTCCCCTCAATCCCGCTAGGGGCATGTAATCCATACCAGGTGCATAGGTGATGAAACTATATGGGGAGGCTAACCCTGAATAAATCCCTCTGGCTGTGTTATATATACATCCTCCCAAAGTTTTCTATTGAGGAAGGCTGTTTTCACGTCCATCTGCCAGATCTCATAGTCGTTATAAGCTGTAATCGCAAGCAAAATCTGAATGGACTTGAGCATGGCTACTGGTGAGAAGGTTTCATCATAGTCAACTCCTTGTCTTTGTTTAAAACTTTTTACAACCAATCGGGCCTTATAGGTCTCTACCTTTCCGTCTGCTCCAGTATTTCTCTTAAAAACCCATTTACACCCAATAGGCTTAATACCTTCAGGTGGTGAAACCAAAGTCCATACTTTGTTTTCATACATGGAGTCCATTTCGGATTTCATGGCTTTAAGCCATTTCCCTGAGTCTTTATTACTCATAGCCTGTTCGTAATTCAATGGATCATCATCATTCATGATGTGTACCTCATCATCATCCTCTATAACGAATCCATACCTCTTAGGTATCTTCGGTACTCTTTCAGATTTACGAACAAGGTGTGGTACAGTAGGTTCTTCTACTTGGTTAGGTACTTACCTTTGATCCGTGGTACTTTGTGGTTCTTGAAGTTCTTCAAGATATATCTTACTCCCACTGACCCCTTCATGGATAAACTCTTTCTCCAAGAAGGTAGCATGTTTCGCAACAAACACCTTTTGATCAGTAGGATGATAGAAATAATACCCTATGGTTTCTTTAGGGTATCCCACAAATCTACACTTATCGAATTTAGTCTGTAGCTTATCATTTTCAAACTTTTTGACATAAGCTGGGCAACCCCAAGTCTTAACATGCTTAAGATTTGGTTTCCGCCCTTTCCACATCTCATATGGAGTCTTTTGGGTGGATTTGGTAGGTACCTTGTTAAGTAGGTATGCAAGCTGTTTCTAGGGCATAACCCCAAAAGGAAATTAGAAGGTCGGTAAAACTCATCATGGATCGAACCATGTCAAACAGTGTTCGATTTCTCCTTCAGATACTCCATTTAACTGTGGTGTACCTGAAGGAGTCCATTGGGAGATTATACCATTTTTATTGAGACAATTGAGAAACTCACTGCTTAAGTATTCTCCACCTCGATCTGATCGAAGTATCTTAATACTCTTGCCTGTTTGTTTCTCTACTTCACTTCTTAACTCTTTGAACTTTTCAAATGATTCTGATTTGTACTTCATTAAATACACATATCCAAATCTTGACTGATCATCAGTGAAAGTAATAAAATAAGAATATCCACCCCATGCACTTGTTGTCATAGGTCCACAAACTGTCTGTGTGAATCAATGCCAACAACTCTGTAACTCTTTCTCCTTTTTCACTAAAAGGAGATTTAGTCATTTTACCCATGAGACAAGATTCACAAGTTGGATATGATTCATAATCGGATAGCTCTAGGAGCCCATCCTTATGTAACTTGGATAATCTTGTTTCATTGATATGACCGAGTCTACAGTGCCACATGTAGGTATAATTAATATCATCTCTTTTCCTTTTCTTAGTTTGTTCAATTTGAAATATATTTTCTTGCAAGTCAAGTATATATAGCCCATTTCGCAAATATCCAATACCATATAAAACATCGTCTTTATAAATAGAACAACAATTGTTCTTTATAATAACGTCAAAACCTTCCATACCCAATACAGAAATTGAAATAATGTTTTTAATAATATTCGGAACATAATAACAGTTATTAAGATAAATGGACTTGCCCGAAGGCATTGCTAAACAATAAGTTCCTACAGCTAATGCAGCAACCTTTGCTCCATTCCCCACTCGTAGGATCACCTCTTCATTGTTCAGCTTTCTACTTCTGACCAGTCCCTTCACAGTGTTATATATGTGAGACCCACAGCCGGTACCCAATACCCAAGAAGAATTATGACTTTTAGAAAAATTAATTTCAATTATAAACAAACCTTGATTGGAAGTCGAAGCTTCTCCGAAGCTTCTTCTCTGCTACAAACTTCTTGCAGTTCCTCTTCCAATGTCCCGGATCGTTGCAATGAAAGCACATTCCTTTAGTTGGTTCAGGTTTTTTTTGTTCCTTTTCTTTCCCCTTTCCCTTAGCCTTCTTGGATTTCATCTTTTCAGAAGACACCTTGGGCCTTTTCCTTTTATTGGAAGAATCCACCATCAAGACATGGTTCTTCTTGGATGAGAAGTGACATTTTACAGTTTTCAGCATGTTAAGCAGCTCAGGCAAGCTGACATCTAGCTTATTCATGTGAAAATTTAGCACAAACTGCTAGAAGGTCTCAGGGAGTGACTGCCAGACCAAGTCTTGACTCAGCTCCCCATCCATGACGAACCCAAGTTGTCCAAGGCATTCAATCAAATTGATTACCTTCAGAACATAAGTCTCAATGGCAGTGCCCTCGGTCATCCGAGATCGAAAGAGCTCCT
This sequence comes from Panax stipuleanatus, assembly GCA_020205555.1. NCBI lineage: Eukaryota > Viridiplantae > Streptophyta > Magnoliopsida > Apiales > Araliaceae > Panax > Panax stipuleanatus. The sequence goes on along the minus strand of CM035124.1, from coordinate 80,567,229 downwards.
TAGATATCTCATATCTAGCAGTCCTACTCTGTTCACCATACAACTCTTTGAGGTGAAGCAGTATAGTAGGAGCATCCATATTTACGTGCTAACACTGAAGCTCGTTATTCATGGATGCGAACATGATGCATTAAGCCACAGATGCATCATCTTGCCATTTATTGAAAGTGGCAATCTCTTCCTCAGAGGCTATTTCCGAAACAAATTCAGGGATAGTTGAATTTAGGACATAAGAAATCTTTTCAGCAGTGAGAACAATTCTCAGATTTCTTTGCCAGTCCTCATAATTCGGCCCGGTAAGCTTATTTGCATCAAGTATGCTTCGTAGTGAGATTAGTGATTTTGACATTTTTTTAAATTCTGTATGTGAAAAGACAACATTTTTAGCAAACATTCATTTTATTAACTTTGCATACCAAAATAAATTTAGGTCTTTATTTTAAATTGGTATCTCCCACTATTTTCATCAAACTATATTACCCTCACTTATATAGTTCGGCAACATCTAATTAAAGATTTACTAGTGAGATTAAGGATCCCATTTCAAATGTATATAACCTTGTGGATAGCACAACAAGCGATATACAAATAAATAGGTAGACAACTCTTGTCAATTACATCACCATGTAACTCCTTTTATTTTGCCTCTTAAATCATAATGGTCATGTGTGTGCACATCCGAACTAAAATGATTTAAGTTAAGTCCAGCCTAGCACTTCCAGAAATTTAAAAAAAAAATATTCGTCCTTGTGGATAGCACAACAAGACTAGATCGTTCAATTTTCTTGATAAGCATCAAATGTGATTAATTAACATCTTAAGTACTCAATACTCGCCTTGTGGATAGCACAACAAACTCATATTAAATATTTAATACTCTATTAATTAATCATGTTAGAAGGCGATGTTCGATATTCCAAATATCATTTGAATGCTTCAAACTTAATATTATTTCTTTGAGGGGTTTGTTATTATTTGTCTTATCTTATTTAGCGCGCATGCACATATATATATAAAATACGCGTCATTTTATTAAACATGCGAAGCATGTTTGCATAAAATATAATATATATACTATATAGCATGCAATATAGAATACTATATTCTACCCAGATTGATTATGGACTTTTATTCTAGTTTGGTTCACTAGAGCCACCGAGTGAACCAAAAGGTCAAACCTAGGAGTGCAAGAATTTAAATTTTAAATGTAACTATTACATTTAAAATCGGGCTCCATACAAACGGGTCTTCACGCGCTCCTTGTTCCTTGGTCTCCAGTTTCTTCAAGATAATTCTAACTATCTCTATTACATAAACTACTTATAATTAAATAGAAACCTTGATCAGCAGTCAAGGGGAAGTACATAGGAGGGAGATAGAATTTACACCGAGAATAAAACCAGAGAAGATGAGGTACGCAGACCCTATTTTATAAAACCCATACATTCAAGCATTCATCCAAAATAAAATCTAATCACATTGGTCATAGTCCATAATCAATTCCTTTTATTAACATACATATCATCATACGTATCAATAAATTTCCATTCATCTCATGAATTATAAAGCTATTCCATGTATAGATCGATGTCATTTAATGGAAAAAATTTTACTAAATTTTTATTTTGAAACAAAATAAACTCTTTTATTTTAATCAAAATAAATTCAAATTAAACTCCTTTAATTTTAGCAATCTGAAATCATTTTTCAGATAAAATAAACATCTTTATTTTAAAACTTTATTAATTAAATAAGCATTTTACTTAATAATAAAAATCAAATTTCAGGGCCTATTTAGGAACCGGCGCAGCTGCGCCCAGAATGAACTAGGATGCTGTGCAAGTATCCTTAAACGCCAGTTTTTGCAGACCGGTGCAGCTACACCAGTAATGAACAGGGCAGCTGCGCAACTGCGCTGTTCTTTCGTAGAAACTTGTAGAAAACGATTTTGTCCAGAAAATTCGATCCAATTCTCACATCAATTCATACATGGAATCATAAAATTGATAATTAGCACAAAGTTAGGCTCTGATACCGCTCTTGGGTTTGTACGTAACACAATCATGCAATCAAATCACATAAATAGGGCGGAAGCGCGAAACATAGGTTTTCAAAATTTTATACAAACCCATAACCATGATCATACTTTATGCTAGTTATCAATAACAGAAAAAGAGAACATGGAATTATACCTTTGAAGATCCAAGCTTCCTCAGGTACAAGTTCTACTCCTTTGATTCCTCTGTAGTGGCTCCTTCCCTTGACACCACTCCTTCCCTTGATCAATGTCAGCCACCCAAATGTTTGGCCTCTAACGGTGATCCACCAAGGAAGATGAAGAACTCAGGAAGATGGGTTATTGGCTTAACCCTTGTTTCTATCTCTATAGAATATGTGTACTCCCAACCTTTGGAAAAATTCACGTACCTTATTTCTGATATAATACTTTCTTATATAGATATTAGGTTAACCCTCCTAATCCAATTAGAATAGGTTTTTTTTTATTTAATTAATTAATTAAACACTTTTAATTAATTTATATCCTAATCTTATTAGGATTGAGAGAGAGTACTGATATTATATTAATTCCTAAACTCCTTTAGAATTAAAATAATAATAATAATAATAATAATAATATTATTATTATTAATAAGATTCCTCTTATTAATTTATATTTAATATTTTTAAAATATTAAATAATAAACATTAAGTTATTTAATTTATTCTATCACCATAGATTAAATTAATTACACTTAATGCATTATTACTATCATGCCATTTTCTTCTTAAATAATTTTTCTTCCTTTTATGGTGTGACCCTTTAGGTTCTCCATATTAAACCGCTTGTGAATAAATTAATTAGAATAATTCTAATCTTATTTAAATAAATAAATTAAACTAATAATCTATTTAAATAAATAACATTTATTCTACAATAGGGATAAGCCTCCCTAGCGATCAATGACTTTCTAGATACTATAGATTTCAACAGTAATCATAAAAGAACCTGTGAGTTAATAGTTACCGTACAATTCAATCCTTCCACCATACAATGTCCCAATTAAATATAAGATATGGATTTACTGTCAAGTCTTAATTTGTTTAATCATATGCATTTCGATTAGAAATTGCACAACTCCAAATAATGCAAATTAGAAACCTCTTTCTAATTTCATTTTACCTTGGCCAAGGATTCCTGGGTTATCATTTAACGAATCACATAGGACATATCTCCTCTTTTACTAGATGTGGTAGATTCTTTATTGATCATACATTATCTCCATATGCAACTCATTATACCCAAGCATACCCTATATATGCCTTAAAAGGCCTTAAGGAATAAGTTAAAGTATAATTTGTTACATAAAAGATACTATGATGATCTCAAGTCCAAAGATCACTTGTACTACAATCACATTAGAAATTCCTATTGACAGGCGAGTAAAACTCCATTAGGTATTCTATAGCGAGTCACGTTCAGTGAACTTATTTTCCAATAAGCACCTACATACTTGATTTAGTGTCTCCACACAAATGACCATGAGATCAGTCATCCTCATCCAATGAGCAAGCAACATATGTACCAATCTATCCGGATTTACTAATCCCCATTTTAGTAATCCCACAATTGGGAACTATTTTAGTTTTTAAGCTTTTTAAGAATTTAGATCTCATTTGCATGATCTCATCATGATTCTAAAAGCATTGCTTAAAGCTATGGGTTATTTACATATTATAAAAATAGCACCGTGTAGATAATTAAATGCCTTAAATGAATATTTTATTAATAAATATATAAGATTGTTTACAAAGTATGTTCTTTATCATCATACATGATTGGCTTGTATGCACACTACTATCATATCTTCCTTCCTCACCTTCAATTGATGATACCCGCTTCTCAAATTAATTTTTGAGAAGTACTTCGCACCCTTCAGCTGATCAAACAAGTCATCTATCCTAGGTAAAGGATACCTATTCTTGATCATAACTTTATTCAACTCCCTATAATCATTGCAAAGACGCATGGATCCATCCTTCTTCTTGACGAATAAAATTGGCCCTCCCCACGGTGAAACGATTGGTTGAATATACTTCTTGTCCAGTAATTCTTGCAGTTGAACCATCAGTTCCTTCATCTCGACAGGAGCCATTCGGTACGGAGCCTTCGAAATAGGAGCAGTTCCCGGCGGTAGATCGATCACGAACTCTATCTCCCTATCTGGCGAAAGTCCTGGAAAATCGCTCGAAAAAACGTCCACAAACTCCTTAACTACAGATATCTCCTCCACCTTCGGGCTTTCCTTACACGTATCTACTATGTAGGCTAGATATCCCACACAGCCTTGCTTCAGAAGTTTCTTGGCTTGCATAACCGTCAGACAACTCGTTTGTCTAGGCGATTTGCTACCATAGAACACTAACTTCGATGGAGTCGTAAGGTTTACGAACTTCTTCTGACAGTTGATTATCGCCCCATGGTTGAACAACCAGTCCATACCCAGTATGACATCGAATTCCCCAAGTTTAATACGAATCAAATCTCCTGTAAGCTCCTAACCCCTAATGTCTAATCTACAGTTCTTATAAACGCTCCTAACAGGAATAACCTCTCTATTCGCAATCTCTATATTCAAAGGGTAAACGAACTCTTCTACAGGTAAGTCTAGGGTTTTAGCAAAATCATCAGATATGAATGAACAAGTAGCACTCGAATCAAATAATACATATGCATTTATACTATTGACCGGAATAATACCTGACACCACGTTTTTTGATTGCACAGCACCCTGCATCGTCATATTGAATGTCCGTGCAGTGGGTCTAACAGCTTGCAATGGTGCAGCGATGGTCACGGAACTACCGCTTCCATTCCCTCCGCTCCTTGTTGACCTTGCCGTCAGCTTCTTAGGGCAGTTGCGAGCTATATGATCCTTGGATCCACATGTAAAGCAAGCTCTCTTCTTTGGGTTTGGGCAATTAGGTGTAATGTGGCCTTCCTGACTACAGTTGAAGCACACCCGCTTCCCCTTCATGCACACGCCAGTGTGATTCTTACCTTATGTAGCACATGCTTCAAACTTCCTCTTCTGCTGGCTTCCTTGCTGACTCCCAGCAGAGGTGTTATCATACCATATCCTCTTCTGGTTCACAGCGCTGCTACCCCCAGTCTTGGTTTCTACCTCATTCTTCTTCTTCTTATCTTGGTTGAACTTCGTCACCTCGTCGCTTCCTCCTTCAGCGAGTATGGCTTTGCGAGTATGGCTTTCTCCAGCATAGCTGCAAATGTGTTCAGTTGGAACATGTAAACCTTGCCGTAGAGCCGGGGCTTTAGTCCCCGCTCAAACCTTCTCGCCTTCCAAGCAGTCAGTGTTGACCTGGTAAGTAGCGAACCTGGCCAGTTCGTTGAACTTAGCGGCATACTCAGACACCGTCATCCCTCCCTGATTAAGCTCTAGGAACTGGACCTATATCTGGTCCTGGGAACTCACTGAGAAGTACATTTCGTAGAACATTTCCTTGAAACGTTCTCACGTTATGACTCCTTCTCCCTCCCGGGTCTTATTAGCCTGCCACCAGAAGCTAGCATCCGACTTCAACATGAAAGTCGCGAATGCTGTCTTCTGGTCTTCACCTACTCGGGCTACGTCAAATACCTTCTCCATTTCCATAACCCACATCTGAGCCTCGATAGGATTGGTCGATCCTTTGAATTCAGGAGGTCCTACTGCCTTGAATTCCTTGAACGTAGTACCCTGCACTTGCGGCTGATTCGCAAGAGCTCCTATCAATAGGTTCACCAACTGCTGAACGGAGTTGGGATTCGTCCCATCGTTATTGTTATTGTTCGTCCGAACCCTTGGCGTTTTGACGTGTTGGTCTTCTTCTAGGAGGCATTTTCTGTTAAGAAAATATTATTATTAGACCCTTTATTCAATTTTTTTAATATTCAAGCTCATACTTAAATGTTTTAAACAATTCAGTTCACATAGAACACATAACACTTCAATAAACTTCTTTTATTCATTAGTCGTAGTTTAAAAACATCAATCAGATAGCATTTCTGCCATTTACATCATCCTTCCTGAATTGGAAAAGTTGCAGGATTACATTATTAACTTATCCCATTCTTATCTCAAATTATGGGATTTACTTTATTTACTACAAAAACCAACATATAAACAAAAGCTCTACTACTACTGTTACTGCTACTACTACTACTGCTACTGCTACTGCTACTGCCTAGGCATATTAATACGTCGCACAGCCTCTCTGCGTTCCTCTTCCATTACCTGGAACGTCGTTCTTCGGTCCACCATATACCACGATAAACCTTAGAACTGAGCTGGGTAGTAGAAAACACGGTCCTGAGCTCTTTCTATAGCTGTATGAAAAGCATATTCTGTTTTCCTTAGCTTGGTCCTCTTTGTAAGAACCGTGAATTTCATGAATAAATTTTTTTTATCTATTGATACAATAAGAAAACAGATACTTATTGAAACACAAATCTTTATGATGAGTTATGAGAAAAGTAATTCGATTATATTAAATTGAATTTAGAAGAAAATATGGAGGAGTTCAACGAACTTGTAGAATGCCTGGTGTGGCATTAGAATGGAAATGATAATGATTTAATTAATTCAAGAGGGAGATCGATAAGCGAAGAATTAATTAATATTACATTGTTAATTAATTGTTGTTATTAATGAGTAATTATTAATAGTATGTTATTGGGAATAACAAAACATTTACGAGTAACTAATTGATGAATATGATAAAAGTTATATTTAATTGATTATTTGTTGAGTGCAATACATGTGATACTTAATCATAAAATAATGTTATTAAATGTTATTATGAATAATAACCGGTTAAAGAATAAATAAAGATATTAATGGAAATGAGAATTTATTTGAATATAAATAATTTTGTGAGTTAACTCAATTATATTAAATTAAGTAATTATAATAATTGAGAAAAATGTGGAGTTTATAATAAACTCGTGAAAGCCTTGTGTGGCATAGTGATGAAGAATATTAATGATTGTGACGCCCCCATAATAGGTCCATTCAATCCAACTCATTCTGAGTCGCCAAATACATGGTACAGAATTCAAATACAAACTTTATATCATACGGTCGTGCAAAATACGACCACACAACTGTGAGTCTCAGTACAAATATGTAGAAAATATTAAGATTCAAACTAAGTCCTCATTACAATTATTATCACACTATTTATCAAAAATAGTGAGGACTACTACTGCTCTAACTCGGACCATCACTCTGTCCCCCGACTAGTCCCCGCAACATTCTCATTCCCTGAAGAGGACAACAGATGAAAAGGGTGAGCTCAACTAGCCCAGTAAAGAATATTATGACTAAGATAATGAAAAATAAATTATCGTTAGCCTTCAACAGTTCAGATAAAATATTATTGATAACATGTTTTAGATCAATATTCGCAGCGGAAATAACCGTTCATCATCAATATTTTATCCCTGTAACATCAATCAATATTAATCTCATCAAATATTCATCTTTGCACTACAGGCCAAAGATATTCATTTGTATCATCAGTGGTCATATTCATCTCAACACCTGTCATCTTTGCACTACAGGCCAAAGATATTCATCAGGTAATCATTCATCTTTGCTCTACAGGCCAAAGATATTCATCAAGTAATCATTCATCTTTTAGGACTGAGGATGATGAAAAACATTTAAAAAAAACGAATCCAGTGAGATAAAAGACAAAGACTAAGGATTTGTATTTCAGTATATCCAATTCAAAAATACCTCGTAATAATCAATTATGGAGCAAAATTCAAGAATAGAACTCAAAACTTAGATACAATCAAAGATAGTAACCTTAACAAGCAATTTGGACAAATAGAAGAAAATTTAATTTTTCCGTGAATAGTGCCGTATACGTGAATAGTGCCGTATACGTGAATAGTAACCCCGACGGAAAAAGTAAGAATTTCAACATAAAATCCATGACAATATTTTTGTATAATGATATTGAGAAGAATAATATCATTTACGAAAGAAATAACATCCCTTACCTCAAAAGAACAGTATCTCTGACTGGAATATCGGATATAATACCGACGAAAGCTTGTACTGAATAGTAATACTCAAAGTATTAAAATACTCACAAAAATACGCTCGATATTATAGAGAGAGAAAACTTCGAATTCTGGTGTGATTTTCAATTCTAACCTAAGCACCCTATTTATAGGAAAAGCTTAGGATGCCAAAGGAGACTAAATGAATAAAATAATAATATTTTATTTTTTTTCTTCCGCCGCCTGGCTGCTGCCCAAAAATTCTGATTTTTCACAAACCAACAAAAGTGGGGCCCACCTTTTATTTAAAAAATATTTATTTTTCAAAACTTCAATAATTCATAATAAATAGCCCCTTTGTCAGAAAAATACAAATGATGTGTCCTTTCCATAGGAAATTTAATTCTCTACAACTTTGCAGAAGAAAGTTTTTCCAAATTCCCAACATAAATTATCCGAAATCCACAAACAGATAATTTTTCACACCAAAATACTGATAAAAACACATCAGCACTAATTCCTTCTTTAATATCCACAAAATAAATATTTCCTTATCATATAAATCAATAATTAATTATTCACAAATAATATTATAGAACTACAATATTAACAACCAGGTCGTTCCCAGGACAGAGGGGGCCTTCCGATAAGGACTTCTCCTTACTGGCGCGCAATTAAATAACCCCTCCTAGACAGAACTTCCTTAGACATTGTCAATAATGCTATCTAATAATATTATTCAAATAATATGAATTATTGAGTTGATAACGTGAAATACTGTGCAACGACAATTATTGAATCAATACTACAAAATATCAACTGTAGCCATTATTGAATCAATCATAAAAAAATAGCAACGTAGCAATTATTGAGTCAATAAAATATCAACGCAGCAATTATTGAGTCAATAATATAAAATATTGAACAGTAAATACTGTAACAATAATTGAGTAGGTTCCTTCTCACGTAAGACTCAATAATTCGAAATACTGTGCAATACCGTGTGCTACTGCGCACCACCGCGTACTGTATTTTAACCACCGGGTATTTCAACAGTACTAACGGTAACAACTACACCGTTATCTTGTAAAAAAATTATTTCTGTCGCTTTCTATATCCGACAGTTATTCCATTGTGGGGGCCCACAAATAGCTGCGCCGTCGTACGAATATTCCCCGACAACAAGAATATTCCACGACCAAACGAATATTCCCCGACAACAAGAATATTTTATAACCACTTGCTCATTTTAAAAATATTTGCACATTTCACCCATAACTTTCATATTTATCAAATCAACACCTTACTATTTCGAAATAATATATAAAGAAAATTAAATCTTTATTCATAAAAGTTGGGGTCTTACAATGATGATATTAATTGACGAAGGACTTAATAAGTAAACAATTAATCTATATTAACTGTTAATTGTTATTGTAGAATATTAATTAATTGTTATGGAATATTAGTAGCAATTAATAATACGTTAATTATTATTATTTCAAGCGATGAAATAATAATAAACCACCTGTTTATAAATATGCTGAGATTTATATTTGTTAATATGATAATTAATCCTATGATTATGAATAAGTGTTATTAATAATTATGAGGAATGGATTAATTAATATTATTAATTAATTGATAAGATAAGATAAGTAAATTATTTACTTCTATGTGCAAGCATACGAATTAAATGTATAGCGTATAGTAGTTAACTATATAATATATAAAGTTTAAAGTACGGTATGACTATATTATATAAAAATCATATAGTAAGATTTACTAAGTTACATGATAATGCCTATGTGACTATGTGAGTGTGTGGACATTAAAATAATGTATCATGAATATAAATAATAATTGATGATTAATTATATATATAATGGAATAATAGAATTTAATAAAGGAGATAATGTGATGTGATTATATCCGAGTAAATTATATCCGGTATTAATAAATGTACATGGATTATATGTATGTTACATTGCCATATCACATCTACTACTTGAAATATTAAGCATGTGACTTACATTATAATGTTACTTACAATCTAAATATATAGTATGAATTTATATGTAATAGCCTAAGTGTATGATATATGTTATAACATTTCATTGGACAATTACTAGAATGCTGAGATTGAAATTGGCTTGTCCCATTATATGAGACCCATTCCCCTTCACGTGTGTAGCATACAAGCTACTCTACTCTATATTCTCAATTTCAGCAAATAATTCATAGCTAATTATTCCACAAACTCAGCAATCCTAGCTCATGATTATGGGGGGAGTGGGCACCATGATTTGATTCACCAACCATTCCATAACCTTCATACAATTTGTCAATCCGTTGGTTTGATTCATGGGAAGATAGCATTGTCTGTATATTAGTTTCTCTATAAATATAACCCATCTCCTTCAATTTGATTTGCTGATAAATTTCTTGAGTTAAGAGTAGTACACATATTAGTATAATAGCATTGTGAAGTAGCAGCAAGTTCAGATTGTAATAAGAGAGTTGGGAATCTAGTTGGAGCTAGTTTAATTCATAGCAGAGGTATTATATACCTTTCATGTTCTTCAATTCACATTTCTGCAAATGCTGTAAATTTTCAATTCATGATTTTAGTTGGTGTTTATGATTTTATGATTTGATGATGTTAATTGATGGTTATAAGCTCATACATGTGTTAGTAATGTAATGTAGTTGATTTGATAGTTAATTCGTAGAAAGAATTGGGATTTGGCTTAGCTTCTGCCGAAGCAGAAGCAATCAACTTGATCAAGGCAACGGTACAGCTGCGCCCTGGTTATACTGGGGTGCTGCGCAGCTGCGCCAGTACCAGACTTGCATTTTGTTGGCCAAGGCCCTGCGCAGCTGCGCCAGTTTTGAACTTAGGAGCTGCGCAGCTGCGCCGGTCACTTATGCCAGATTCTATTTTTGATGCAAAGTTGTCACGTATTAATTGTTTCATATGACTTAAAGCAAGCATGCTAATTGGTTTAACATACCTATATGAGTATATTAACATGACATGCACATGTGTTGCCATGATTTCATGCAAGATTAATGAAGCGACGTATAACATTAAAATAAACTTAAAGTTTCCTAAACAAACTTTAACATGTGTGAACCATGACTATATTCTGACTTTTGACACATATTATTGTGACCTAGAAATGTATGAAAAGCATTCTAAATTGTGTATATATGTTTCATAATGTAAAATGAACATACGGGCCTCACTAGCGGACATTTCTAAACCAAAATTTAAGTTTCAAAGGTGAACATTGGCATGTAGGTATCATATATGTAATCTAATTTTTGCGAGCTTGTTAGTATAATGTAGAGATGCATGAAAGATGTATTACCTTGTGTATATAGGTGTCATATTATAACTTGAGCATGTGGACCATAATAGTAAACATTTAACTAAAGGAAAGTATACGTTGAGAATGGACTTTGTCATATAAGTATGATATTCATATTTTGATCATATGAGCATGATAATATACTTATATGACTAATTATGACCATAAGCTAGCATGATTAGTAATGCATAGATTCCTTGCTCGTGTCCAATTGTTTAACTTTAAAATAAATGGTTTTTCAAAGGAAACTTGATATATTTGAAACTAATATCTATGAATACCATATGAGAGATGTTCTAACCTTGTGAGCATGTAAATTTGACTTAACTACCTATGCAATATGAATATAAGGTGTTGAGTTTATGCCAACATACATGATTAAGTCGTAACGATTTCAAAAATAAAGTTCGGACTTTTTGCAAACTAAGTTGCATGATCATAGTGTAATAACATCGCTAATATATCATGTATATACACATACTTGTTAAAAACAATGCGAGTTAATCGAGTATGAGGTTGATTAAGTTTTCAAACCAATAACGGTGCTAGTTATATATATGTGACGTGAATACTCGTGAGTTTGCCTAGCTTGGGTTATATGACTACCGTATAGGTTTAAATGACAAGCATGATAGCTTATGTGAATTCATGGCGTTGTATGACCCTATGTCGTTAGGAACCATAAATTAGAACTTTATCATGTAAATCGAACGTGAAAAGGTTGAACGAGCATGAAAGTATCCTTTAATATGAATACATGCTATGTGATGTCATATGTTGACACTTGAATCCGATTTTGACGGTTAACTTATAGAAATGCCATAACTTACTAAATAAAGTATATTTAGTATTGATTATGAGATATTAATGATATGAGAATATATTTAGACTCAAAAAGAGGAACGTTAAGGATAAAAGTATATTAGTTGAGACTTGTGAATTAAATATATGATATAACTGTGTAGCTAGGCTAAGACTTAGCTTGTGTGTTGATTGTATATCCAAGATAAGATATGATGTTATACTATATGACTAATGAATATCCTATACATATAAATATATATATTACGATAGGGATCCAAAAGTGTCAATTTATTTAACGAGGATAAACTACGCATAAGGCAAGTTTCCTGACTTACACTCATTTATAGTGCAAGTATCTGATCCCTACTTTTATTGTGTTGCAAGTATCCTATCCTTGTGGTTACTTATTCGAGGAGCGTCGTAAGCAAGTTTCTGAACTTATACTCTTTCATTGTGCAAGTTTTCTTGAAACCGTTCTTGTATAGTAATTGCAAGTATCTAACTACTCTTTTATTGAGCAAGTATTTGATTCATACTCTTTATTGAACACATATTCAAGCTTGTACTAACTTTGGTCGTACGAGTAAATAGGTGCTAGAATAATTCTTGCCTTACAAACTTATGTTTCATAGTTTGATTTAAATCACGATTATATTCTTCGAATTATTGTTGCGAGTATTGAACTCATAAATTGTTCTTATATACATTGTTGAAATTGTCTACGCCATTTAATTCGGCTAGACCAATATCATGAATTAGAAAGCTATCCACACCAATTGCCTTGGTGCAGACTCTTATAAATTGACTGAGTTGAACAACCCTTGTAAAAAGGAGAACTATATAGTCGGGGTGCCGACAGTGGTGTGACAGGTTATGCATAACACCAGGTACGATAAGCTGATCTCCTAATTGTACTTGTTTGGGTTACCAGAAATATTTTTGGTGATTCTAGTAGAAGTTCATGGTTCTTAGCGACCACTCAGTATCCAGTATTTATTAACTTGAAACTTTGGATTCTTTTATAAATCATTAGTCCACAGCGACACTTAGTGATGCCTATCTATTCACTTGAAATTGTTGAAACTTTCGAAACCTTTAAAACTTCTCGAGCCCGTACTGGTCCTTATTTAACTTCACGGAATAGATTTGGAAGTCATTGCTATTTATTTTGTTCACAACATTCTTATTTAAAATCCTGAGCGATTAATTACCGTTTTACCCTTAAGATTTAGAACTGTATATATTCATGTTCACATTTATTGGCATATTACTTGCTGAGCAAATTTGTTGCTCACTCTTGCTTCCCATAAACATTTCAGTTAGGGCAGGGCAAGGTGGAACCCCAGGACAGGACAAGTGCGAAGGCAAGGCTATGGAGTAGCTGTGCTTTTCTATATTAGGATGTTTTCGTTATGTTGTATTAAGTCTTATTTAAATGTTATGTATTAAGAAATGTTTGGTTTAAGTTATGAAGTGTATTAGTAATAGTTTCGAGACTCGGGACGAGAATATTTATGTTATATCAATGTAAATTATTCTGTTATTCCTATTGTTTGAGATTTTAGTTGTTATTAGAATTAGTACGTGATGAACCGAATTCGAGATTAGTGACGGTCTGAATTTGGGTGCGTCACAGGTTGGTATCAAAGTTGTAGGTTATAAACCTTAGGAACGAGTCCTTAGGATATAACCTTAGAAGAATTTAGAGAATAGAAGCAGATAAAAATCATATAGAGTTTTCTTAGAAAGCTAGAAGTGTTATGAAATATATTTTCAATCCATACAATGAAATTATGTTTTATTCGAAGATGATAATAAAGTTTATTGGTTATGTGATTATGGATGTCCGAGATAGGTAAACCTGATAGGGTCATGGAGGAGGAACCATGTGATATACATGTGGTGTCCCCTTAACATTAATCCTTTTACAGCAGTAACCTTAACCTAGGAGGAGATAGAATCGGAATATAACCGAAAATCCACGGTGGAAGCTTTCTTTTAGGATTGAGACATGTTTGAGTTTTTTAAAATGAAAAATAAGATACAATAGTGGGAGGCGAAGTTCCAGATCTTCAGATTAGTAAATAATAGATACAGACATGGTGAGAGTGAAGGTAGTTAGATAATAAGCGTCACCATAGATGTTTATAAATATGGAATAGTGTTGTGGATCCCAATTTTAGGGATAATGTGGGAAGTATTTTTCTAAACCCAACTTTAGTAATACCGAGAGGGGTATGTAATGAGACTAGCAGATTGCTATATAATGTGATATATTTTTATTAAATGTGCATGTAGTAACCAGATTTTGTTAACTAATGGCAAGGGAGAATAGCAATAAAAATTATACGTCTTAAGAAGTATTAGATGTTTAACAAATAGATGATAATACCGTTTTATTTCTATACAGAAATGTCAATACCCCAAGGAGGAGAGACTCGTCGAGCGACGGAGAATGGATATAGGGAATTGAATCAAGAACCCTTACAATAATTGGTAGACCTTATAATAAATGCTTTTGAAGAAGGAATTAATGATTATAACAAGAGACATATGAAAACTTCTGAGGTAGGAAAAGATATTAATTTGACTAAAGAAGGAGAGGTTAATAATTCAAAGAAAGCGAACGAAGGTAGGATGGAAGAGAGTAGTAATGGTAGCATTAAGAATTTCAAGAGGAAGTGGAATGAGAATAAGTATGTACGAGGAGAAGGACAACTATGGAAGAAGAAGATAGAAGCCTGTAAGAAATGTAGAAAGAACCACGTGGGAGCATGTTTGAAAGGAAAATATGTGTGTTATGAGTGCGGTGAGAAGGGTCATATTTCTCCTAACTGTCCTAGGAAGGAGAAAACCAAAGAGTGTTTTGCGTATGGATCTGAAAAACATCAAATACGCAATTGGCAGAAGGAAACAAACGGGGAAGGGGTCGGAAACAAACGAAAACGGGACAACAACAACATCAACAACAATCCAAGGGGAAGTCACCAAGAAGGACTCAAGAAAAAGAACAAGTTTTGCCCAAGATGTGGGAAGAGTCATCAGGGAGAGTGATGGAAGGGACGAGGCGTTTGCTATATCTGCGGCCAGGAAGGGCATATTTCCCCGAATTGCCCAAACCCGAAGAAGATTGAAGGATGCTTCGCTTGTAGGTCAACAGGTCATCAGGTTAAGAACTGCCCAAAGAAAGGAAGGAAGAAGACAACAACAAAGGAAGCCATAGCGGGAAGCCGGCGATAATCGAACTAGCTCAATCGAGTGAACCAATGCCAAGTACGACTAACATTATGATACATGATGCAGTGGCGTTCCAAGTTATGATGTCAGGTGCTGTCTTAATCTATAATATAAATGCGTATATATTATCTAAACAGAGTGCTATCTTTCCCGTTTGCATCTGAAGGACTGTGAAATGACTAAGTTACCCCAAGAACAATTAGAAGATCCTTTAAACATAGAAGTTGCGAATAAGGAAGTAATTCCAGTAGAAATTCGTTTACCGTAATTATTGCGCATAAATTAGGGGATGTAAACTAAGCATATATTGAATTTCGATAAAATTTGGATAGTGTAATGGGATACTAAAAAAATGGACTGATTACATAACCATACTACGATAATTGACTGTTAGAAGAAAAATGTGAACCTTCAGAATCCTAAATCGATCCAAGGAAGTGTTTTTTGGTAGCTCGTCGCTTAGGCAATTGTTTTGCCTTATGATGATGCAGGCCAAGATATTGTTAAGAAAAGTTTGTGTAGATTGTTTCACCATATTGTAGATACTAAGAGAACAGGAGTAGAAATAAATAAATAATGTATTAATAGAACCAAAATTTCAAAATGTATTCCCAAACGTTCTGCCCGGCCTTCTGCCAGCCAGAGAAACACAAGTCGTAATAGATTTAGTACCGGAGACTGCACTGATTTTGAAAGCACCTATCTTATGGTGTCGGTAGAAATTAAGAATTATTAATACAATTATGAGAAATGTTAGATAAAGGATATATTCAGTCGAGTGTGTTTTCCCTTAGGGAGCACCAGTGCTATGAGTCAAGGAGAAGGTTAGTTTTAGGGCACGTCAGATCCGGCAGAGTTGAAGGCGGTAAGTAATTGGGAGCAGACGAAGACTACCATTGCGAAATTCTCTATCACCTAGAAGAGGCGATCGTAGTAGCCGATATGCTAACTAGAAAAAGGGAATGGAGAAATTATTCAAGTTGATAACTCGAGAGGAACTAATCAGGAAGATGAAGAGATTGGAAATAGAAGTGAAGGGACCTAGAGAGTCCAAAGGGAAGTTTATAACGGAGGTTGGTCCAGCGTTGTTGGATAGAGTGAAGGGACAACAAGATAAAGACAAAAAGTACGAGAAGATAAAGAGGAAAAGTTCAGAAGAAATAATAATGGTATCTTGAGAATTGTAGATCGAGCGTGAGAGTCAACCGTAACTAAAATTGCGAGATAAGAGTTTTCATGAGGCATATAGTTGGACATATTTTGTTTACCCAAGAAGCACGAAAACAGTACCGGGATCTTCGAAGAAACTATTGGTGGTCAATATGAGATGAGAAGTTGTAGAATATGTCGACCGATTGGAAAGGACAACGCACGTCCCTACCGATAGATATTCGATTCAATTTAAATCAGTTAGCAAAATTATACGTTAAGAAAATCGTTCTGCAATACGAAATGACAGTGTTAATAATTTCTGATCGAAACCCGCGCTCTACTTCAATGTTTTGGAAGAGCTTGCGTAATGAATTTCAAAGGTAACTTGGAATATCACTTACCCTTAGTAGAATTCGCTTATAGTAATAATTATTATACGAATATCGGTAAGCCATCGTACAAAGCTCTCCACAGAAGAAAGTGCAGAACACCGCTATGTTGGAATGAGGTCAGAGAACGACGACTTCAATTGGGACCAGATTTAGTACGACGATGGTAGACATTGTGAAGACAAAAAGAGCCAGAGTAGTAGCAACTCAAGATCAACATGAGAAACACAGCAGATTGGCATCGTCATAATCAAGATTTTGAAGACGGCAGTTTTGTATTTCTTAAATGTTTCCCTGTGAGGGGAAGATAAGATTAGGTAAGAAAGAAGAATTGAGTCTGAGGTTCGTGAAACCTTTTCAAGTATTGAAGAGAGTAGGCAAAGTGGCGTACGAGGCTAGCCTTATCTCTTGAACTTAAACATATCCATAGTGTGTTACATATTTCTGTCTTACAGTCATATAAACATAATTATAAGAGTGTAATACCCTATGAACCCATTCGAGTAGGGAAGAATCTGATATGTGAAGAATTCCTGTCCAAATACTAGATAGGAAAGAACAGATATTAGGAAATAAAATTATATCTTTTGTGCTAGCGCTTTGGCGAAACCACGACGCCAAGGAGGCTACAGTGGGAATTAGAAGATAGGACGATGAGGGACTATCCCCATCTATTGTGTAACCTTGTACCAATTCCGAGAACGGAATTTTTATAAGGGGGGAGGATGTAAGATTCGTAAATTTCATGAATAATTTTTTTTATCTATTGATACAATAAGAAAACGGATACTTATTGAAACATAAATGTTTATGATGAGTTATGAGAAAAGTAATTCGATTATATTAAATTGAATTTAGAAGAAAATATGGAGGAATTCAACGAACTTGTAGAATGCCTGGTGTGGCATGAGAATGGAAATGATGATGATTTAATTAATTCAAGAGGGAGATCGATAAGCGAAGAATTAATTAATATTACATTGTTAATTAATTGTTGTTATTAATGAGTAATTATTAATAGTATGTTATTGGGAATAACAAAACATTTACGAGTAAATAATTGATGAATATGATAAGAGTTATATTTAATTGAGTATTTGTTGAGTGCAATACATGTGATAGTTAATCATACAATAATGTTATTAAGTGTTATTATGAATAATAACCGGTTAAAGAATAAATAAAGATATTAATGGAAATGAGAATTTATTTGAATATAAATAATTTTGTGAGTTAACTCAATTATATTAAATTAAGTAATTATAAAAATTGAGAAAATGTGGAGTTTATAATAAACTCGTGAAAGCCTTGTGTGGCATAGTGATGAAGAATATTAATGATGATATTAATTGACGAAGGACTTAATAAGTAAACAATTAATCTATATTAACTGTTAATTATTATTGTAGAATATTAATTAATTGTTATGGAATATTAGTAACGATTAATAATACGTTAATTATTATTATTTCAAGCGATGAAATAATAATAAACCACCTATTTTTAAATATGCTGACATTTATATTTGTTAATGTGATAATTAATCATATGATTATGAATTAAGTGTTATTAATAATTACGAGGAATGGATTAATTAATATTATTAATTAATTGATAAGATAAGTAAATTATTTACTTCTATGTGCAAGCATGCGAATTAAATGTATAGCGTATAGTAGTTAACTATATAATATATAAAATTTAAAGTGCGGTATGACTATATTATATAAAAACCATATAGTAAGATTTACTAAATTACATGATAATACCTATGTGACTATGTGAGTGTGTGGACATTAAAATAATGTATCATGAATATAAATAATAATTGATGATTAATTATATATATAATGGAATAATATAATTTAATAAAGGAGATATTGTGATGTGATTATATCCGAGTAAATTATATCCGGTATTAATAAATGTACATTGATTATATGTATGTTACATTGCCATATCATATCTACTACTTGAAATATTAAGCATATGACTTACATTATAATGTTAATTATAATCTAAATATATAGTATGAATATATATGTAATAGCCTAAGTGTATGATATAAGTTATAACATTTCATTGTACAATTACTAGAATGCTGAGATTGAAATTGACTTGTCCCAATATATGAGACCCATTCCCCTTCACGTGTGTAGCATACAAGCTACTCTACTCTATATTCTCAATTTCAGCAAACAATTAATAGCTCTCTATTCCTCAAACTCAGCAATCCTAGCTCATGATTATGGGGGGGGGGGAGTGGGCACCATGATTTGATTCACCAACCATTCCATAACCTTCATGCAATTTGTCAATTCGTTTGTTTGATTCATGGGAAGATAGCATTGTCTGTATATTAGTTTCTCTATAAATATAACCCATCTCCTTCAATTTGATTTGCTAATAAATTTCTTGAGTTAAGAGTAGTACACATATTAGTATAATAGCATTGTGAAGTAGTAGCAAGTTCAGATTGTAATCAGAGAGTTGGGAATCCTAGTTGGAGCTAGTTTAATTCATAGCAGAGGTATTATATACCTTTCATGTTCTTCAATTCACATTTCTGCAAATGCTGTAAATTGTCAATTCATGATTTTAGTTGGAGTTTTTGATTTTATGATTTGATGATGTTAATTGATGGTTATAAGCTCATATATGTGTTAGTAAGGTAATAGTTTATTTGATAGTTAATTCGTAGAAAGAATTGGGATTTGGCTTACCTTCTGCCGAAGCAAAAGCAATCAACTTGATCCAGGCAACTACTGGAGTGCTGCGCAGTTGCGCCAGTACCAGACTTGCATTTTGTTGACAAGGCCCTGCACAGCTGCGCTTGTTTTGAACTGCGGCAGCTGCGCCGGTCACTGATGCCAGATTCTATTTCTGATGCAAAGTTATCACGTATTTCGTATGACTTAAAGCAAGTATGCTAATAGGTTTAACATACCTATCTGAGTATATTAACATGACATGCACATGTGTTGCCATGATTTCATGCAAGATTAATGAAGCGACGTATAGCGTTGAATTAAACTTAAAGTTTCCTAAACAAACTTTAACATGTGTGAACCATGACTATATTCTGACTTTTGACACATATTATTGTGACCTAGAAATGTATGAAAAGCATTCTAAATTGTGTATATATGTTTCATAATGTAACATGAACATACGGGCCTCACTAGCGGATATTTCTAAACGAAAATTTAAGTTTCAAATGTGAACATTGGCATGTAGGTATCATATATGTAATCTGATTTTTGCGAGCATGGTAGTATAATGTAGAGATACATGAAAGATGTATGACCTTGTGTATATAGGTGTCATATTATAACTTGAGCATGTGGATCTTAATATTGAATATTTAACTAAAGGAAAGTATACGTTGAGAATGGACTTTGACATATAAGTATGATATTCATATTTTGATCATATGATCATGATAATATACTTATATGACTAATTGTGACCATAAGCTAGCATGATTAGTAATACATAGTTTCCTTGCTCGTGTCCAATTGTTTAACTTTAAACTAAATGGTTTTTCAAAGGAAACTTGATATATTTGAAACTAATATCTATGAATACCATATGAGAGATGTTTTAACCTTGTGAGCATGTAAATTTGACTTAACTATCTATACAATATGAATATAAGGTGTTGAGTTTATGCTAGCATACATGATTAAGTCATAACGATTTCAAAAGCAAAGTTCGGACTTTTTGCAAACTAAGTTGCATGTTCATAGTGTAACAACATCGCTAATATATCATGTATGTACACATACTTGTTAAAAACAATGCGAGTTAATTGAGTATGAGGTTGATTAAGTTTTCAAACCAATAACGGTGCTAGTTATATATATGTGATGTGAATACTCGTGAGCATGCCTAGCTTGGGTTATATGACTACCGTATAGGTTTAAATGACAAGCATGATAACTTATGTGAATTCATGGCATTGTATGACCCTAGGTCTTTAGGAACCATGAATTAGAACTATATCATGTAAATCGAACGTGCAAAGGTTGAACGAGCATGAAAGTATCCTTTAATATGAATACATGCTATGTGATATCATATGTTGACACTTGAATCCGATTTTGACGGTTAACTTATAGAAATGCCATAACTTACTAAAATAAAGTATATTTAGTATTGATTATGAGATATTAATGATATGAGAATATATTTAGACTCAAAAAGAGGAACGTTAAGGATAAAAGTATATTAGTTGAGACTTGTGAATTAAATATATGATATAACTGTGTAGCTAGGCTAAGACTTAGCTTGTGTGTTGATTGTATATCCAAGATAAGATATGATGTTATACTATATGACTAATGAATATCCTATACATATAAATATATATATTACGATAGGGATTCAAAAGTGTCAATTTATTTAACGAGGATAAACTACGCATAAGGCAAGTTTCCTGACTTACACTCATTTATAGTGCAAGTATCTGAACCCTACTTTTATTGTGTTGCAAGTATCCTATCCTTGTGGTTACTTATTCGAGGAGCGTCGTAAGCAAGTTTCTGAACTTATACTCTTTCATTGTGCAAGTTTTCTTGAAACCGTTCTTGTATAGTAATTGCAAGTATCTAACTACTCTTTTATTGAGCAAGTATTTGATTCATACTCTTTATTGAACACATATTCAAGCTTGTACTAACTTTGGTCGTACGAGTAAATAGGTGCTAGAATAATTCTTGCCTTACAAACTTATGTTTCATAGTTTGATTTAAATCACGATTATATTCTTCGAATTATTGTTGCGAGTATTGAACTCATAAATTGTTCTTATATACATTGTTGAAATTGTCTACGCCATTTAATTCGGCTAGACCAATATCATGAATTAGAAAGAAATCCACACCAATTGCCTTAGTGCGGACTCTTATAAATTGACTGAGTTGAACAACCTTTATAAAAAGGGGAACTATATAGTCGGGGTGCCGACAGTGGTGTGACAGGTTATGCATAACACCAGGTACGATAGGCTGATCTCCTAATTGTACTTGTTTGGGTTACCAAAAATATTTTTGGTGATTCTAGTAAAAGTTCGTGATTATTAGCGACCACTCAGTATCCAGTATTTATTAACTTAAAACTTTGAATTCTTTGGATGCTTTTATAAATCCTTAGTCCACAGCGACACTAAGTGATGTTTATTCATTCACTTGAAATTGTTGAAACTTTCAAAACCTTTAATAACTTCTCGACCCGTAGTGGTCCTTATTCAACTTCACGGAATAGATTTAGAAGTCATTGCTATTTTTTTTGTTCACAACATTCTTATTTGAAATCCTTAGCAATTAATTACCATTTTACCCTTGAGATTTAGAACTGTATATATTCATGTTCTCATTTATTGGCATATTACTTGCTGAGCAAATTTGTTGCTCACTTATGCTTCCCATAAACATTTCAGTTAGAGCAGGGCAAGGTGGAACCCCATGACAGGACAAGTGCGAAGGCAAGGCTATGGAGTAGCTGTGCTTTTCTATATTATGATGTTTTCGTTATGTTGTATTAGATTTATTTAAATGTTATGTATTAAGAAATGTTTGGTTTAAGTTATGAAGTATATTAGTAATAGTTTCGAGACTTGGGACGAGAATATTTATGTTATATCAATGTAAATTATTCTATAATTCTATTGTTTGAGATGTTAGTTGTTATTAGAATTAGTACATAATGAACCGAATTCGAGATTAGTGACGGTCTGAATTTGGGGGCGTCGCACTCTTGGCTTCATCTTCACCTTCAGCTCGATCGGCTCGTTGAATAGCCCTCAAACATTATCTCTTCAGCTCTGGCTCGCTTCGTTGACTCCTCCTGGATGTCTTGCTTCAACTTTGCTAGTTCAAATCGAGCAGCATCTATATCAACCTCCATATGTATCAGGTTCCACTGTGCATCTCCTAGGTCACTTGCCATTTCCTCGATCGTCTCGTCTAGCTGCTGAATGGTTTCTTCGAGCTCTCCGACTCGACCATGAAGCTCCACGTTGCTATCGTAGACTGCCTCGTACATCTCAGCACTAGTAGAGTGAGGTGGGAATTCCTCTTCGGGATCCTCTTCCTCCTTCTCCTCCTCTTCAGACTCGTCCTCGTCCTCTTCTTCTAGAATAGGTGTCAGCTCACGCTCCCAACCAGCTACGGTGATCAATGGAGATGGCTCTCTCCTAACCAGCTGCTCCCAGACAATATGTATGTCATGGGGCTCCTCCTCTCTAGGCATCTGCGGTACATCCTCTCTAGCCTGACTAGGTTCTTCAACGTTTGTCATCCTAACAAAAGAATTTTAAAGTTCATTATTACGTGGCATTGAATCGACACTCTTCGAATACTAAAACGTACACACATAGGCACATAAGGTAGTTTATTATATTTACCTAGCATCACTATCTTTTCGATCTTACCATAAAGCTACTACCTAAGGTTTTTTCCCCACTTAAGGTTTCATAACCTACAGCTCTGATACCAACCCTGTGACACCCCCAAATCCGGGTACTTCGTTTTCACATGATTTGGTGTTCACTTTCTAACTATAACAAACATCTACCCAATATATCTCAAAATAAATTACAACCTTTATTCAAAATAATAAAATCTCCCTTAAAACAAGGGTTACAACTTTCTCAAAAATCAATCTCAGGGTTACTCTAACCTTTACATAAATAATAAAGTGCGGAATAAAAACATGACATAAAACTCTTATTACAATCATTTCAAAATAATTAAATAAGTCTTCACTTGTTCATCTTTCCCTTGCCTTTACTCGTAGACGGGGCATCAACGTTATCAACCTTAACTGCAATTGTTATTTAATGCAAGAGTGAGCAAACAACAGCTTACTGGAGTTTAACAATAATAAATACATGAAAGAATATCTTTTAAAGAATCTGAGCAACTTAGCTTGCTTTAATAATAAAGAATTGAATAATAATTCTCTATCAACATTAAAATTCGAATATAGAATTTATCTAAGGGTCATAAGACCTTTGAACTCTTGTCCTCGGTTATAAATATTTATATTTAAACCTTTAACAGTTAATAAGACTATGGACCTTAACTCGTACTTAGAGGGATCAGCCTTTCGTACCATGTATTGTGCACAAATATCTTAACGCTATGCGTAATAACCTCCCCTAATAATTAGGGTTGTTCAACTCAGTAATTTGAATTCAAGTCCGCACCAAAGAAAGTTTGGTTTGGATAAGCTTACAAGGGTAATTTAGAACTCACGTTCATCAACTAAGAATTAGTTGAATCGACTTTCAATAATTCATAAATAATAGAATTATGAATTAACATATGCTTTAGAAGTAACTTAAAGCATTTAAAATAATAAACTGGATCTTACTTGAACAATAAGTCAAGATCTCTTCGGTTAAGTAAATAATTGTCCAATACATAAATGAAAAGGACATTCTCAACAATGAATATATGAACTCAAAGAAACTTGCGTAGAAATAGCGAGTTTAGGGTTTAGAAGACTTGCCTTAAGCGTAAGCTACTTAACTCAATCACGTACTTAAACAATTCCTATATACATTCAATCATAATAATCTAAATTAGTTAACACATAACTAATTCACATAAGTGGTTAACCCTCATGGTTAACTCACTCTAATTAAATAAATAATAATAATTAACTATCACATAGTTAATTACATCACACACATACTCACATAATTAAATTAATTATGTATTTAGCTAAATTATAATTAAACAATTATAATTTAAACACTTAATCTAATTATAATTACCTCTTAAATTATCACCAATTCATAATTAATAATTAATTAAACTATATCATGCATTATAATTACACAAATTATATTAATCATACAATTAGAAACTTAAAATCCATAACTAAACATGCATTTATTAAATTACAATTACTTAAATTATAATTTAAATCAATATCTAATTGACTAAAATAAATCAATTTCTATACATTATAATTTAACCATATATAATTTAAATTAAATATTTACTCTTAATTATAATTAATCAAATTATAATTAAGTAACTCATTTACAATAAAATATTTATAATCTAATTAAAGTTTTCAAAATTTCTTTTATTTCCCAAATATGAATTTGTCACAATCATATAACAACATGTTATATCATTTAAACATATGTCCACTAACAAGGAATAATTAAACTAAGGCTTTAAAATAAACTGCACAAGAAACTAAAGTCACTGCCCAAGCACTGTGCACGACGCAGCTACGCAGCCAGCGGCCTGGGCACCGGCGCAGCTACGCAGGGAAAGGATCTGGGAAGGGCTAGCGGCGCAGCTGCGCTGCTCCTGGCCTTGCTGCCGGCACAGCTGCGCAGTAACTCGGCCAGACGCAGACAGCCACAGCTCTCTGCTTTACCGAACAACCCATACAAGCCAACAAACGAAAAATTACAGTAACGTAGCCACTGTAACTCCATACACATGCAATAATACATAACATAACATGTTTCTACAACATAACAACCATCTAAATAATGATAATCACAGGTTTTAAAAATCTAATTTGGCCATTTTCATGAAAACTCATATTTTTCCAAAATAATCCACTGTAAGAAATTTTCTCGATCAATTCCACTTTATATACATGCATTATATACGTAATTGAATATAATCATCATAACCAGTTCTAATTAGGCATAATAACACATATAAATTCCTAAATTTTCCATTCTAAAACCAATCAATATACATAAAACCATATGAACGAAACTTTTTCCATGAAACTTGTTTTAACAGTAGTTTAATTCTTGAAAATCCTCTTATGTCATACAATTACCACAATCAACACATGGATACAATACATATATATATAATTCATGATTTTTACAATTTCATAAATTCACAGAAAACTAAAATTTACAGAAACTAAAAACAATGAAGAACAACTACCTAACGTTTTTAAAACTATGAGATAGTAATTACCTTTATGCTTAGAGATTGAAGAAGAATATGAAGATGATTTCTCAAGCTTTTCTCTTCCTTTTTCCTTCTTCTTCTTCCTCTCTAACACACTGTATAGTTCTAACTTTCTCTACTCTTTTCTCTCTTCTTTCTTTAGCTTAGACTAACTTAGCGTAATCTAAACTAACGTATAATATAATACGTAGTAATAGATATAGGCTTAATTATATAATATAATTGACAAATATAATACGTATAATGTTAGTTACACATTTCAAAAGCCACAATGCCTTGTTTGGTAAAACAAGGTTATTTTCAAAAACAGATTATTAATGCTAAGGTATTGTTTGGTAAACAGTTTATTTAAAACAGCTTTTTGATAGTTAGGGCCCCGTTTGGTAGAAATAGGTTTAAAACAATTACAAGGGCCTTGTTTGGTTAAAATCATTTAAAATTATTTTTTTTTTCTTTTTTTTAACAAATCATTTTAACACATATTTAATGTCATATTTTAATCAATTAAATATTAATCAACTAATTTAATCAATTAAAACTTAACATCAATTAATCACATAAAATTGTCACATAATTATAATTACTCGCTAATTATAATTCATGTAACACTTCATCACATAAATCATCTAATTCAATTATCTCAATTAAATTAGAACTATAATATAAAATTAATATACATTAATTAAATAAATATTACACATTCATTTAATTAATATATAACACTTAATTAAATCACTCCATAAATCACATAATTTATTTATTTAACTCAATAAATAAATCACATAAAATATTTATTTAACTCAATAAATATTTAAAATTATTATATAAAATCACAATCGTTACACTTTCGATGCGGATATGCATACTTTTTATGTCTGTCTTGAGCTGCTACTAGCCGCGTTCGTATCAACTTAACCACCTTCGTCGTTTGTTGTACCATTTCTGGTCCTAACATTCGACACTCTCCTACTTCATCCTAGCACAGTGGAGTTCTGCACTTCCGTCCATATAACGATTCGTAAGGCGGCATGCCTATACTGGCATGATAACTGTTGTTGTAGGCAAACTCTACCAATGGTAGATGATCGTCCCAACTCCCCTTAAAATCCATAACGCAAGACCTTAATATGTCTTCTAGCGTTAGAATTGTTCTTTCACTTTGTATATCCGTCTGTGGATGATACGTCGTGCTCAACCTCAGCTGCGTTCCTATCTGCATCTTACAAACTTTTCCATAAAGTCAATGTGAATCGTGGGTCAAGATCTAACACTATCGAAACTGGCACTCTATGTCTTGAAACAATCTCCTTGACATAAAGTTTAGCTAACTGGTCCAAGTTATACTTGACTCTTATCGGCAAGAAGTGAGTCGACTTCGTCAAACGATCCACTATTACCCAAATAGCATCGTACCCTTTCTGCGTCGTCGAAAGTCCCACCACAAAGTCCATCGTGATATGCTCAAACTTCCATTCCGGAATTTCCAATGATTGTAGCAAACCACTGGGTCGTTGATGTTCGACCTTAACTTTCTGACATGTTAAGCACCTACTTACATACTCTGTTATCTCTCTCTTCATGTTTGTCCACCAAATATTCTGTCGAAGGTCATTATACATCTTGGTACTACCAGGATGAATCCAGTACCTCAAGTGATGTGCTTTATAATACCCGAGAATTTCCATATATTATTAAATAAAAATATTAAATGGGAATGAGTAAGTTTTTGAATATAAATGATTTTGTGTTATGAGATGAGTTAACTCAATTATATTAAATTGAATATTTATGATAATTGAGAAAATATGGAGTTTGCGATAAACTCATTAAATGCCTTGTGTGGCACAGTGATGAGAAATATTAATGATTATATTAATTAACGAATGAATTATTAAGTGAACGATTAATCTATATTAATTGTTAATATAATAATGGTATGTTGAATTATTATTATTGCGAATGATAGCATAATAATAAGTATATTGTTTATAAATATAATAAGATTTATATTTATTTAATGTGATAATTAATCATATAAATGTTAATTAATTATTATAAAAATTAATAATTACATTAATTGATGGGAAATGGATTAATTAATATTGTTGTTAATTAATCAATAAGATGAATAATTTATTTATTTAACATTATGACTAACAAAAACAAATAAGTAAGTTATTAATATAATAAGATTATATTGATTGTTATGTGCAAGTATGCAATAATTAAACATATAAAGTATATGGAATACAACTATATTATATAGTGTAAGTGAAACACTTAAGTGTGACCATGCAAGTATATATAAACTATATTATATAGTGCAATGTGATTATACTACACATAGAAACCATATATTAAGATTGATTAAAATATATAAGCTACATGGTTTATGCTTATGTGACAATATGTATATGAGTATACATTAAAATAGTACATCATGGATATATTGTAAATAATTGTTGATTAATAGAAATTAATGATAAAGGAGACAGTGTAGTGTGATAATATCTGAGAAGATTATACCGATAGTGATAAAATGTACATGGATTATATGTATGCTACATTGTCATATTATTTATCAAGTTACATCTACTACCTTGAAATATTAATTATGTGACTTATATTGTGACTCTAAGTACATTATAATCTATATATATATATATATATATATATAGTATGTATATATGGCCTTAGTGTTAATACACTTCATGATGATAGAATGCTGGGTATTTAGCAGCTTGTCCCATATTGATAATCATAATTTTCCTTCATGTGAACAACTCAAAGCCTATGCCTACTCTTTCTTCTCAATTTCATCAAACTCCATAGCTTCATAGCTCATAATCAATGGGGGAGTGGGAATAATGATTTGATTCACCAACTAATTACCTACGACTCCATAACCTTCATTTAATTCCTTCATTCGTTGGTTTAAATTAAAGAACAATGACATTGTCTGGACATTTATTTCTCTATAAATACAAGCTCTCCCTCTCCATTTTCTTTGCTGAGATTTTGCTAAGTGTTGAGAGAGAGCATATACATATATCAATAGTTGAGCATTATAAATTTAGCAGCAAGTCCAATTAACTTATAGCAAAGGTATAATATACTTTTCTTGTTCTTCATTCAAGTTTACTGTCAAGATTTTAATTCTTGAATTGAGTATGAAATTCATGATTATGTGAGTAATGTAATGTTTGTTAATTGTTCCTTAGTTGCTATAATAGCTTATATATATGTTTAGTCTGTTATATGGCTGATTAGAATCAAGTTCGTATTAAGTTTCTATACTTGGGCTGGAAAACTGCCGAAGCAGGCTACTCTCTGGCATGAACCAGACACGGCGCAGTTGCGCCGATTTATAACTGAGGCGCAGCGCAGCTGTGCTGGCACCCTGAACCAGATTCTAATTTTCTGCTAGAGGCTGTTATGTGCTAGAATGTTAACACTACTTTGACGAACATGAGAACATGATTGACATGCCTATATGAGTACGTTAATTTAATGAAAGCATGTTTTATTAAGATTTCATGCATGAATGATAAAGTTATAGTTTTGAAAATGAACTTAAGATTTTATAATCAAATTTTGACGTATATGAACCATATTAATATTCTGACTTTTGAGACACATTACTATGACCTAGAAACACATGAAATGCATGTTAACTTGCGTATATAAGTTTTATAATGTAATATGAACATGCAAACCTCACTAGTGCACATTCCTAACAGAAATGGAAGTTTTGAAAACAAACTTTAACATGCTATAACCATTTTGATATTCTGACCTTGCGAGCATAGTAGTATAGTTTAGAAATGCATGAATAACCCGTTAACTTGTGTTTATATGATTTGTAATGAAGCATGAACATGTTGGACTAATTAGTGAACATTACTAATCAAAATACAAGCTTTGCACGTGAGCATTGATATGTTACATTGAGATTTAAATTCTGAAATTTATGGACGTGTTTGATAGTACTCTTAACCTCATTAATGTCATACATGTGTATATATCATGATTAGGTGTCGTGAAACCAAGTTTAGCGTAAACGAAGCATGCTTTCAAACTAATAGCAATGATAGTCACATGTATGCGATATGAATATTCATGAGTATGCCTAATACAAGTTATATGAATACCTTATATGTTTAAAAAGCAAGCATGTTAGACTTTGTGATTTTCATGACCTTAAATGACCGTAAGTTGTCAAAAGTGTTAACTTAGAACCAAATCATGAAAGAGATAACTTAGATGGACTTGGGAAGCATGCAAGACTCTTTAATATGCATATATGTTATGTGATATCATATGTTGATACTTGAATTCGATCTTTCACGGTTAACTTATAATAATGTTATAACTTGTTAAAAAGAGTATGCTTGCTATTCGTTGTGATCTTATGTGATAATGATGATATGTAAACTTGATTAACCCGAAAAGAGGAACCTTAAGAATAAAAGAAAATGTAAGTAATGTCAATCTAAAGTCGCGAAGTGATATAGTACTATGTGTGATATATAACGGTATAGTAAGATTGAAGACTAACTTATATGTTGATTGCATGAATGAGATAAAGTATAATGTTAAACTGTATGACTAATGAATATCCTATACGCATAACTATATTACGATAAGTATTCGAAAAGTGTTGATTTACTTAACGAGGATAAACTACGCTTAAGGCAAGTATCCTAGACCCTTGAATTACTTTAGTCAACAGATATTGTAAGCAAGTATCTAAACCTTATCTCTTTGAATGCAAGTTTCCTTAAATCGTCCTTGTATTATTTATTGCAAGTATCATATCCTTGTCTTTACTTTATTCAAGGAACATTGTAAGCAAGTTCCTAACCCTACTCTTTATTGAGCGTTTATTAAGCTTGTGCTATTATTGTCGTACAAGTAAACTTTTGGAATTTTCGATTCATGTATTATAACTATATAGTTCATAGATAAGATAAAAGTCGATTTATATTCTTCGAACTTTAAATCACGAGATTGAACTTATAATTATTGTGATCTATGCCATTTGATTCGGCTAGACTTATATTGTTGAAAAGTGACCCAAACCAATTGATTGGTGCGGGATCATGTGATTGACTGAGATGAACAACCTTCTTTGAGGGGAAATTATATTTGTCGAGAGACCGACGTGCACACTTTAGTACGATTGAACGATATGCATACCGTAGGGTACTTTAGGCTGATCACCTATTGTACTTGTTTTGTTGGATTATCAGTATATTACTGCTAATT
The DNA here is from genome assembly GCA_020205555.1 of Panax stipuleanatus. Taxonomy (NCBI): domain Eukaryota; kingdom Viridiplantae; phylum Streptophyta; class Magnoliopsida; order Apiales; family Araliaceae; genus Panax; species Panax stipuleanatus. Next base: position 80,535,971 of record CM035124.1, on the reverse strand, counting down.
CTAGTAAGAGTTCATAGTCCTTAGTGACTGCTCAGTATTCAGTTATCTTCAAATCTTAAACTGATTTAGTATTGAATCATATTGATATTATTCTGTCCTTAGCGACTAGTTATTGAGAACTATTGATATTCTTGCTATTCTTGAACTATCATACCTTGCTATATCCCTTTTTGAGATTTGAGAACTATATTACTCACACTTATTGTTATATTAAAAGAACTTGTGAGTTAATAGTTACCGTACAATTCAATCCTTCCATCATACAATGTCCCAATTAAATATAAGACATGAATTTACTGTTAAGACTTATTTTATTTAATTATATGTATTTCGATTAGAAAATGCACAACTCTAAATAATTCAAATTAGAAACTAATTTCTAATTTCAATCTTCCTTGGCCAAGGACTACTGGGTTGTCATTTAAAGAATCACATAGGACATATCTCTTCTTTTACTAGAAGTGGTAGGTTCTTTATTGATCATTCATTATCTCCATATGTAACTCATTATACCTAAGCATACCCTTTGATATACCTGAGGGTCTTAAGGAATAAGTCAAAGTATAATTCATTACACACAAGATACTATGATGATCTCAAGTCCAACTGTTGATTTACTTAAGAAGGATAAACTATGCTTAAGGCAAGTATCCTAGACCCTTGCATTACTTTATTCAACGGATATTGTAAGCAAGTATTTAAACCTTATCTCTTTGAATGCAAGTTTCCTTAAACCGTCCTTGTATTATTAATTGCAAGTATCCTATCCTTGTGTTTACTTTATTCAACGAACGTTGTAAGCAAGTTCCTAACCCTACTCTTTATTGAGCGTTTATTAAGCTTGTGCTATTATTGTCATACAAGTAAACTTATGGAATTTGCGATTCATGTATTATAACTATATACTTCATAGATAAGATAAAAGTCAATTTATATTCTTCGAACATTAAATCTCGAGATTGAACTTATAGTTATTGTGATCTATGCCATTTGATTCGGCTAGACTTATATTGTTGAAAAGCGACCCAAACCAATTGATTGGTGCTGGATTATGTGATTGACTGAGATGAACAACCTTCTTTGAAGGGAAATTGATAAGGATGAAATATGTTATATTTTTATCTCTTAATACTTATTCTTTTATAATTATTTGGTACCTAAATATATTCAATTATATTTATATTTGTTATTTTAGGTACAATTGGGCCAAGGTGGAAGACGGATTGAGCAGCTTATGCAAGCTAGGTGGCCCACGAATTGAAGAGTGCAAAATAAGAATCCATGCAAAACAATTAAGCTGCTCACGAAATTAGCCCATATGAAGTTAAGCAGCTGGCGAATTGGATTGTCAGCACATGTGGGGGCCACGCCTTTGACATTACAAATTGAAGAAGGATTACTCCTAGCAGCTTACTCCTTTTCCTTTTCTTTTTCATGCAAGTCATATGCACACGTGGGCCATGGTCTTGCATTGCAAAGGATTACAAATATATTGAAAAGCAACAAGCAGCATCACGTGCCAAGTAAAGTAATTAAGGGAATGGGATCACAAAATTATAAGAAATTGAGCAAGCTGGGCAGTAGAAATTGCCGCCACAGCGGCTCGGTCAACAAAAAATTACCCGCCCTAGCGGGTAGGCGCGGTCAGCAGCAGTTTTCCTTCGTAGACTTGGACTTAGAATTAAGAAAAGGGAGCAGCAGCTAGGGTATAGATAATGGGAGCTAACTATTTCATTAATATAAAAAATAAGGACACCTTGATATATCTCAGATCTTAGTTTTCATTCAATAAAAAATACTTTTTCTCTTAATTCTTTGGTTTTTCTATGGCTATGGATAGCTAATTTATTGTTCTTGGATTAAGGAGACGAAAGCCTTGGAATATTACACTGTGAGATCTATTTAATTTTAATTGTTCAATTATTATTTTGAGTAATGTTTATTCTTCTGTGCTTGAATTATATGATTATGTTGTTTAATTGCTAGGTGCACACTAGTTTATTATTCATTAAAATCTACTGCTAAATTAGATATCGAATCCGTAATTGTTTGGTCACTCTAATTTGCGAAGAAACTAAGATTAATAATTGACTACAGATCACGAGATTATTATATCTTAGGGAGAATATCCAACTAAATTAAATGCAACCGCTTGTGCTTGTGTTATTTAGCTTCATCTGTTTTTCTAATTCTTAAAGCTTCTACTAGATTAAACTTTTAGCGCTTGTCTGAAGTTGTTTAGTAGTTAGGGTTATTTAGATCGCTTGTTTCTATCTAACTAAAATTAAGGAAAGACATGGAAGTGATTCTAACGATGAATATTCAAAGTATTAATTGTGTATGCTTGAGTCAATGATCAGTGTATGTTTCTATGGTGAAAGTTGACTTAACCCAAGGTTTGTTCTCTTGATTTAATTCGTTACAATATTTTACACATTAGTTTATTTTAATTAATTAACAATAATCAAAAATCCCCCTCTTTTGGAATAAAAAGTATATAAAAATAGATTAATCAGTCTCTGTGGGATCGACTCTTACTTGCACTACTATATAATTATCGTTCGCAGTAAGGTTTATTTTTGGTTGTCTACGACAGTACACCAAATTTTGGCGCCGTTGCCGGGGACTAATTTTAGTCTATATTTATTTTTTTGTAAACCTTTTAATTTTATTTTATTTTATTTAATTTTTTAGTAATTTTTATTCCCTTGATTGTTTATGCCCAAAACTCGATCTACTAATTCAAGGTGATTTAAAGTTTGATTCCGAGATAGAGAGAACTTTTCGCAGATTAAGGAAGGAAGCTCGGGAAATTCGTGAAGAAAAGGAAGCCATGGCAGCAAATCGAACCCTGAAAGAGCTTTCGGCTCCTGATTTGAACCAACAACCCTTATGCATAACTTTCCCTAATCTTGATACTAACACTCATTTTGAATTGAAATCTGGACTGATACATCTTCTGCCTTCTTTTCATGGTTTGGCATGTGAAGATCCCCACAAACACTTGAAGGAATTCCATGTGGTATGTACGAGTATGAAGCCTACCGGAGTAACTGAAGAACAGATCAAGCTAAGAGCCTTCCCATTTTCTCTGAAAGATTCAGCTAAGGATTGGCTTTACTATTTACCCTCCGGAAGTATCACCACATGGGAAGAGATCAAAGGACTCTTTTTAGAGAAATATTTCCCAGCTTCAAGGGCGGCCAACATACGAAAGTCAATTTGTGGTGTGAGGCAGAACAACGGAGAATCCCTACATGAGTATTGGGAACGTTTCAAAAGATTGTGTACTAGTTGCCCTCATCACCAAATCAGTGATCAGCTTCTCATCCAATATTTCTACGAAGGTCTCAGATGTACAGACAGAAGTATGATTGACGCTACTAGTGGCGGAGCAATGGTGGATAAGACCCCCGTAGGCTGCAAGAAATCTAATTGCAAATATGGCAGCCAACTTTCAACAATTTGGCACTAGACTTGATTCTGCACCTAGGAATGTTAGTGAGGTACAAATTTCTTCTATTGAACAACAAATTGCGAGTTTAACTGCTCTTGTTCGTCAAATGGGTGCAAGTAACACACAACAGGTAAAAGCTTGCGGGATTTGTGCGGTAGTAGGACATCCGACAGATGCATGCCCAACTCTTCAAGAGGAATCCGTTGAGCAGGCAAATGCAAGCAGGAGGATTTCCTGGCCAACCACAACGGAATCATGATCCCTACTCGAATACATATAATCCTGGATGGAGGGATCATCCTAACTTTAGCTACGGGAATCCACAAGCAAGTCAACCCGCACATCAAACTTTTCCAAATCAGCAGCAGTACAAACTATCGTATCTCAATAAACAACAATAGGGCCAATCTTCGACCCCTAGTATGTCTTTAGAAGATATTGTTAAAACACTTGCCACTAACACTTTAAATTTTCAACAGGAAACGAGGGCAAGTATTCAGAATTTAGGTACACAAGTAGGACAAATGGCAACTGCAATTAGTCGATTGGAAGCGCAAAGCTCTGGAAAATTACCCTCTCAAACAGTGGTGAATCCAAAAGAAAATGTAAGTGCAATCACTTTGAGGAATGGTAAGGAGATATTAGTTCCAGAAAAGACAGTGGCTACACCACAAGAGCAAGACAATGCAGATAAGGAAAAAGAAGAAGCAGACAGCAGTGTTCTGAATAACAAGGATGAGCCAAAGCGTAAATTTCCTCCTCTCTCTGAATATAAACCGGTACCTCCTTTCCCTCTTGCTTTAACAGAAAATAGGAAATACGAGAAAAATTCAGATTTGTATGAAACTTTTCGTAAATGCGAGGTAAATATTCCATTGTTAGATGCTATTAAACAAGTACCTCGTTATGCTAAATTTATGAAAGAATTATGTACACATAAGAGGAAACAGGAAATGAAAAAATATGAAAAGGTAAGGGTAGGGGAAAATGTTTCAGCAGTCATTCAAAGAAAGCTACCTACTAAGTGCCAAGATCCGGGTATGTTCACTATTCTGTGCACGATAGGTAGCACGAGAATTGAAAAAGCCATGTTAGACTTAGGAGCCTGGATAAATGTTATGCCATATTCTATATATGCTAATCTATCACTTGAACCTTTGAATAAAACTTGTATTGTAATACAGCTGGCTAACAGATCTAATGTTTATCCCAAAGGTGTAGTTGGTGATGTCCTTGTGCAAGTCAATAATTTGATCTTTCCTACTAATTTTTATGTGCTTGATATGGAAAACGGTGACCAAAATGCTCCTATTTTGTTAGGAAGACCATTTTTAAAGACATCAAAGACTAAAATAGATGTTCATAGTGGTACACTTTCAATGGAATTTGATGGCGAAAGTGTTAAATTTAATATTTATGATGCCATGCAATACCCCACTGATGATAAATCTGTTTATTCAATTGATGTGATTGACCCTTTAGCACAGGAAATTTCTGAACTTGATGGTAAGGATAAATTGGAAAGTGCGAATTTGAAATTGAACACCGAGTTGCAAGCAACTGTAACAACTCTGTTTGACGATCCGAAAATAGGTAACAAATTTTATGATAAAGTGCCGATTTCTAACGAGAAGTCTTTACCCTCTGTTTTGCAGGCACAAATTCCGGATTTGAAGCCTCTTCCTAGGCGATTAAATATTTCTATGAGGGTTCCCGAGAAAAAAAGGTGGAAAATGTGGACCTTGAAGGATCCGGTCTATACTAACAAAGAAAGCGTTGGGTCGAGCCAACGACCATAAACAAAGGCGCTGCATGGGAGGCAACCCATAGGGGAATATCTCTTTACTTTTCTTTGCATTTTAGTTTACATTGGGGACAATGTAAGTTTTAAGTGTGGGGGAAGGATTTAGGATACTTATTATTTTTATTATTATTTACGATATTTTTCAAAAAATATTATTTTTTATTTTTTTTGAATTTTGTTGGTATATTCACTGCAAACCCTCACGAGACAAAACTCGTCCACTTGGGGTGACCTTGCGGTTTAAAGGCTTGTTGCACCTACTAAGTGCAATCGTATTTCCTACGAAAATGGAGTAGTTTTAGGATATGTCACTTGAGTAATAAGTTAAATTTTATCTTGATTTTTGACCAATGATAAAAATCTTGATTTCTTTGTGATAACTTCTGGGAGGACTGAAAGACATTGGATAATCTAAATTCAGGTTTTCTTTATTGATCACTACTTTATTTGAGACCCTTCACTATTAAGCACATATCCATTTGTTCAAACTAGTCTTGACTTGGAAGGAATTTATCGGATTAACTGTCTAGGTAAGAAAATTTGAACTCTCTCAATTTTTTGATCACAACTCAAAGTTGATATGGTGTACTGTTTAAGAAAAGGGAAATGATTTAGGCAAATTTTGCAAGATTGAATGGAAAAAAAAAATTAAAAGAGAAAAGAAATGATTCATGTGGTGGGATGAGATGGAGCGTAAAACGCACTCACCCATAAACACGTGGCATGCGAGATGGAGCGTAAAACGCACTCGCAGGTAAGATGGAGCATAAAATGCACTTACCAAAGAAAAAAAAAGATAAGACAGAAAGAAAAGCCTTTTGATCCTTTAATTTTATCTGCTGGTGTTAACTGAGACTTGTGTGAAAACAAGTGGTTGAGTTTATCTTTTTCCTTTAAGGCTTCAATTTTATAAATTTTTCTAGAGTCTGATTGGTTTGATGCAGGTGGATTCACACACGCACAAAGGGTTGAGAGTAAAGTAAGGTTAATAAGTAAAGTTAGGTTTCGGATGATACATTATTTTGAAGTTCCCTAGAGTTATTGTATTGAATCTTTGAGGTCAAGGTTGAAATTCGTATTAATTCGTGGCTCAAGTTTGACGTATCTGTTTAGTTGAATTTTTTTTTTGTGTTATAGTTTAGTTTTATTTTGCCCGAGGACGAGCAAAAGATAAGTGTGGAGGAATTTGACAAGGATGAAATATGTTATATTTTTATCCCTTAATACTTATTCTTTTATAATTATTTGGTACCTAAATATATTCATTATATTTATATTTGTTATTTTAGGTACAATTGGGCCAAGGTGGACAACGGATTGAGCAGCTTATGCAAGCTAGGTGGGCCACGAATTGAAGAGTGCAAAATAAGAATCCATGCAAAACAATTAAGCTGCTCACGAAATTAGCCCATATGAAGTTAAGCAGCTGGCGAATTGGATTGTCAGCACATGTGGGAGCCACGCCTTTGACATTACAAATTGAAGAAGGATTACTCCTAGCAGCTTACTCCTATTCCTTTTCTTTTTCATGCAAGTCATCTGCACACGTGGGCCATGGTCTTGCATTGCAAAGGATTACAAATATATTGAATAGCAACAAGCAGCTCACGTGCCAAGTAAAGTAATTAAGGGAATGGGTCACGAAATTATAAGAAATTGAGCAAGCTGGACAGTAGAAATTGCCGCCCCAGCGGCTCGGTCAACAAAAAATTACCCGCCCTAGCGGGTAGGCGCGGTCAGCAGCAGTTTTCCATCGTAGACTTGAACTTAGAATTAAGAAAAGGGAGCAGCAGCTAGGGTATAGATAATGGGAGCTGCTATTTCAATAATATAAAAATAAGGACACCTTGATATATCTCAGATCTTAGTTTTCATTCAATAAAAATTACTTTTTCTCTTAATTCTTGGTTTTTCTATGGCTATGGATAGCTAATTTATTGTTCTTGGATTAAGGAGACGGAAGCCTTGAAATATTACACTGTGAGATCTATTTAATTTTAATTGTTCAATTATTATTTTGAGTATTGTTTATTCTTCTGTGCTTGAATTATATGATTGATTTGTTTAATTGCTAGGTGCACACTAGTTTATTATTCATTAAAATCTACTGCTAAATTATATATCGAATCCGTAGTTGTTTGGTCACTCTAATTTGCAAAGCAACTAAGATTAATAATTGACTGCAGATCACGAGATTATTATATCTTAGGGAGAATATCCAACTAAAATAAATGCAACCGCTTGTGCTTGTGTTGTTTAGCTTCATCGGTTTTTCTAATTCTTAAAGCTTCTACTAGATTAAACTTTTAGCGCTTGTCTGAAGTTGTTTAGTAGTTAGGGTTATTTAGATCGCTTGTTTCTATCTAACTAAAATTAAGGAAAGACATGGAAGTGATTCTAACGATGAATATTCAAAGTATTGATCGTGTATGCTTGAGTCAATGATCAGTGTATGTTTCTAAGGTGAAAGTTGACTTAACCCAAGGTTTGTTCCCTTGATTTAATTCGTTAGAATATTTTACACATTAGTTTATTTTAATTAATTAACAATAATCAAAAATCCCCCTCTTTTGGAATAAAAAGTATATAAAAATAGATTAATCAGTCTCTGTGGGATCGACTCTTACTTGCACTACTATATAATTATCGTTCGCAGTAAGGTTTATTTTTGGTTGTCTGCGACAGTACACCAAATTTTGAACTACTCTCTCAATTGTTTGATCACAACTCAAAGTTGATATGGTGTACTGTTTAAGAAAAGGGAAATGATTTAGGAAAATTTTGCAAGATTGAATGGAAAAAAAAATTAAAAGAGAAAAGAAATGATTCATGTGGTGGGATGAGATGGAGCGTAAAACGCACTCACCCATAAACACGTTGCATGCGAGATGGAGCGTAAAACGCACTCGCAGGTAAGATGGAGCATAAAATGCACTTACCAAAGAAAAAAAAAGATAAGACAGAAAGAAAAGCCTTTTGATCCTTTAATTTTATCTGCTGGTGTTAACTGAGACTTGTGTGAAAACAAGTGGTTGAGTTTATCTTTTTCCTTTAAGGCTTCAATTTTATAAATTTTTCTGGAGTCTGATTGGTTTGATGCAGGTGGATTCACACACGCACAAAGGGTTGAGAGTAAAGTAAGGTTGATAAGTAAAGTTAGGTTTCGGATGATACATTATTTTGAAGTTCCCCAGAGTTATTGTTTTGAATCTTTGAGGTCATGGTTGAAATTCGTATTAATTCGTGGCTCAAGTTTGACGTATCTGTTTAGTTGAATTTTTTTTGTGTTATAGTTTAGTTTTATTTTGCCCGAGGACGAGCAAAAGATAAGTGTGGAGGAATTTGACAAGGATGAAATATGTTATATTTTTATCCCTTAATACTTATTCTTTTATAATTATTTGGTACCTAAATATATTCATTATATTTATATTTGTTATTTTAGGTACAATTGGGCCAAGGTGGACAACCGATTGAGCAGCTTATGCAAGCTAGGTGGGCCACGAATTGAAGAGTGCAAAATAAGAATCCATGCAAAACAATTAAGCTGCCCACGAAATTAGCCCATATTAAGTTAAGCAGCTGGCGAATTGGATTGTCAGCACATGTGGGAGCCACGCGTTTGACATTACAAATTGAAGAAGGATTACTCCTAGCAGCTTACTCCTATTCCTTTTCTTTTTCATGCAAGTCATCTGCACACGTGGGCCATGGTCTTGCATTGCAAAGGATTACAAATATATTGAATAGCAACAAGCAGCTCACGTGCCAAGTAAAGTAATTAAGGGAATGGGTCACGAAATTATAAGAAATTGAGCAAGCTGGACAGTAGAAATTGCCGCCCCAGCGGCTCGGTCAACAAAAAATTACCCGCCCTAGCGGGTAGGCGCGGTCAGCAGCAGTTTTCCATCGTAGACTTGAACTTAGAATTAAGAAAAGGGAGCAGCAGCTAGGGTATAGATAATGGGAGCTGCTATTTCAATAATATAAAAAATAAGGACACCTTGATATATCTCAGATCTTAGTTTTCATTCAATAAAAATTACTTTTTCTCTTAATTCTTTGGTTTTTCTATGGCTATGGATAGCTAATTTATTGTTCTTGGATTAAGGAGACGGAAGCCTTGAAATATTACACTGTGAGATCTATTTAATTTTAATTGTTCAATTATTATTTTGAGTATTGTTTATTCTTCTGTGCTTGAATTATATGATTGATTTGTTTAATTGCTAGGTGCACACTAGTTTATTATTCATTAAAATCTACTGCTAAATTATATATCGAATCCGTAGTTGTTTGGTCACTCTAATTTGCAAAGCAACTAAGATTAATAATTGACTGCAGATCACGAGATTATTATATCTTAGGGAGAATATCCAACTAAAATAAATGCAACCGCTTGTGCTTGTGTTGTTTAGCTTCATCGGTTTTTCTAATTCTTAAAGCTTCTACTAGATTAAACTTTTAGCGCTTGTCTGAAGTTGTTTAGTAGTTAGGGTTATTTAGATCGCTTGTTTCTATCTAACTAAAATTAAGGAAAGACATGGAAGTGATTCTAACGATGAATATTCAAAGTATTGATCGTGTATGCTTGAGTCAATGATCAGTGTATGTTTCTAAGGTGAAAGTTGACTTAACCCAAGGTTTGTTCCCTTGATTTAATTCGTTAGAATATTTTACACATTAGTTTATTTTAATTAATTAACAATAATCAAAAATCCCCCTCTTTTGGAATAAAAAGTATATAAAAATAGATTAATCAGTCTCTGTGGGATCGACTCTTACTTGCACTACTATATAATTATCGTTCACAGTAAGGTTTATTTTTGGTTGTCTGCGACAGTACACCAAATTTTGAACTACTCTCTCAATTGTTTGATCACAACTCAAAGTTGATATGGTGTACTGTTTAAGAAAAGGGAAATGATTTAGGAAAATTTTGCAAGATTGAATGGAAAAAAAATTAAAAGAGAAAAGAAATGATTCATGTGGTGGGATGAGATGGAGCGTAAAACGCACTCACCCATAAACACGTTGCATGCGAGATGGAGCGTAAAACGCACTCGCAGGTAAGATGGAGCATAAAATGCACTTACCAAAGAAAAAAAAAGATAAGACAGAAAGAAAAGCCTTTTGATCCTTTAATTTTATCTGCTGGTGTTAACTGAGACTTGTGTGAAAACAAGTGGTTGAGTTTATCTTTTTCCTTTAAGGCTTCAATTTTATAAATTTTTCTGGAGTCTGATTGGTTTGATGCAGGTGGATTCACACACGCACAAAGGGTTGAGAGTAAAGTAAGGTTGATAAGTAAAGTTAGGTTTCGGATGATACATTATTTTGAAGTTCCCCAGAGTTATTGCTTTGAATCTTTGAGGTCATGGTTGAAATTCGTATTAATTCGTGGCTCAAGTTTGACGTATCTGTTTAGTTGAATTTTTTTTGTGTTATAGTTTAGTTTTATTTTGCCCGAGGACGAGCAAAAGATAAGTGTGGGGGAATTTGATAAGGATGAAATATGTTATATTTTTATCCCTTAATACTTATTCTTTTATAATTATTTGGTACCTAAATATATTCATTATATTTATATTTGTTATTTTAGGTACAATTGGGCCAAGGTGGAAAACGGATTGAGCAGCTTATGCAAGCTAGGTGGGCCACGAATTGAAGAGTGCAAAATAAGAATCCATGCAAAACAATTAAGCTGCTCACGAAATTAGCCCATATGTAGTTAAGCAGCTGGCGAATTGGATTGTCAGCACATGTGGGAGCCACGCCTTTGACATTACAAATTGAAGAAGGATTACTCCTAGCAGCTTACTCCTATTCCTTTTCTTTTTCATGCAAGTCATCTGCACACGTGGGCTATGGTCTTGCATTGCAAAGGATTACAAATATATTGAATAGCAACAAGCAGCTCACGTGCCAAGTAAAGTAATTAAGGGAATGGGTCACGAAATTATAAGAAATTGAGCAAGCTGGACAGTAGAAATTGCCGCCCCAGCGGCTCGGTCAACAAAAAATTACCCGCCCTAGCGGGTAGGCGCGGTCAGCAGCAGTTTTCCATCGTAGACTTGGACTTAGAATTAAGAAAAGGGAGCAGCAGCTAGGGTATAGATAATGGGAGATGCTATTTCATTAATATAAAAAATAAGAACACCTTGATATATCTCAGATCTTAGTTTTCATTCAAAAAAAATTACTTTTTCTCTTAATTCTTTGGTTTTTCTATGGCTATGGATAGCTAATTTATTGTTCTTGGATTAAGGAGACGGAAGCCTTGAAATATTACACTGTGAGATCTATTTAATTTTAATTATTTAATTATTATTTTGAGTATTGTTTATTCTTCTGTGCTTGAATTATATGATTGATTTGTTTAATTGCTAGGTGCACACTAGTTTATTATTCATTAAAATCTACTGCTAAATTAGATATCGAATCCGTAATTGTTTGGTCACTCTAATTTGCAAAGCAACTAAGATTAATAATTGACTGCAGATCACGAGATTATTATATCTTAGGGAGAATATCCAACTAAAATAAATGCAACCGCTTGTGCTTGTGTTGTTTAGCTTCATCGGTTTTTCTAATTCTTAAAGCTTCTACTAGATTAAACTTTTAGCGCTTGTCTGAAGTTGTTTAGTAGTTAGGGTTATTTAGATCGCTTGTTTCTATCTAACTAAAATTAAGGAAAGACATGGAAGTGATTCTAACGATGAATATTCAAAGTATTGATCGTGTATGCTTGAGTCAATGATCAGTGTATGTTTCTAAGGTGAAAGTTGACTTAACCCAAGGTTTGTTCCCTTGATTTAATTCGTTAGAATATTTTACACATTAGTTTATTTTAATTAATTAACAATAATCAAAAATCCCCCTCTTTTGGAATAAAAAGTATATAAAAATAGATTAATCAGTCTCTGTGGGATCGACTCTTACTTGCACTACTATATAATTATCGTTCGCAGTAAGGTTTATTTTTGGTTGTCTGCGACAGTACACCAAATTTTGAACTACTCTCTCAATTGTTTGATCACAACTCAAAGTTGATATGGTGTACTGTTTAAGAAAAGGGAAATGATTTAGGCAAATTTTGCAAGATTGAATGGAAAAAAAAATTAAAAGAGAAAAGAAATGATTCATGTGGTGGGATGAGATGGAGCGTAAAACGCACTCACCCATAAACACGTTGCATGCGAGATGGAGCGTAAAACGCACTCGCAGGTAAGATGGAGCATAAAATGCACTTACCAAAGAAAAAAAAAGATAAGACAGAAAGAAAAGCCTTTTGATCCTTTAATTTTATCTGCTGGTGTTAACTGAGACTTGTGTGAAAACAAGTGGTTGAGTTTATCTTTTTCCTTTAAGGCTTCAATTTTATAAATTTTTCTGGAGTCTGATTGGTTTGATGCAGGTGGATTCACACACGCACAAAGGGTTGAGAGTAAAGTAAGGTTGATAAGTAAAGTTAGGTTTCGGATGATACATTATTTTGAAGTTCCCAGAGTTATTGCTTTGAATCTTTGAGGTCATGGTTGAAATTCGTATTAATTCGTGGCTCAAGTTTGACGTATCTGTTTAGTTGAATTTTTTTTGTGTTATAGTTTAGTTTTATTTTGCCCGAGGACGAGCAAAAGATAAGTGTGGGGGAATTTGATAAGGATGAAATATGTTATATTTTTATCCCTTAATACTTATTCTTTTATAATTATTTGGTACCTAAATATATTCATTATATTTATATTTGTTATTTTAGGTACAATTGGGCCAAGGTGGAAAACGGATTGAGCAGCTTATGCAAGCTAGGTGGGCCACGAATTGAAGAGTGCAAAATAAGAATCCATGCAAAACAATTAAGCTGCTCACGAAATTAGCCCATATGAAGTTAAGCAGCTGGCGAATTGGATTGTCAGCACATGTGGGAGCCACGCCTTTGACATTACAAATTGAAGAAGGATTACTCCTAGCAGCTTACTCCTATTCCTTTTCTTTTTCATGCAAGTCATCTGCACACGTGGGCCATGGTCTTGCATTGCAAAGGATTACAAATATATTGAAAAGCAACAAGCAGCTCACGTGCCAAGTAAAGTAATTAAGGGAATGGGTCACGAAATTATAAGAAATTGAGCAAGCTGGACAGTAGAAATTGCCGCCCCAGCGGCTCGGTCAACAAAAAATTACCCGCCCTAGCGGGTAGGCGCGGTCAGCAGCAGTTTTCCTTCGTAGACTTGGACTTAGAATTAAGAAAAGGGAGCAGCAGCTAGGGTATAGATAATGGGAGCTGCTATTTCATTAATATGAAAAAAAGGACACCTTGATATATCTCAGATCTTAGTTTTCATTCAATAAAAATTACTTTTTCTCTTAATTCTTTGGTTTTTCTATGGCTATGGATAGCTAATTTATTGTTCTTGGATTAAGGAGACGGAAGCCTTGAAATATTACACTGTGAGATCTATTTAATTTTAATTGTTCAATTATTATTTTTAGTATTGTTTATTCTTCTGTGCTTGAATTATATGATTGATTTGTTTAATTGCTAGGTGCACACTAGTTTATTATTCATTAAAATCAACTGCTAAATTAGATATCGAATCCGTAATTGTTTGGTTACTCTAATTTGCAAAGAAACTAAGATTAATAATTGACTGCAGATCACGAGATTATTATATCTTAGGGAGAATATCCAACTAAAAATAAATGCAACCGCTTGTGCTTGTGTTGTTTAGCTTCATCGGTTTTTCTAATTCTTAAAGCTTCTACTAGATTAAACTTTTAGCGCTTGTCTGAAGTTGTTTAGTAGTTAGGGTTATTTAGATCGCTTGTTTCTATCTAACTAAAATTAAGGAAAGACATGGAAGTGATTCTAACGATGAATATTCAAAGTATTGATCGTGTATGCTTGAGTCAATGATCAGTGTATGTTTCTAAGGTGAAAGTTGACTTAACCCAAGGTTTGTTCTCTTGATTTAATTCGTTACAATATTTTACACATTAGTTTATTTTAATTAATTAACAATAATCAAAAATCCCCCTCTTTTGGAATAAAAAGTATATAAAAATAGATTAATCAGTCTCTGTGGGATCGACTCTTACTTGCACTACTATATAATTATCGTTCGCAGTAAGGTTTATTTTTGGTTGTCTGCGACAGTACACCAAATTTTGAACTACTCTCTCAATTGTTTGATCACAACTCAAAGTTGATATGGTGTACTGTTTAAGAAAAGGGAAATGATTTAGGCAAATTTTGCAAGATTGAATGGAAAAAAAAATTAAAAGAGAAAAGAAATGATTCATGTGGTGGGATGAGATGGAGCGTAAAACGCACTCACCCATAAACACGTGGCATGCGAGATGGAGCGTAAAACGCACTCGCAGGTAAGATGGAGCATAAAATGCACTTACCAAAGAAAAAAAAAGATAAGACAGAAAGAAAAGCCTTTTGATCCTTTAATTTTATCTGCTGGTGTTAACTGAGACTTGTGTGAAAACAAGTGGTTGAGTTTATCTTTTTCCTTTAAGGCTTCAATTTTATAAATTTTTCTGGAGTCTGATTGGTTTGATGCAGGTGGATTCACACACGCACAAAGGGTTGAGAGTAAAGTAAGGTTGATAAGTAAAGTTAGGTTTCGGATGATACATTATTTTGAAGTTCCCCAGAGTTATTGCTTTGAATCTTTGAGGTCAAGGTTGAAATTCGTATTAATTCGTGGCTCAAGTTTGACGTATCTGTTTAGTTGAATTTTTTTTGTGTTATAGTTTAGTTTTATTTTGCCCGAGGACGAGCAAAAGATAAGTGTGGGGGAATTTGATAAGGATGAAATATGTTATATTTTTATCCCTTAATACTTATTCTTTTATAATTATTTGGTACCTAAATATATTCATTATATTTATATTTGTTATTTTAGGTACAATTGGGCCAAGGTGGAAAACGGATTGAGCAGCTTATGCAAGCTAGGTGGGCCACGAATTGAAGAGTGCAAAATAAGAATCCATGCAAAACAATTAAGCTGCTCACGAAATTAGCCCATATGAAGTTAAGCAGCTGGCGAATTGGATTGTCAGCACATGTGGGAGCCACGCCTTTGACATTACAAATTGAAGAAGGATTACTCCTAGCAGCTTACTCCTATTCCTTTTCTTTTTCATGCAAGTCATCTGCACACGTGGGCCATGGTCTTGCATTGCAAAGGATTACAAATATATTGAAAAGCAACAAGCAGCTCACGTGCCAAGTAAAGTAATTAAGGGAATGGGTCACGAAATTATAAGAAATTGAGCAAGCTGGACAGTAGAAATTGCCGCCCCAGCGGCTCGGTCAACAAAAAATTACCCGCCCTAGCGGGTAGGCGCGGTCAGCAGCAGTTTTCCTTCGTAGACTTGGACTTAGAATTAAGAAAAGGGAGCAGCAGCTAGGGTATAGATAATGGGAGATGCTATTTCATTAATATAAAAAATAAGGACACCTTGATATATCTCAGATCTTAGTTTTCATTCAATAAAAAATTACTTTTTCTCTTAATTCTTTGGTTTTTCTATGGCTATGGATAGCTAATTTATTGTTCTTGGATTAAGGAGACGGAAGCCTTGAAATATTACACTGTGAGATCTATTTAATTTTAATTGTTAATTATTATTTTGAGTATTGTTTATTCTTCTGTGCTTGAATTATATGATTGATTTGTTTAATTGCTAGGTGCACACTAGTTTATTATTCATTAAAATCTACTGCTAAATTAGATATCGAATCCGTAATTGTTTGGTCACTCTAATTTGCAAAGCAACTAAGATTAATAATTGACTGCAGATCACGAGATTATTATATCTTAGGGAGAATATCCAACTAAAATAAATGCAACCGCTTGTGCTTGTGTTGTTTAGCTTCATCGGTTTTTCTAATTCTTAAAGCTTCTACTAGATTAAACTTTTAGCGCTTGTCTGAAGTTGTTTAGTAGTTAGGGTTATTTAGATCGCTTGTTTCTATCTAACTAAAATTAAGGAAAGACATGGAAGTGATTCTAACGATGAATATTCAAAGTATTGATCGTGTATGCTTGAGTCAATGATCAGTGTATGTTTCTAAGGTGAAAGTTGACTTAACCCAAGGTTTGTTCTCTTGATTTAATTCGTTACAATATTTTACACATTAGTTTATTTTAATTAATTAACAATAATCAAAAATCCCCCTCTTTTGGAATAAAAAGTATATAAAAATAGATTAATCAGTCTCTGTGGGATCGACTCTTACTTGCACTACTATATAATTATCGTTCGCAGTAAGGTTTATTTTTGGTTGTCTGCGACAGTACACCAAATTTTGAACTACTCTCTCAATTGTTTGATCACAACTCAAAGTTGATATGGTGTACTGTTTAAGAAAAGGGAAATGATTTAGGCAAATTTTGCAAGATTGAATGGAAAAAAAAATTAAAAGAGAAAAGAAATGATTCATGTGGTGGGATGAGATGGAGCGTAAAACGCACTCACCCATAAACACGTTGCATGCGAGATGGAGCGTAAAACGCACTCGCAGGTAAGATGGAGCATAAAATGCACTTACCAAAGAAAAAAAAAGATAAGACAGAAAGAAAAGCCTTTTGATCCTTTAATTTTATCTGCTGGTGTTAACTGAGACTTGTGTGAAAACAAGTGGTTGAGTTTATCTTTTTCCTTTAAGGCTTCAATTTTATAAATTTTTCTGGAGTCTGATTGGTTTGATGCAGGTGGATTCACACACGCACAAAGGGTTGAGAGTAAAGTAAGGTTGATAAGTAAAGTTAGGTTTCGGATGATACATTATTTTGAAGTTCCCCAGAGTTATTGCTTTGAATCTTTGAGGTCAAGGTTGAAATTCGTATTAATTCGTGGCTCAAGTTTGACGTATCTGTTTAGTTGAATTTTTTTTGTGTTATAGTTTAGTTTTATTTTGCCCGAGGACGAGCAAAAGATAAGTGTGGGGGAATTTGATAAGGATGAAATATGTTATATTTTTATCCCTTAATACTTATTCTTTTATAATTATTTGGTACCTAAATATATTCATTATATTTATATTTGTTATTTTAGGTACAATTGGGCCAAGGTGGAAAACGGATTGAGCAGCTTATGCAAGCTAGGTGGGCCACGAATTGAAGAGTGCAAAATAAGAATCCATGCAAAACAATTAAGCTGCTCACGAAATTAGCCCATATGTAAGTTAAGCAGCTGGCGAATTGGATTGTCAGCACATGTGGGAGCCACGCCTTTGACATTACAAATTGAAGAAGGATTACTCCTAGCAGCTTACTCCTATTCCTTTTCTTTTTCATGCAAGTCATCTGCACACGTGGGCCATGGTCTTGCATTGCAAAGGATTACAAATATATTGAAAAGCAACAAGCAGCTCACGTGCCAAGTAAAGTAATTAAGGGAATGGGTCACGAAATTATAAGAAATTGAGCAAGCTGGACAGTAGAAATTGCCGCCCCAGCGGCTCGGTCAACAAAAAATTACCCGCCCTAGCGGGTAGGCGCGGTCAGCAGCAGTTTTCCTTCGTAGACTTGGACTTAGAATTAAGAAAAGGGAGCAGCAGCTAGGGTATAGATAATGGGAGCTGCTATTTCATTAATATAAAAAATAAGGACACCTTGATATATCTCAGATCTTAGTTTTCATTCAATAAAAATTACTTTTTCTCTTAATTCTTTGGTTTTTCTATGGCTATGGATAGCTAATTTATTGTTCTTGGATTAAGGAGACGGAAGCCTTGAAATATTACACTGTGAGATCTATTTAATTTTAATTGTTCAATTATTATTTTGAGTATTGTTTATTCTTCTGTGCTTGAATTATATGATTGATTTGTTTAATTGCTAGGTGCACACTAGTTTATTATTCATTAAAATCTACTGCTAAATTAGATATCGAATCCGTAATTGTTTGGTCACTCTAATTTGCAAAGCAACTAAGATTAATAATTGACTGCAGATCACGAGATTATTATATCTTAGGGAGAATATCCAACTAAATTAAATGCAACCGCTTGTGCTTGTGTTGTTTAGCTTCATCGGTTTTTCTAATTCTTAAAGCTTCTACTAGATTAAACTTTTAGCGCTTGTCTGAAGTTGTTTAGTAGTTAGGGTTATTTAGATCGCTTGTTTCTATCTAACTAAAATTAAGGAAAGACATGGAAGTGATTCTAACGATGAATATTCAAAGTATTGATCGTGTATGCTTGAGTCAATGATCAGTGTATGTTTCTAAGGTGAAAGTTGACTTAACCCAAGGTTTGTTCTCTTGATTTAATTCGTTACAATATTTTACACATTAGTTTATTTTAATTAATTAACAATAATCAAAATCCCCCTCTTTTGGAATAAAAAGTATATAAAAATAGATTAATCAGTCTCTGTGGGATCGACTCTTACTTGCACTACTATATAATTATCGTTCGCAGTAAGGTTTATTTTTGGTTGTCTGCGACAGTACACCAAATTTTGAACTACTCTCTCAATTGTTTGATCACAACTCAAAGTTGATATGGTGTACTGTTTAAGAAAAGGGAAATGATTTAGGCAAATTTTGCAAGATTGAATGGAAAAAAAAATTAAAAGAGAAAAGAAATGATTCATGTGGTGGGATGAGATGGAGCGTAAAACGCACTCACCCATAAACACGTTGCATGCGAGATGGAGCGTAAAACGCACTCGCAGGTAAGATGGAGCATAAAATGCACTTACCAAAGAAAAAAAAAGATAAGACAGAAAGAAAAGCCTTTTGATCCTTTAATTTTATCTGCTGGTGTTAACTGAGACTTGTGTGAAAACAAGTGGTTGAGTTTATCTTTTTCCTTTAAGGCTTCAATTTTATAAATTTTTCTGGAGTCTGATTGGTTTGATGCAGGTGGATTCACACACGCACAAAGGGTTGAGAGTAAAGTAAGGTTGATAAGTAAAGTTAGGTTTCGGATGATACATTATTTTGAAGTTCCCCAGAGTTATTGTTTTGAATCTTTGAGGTCAAGGTTGAAATTCGTATTAATTCGTGGCTCAAGTTTGACGTATCTGTTTAGTTGAATTTTTTTTGTGTTATAGTTTAGTTTTATTTTGCCCGAGGACGAGCAAAAGATAAGTGTGGGGGAATTTGATAAGGATGAAATATGTTATATTTTTATCCCTTAATACTTATTCTTTTATAATTATTTGGTACCTAAATATATTCATTATATTTATATTTGTTATTTTAGGTACAATTGGGCCAAGGTGGAAAACGGATTGAGCAGCTTATGCAAGCTAGGTGGGCCACGAATTGAAGAGTGCAAAATAAGAATCCATGCAAAACAATTAAGCTGCTCACGAAATTAGCCCATATGAAGTTAAGCAGCTGGCGAATTGGATTGTCAGCACATGTGGGAGCCACGCCTTTGACATTACAAATTGAAGAAGGATTACTCCTAGCAGCTTACTCCTATTCCTTTTCTTTTTCATGCAAGTCATCTGCACACGTGGGCCATGGTCTTGCATTGCAAAGGATTACAAATATATTGAAAAGCAACAAGCAGCTCACGTGCCAAGTAAAGTAATTAAGGGAATGGGTCACGAAATTATAAGAAATTGAGCAAGCTGGACAGTAGAAATTGCCGCCCCAGCGGCTCGGTCAACAAAAAATTACCCGCCCTAGCGGGTAGGCGCGGTCAGCAGCAGTTTTCCTTCGTAGACTTGGACTTAGAATTAAGAAAAGGGAGCAGCAGCTAGGGTATAGATAATGGGAGCTGCTATTTCATTAATATAAAAAATAAGGACACCTTGATATATCTCAGATCTTAGTTTTCATTCAATAAAAATTACTTTTTCTCTTAATTCTTTGGTTTTTCTATGGCTATGGATAGCTAATTTATTGTTCTTGGATTAAGGAGACGGAAGCCTTGAAATATTACACTGTGAGATCTATTTAATTTTAATTGTTCAATTATTATTTTGAGTATTGTTTATTCTTCTGTGCTTGAATTATATGATTGATTTGTTTAATTGCTAGGTGCACACTAGTTTATTATTCATTAAAATCTACTGCTAAATTAGATATCGAATCCGTAATTGTTTGGTCACTCTAATTTGCAAAGCAACTAAGATTAATAATTGACTGCAGATCACGAGATTATTATATCTTAGGGAGAATATCCAACTAAATAAATGCAACCGCTTGTGCTTGTGTTGTTTAGCTTCATCGGTTTTTCTAATTCTTAAAGCTTCTACTAGATTAAACTTTTAGCGCTTGTCTGAAGTTGTTTAGTAGTTAGGGTTATTTAGATCGCTTGTTTCTATCTAACTAAAATTAAGGAAAGACATGGAAGTGATTCTAACGATGAATATTCAAAGTATTGATCGTGTATGCTTGAGTCAATGATCAGTGTATGTTTCTAAGGTGAAAGTTGACTTAACCCAAGGTTTGTTCTCTTGATTTAATTCGTTACAATATTTTACACATTAGTTTATTTTAATTAATTAACAATAATCAAAAATCCCCCTCTTTTGGAATAAAAAGTATATAAAAATAGATTAATCAGTCTCTGTGGGATCGACTCTTACTTGCACTACTATATAATTATCGTTCGCAGTAAGGTTTATTTTTGGTTGTCTGCGACAGTACACCAAATTTTGAACTACTCTCTCAATTGTTTGATCACAACTCAAAGTTGATATGGTGTACTGTTTAAGAAAAGGGAAATGATTTAGGCAAATTTTGCAAGATTGAATGGAAAAAAAAATTAAAAGAGAAAAGAAATGATTCATGTGGTGGGATGAGATGGAGCGTAAAACGCACTCACCCATAAACACGTGGCATGCGAGATGGAGCGTAAAACGCACTCGCAGGTAAGATGGAGCATAAAATGCACTTACCAAAGAAAAAAAAAGATAAGACAGAAAGAAAAGCCTTTTGATCCTTTAATTTTATCTGCTGGTGTTAACTGAGACTTGTGTGAAAACAAGTGGTTGAGTTTATCTTTTTCCTTTAAGGCTTCAATTTTATAAATTTTTCTGGAGTCTGATTGGTTTGATGCAGGTGGATTCACACACGCACAAAGGGTTGAGAGTAAAGTAAGGTTGATAAGTAAAGTTAGGTTTCGGATGATACATTATTTTGAAGTTCCCCAGAGTTATTGCTTTGAATCTTTGAGGTCAAGGTTGAAATTCGTATTAATTCGTGGCTCAAGTTTGACGTATCTGTTTAGTTGAATTTTTTTTGTGTTATAGTTTAGTTTTATTTTGCCCGAGGACGAGCAAAAGATAAGTGTGGGGGAATTTGATAAGGATGAAATATGTTATATTTTTATCCCTTAATACTTATTCTTTTATAATTATTTGGTACCTAAATATATTCATTATATTTATATTTGTTATTTTAGGTACAATTGGGCCAAGGTGGAAAACGGATTGAGCAGCTTATGCAAGCTAGGTGGGCCACGAATTGAAGAGTGCAAAATAAGAATCCATGCAAAACAATTAAGCTGCTCACGAAATTAGCCCATATGAAGTTAAGCAGCTGGCGAATTGGATTGTCAGCACATGTGGGAGCCACGCCTTTGACATTACAAATTGAAGAAGGATTACTCCTAGCAGCTTACTCCTATTCCTTTTCTTTTTCATGCAAGACATCTGCACACGTGGGCCATGGTCTTGCATTGCAAAGGATTACAAATATATTGAAAAGCAACAAGCAGCTCACGTGCCAAGTAAAGTAATTAAGGGAATGGGTCACGAAATTATAAGAAATTGAGCAAGCTGGACAGTAGAAATTGCCGCCCCAGCGGCTCGGTCAACAAAAAATTACCCGCCCTAGCGGGTAGGCGCGGTCAGCAGCAGTTTTCCTTCGTAGACTTGGACTTAGAATTAAGAAAAGGGAGCAGCAGCTAGGGATGGGAGATGCTATTTCATTAATATAAAAAATAAGAACACCTTGATATATCTCAGATCTTAGTTTTCATTCAAAAAAAATTACTTTTTCTCTTAATTCTTTGGTTTTTCTATGGCTATGGATAGCTAATTTATTGTTCTTGGATTAAGGAGACGGAAGCCTTGAAATATTACACTGTGAGATCTATTTAATTTTAATTGTTCAATTATTATTTTGAGTATTGTTTATTCTTCTGTGCTTGAATTATATGATTGATTTGTTTAATTGCTAGGTGCACACTAGTTTATTATTCATTAAAATCTACTGCTAAATTAGATATCGAATCCGTAATTGTTTGGTCACTCTAATTTGCAAAGCAACTAAGATTAATAATTGACTGCAGATCACGAGATTATTATATCTTAGGGAGAATATCCAACTAAATTAAATGCAACCGCTTGTGCTTGTGTTGTTTAGCTTCATCGGTTTTTCTAATTCTTAAAGCTTCTACTAGATTAAACTTTTAGCGCTTGTCTGAAGTTGTTTAGTAGTTAGGGTTATTTAGATCGCTTGTTTCTATCTAACTAAAATTAAGGAAAGACATGGAAGTGATTCTAACGATGAATATTCAAAGTATTGATTGTGTATGCTTGAGTCAATGATCAGTGTATGTTTCTAAGGTGAAAGTTGACTTAACCCAAGGTTTGTTCTCTTGATTTAATTCGTTACAATATTTTACACATTAGTTTATTTTAATTAATTAACAATAATCAAAAATCCCCCTCTTTTGGAATAAAAAGTATATAAAAATAGATTAATCAGTCTCTGTGGGATCGACTCTTACTTGCACTACTATATAATTATCGTTCGCAGTAAGGTTTATTTTTGGTTGTCTGCGACAGTACACCAAATTTTGAACTACTCTCTTAATTGTTTGATCACAACTCAAAGTTGATATGGTGTACTGTTTAAGAAAAGGGAAATGATTTAGGCAAATTTTGCAAGATTGAATGGAAAAAAAAATTAAAAGAGAAAAGAAATGATTCATGTGGTGGGATGAGATGGAGCGTAAAACGCACTCACCTATAAACACGTGGCATGCAAGATGGAGCGTAAAACGCACTCGCAGGTAAGATGGAGCATAAAGTGCACTTACCAAAGAAAAAAAAAGATAAGACAGAAAGAAAAGCCTTTTGATCCTTTAATTTTATCTGCTGGTGTTAACTGAGACTTGTGTGAAAACAAGTGGTTGAGTTTATCTTTTTCCTTTAAGGCTTCAATTTTATAAATTTTTCTGGAGTCTGATTGGTTTGATGCAGGTGGATTCACACACGCACAAAGGGTTGAGAGTAAAGTAAGGTTGATAAGTAAAGTTAGGTTTCGGATGATACATTATTTTGAAGTTCCCCAGAGTTATTGTTTTGAATCTTTGAGGTCAAGGTTAAAATTTGTATTAATTCGTGGCTCAAGTTTGACGTATCTATTTAGTTGAATTATTTTTGTGTTATAGTTTAGTTTTATTTTGCCCGAGAACGAGCAAAAGATAAGTGTGGGGGAATTTGATAAGGATGAAATATGTTATATTTTTATCCCTTAATACTTATTCTTTTATAATTATTTGGTACCTAAATATATTCATTATATTTATATTTGTTATTTTAGGTACAATTGGGCCAAGGTGGAAAACGGATTGAGCAGCTTATGCAAGCTAGGTGGGCCACGAATTGAAGAGTGCAAAATAAGAATCCATGCAAAACAATTAAGCTGCTCACGAAATTAGCCCATATGAAGTTAAGCAGCTGGCGAATTGGATTGTCAGCACATGTGGGGGCCACGCCTTTGACATTACAAATTGAAGAAGGATTACTCCTAGCAGCTTACTCCTATTCCTTTTCTTTTTCATGCAAGTCATCTGCACACGTGGGCCATGGTCTTGCATTGCAAAGGATTACAAATATATTGAAAAGCAACAAGCAGCTCACGTGCCAAGTAAAGTAATTAAGGGAATGGGTCACGAAATTATAAGAAATTGAGCAAGCTGGACAGTAGAAATTGCCGCCCCAGCGGCTCGGTCAACAAAAAATTACCCGCCCTAGAGGGTAGGCGCGGTCAGCAGCAGTTTTCCTTCGTAGACTTAGACTTAGAATTAAGAAAAGGGAGCAGCAGCTAGGGTATAGATAATGGGAGCTGCTATTTCATTAATATAAAAAAAGGACACCTTGATATATCTCAGATCTTAGTTTTCATTCAATAAAAAATACTTTTTCTCTTAATTCTTTGGTTTTTCTATGGCTATGGATAGCTAATTTATTGTTCTTGGATTAAGGAGACGGAAGCCTTGGAATATTACACTGTGAGATCTATTTAATTTTAATTGTTCAATTATTATTTTGAGTATTGTTTATTCTTCTGTGCTTGAATTATATGATTGATTTGTTTAATTGCTAGGTGCACACTAGTTTATTATTCATTAAAATCTACTGCTAAATTAGATATCGAATCCGTAATTGTTTGGTCACTCTAATTTGCGAAGCAACTAAGATTAATAATTGACTGCAGATCACGAGATTATTATATCTTAGGGAGAATATCCAACTAAATTAAATGCAACCGCTTGTGCTTGTGTTGTTTAGCTTCATCGGTTTTTCTAATTCTTAAAGCTTCTACTAGATTAAACTTTTAGCGCTTGTCTGAAGTTGTTTAGTAGTTAGGGTTATTTAGATCGCTTGTTTCTATCTAACTAAAATTAAGGAAAGACATGGAAGTGATTCTAACGATGAATATTCAAAGTATTGATTGTGTATGCTTGAGTCAATGATCAGTGTATATTTCTAAGGTGAAAGTTGACTTAACCCAAGGTTTGTTCTCTTGATTTAATTCGTTACAATATTTTACACATTAGTTTATTTTAATTAATTAACAATAATCAAAAATCCCCCTCTTTTGGAATAAAAAGTATATAAAAATAGATTAATCAGTCTCTGTGGGATCGACTCTTACTTGCACTACTATATAATTATCGTTCGCAGTAAGGTTTATTTTTGGTTGTCTGCGACAGTACACCAAATTTTGAACTACTCTCTCAATTGTTTGATCACAACTCAAAGTTGATATGGTGTACTGTTTAAGAAAAGGGAAATGATTTAGGCAAATTTTGCAAGATTGAATGGAAAAAAAATTAAAAGAGAAAAGAAATGATTCATGTGGTGGGATGAGATGGAGCGTAAAACGCACTCACCCATAAACACGTAGCATGCGAGATGGAGCGTAAAACGAACTCGCAGGTAAGATGGAGCATAAAATGCACTTACCAAAGAAAAAAAAGATAAGACAGAAAGAAAAGCCTTTTGATCCTTTAATTTTATCTGCTGGTGTTAACTAAGACTTGTGTGAAAACAAGTGGTTGAGTTTATCTTTTTCCTTTAAGGCTTCAATTTTATAAATTTTTCTGGAGTCTGATTGGTTTGATGCAGGTGGATTCACACACGCACAAAGGGTTGAGATTAAAGTAAGGTTGATAAGTAAAGTTAGGTTTCGGATGATACATTATTTTGTAGTTCCCCAGAGTTATTGTTTTGAATCTTTGAGGTCAAGGTTGAAATTCGTATTAATTCGTGGCTCAAGTTTGACGTATCTATTTAGTTGATTTTTTTTTTGTGTTATAGTTTAGTTTTATTTTGCCCGAGGACGAGCAAAAGATAAGTGTGGGGGAATTTGATAAGGATGAAATATGTTATATTTTTATCCCTTAATACTTATTCTTTTATAATTATTTGGTACCTAAATATATTCATTATATTTATATTTGTTATTTTAGGTACAATTGGGCCAAGGTGGAAAACGGATTGAGCAGCTTATGCAAGCTAGGTGGGCCACGAATTGAAGAGTGCAAAATAAGAATCCATGCAAAACAATTAAGCTGCTCACGAAATTAGTCCATATGAAGTTAAGCAGCTGGCGAATTGGATTGTCAGCACATGTGGGGGCCACGCCTTTGACATTACTAATTGAAGAAGGATTACTCCTAGCAGCTTACTCCTATTCCTTTTCTTTTTCATGCAAGTCATCTGCACACGTGGGCCATGGTCTTGCATTGCAAAGGATTACAAATATATTGAAAAGCAACAAGCAGCTCACGTGCCAAGTAAAGTAATTAAGGGAATGGGTCACGAAATTATAAGAAATTGAGCAAGCTGGACAGTAGAAATTGCCGCCCCAGCGGCTCGGTCAAAAAAAAATTACCCGCCCTAGCGGGTAGGCGCGGTCAGCAGCAGTTTTCCTTCGTAGACTTGGACTTAGAATTAAGAAAAGGGAGCAACAGCTAGGGTATAGATAATGGGAGTTGCTATTTCATTAATATAAAAAATAAGGACACCTTGATATATCTCAGATCTTAGTTTTCATTCAATAAAAAATTACTTTTTCTCTTAATTCTTTGGTTTTTCTATGGCTATGGATAGCTAATTTATTGTTCTTGGATTAAGGAGACGGAAGCCTTGGAATATTACACTGTGAGATCTATTAAATTTTAATTGTTCAATTATTATTTTGAGTATTGTTTATTCTTCTGTGCTTGAATTATATGATTGATTTGTTTAATTGCTAGGTGCACACTAGTTTATTATTCATTAAAATCTACTGCTAAATTAGATATCGAATCCGTAATTGTTTGGTCACTCTAATTTGCGAAGCAACTAAGATTAATAATTGACTGCAGATCACGAGATTATTATATCTTAGGGAGAATATCCAACTAAATTAAATGCAACCGCTTGTGCTTGTGTTGTTTAGCTTCATCGGTTTTTCTAATTCTTAAAGCTTCTACTAGATTAAACTTTTAGCGCTTGTCTGAAGTTGTTTAGTAGTTAGGGTTATTTAGATCGCTTGTTTCTATCTAACTAAAATTAAGGAAAGACATGGAAGTGATTCTAACGATGAATATTCAAAGTATTGATTGTGTATGCTTGAGTCAATGATCAGTGTATGTTTCTAAGGTGAAAGTTGACTTAACCCAAGGTTTGTTCTCTTGATTTAATTCGTTACAATATTTTACACATTAGTTTATTTTAATTAATTAACAATAATCAAAAATCCCCCTCTTTTGGAATAAAAAGTATATAAAAATAGATTAATCAGTCTCTGTGGGATCGACTCTTACTTGCACTACTATATAATTATCGTTCGCAGTAAGGTTTATTTTTGGTTGTCTGCGACAGTACACCAAATTTTGAACTACTCTCTCAATTGTTTGATCACAACTCAAAGTTGATATGGTGTACTGTTTAAGAAAAGGGAAATGATTTAGGCAAATTTTGCAAGATTGAATGGAAAAAAAAATTAAAAGAGAAAAGAAATGATTCATGTGGTGGGATGAGATGGAGCGTAAAACGCACTCACCCATAAACACGTGGCATGCGAGATGGAGCGTAAAACGCACTCGCAGGTAAGATGGAGCATAAAATGCACTTACCAAAGAAAAAAAAGATAAGACATAAAGAAAAGCATTTTGATCCTTTAATTTTATCTGTTGGTGTTAACTGAGACTTGTGTGAAAACAAGTGGTTGAGTTTATCTTTTTCCTTTAAGGCTTCAATTTTATAAATTTTTCTGGAGTCTGATTGGTTTGATGCAGGTGGATTCACACACGCACAAAGGGTTGAGAGTAAAGTAAGGTTGATAAGTAAAGTTAGGTTTCGGATGATACATTATTTTGAAGTTCCCCAGAGTTATTGTTTTGAATCTTTGAGGTCAAGGTTGAAATTCGTATTAATTTGTGGCTCAAGTTTGACGTATCTGTTTTGTTGAATTTTTTTTGTGTTGTAGTTTAGTTTTATTTTGCCCGAGGACGAGCAAAAGATAAGTGTGGAGGAATTTGATAAGGATGAAATATGTTATATTTTTATCCCTTAATACTTATTCTTTTATAATTATTTGGTACCTAAATATATTCATTATATTTATATTTGTTATTTTAGGTACAATTGGGCCAAGGTGGAAAACGGATTGAGCAACTTATGCAAGCTAGGTGGGCTACGAATTGAAGAGTGCAAAATAAGAATCCATGCAAAACAATTAAGCTGCTCACAAAATTAGCCCATATGAAGTTAAGCAGCTGGCGAATTGGATTGTCAGCACATGTGGGGGCCACGCCTTTGACATTACAAATTGAAGAAGGATTACTCCTAGCAGCTTACTCCTATTCCTTTTCTTTTTCATGCAAGTCATCTGCACACGTGGGCCATGGTCTTGCATTGCAAAGGATTACAAATATATTGAAAAGCAACAAGCAGCTCACGTGCCAAGTAAAGTAATTAAGGGAATGGGTCACGAAATTATAAGAAATTGAGCAAGCTGGACAGTAGAAATTGCCGCCCCAGCGGCTCGGTCAACAAAAAATTACCCGCCTTAGCGGGTAGGCGCGGTCAGCAGCAGTTTTCCTTCGTAGACTTGGACTTAGAATTAAGAAAATGGAGCAGCAGCTAGGGTATAGATAATGGGAGCTGCTATTTCATTAATATAAAAAATAAGGACACCTTGATATATCTCAGATCTTAGTTTTCATTCAATAAAAATTACTTTTTCTCTTAATTCTTTGGTTTTTCTATGGCTATGGATAGCTAATTTATTGTTCTTGGATTAAGGAGACGGAAGCCTTGGAATATTACACTGTGAGACCTATTTAATTTTAATTGTTCAATTATTATTTTGAGTATTGTTTATTCTTCTATGCTTGAATCATATGATTGATTTGTTTATTTGCTAGGTGCACACTAGTTTATTATTCATTAAAATCTACTGCTAAATTAGATATCGAATCCGTAATTGTTTGGTCACTCTAATTTGCGAAGAAACTAAGATTAATAATTGACTGCAGATCACGAGATTATTATATCTTAGGGAGAATATCCAACTAAATTAAATGCAACCGCTTGTGCTTGTGTTGTTTAGCTTCATCGGTTTTTCTAATTCTTAAAGCTTCTACTAGATTAAACTTTTAGCGCTTGTCTGAAGTTGTTTAGTAGTTAGGGTTATTTAGATCGCTTGTTTCTATCTAACTAAAATTAAGGAAAGACATGGAAGTGATTCTAACGATGAATATTCAAAGTATTGATTGTGTATGCTTGAGTCAATGATCAGTGTATATTTCTAAGGTGAAAGTTGACTTAACCCAAGGTTTGTTCTCTTGATTTAATTCGTTACAATATTTTACACATTAGTTTATTTTAATTAATTAACAATAATCAAAAATCCCCCTCTTTTGGAATAAAAAGTATATAAAAATAGATTAATCAGTCTCTGTGGGATCGACTCTTACTTGCACTACTATATAATTATCGTTCGCAGTAAGGTTTATTTTTGGTTGTCTGCGACAGTACACCAAATTTTGAACTACTCTCTCAATTGTTTGATCACAACTCAAAGTTGATATGGTGTACTGTTTAAGAAAAGGGAAATGATTTAGGCAAATTTTGCAAGATTGAATGGAAAAAAAATTAAAAGAGAAAAGAAATGATTCATGTGGTGGGATGAGATGGAGCGTAAAACGCACTCACCCATAAACACGTGGCATGCGAGATGGAGCGTAAAACGCACTCGCAGGTAAGATGGAGCATAAAATGCACTTACCAAAGAAAAAAAAGATAAGACAGAAAGAAAAGCCTTATGATCCTTTAATTTTATCTAGCTGGTGTTAACCGAGACTTGTGTGAAAACAAGTGGTTGAGTTTATCTTTTTCCTTTAAGGCTTTAATTTTATAAATTTTTCTGGAGTCTGATTTGTTTGATGCAGGTGGATTCACACACGCACAAAGGGTTGAGAGTAAAGTAAGGTTGATAAGTAAAGTTAGGTTACGGATGATACATTATTTTGAAGTTCCCCAGAGTTATTGTTTTGAATCTTTGAGGTCAAGGTTGAAATTCGTATTAATTCGTGGCTCAAGTTTGACGTATCTGTTTAGTTGAATTTTTTTTGTGTTATAGTTTAGTTTTATTTTGCCCGAGGACGAGCAAAAGATAAGTGTGGGGGAATTTGATAAGGATGAAATATGTTATATTTTTATCCCTTAATACTTATTCTTTTATAATTATTTGGTACCTAAATATATTCATTATATTTATATTTGTTATTTTAGGTACAATTGGGCCAAGGTGGAAAACGGATTGAGCAGCTTATGCAAGCTAGGTGGGCCACGAATTGAAGAGTGCAAAATAAGAATCCATGCAAAACAATTAAGCTGCTCACGAAATTAGCCCATATGAAGTTAAGCAGCTGGCGAATTGGATTGTCAGCACATGTGGGAGCCACGCCTTTGACATTACAAATTGAAGAAGGATTACTCCTAGCAGCTTACTCCTATTCCTTTTCTTTTTCATGCAAGTCATCTGCACACGTGGGCCATGGTCTTGCATTGCAAAGGATTACAAATATATTGAAAAGCAACAAGCAGCTCACGTGCCAAGTAAAGTAATTAAGGGAATGGGTCACGAAATTATAAGAAATTGAGCAAGCTGGACAGTAGAAATTGCCGCCCCAGCGGCTCGGTCAACAAAAAATTACCCGCCCTAGCGGGTAGGCGCGGTCAGCAGCAGTTTTCCTTCGTAGACTTGGACTTAGAATTAAGAAAAGGGAGCAGCAGCTAGGGTATAGATAATGGGAGCTGCTATTTCATTAATATAAAAAATAAGGACACCTTGATATATCTCAGATCTTAGTTTTCATTCAATAAAAATACTTTTTCTCTTAATTCTTTGTTTTTTCTATGGCTATGGATAGCTAATTTATTGTTCTTGGATTAAGGAGACGGAAGCCTTGAAATATTACACTGTGAGATCTATTTAATTTTAATTGTTCAATTATTATTTTGAGTATTGTTTATTCTTCTGTGCTTGAATTATATGATTGATTTGTTTAATTGCTAGGTGCACACTAGTTTATTATTCATTAAAATCTACTGCTAAATTAGATATCGAATCCGTAATTGTTTGGTCACTCTAATTTGCGAAGAAACTAAGATTAATAATTGACTGCAGATCACGAGATTATTATATCTTAGGGAGAATATCCAACTAAATTAAATGCAACCGCTTGTGCTTGTGTTGTTTAGCTTCATCGGTTTTTCTAATTCTTAAAGCTTCTACTAGATTAAACTTTTAGCGCTTGTCTGAAGTTGTTTAGTAGTTAGGGTTATTTAGATCGCTTGTTTCTATCTAACTAAAATTAAGGAAAGACATGGAAGTGATTCTAACGATGAATATTCAAAGTATTGATTGTGTATGCTTGAGTCAATGATCAGTGTATGTTTCTAAGGTGAAAGTTGACTTAACCCAAGGTTTGTTCTCTTGATTTAATTCGTTACAATATTTTACACATTAGTTTATTTTAATTAATTAACAATAATCAAAAATCCCCCACTTTTGGAATAAAAAGTATATAAAAAAGATTAATCAGTCTCTGTGGGATCGACTCTTACTTGCACTACTATATAATTATCGTTCGCAGTAAGGTTTATTTTTGGTTGTCTGCGACAGTACACCAAATTTTGAACTACTCTCTCAATTGTTTGATCACAACTCAAAGTTGATATGGTGTACTGTTTAAGAAAAGGGAAATGATTTAGGCAAATTTTGCAAGATTGAATGGAAAAAAAATTAAAAGAGAAAAGAAATGATTCATGTGGTGGGATGAGATGGAGCGTAAAACGCACTCACCCATAAACACGTGGCATGCGAGATGGAGCGTAAAACGCACTCGCAGGTAAGATGGAGCATAAAATGCACTTACCAAAGAAAAAAAAGATAAGACAGAAAGAAAAGCCTTATGATCCTTTAATTTTATCTGCTGGTGTTAACCGAGACTTGTGTGAAAACAAGTGGTTGAGTTTATCTTTTTCCTTTAAGGCTTTAATTTTATAAATTTTTCTGGAGTCTGATTGGTTTGATGCAGGTGGATTCACACACGCACAAAGGGTTGAGAGTAAAGTAAGGTTGATAAGTAAAGTTAGGTTTCGGATGATACATTATTTTGAAGTTCCCCAGAGTTATTGTATTGAATCTTTGAGGTCAAGGTTGAAATTCGTATTAATTCGTGGCTCAAGTTTGACGTATCTGTTTAGTTGAATTTTTTTTGTGTTATAGTTTAGTTTTATTTTGCCCGAGGACGAGCAAAAGATAAGTGTGGGGGAATTTGATAAGGATGAAATATGTTATATTTTTATCCCTTAATACTTATTCTTTTATAATTATTTGGTACCTAAATATATTCATTATATTTATATTTGTTATTTTAGGTACAATTAGGCCAAGGTGGAAAACGGATTGAGCAGCTTATGCAAGCTAGGTGGGCCACGAATTGAAGAGTGCAAAATAAGAATCCATGCAAAACAATTAAGCTGCTCACGAAATTAGCCCATATTAAGTTAAGTAGCTGGCGAATTGGATTGTCAGCACATGTGGGGGCCACGCCTTTGACATTATAAATTGAAGAAGGATTACTCCTAGCAGCTTACTCCTATTCCTTTTCTTTTTCATGCAAGTCATCTGCACACGTGGGCCATGGTCTTGCATTGCAAAGGATTACAAATATATTGAAAAGCAACAAGCAGCTCACGTGCCAAGTAAAGTAATTAAGGGAATGGGTCACGAAATTATAAGAAATTGAGCAAGCTGGACAGTAGAAATTGCCGCCCCAGCTGCTCGGTCGACAAAAAATTACCCGCCTTAGCGGGTAGGCGCGGTCAGCAGCAGTTTTCCTTCGTAGACTTGGACTTCGAATTAAGAAAAGGGAGCAGCAGCTAGGGTATAGATAATGGGAGCTGCTATTTCATTAATATAAAAAATAAGGACACCTTGATATATCTCAGATCTTAGTTTTCATTCAATAAAAAATACTTTTTCTCTTAATTCTTTGTTTTTTCTATGGCTATGGATAGCTAATTTATTGTTCTTGAATTAAGGAGACGGAAGCCTTGGAATATTACACTGTGAGATCTATTTAATTTTAATTGTTCAATTATTATTTTGAGTATTGTTTATTCTTCTGTGCTTGAATTATATGATTGATTTGTTTAATTGCTAGGTGCACACTAGTTTATTATTCATTAAAATCTACTGCTAAATTAGATATCGAATCCGTAATTGTTTGGTCACTCTAATTTGCGAAGAAACTAAGATTAATAATTGACTGCAGATCACGAGATTATTATATCTTAGGGAGAATATCCAACTAAATTAAATGCAACCGCTTGTGCTTGTGTTGTTTAGCTTCATCGGTTTTTCTAATTCTTAAAGCTTCTACTAGATTAAACTTTTAGCGCTTGTCTGAAGTTGTTTAGTAGTTAGGGTTATTTAGATCGCTTGTTTCTATCTAACTAAAATTAAGGAAAGACATGGAAGTGATTCTAACGATGAATATTCAAAGTATTGATTGTGTATGCTTGAGTCAATGATCAGTGTATGTTTCTAAGGTGAAAGTTGACTTAACCCAAGGTTTGTTCTCTTGATTTAATTCGTTACAATATTTTACACATTAGTTTATTTTAATTAATTAACAATAATCAAAAATCCCCCTCTTTTGGAATAAAAAGTATATAAAAAAGATTAATCAGTCTCTGTGGGATCGACTCTTACTTGCACTACTATATAATTATCGTTCGCAGTAAGGTTTATTTTTGGTTGTCTGCGACAGTACACCAAATTTTGAACTACTCTCTCAATTGTTTGATCACAACTCAAAGTTGATATGGTGTACTGTTTAAGAAAAGGGAAATGATTTAGGCAAATTTTGCAAGATTGAATGGAAAAAAATTTAAAAGAGAAAAGAAATGATTCATGTGGTGGGATGAGATGGAGCGTAAAACGCACTCACCCATAAACACGTGGCATGCGAGATGGAGCGTAAAACGCACTCGTAGGTAAGATGGAGCATAAAATGCACTTACCAAAGAAAAAAAAGATAAGACAGAAAGAAAAGCCTTATGATCCTTTAATTTTATCTGCTGGTGTTAACCGAGACTTGTGTGAAAACAAGTGGTTGAGTTTATCTTTTTCCTTTAAGGCTTTAATTTTTTAAATTTTTCTGGAGTCTGATTTGTTTGATGCAGATGGATTCACACACGCACAAAAGGTTGACGGTAAAGTAAGGTTGATAAGTAAAGTTAGGTTTCGGATGATACATTATTTTGAAGTTCCCCAGAGTTATTGTTTTGAATCTTTGAGGTCAAGGTTGAAATTCGTATTAATTCGTGGCTCAAGTTTGACATATCTGTTTAGTTGAATTTTTTTTGTGTTATAGTTTAGTTTTATTTTGCCCGAGGACGAGCAAAAGATAAGTGTGGGGGAATTTGATAAGGATGAAATATGTTATATTTTTATCCCTTAATACTTATTCTTTTATAATTATTTGGTACCTAAATATATTCATTATATTTATATTTGTTATTTTACGTACAATTGGGCCAAGGTGGAAAACGGATTGAGCAGCTTATGCAAGCTAGGTGGGCCACGAATTGAAGAGTGCAAAATAAGAATCCATGCAAAATAATTAATCTGCTCACGAAATTAGCCCATATGAAGTTAAGCAGCTGGCAAATTGGATTGTCAGCACATGTGGGGGCCACGCCTTTGACATTACAAATTGAAGAAGTATTACACCTAGCAGCTTACTCCTATTCCTTTTCTTTTTCGTGCAAGTCATCTGCACACGTGGGCCATGGTCTTGCATTGTAAAGGATTACAAATATATTGAAAAGCAACAAGCAGCTCACGTGCCAAGTAAAGTAATTAAGGGAATGGGTCACGAAATTATAAGAAATTGAGCAAGCTGGACTGTAGAAATTGCCGCCCCAGCTGCTCGGTCGACAAAAAATTACCCGCCTTAGCGGGTAGGCGCTGTCAGCAGAAGTTTTCCTTCGTAGACTTGGACTTCGAATTAAGAAAAGGGAGCAGCAGCTAGGGTATCGATAATGGGAGCTGCTATTTCATTAATATAAAAAATAAGGACACCTTGATATATCTTAGATCTTAGTTTTCATTCAATAAAAAATACTTTTTCTCTTAATTCTTTGGTTTTTCTATGGCTATGGATAGCTAATTTATTGTTATTGGATTAAGGAGACGGAAGCCTTGGAATATTACACTGTGAGATCTATTTAATTTTAATTGTTCCATTATTATTTTGAGTATTGTTTATTCTTCTATGCTTGAATTATATGATTGATTTGTTTAATTGCTAGGTGCACACTAGTTTATTATTCATTAAAATCTACTGCTAAATTAGATATCGAATCCGTAATTGTTTGGTCACTCTAATTTGCGAAGAAACTAAGATTAATAATTGACTGCAGATCACGAGATTATTATATCTTAGGGAGAATATCCAACTAAATTAAATGCAACCGCTTGTGCTTGTGTTGTTTAGCTTCATCGGTTTTTCTAATTCTTAAAGCTTCTACTAGATTAAACTTTTAGCGCTTGTCTGAAGTTGTTTAGTAGTTAGGGTTATTTAGATCGCTTGTTTCTATCTAACTAAAATTAAGGAAAGACATGGAAGTGATTCTAACGATGAATATTCAAAGTATTGATCGTGTATGCTTGAGTCAATGATCAGTGTATGTTTCTAAGGTGAAAGTTGACTTAACCCAAGGTTTGTTCTCTTGATTTAATTCGTTACAATATTTTACACATTAGTTTATTTTAATTAATTAACAATAATCAAAAATCCCCCTCTTTTGGAATAAAAAGTATATAAAAATAGATTAATCAGTCTCTGTGGGATCGACTCTTACTTGCACTTCTATATAATTATCGTTCGCAGTAAGGTTTATTTTTGGTTGTCTGCAACAGTACACCAGAAATTATATTTGTCAGGAGACCGACATGCGCACTTTAGTACGATTGAACGATATGTATACCGTAGGGTACTTTAGGCTGATCACCTGCTGTACTTGTTTTGTTGGATTATTAGTATATTACTGTTAATTCTAGTAAGAGTTCATAGTCCTTAGTGACTGCTCAGTATTCCGTTATCTTGAAATCTTAAATCAATTTAGAATTAAATCATATTGACATTATTCTGTTCTTAGCAACTGTTATTGGGAACTGTTGATATTCTTGCTATTCTTGAACTATCATACCTTGCTATACCCTTTTTGAGATTCCAGAACTATATTACTCACCCTTATTATTATATTACTTGATGAGAAAACTTGTTGATCATTCTTGCTTTTCTTTAAACATTTCAATCAAGGCAGAGCAGTGCCGACCCTCGAGTACTGACAAGGGCAAGGGAAAGGCTACTATATAGCTTCATTTATGTAGAACTTATAATTGTAATAAGAACTTATGCTATTATGTATTAGTTAGGTTTATATATGCTTAAGGTATGTTTAAGCTATGTAACCGATGTTTAAGTTACGAGACCTTGGGACGTGAATAAATTATATTAATTAAATGTAATCTATTCGGTAATAGTTGTGTATTATTCCGCTGTGCGATGAGACATTTAGTCGTAATATTTATTATGGTGTTAGATTTTAGAACGTGACAAATCGAATTCGAAGTGACCCTGTGGCGGTCTGAATTTGGGGGCGTCACAGGTTGGTATCAAAGCTGTAGTTATAAACCTTAGGAGCGAGTGTCCTTAGATTATAACTTAAAAGAACTTAGAAAGTTAGAAGGAGATAAAACTCATATATAGTTTTCCTAGAGATACTTAGTGTGTTATGAAACGTAACTTCATTCTATACAATGAACTTATATTCTATTTAACATTCTATTGGAGTTGATGTTTGTTTGTCATGTGTTTGTGATTGTAGGATGGCAGACACAGGGGTACCTAGTAGAGTGGCAGAGGAGGAGCCCATGGGATATACATGTAGTATACGAGGCACCTCTAGAGGCTATACCAGTGCAGGCTGTTGCACGATTTGAGTCTGACGACGAGGACGAGATTGAGATAGAGTTCGATCCATTGGAGGAGCCGATGGAGGACGAGTGGATAACTTTGATGAGGCTACTATAGAGGAGCAGATGTTAGGCGAGTATGAGGAGCGGATTCTAGAGTTGGACTGTAGAGTACAGGAGTTGGAGGCTGAGGCCCAAGAGAGAGAGTCGGAGTTCCAGAAACTGAGGGACGAAGACCATCAGAGGAAGCTGGCCATGCAAGGAATTAGAGGTGGAGATTGCTTACCGCAAGGAGGCAGGGATCCAGATGGGAACCTTATTCCACAGGTCGATATCCAGAAATGCGGATCTAGCAGGAAAGCTGGAAGAGGTAGAACAGAGGGAAATGAGTGAGAAGACTAAGAAAGAAGCACTCTGTACTCAGCTAGAATTGGAGGTTATAGATAGGATTCACTTCAAGGAGAAGTGGGAAGCGGCTAACGAGAGAGCTGACGACCTAGTGGATGAGGTCAGGTGCAAGAAGAGGAAGATGAACAAGATGGGGTATGTGTTCCATTCAGCTTTTGAGAGGGTGATCGATGGTGTATACCACTACCCTAGCGGAGCAGGGACAGACCCTACATACTTTGAGCTGAGAGTTGATAGCATATATAGCACAGATCGAGTACAAGAGAGCTGTGGAGCGTGGGATGATGGGATGAGCTTTCCTTAGTCTATCTAGCCATAGTATTAGTAGTGTCTTTTATGTGATGAATGTACTATGTTGAGATCCTAATCTTTTGTGTAAGATATGGGATAATGATGTAAACCCCGAGTAAGCTTTTGTTAGAGGGGTAGTACGTTAGTATTCCCCGTCTTTTGTTATATTAGGGGATATGTTATAACATTTATAGAAATATGCTAGGATAATCATGTAATGAAACGATTTGGCAAATGAATATAAATGAAGTTTATTTTCATAAATGTGTTATAAAATTTTATGCCTTTAGTATTAAAAGAAATACTTAAGTAATATAACAGAGTAATAATAAAATGAAAATTTGTGATGCAGATAATGCCGCCCAGACGTAGGAGTCAGTGAACAATGAAAGGGAACAAGTAGACCCGATCCAGAAGCTAGTAGATCTGTTAGGAGAGGCCATTAGGGGAACGAACAACGAACTATTTCCCCCCAATCCTCAAGGAGTACCAGTCACAAAATTGAAGGACTTTAGGAGTGTAGGACCACTAGAGTTCGATGGTACTACCGACCCAATCATTGCACAAACATGGGTTAAGGATATCGAGAAGGCCTTCACTATAGCTCGTGTGCGTGAAGACCAAAAAACTGTATTCGCTACATATATGATGAGAGGCGAAGCCAACTACTGGTGGGAGGCTAATCAACAAAGAGTTGGAGAAGGGATAATAGCGTGGGATAGATTCAAAACTCTATTTTTCGAGAACTACTTTCTGAAAAACATGAAGAATAGGATGGAGGTGAAGTTTTTGGAACTTAAGCAAGGTGATATGATGGTAGCGGAGTA
Organism: Panax stipuleanatus; assembly: GCA_020205555.1. Classification (NCBI taxonomy): domain Eukaryota; kingdom Viridiplantae; phylum Streptophyta; class Magnoliopsida; order Apiales; family Araliaceae; genus Panax; species Panax stipuleanatus. The sequence goes on along the minus strand of CM035124.1, from coordinate 80,497,408 downwards.
CGTGGCTAAGTTCAACTAACTAGCAGTGATTTGCGGAACACCAAGTAGGAGATGAAGAGAGGAAGGCGAGATAATTCGAACAAGGGCTGAAGTTATGGCTAGTTTAACAAGGTATCAGTTCTTCAAATTGATTCCTTTGCAACAGTTGCTGGAGAAGGCAATCATTGCGGAAGGTGGCAGTGAGGCCTTAAGTATGTATAACAAGGAGAAGAAAGGAAAGAACACGGGAGGAGAAAACCGTACTGGAGGAAGCAGTAGTGGAGGAAGTAACTTAGGAAAAAGAAAGTGGGAGAACAACAACAACAATAAGTCGGGAAATTTTAGTGGAGGTTTCAAGAAAAGGGCAGAAGGATGCCCAAAATGTGGGAAGAATCATCAGGGCGAGTGCTGGAAGGGACGCGACACTTGCTACAACTGCGGTCAAGAGGGGCACATTTTGCCCAACTGCCCGAAACCTAAAAAGATACAAGGATGCTTTACATGTGGTTCGACGGAGCAGCGGATTAAGGACTGCCCGAAGAAGGGAAGTAGGGAAGGGAGCCAACAAGGGGGAAACAAATTAATGATCGGCGGACCGGCACAACCCAACCGCCCAATCGCCAGGACCTTTAACATGACCGTCAAGGATGCAGTAGCTGCGAAGGACATGGTGTCAGGTATAATCCCAATCAATAATATAAATGCTTATGTATTATTTGATTCGGGTGCCACCTGTTCTTTTGTATCTGAAGAATTTACTAGTAGACTTAACACACCCCGAGAACGATTAGAAAATCCCTTGAACATAGAAGTTGCGAATAAGGAAGTAATCCCTGTAGAATACGTTTATCAAAATTGTCGCGCAAACAATAGAGAACATGAACTGAGCATAGACTTGATTCCTATTAGATTGGGAGAATTTGACGTAATACTGGGAATGGATTGGTTGCATAACCATGCTGCAATAGTTGACTGTCAGAACAAATGTGTTAACCTTCAGACTCCGAGTAAGTCTAAGGTAGTATTTTATGGTAGCTCATCGCTTAAGCAATCGTGTTGCGTTACGATGATGCAGGCCAAGAAATTGTTAAGGAAAGGATGTGTTGGTTACTTAGCTTACATTGTTGATACTCAAAAAAAGGCAGTAGAAATTAAGGATAGATCCATAGTGAATGAATTTTAAGATGTATTTTCGGACGATCTGCCTGGTCTTCCGCCAGACAGAGAAATCGAATTCGTAATAGACTTAGCATCGGGAACGGCACCGATTTCGAACGCTCCATATCGTATGGCGCTGGTAGAAATGAAGGAATTGATGATACAATTATAAGAATTATCAAATAAGGGTTACATACGACCGAGTGTGTCTCCTTGGGGAGTACCAGTGCTATTCAGTTAAGAAAAAGGACGGATCGATGAGGCTCTGTATCGATTATCGAGAATTGAACAGAGTAACAATCAAGAACATATATCCGTTATCGACGATAGATGACCTGTTTGATCAACTGAAGGGAGCGAAGTTTTTCTCAAAGATAGACCTACGGACAGGTTATCACCAACTGAAGGTACGGGATGAGGACATACCAAAGACTGCGTTTCGAACCTGTTATGGATATTACGAGTTTTTGGTAATGTCATTTAGATTAACTAATGCTACGGCAGCATTCATGGACTTGATGAACCGAGTTTTCAAGCTATACTTGGATAAATTTGTGGTAGTTTTTATCGACGACATCTTGATCTACTCAAAGACAGAAGAAGAACACGTCGAACATCTAAGATATTTCTGGAAGCACTAAGAAAAGAGAAGATGTATGCGAAATTTTCTAAGTGTGAATTTTGGATGGAGAGGGTTCAATTCTTAGGTTACGTAGTGGATAAGAATGGAATCTAAGTGGACCCTGCAAAGGTCAAAGCAGTGAGTAATTGGGAGCAACCGAGAACACCAACAGAGGTGAGAAGTTTCTTAGGCTTAGCTGGATACTATCGAAGATTCATCCAGGATTTTTCTAAGATAGCAACCCCGTTGACCAATCTGATGAGGAATACGGTGAAATTTGTATGGACAGACAAATGTGAAGAAAGTTTTAAAGAATTGAAGAAGAGATTGAGCGAAGCGCTTAAGTTGTCACTACCAGATGATGCATAAAATTTTGTGGTGTATAGTGACGCATCGCACAAGGGACTTGGTTGTGTGCTAACGCAGCACGACAAGGTCATTGCGTATGCATCACGACAATTAAAGGACTACAAAATGATACCCTACTCATGACTTAGAGTTAGCGGCAGTAGTTTTTGCGTTGAAGATTTGGAGGCATTATTTGTACAGAAAGAAATGTGAGATATACACGGACCACAAAAGTCTGAAATATATCTTCACATAGAAGGAGTTGAATATGCATCAGAGGAGGTGGTTAGAATTGATCAAGGATTATGACTGTGATATTCTTTATCACCCGGGTAAGGAAAACATGGTTGCCGACGCTCTAAGCAGAAAAGGAAGGGAGAAACTGTTTCACTTGACAACTCAAGAGGAGTTGATAAGAGAGATGGAGAAATTGGAAATAAAGGTAAAAGGACCAAAGAGGTCTGAAAAGAAGTTGTTCGTAATGGAAGCTTGTCCGATATTGTTGGATAGAGTAAAAGAAGCACAAGAGAAAGATGAGGAGTGCGAGAAAATCAGAAAGAGGATCGCAGAAAATGAAGAGGAAAGATTCAGAATGGATAAAGACGGTATCTTAAGATTCAAAGGAAGAGTGTGGGTGCTAGCGGTAACCGAGTTGAGAGAAGATATTTTGCACGAGGCACACAATACGATGTATTTCATTCATCCGGGAGGCACTAAGATGTACCGAGATTTGAGGTAACATTTTTGGTGGCCCAATCTAAAACGGGAAGTCGCAGAGTGCGTTAGTAGACGTCTGACTTGCCAACGCGTCAAAGTAGAGCACCAGCGGCCGAGTGGTTTACTTCAATCGTTGGAAATACCAGACTGAAAATGGGAGCATATTACGATGGACTTCGTGGAAGGACTTCAAGTCACACAGAAGGGATATGATGTCATTTGGGTTATCATGGATCGACTAACGAAGACCGCACATTTTCTATCGATCAAGATCCGCTACAGTTTGAATCAGTTAGCAAGTCTGTACGTAAAGGAGATTATTTCACGACATGGAGTGCCGGCGTTAATTGTCTCTGATAGAGATCCGAGCATCACGTTAAATTTTGGTTAAGTTTGCAAGAGAAGATGGGAACACAGTTGAGGTTGAGTATCGCTTATCATCCTCAGACAGACAGACAGAGTGAGCGAACTATACAAATGCTAGAAGACATACTTAGGACTTGCGTGATGGACTTCAAGGGAAATTGGGATGACCACCTACCTTTAGTAGAATTTGCGTATAACAATAGTTATCATGCGAGTATCGGCATGCCACCGTACGAAGCTCTTTACGGGAGAAAGTGCAGAACGCCATTATATTGGGACGAAGTCAGAGAACGACGTATACTCGGACCAGAGTTAGTTCAACAAACCGCAGACGTGGTGAAAGTGATAAGAGCCAGACTAGTAGCAGCTCAAGACCGCCAGAAAAAGTACGCAGATTTCCATCGGAAGGATCGAGACTTTAAAGTCGACAGTTTCGTATTCTTGAAGGTATCGCCATGGAAGGGAAAAATCCATTTTGGCAAGAAAGGAAAGTTGAATCCAAGATTCATAGGACCGTTCGAGATACTGAAGCGAGTTGGCGAAGTGGCATACAAAGTTGCATTACGACCCGAGTTGGAGCACATCCACAACGTGTTCCACATTTCCATATTGTAACCGTACAAGGCCGACTACAAGCACGTGATTTATTACGAGCCCATTCAAGTGGAGAATAACTTAGCTTACGAAGAAATTCCTGTCCAGATATTATATAGAAAAGAGCAAACCTTAAGAAATAAAGTTATTTCATCTGTAAAAGTACTTTGGCGTAACTACGATGTGAAGGAGGCTACGTGGGAATTAGAAGATAGGATGATGAGGGATTATCCCCATCTATTTGTGTAACCTTGTAGCAATTCTGAGGACGAAATTTTTATAAGGGGGGGATGATGTAATACCCAAGAATTTCCATATATTATTAAATGAATATATTAAATGGAAATGAGTAAGCATTTGAATATATATGATTTTGTGTTATGAGATGAGTTAACTCAATTATATTAAATTGAATATTTATGATAATTGAGAAAATATGGAGTTTGCGATAAACTCGTTGAATGCCTTGTGTGGCACAGTGATGAGAAATATTAATAATTATATTAATTAACGAAGGAATTTTTAAGTGAACGATTAATCTATATTAATTGTTAATATAATAATAGTATGTTGAATTATTATTATTGCGAGTGATAGCATGATAATAAGTATATTGTTTATAAATATAATAAGATTTATATTTACTTAATAGTGATAATTAATCATATAAATGTTAATTAATTGTTATGAAAATTAAAAATTACATTAATTGATGGGGAATAGATTAATTAATATTATTGTTAATTAATCAATAAGATGAATAATTTATTTATTTGACATTATGAATAACAAAAATAAATAACTAAGTTATTAATATAATAAGATTATATTGATTGTTATGTGCAAGTATGCAATAATTAAACATATAAAGTATATGGAATACAACTGTATTATATAGTGTAGTGAAACACTTAAGTGTGACCATGCAAGTATAGATAAACTATATTATATAATGAGATGTGATTATACTACACATAGAAACCATATATTAAGATTGATTAGAATATATAAGCTACATAATTTATGCTTATGTGACAATATGTATATGAGTATACATTAAAATAGTACATCATGGATATATTGTAAACAATTGTTGATTAATAGAATTTAATAATAAAGGAGACAGTGTAGTGTGATAATATATGAGAAGATTATACCGATGTGATAAAATGTACATGAATTATAAGTATGCTACATTGTCATATTATTTATCAAGTTACATCTACTACCTTGAAATATTAATTATGTGACTTACATTGTGACTCTAAGTACATTATAATCTATATATATATCTATAGTATGTATATATGGCCTTAGTGTTAATACACTTCATGAATGATAGAATGCTGGGTATTTAGAAGCTTGTCCCATATTAATAGTCACAATTCTCCTTCGCGTGAACAACTCAAAGCCTATGCCTACTCTTTCTTCTCAATTTCAGCAAACTCCATAGCTTCATAGCTTATAATTAATAGGGGGAGTGGGAATAATGATTTGATTCACCAACTAATTACCTACGACTCCATAACCTTCATACAATTCCTTCATTTGGTTTAAATTGAAGAACAATGACATTGTCTAGATATTTATTTCTCTATAAATATAAGCTCTCCTTCTCCATTTTCTTTGCTGAGAATTTGCTAAGTGTTGAGATAGAGCATATACATATATCAGTATTGAGAATTCTAAATTTAGCAGCAAGTCCAATTAACTTATAGCAAAGGTATAATATACTTTTCTTGTTCTTCATTCAAGTTTACTATCAAGATTTTAATTCTTGAATTGAGTATGAAATTCATGATTATGTGAGCAAGTAATGCTTTTTAATTGTTCCTTAGTTGCTATAATAGCTTATATATATGTTTAGTCTGTTATATGGCTGATTAGAATCAAGTTCATATTAAGTTTCTGTGCTTGGGCTAGAAAACTGCCAAAGCAGGCTACTCTCTAGCATGAACCAGACACGGCGCAGCTGCGCTGGTTTATAACTGAGGCGCAGCGCAGCTGCGCCGGCACCCTGCACCAGATTGTAATTTTCTGCTAGAGGCTGTTATGTGCTAGAATGTTAACACTACTTAGACGAACATGAGAACATGATTGACATGCCTATATGAGTACGTTTGTAGCGCCCCCAAATCTGGGTCCCCAGAACCTCGGACCTAGTACATTACGATACATCATTTCTATAACTATTGCGGAAGATATAAACATAAATTATTTATACAATAAACTTTTACACATAATTCCAAGGTCTGAAACCTTAACTTACTACACATATTCATATTCTACATAACATACAATGCCATATTGCTCTAATACAAATACCATTTAACCGTACAATAATTCAATCCCAGAACTTGTCTTTTCATTTGATTGTGTCCGAAGTTTCTTCTTTAATCTAAAATGTTTATCATGATATAGCAAGGGTGAGCAACAAGTTTGCCCAGCAAGTTTAAGTTCAAAAAAAGATATATCATGATTGAAAAGAATAATAATAAGCTATCAAACTTTCAACAATGTAGTGATTGTGAAAGCATATGAATCAATTTCAAAACTGAATGACATAATCAATAATGATGAATGGTCAACAATGAACATAAACAAATTCAAGCTAATTGATAGGGTAATGAAGGTGATCAGCCATTCATACCTGATGAACATATACAACATGCACAAGGTGCGAATCAATAAGCAGTATAGATGTGAATAATTAACAATAATTATTCATGAATATGCTTTGAAATATAACTCAAGGTTGTGTTAAAGAAAACTTGCATGTACCGTCGATTACTATAGTATTCAATATAGTATACTGAGTGGTTTCCCACAAATAACTAACAAATTAGTTTCCGTCTAGTCTACACTATTTTCATAATGAGTTAGATCGATTACTAATTCGTAGATCCCTTTCCTATATGAAGGAGTCGTTTAGCCCAACTATTATACATCAACTATTGCAGAATACGACTGTACTACTTTTAGACTTAATACTTAATCGCTTATTAAGTTATTATTATAACTGGATAAACTTTTTACTATTCAAGAGACTTAATATATCATTTCAGTAAGCTGAAACCAAACTATTTCCTCTTGCTGACATTTCAGTTTCTATTTCAGCAAGCTGAAACCAAACTGTTTCCTATTCCTGACATTTCAGTTTCCATTTCAGCAAGCTGAAACCAAACTGTCTTCCTAACATTTTCAGTTTCTATTTCAGCAACCCGAAATGTTCATTTCAGGAAGCTAAAATTCCTTTTTCATGAAAATACCAAAACAACATATTATTTTCATATCCTTTGGCCAATCATATATACATATATTTCATAAAGTTTTTTCCTGGAATTTTTCAACTCCCTTAAGTATTTTTCAAAATTCTATTTATAGTTAATTTCTTAACAAATTAGCTACCTGACGCTTAACTCCAGAAATTCCCAACTCTTTGCGGGATCTTACACATGTTAACGTGAGCTTACAGTTTAAATTTCATGGCCATCGGAGTTATACAAATCCGGTTATAGCGATTTCTATCGGAAAAATGCAAATATTGAAATAGTTATAACTTGCTCAATTTAAGTCGGAATGAGCCCTTTTTAGGACACTAAGCTAGTTTATAACATATATTTTAATGTCAAAAAGGCCTTATTTTATTTCATTAAATAAGTGGACAAAACTGCCCTTAGAAATCGCGGACAGCCTATTTTTTGGCTATTTTCAAATTTTACTTCCTTTGCTAAAATCAGTCCACACGAAAATCTGTAACTCCTTTTTCAGTGATTCCACTTGGAATAGTTAGAAGACTTGTATATATAACTTTAAAAATTGACCACACTCAAAAATTTAAAATACACTAGGAGATATGGTCGTTTCTGTTTCATACTTCATTTTCACAAAAATCTATTTTTCAAAACTTGGCGATTTTTAAAAAATCTTCCATATCCTCACCTATTCATCAACATAACCCATCATTAAAATATCATAACACATACTAATATCTCATATACCCATGGAACTACCATGATCCATGATCTATTCCATCAAATAAGCACCAAACAAAAGATTAACACAATCAAAGCTAAGAAAATTAAGTTTTCTAATTTTTTTAAAAACCTAGCTCCCCTTTTATGCTTTAGATCCAATTTCTAACACTTGAATATGTTAGATTCATACATGAATCTCAAGAAAACATGTAGATTAAAGTTTTTACACTTCCAAAATCATAAACCCCCTTTTCATATCAAAGTAATTAAAGAAAAGAGAATAAAGTTAGAATTTATCTTTATACCTTGCTTCTCCTTCATCTTCTTCTTCCTAAGATTGATTAGGAACTTAAGAAATCATAAGAACTCTCTCTCTCTCCTCTTCTTCAGTGGCCGGATTCTTCCCTCTCTCTCTCTCTTAGTTTCTCCTTTGTTCTTTCTTAAGAAATGAAATGAAGTAAAAATAAAATGATAACTTAGTTTATTAGATAAAAAAAAATATTGAATAGATATATTATATCTATCCATTCTAATCTACTAAATCATTATCCTTTCTCTCCCAACAAGTTAGTTGTTTCTTACAAGCAACGCTAAAAGTGTTGGCTCCTTTAAGTGGTTGACACCTAGCAAAGTGGCTGAACCACTAAAGTAGCTACAATCATTACATACTTTCCCCTTTCCCCCTCTTGCAAAAATTGGCCACTTGGCCATTCCTTATCCATCCCATTTGTTTTATATTATACTCACAAATGACTAAAATGTCCATCACACATGGGTCAAGCCTTGGGTTTTAATAAAAATTCCTATTGGGCTTGCATTTTTTTGGGCTTGCTAATAAAATTAAACTTGGGCTTCCACCCATAAATAAATTGGGCCATCATAATATGTCTCATACATATATATTGGGCTAGCTTAATAACTTAATTGCTATTAAATCAAATTAGCTACAAGTCCAATGCTTAATTAAATAATTGGGCTCCAAATTTAATTCTTTGGGCCATAAAATCACTTTAGTCCCATACTTTTAATTTTATATTACCCTAATCATTTAGTTAGAGCTTCCATTCCCCTCCTTTGTAATTTAAATTCCTTACTCAGATATCTTTAATTTCATAACCCAATTAGACTTGTTTTACTTAGGTTATAAAATTAATTATTTGAGATGTCTAAAATAAATCTCTTAGAGTATTTAATTACTCTACCTAATATATATATTAGGTTATACTTCTTTATTCTTATTCAAATAGTAAACCTTATAGGTTCTTCTTAAAAATTTTAAATCCACCAAAATTCTTCACAAAAATGTCAAATCCATACACTTATTTTATGTCTAGGTCTATTATTTAACCTTAATTTAATCATTTAAGATTTTAATAAATTGCCAAAATTCTCGGGTTATAACAACGTTAATTTAATGAACGCATGTTTTATTAAGATTTCATGCATGAATGATAAATTTATAGTTTTGAAAATAAACTTAAGATTTTATAATCAAATTTTGACGTATATAAGTCATGCTAATATTCTGACTTTTGAGGCACATTAGTATGACCTAGAAACACATGAAATGTATGTTAACTTGCGTATATAAGTTTCATAATGTAATATGAACATACGAACGTCACTAGTGCACATTCCTCACGAAAATGGATGTTTTGAAAACAAACTTTGACATGCTATAACCATGTTGATATCCTGACCTTGCGAGCATAGTAGTATGGTTTAGAAATGCATTAATAACCCGTTAACTTGTGTTTATATGATTCGTAATGAAGCATGAACATGTTGGACTAATTAGTGAACATTACTAATCAAAATACATGCTTTGCACATGAGCATTGACATGTTACATTGAGATTTAAATTCTAAAATTTATGAACGTGTTTGATAGTACTCTTAACCTCATTAACGTCATACATGTGTATATATCATAATTAGGTGTCGTGAAACCAAGTTTAGCGTAAACGAAGCATGCTTTCAAACTAATAACACTGATAGTTACATGTATACGATATGAATATTCATGAGTATGTCTAATACAAGTTATATGAATACCTTACGTGTTTAAAAAGCAAGCATGTTAGACTTCGTGATTTTCACGACCTTAAATGACCGTAAGTTGTCAAAAGTGTTAACTTAAAACCATATCATGAAAGAGAGAACTTAGATGGACTTTGGAAGAATGCAAGACTCTTTAATATGCATATATGTTATGTGATATCATATGTTGATACTTAAATTCGATCTTTCACGGTTAACTTACAATAATGCTATAACTTGCTAAAAAGAGTATGTTTGCTATTCGTTGTGATCTTATGTGACAATGATGATATGTAAACTTGATTAACCCGAAAAGAGGAACCTTAAGGATAAAAGAAAATGTAAGCAATGTCAATCTAAAGTCGTGAAGTGATATAGTACTATGCGTGATATATAACGGTATAGTAAGATTGAAGACTAACTTATATGTTGATTGCATGAATGAGATAAAGTATAATGTTAAACTGTATGACTAATGAATATCCTATACGCATAACTATATTACGATAAGTATTCGAAAGTGTTGATTTACTGAACGAGGATAAACTACGCTTAAGGCAAGTATCCTAGACCCTTGCATTACTTTATTCAACGGATATTGTAAGCAAGTATCTAAACCTTATCTCTTTGAATGCAAGGTTTCCTTAAACCGTCCTTGTATTATTAATTGCAAGTATCCTATCCTTGTGTTTACTTTATTCAAGGAACATTGTAAGCAACTTCCTAACCCTACTCTTTATTGAGCATTTATTAAGCTTGTGCTATTATTGTCGTACAAGTAAACTTCTGGAATTTGCGATTCATGTATTATAACTATATACTTAATAGATAAGATAAAAATTGATTTATATTCTTCGAACTTTAATCACGAGATTGAACTTATAATTATTGTGATCTATGCCATTTGATTCGGTTAGACTTATATTATTGAAAAGCGACCCAAACCAATTGATTGGTGTGGGATCATGTGATTGACTGAGATGAACAACCTTCTTTGAAGGGAAATTATATTTGTCGGGAGACCGATGTGCGCACTTTAGTACGATTGAACGATATGCATACCGTAGGGTACTTTTGGCTGATCACCTGTTGTACTTGTTTTGTTGGATTATCAGTATATTTCTGTTAATTCTAGTAAGAGTTCATAGTCCTTAGTGACTGCTCAGTATTCAGTTATCTTGAAATCTTAAATTGATTTAGTATTGAATCATATTGATATTTTTCTGTCCTTAGCGACTTTTATTGAGAACTATTGATATTCTTGCTATTCTTGAACTATCATACCTTGCTATACCCTTTTTGAGATTCGAGAACTATATTACTCACCCTTATTTTTATATAACTTGCTGAGCAAATTTGTTGCTCATTCTTGTTTTCCTTAAAATATTTCAGTTAAGGCAGAGCAGTGCGGACCCTCGAGTACTGACAAGGGCAAGGGAAAGGATATTGAGTAGCTTTATTTAGGTAGAACTTATAATTGTAATAAGAACTTATGGTTTTATGTATTAGTTATGTTTATATATGCTTAAGGTATGTTTAAGCTATATAATCGATGATTAAGTTACGAGACCTTGGGACGTGAATAAATTATATTAATTAAATGTAATCTATTCGGTAATAGTTGTGTATTATTCCGCTGTGTGATGTGATATTTAGTCGTAATATTTATTGTGGTGTTAGATTTTAGAACGTGACAAACCGAATTCGAGTGTCCCTGTGGCGGTCTGAATTTGGGGGCATCACATGCTTCGTCCATTATCTCTTCCTTCAACTCGGCATCACACGAAATAATATTCGTCCTTCAAACCTGAATAACCCTTTGTTATCAAAACTATACTTATCTTATGTTCCATCTGCAATCTTCTTCTTTATCTGCTCAAACTCATCAGCTCTGAGTTGCAATTCCTTCACATTTTCCATGATTATAGATTGAATCTCCATTCCAAACAGCTTCTCCCCTTCCTCACTTTGACATCTTACTTCTATTTCCATCATCACCATCTCTGTTACCAACTCATCGTGAGTTGTAAACATTGATAGTTTCTCCCGACCCTTTCTACTTAAAGCGTCGGCCACAACGTTCGCCTTCCATGGGTGATACAGGATTTCACAGTCGTAATCCTTTATCAACTCCAACCAACTTTGCTGCCTCATATTCAACTCCTTCTATGTGAAGATATACTTTAGACTTTTTATGATCTGTGTATATCTCACATTTCTCTCCTTATAGGTAATGCCTCTAAATTTTTAAGGCAAAACCACAGCTGCAAGTTCCAGGTCATGAGTAGGATAATCTTTCTTATACTCCTTTAATTACAGATATACATACGCAATGACCTTGTCATACTGCATGAGCATGCAACCCAGTCCTCTATGCAAAGCATCACTATAAACCATAAAATTCCCCGTATCATCTGGTAAAGACAATACAGGTGCTTGACTTAACCTCTTCTTCAGCTATTGAAAGTTGTCTTCGCACTTCTCTCTCCGAACGTACTTCACGGTCTTCCTTATCAAATTTGCCAACGGAGTAGCTATCTTAGAGAAGTCCTGAATGAACCTCCGATAGTATCCTGCTAACCCTAGGAAACTCCGCACCTCCGTCGATGTTTTCGGTTGCTCCTAATTAATAACTGCTTCCACCTTCGCTGGATCCATTGAAATACCTTCTTTGTCGATAACGAGCCCTAAAAACTGCACTCTCTCTAACCAAAATTCATACTTAGTGAATTTGGCATACAACTTCTCTTTTCGCATTGCTTTCATCACTAATCTTAAATATTCAGTGTGATCTTCTTTCGTCTTAGAATACATTATAATATCATTAATGAACACTACTAAGAAACTTGCCCAAATATTGTTTGAACACTTTGTTCATCATAGCCATTGTAATACCCGAGAATTATGAATATTAATAAACGAATATATTAATGGAAATGAATATTTATTTGAATATAAAAAATTTTGTGTTATGAGATGAGTTAACTCAATTATACTAAATTGAATAATTATGATAATTGAGAAAATATGGAGTTTACAATAAGCTCAATGAATGCCTTGTGTGGCATAGCGACGGAAAATATATAATTTAATTCATAAAAGTAGGAATTTATGAGTGGATGATTAATTAATAATATGTTATTAATTAATGATTTATACGAGTAATAACATATTAATGAATAAATGGTTAATTAACGTTGAGATTAATGTTGTTCAATTAATTGCTTAATTTAAAGTTATGTAGTCACACGTTGCATAGTAACTATGTCCATATATATAAACTATATTATATGATGTATAATGTGACATTTTGGCATAACTACGTAATATATAATATGAAGTGCATTGTGATAATACAAGCAACTATGTAATACATATAAACTATACTATAAAGTGTAGTGTGACACTTTAGTAAGGCTATGCAATATGGAAATTATCTCATATAAGTTACATAAATAATGCCTATGTGACCATATGGTAGGTATAGTACTTTAATGTATACTATATGGAATATTAGGTTAAAGTATGTAAATAATTGATATTCCTAATCATCTCCATGAGTAACATACTTGAAATATTAATAATAATAAGAGTTGGGATAATTCAATTAACTCATAAATGTGATATTATTAAAGTGTACATGGATTATATGATGTATATATATATGTACCCCAATGTGCTACCATGTGAAGTTGTTATGGTATTTTAGTCGATGTATGCCCCTAAGTGAGTATAAGCTACGATATACATATATGTACTAAGTATATAATATATGGTCTTTTATCCCCAATTTGCTATGGCTGATGATATGTTTAGCTAGTCCCACATTAAGTGTCCAGTTCCCCTCATTTCTCTCATTCACGTGAAGAACAAAAAGGCTAAGGAGCTACTCCTTCTTCTTCTCCCAAGATCATTCTAGCTCATCATTATAGGGGGAGTGGGATTCATGATGCATATTACCAACCACTCACCAACCATCTAATGTCCAACATCTTCTTCCTTCATCTCTTGGTTTATTTTCATGGACAAAGGCTTGGCATGGGTTTTGATTTTTCTATAAATTGAGCATCCCTCTTCATTTTCTATGATGATTAATTAATTGCTAAGTGATATAGAGAGATTATTGTAAGTTCATAATATAAATTTGAGAGCAAGTTGTGTGCAAGTTTGAGCTCAAGAGGTATAACCTCTAAACCCATTTGAATTTCAATTCATAGAGATTGCATGATATTGTTGAAAGTAGTGTGTGATAAGGTGCTAGCATAAGTTGTTAAGTATATCTATATGTCAGGAATGTAAAGTGATGGTAGGCAAGCATACTAGCTAAGTACATTATGAGAAATTCTGAAACTCTACAATAACAGAACATCTTCTGGTCTGGAACGGGAGCCGCGCGGCCGCGCCTCTCCCTAGTACAACTGGCACGCGGTCGCGCTGTTCTGCAAAAATTGTTGATGATTTTGTTAAGTATTCTGATGTTTTGAGCATGTTATACTAAGTAGGTTATGCATGCAAATCACCATGACATGTACAATAAGGCTGTTATGTATATAGTAAGCCATATTAGTTGTTTAGCTTGAGAATTTTGAAGAAAGCTTAAGGATTGGTAAACTAGTTTGATAAACACGATGTAATACGTAAACTGACCTTATGTGTAAATGAATCACATTCCAATATGCCTTGACATGTGATAATGTGATAGTTATATTATTAGACTATCCAAACATGAATTGAAATAAGTTTCCAAGTAAAAGGTTATACTTGCTATGTGTAAAATAAGCTATGTGAACTTGGATTCCGAACTTGATATCACGATCTGAATTACATATATACATGCACAAGAAAGTGTAGAAGCATGACATAGAGTATACGAACTTACCTTGCATACTTAAATAGTTTTAATAGCATTCTATGGAAACATAGAATTTCGAAGGTTAACCTTGGCACGTAAATATCATACATACATTCAAATTTTGTAAGCATGTCTATGTGGCCTAGGAATGCATGTCGGACATATTAACTTACGTGTATGGACTTCGTAAGGAAGCATGAACATGTTGGACTTGTTAGTGAGCCTTACTAATGAAAATACAAACTTTGAACGTAAATGTTAACATGCTACTTTGAGAGTTAGAATCTGTTATTTGTTAACATGTTTGATGATACTCATGGACTCACTCATTATCATAAATGTATATATGCCATTCTTAGGTGTCATAACTCAAGTAAAGCATAAACGAAGCATATTTCAAACCAAAACGATGCTAATTGCACATATACCATATGAATACTCACATGCATGTCTAATATGAGTTATATAACTACCTTATATGTTTAAGAAGCAATCATGTTAGACTTTGTGATTTTCATGACCTTTAATGACCGTAAGTTATCAAAATTGTTAACTTAGAGCCATATTATGAAAGAGAGAACTTAGATGGACTTGAGAAGCATAAAGGCATCCTTTAATATGCATATATGTTATGAGATATCATATGTTGATACTTGAATCCGATTTTTGACTGTTGACTTATTGAAATAAAATAACTCACTGAAATAACATATATTTAGTATTGATTGTGGTTTTGTGTGATAATAATGATATGAGGGTGTGTTTAACTCAAAAAGAGGAACGTTAAGGATAAAAGTATATTAGCCGAGACTTGTGAATCAAATATGATACTATATGTGGTATGACTGTATAGTGAGGTTATAGACTTAACTTATTTGTGGATTGTATATCTAAAATAAGATATGTTGTTGAACTATATGACTAATGAATATCATATATGCATAACTATATTACGATAGGATTCGAAAAGTGTTGATTAATTTACGGGGATAAACTACGCTTAAGGCAAGTTTCCTAACTTACACTCTTTTATGGTGCAAGTATTCTATCCTTTTATATTGCGAGCTAGTTTCTTTACTTACTCGTTTGAATTGAATTAGCATACTTGAACTCTTATTTCATTAAAGCTATTATTCATGTTGAACTTGGTATTGTTCTTGAATATTATGAAAGTGTCTATGCCATTTGATTCGGCTAGACTTATATTATTGAAAAGCTACCCAAACCAATTGATTGGTGCGGGATCTCATATTTGACTGAGATGAACAACCTTCTTTGAGGGGAAAATATAATTATCGAAGAACCGACGTGCGCACTTGGGTATGATTGATTGTTATGCATAACATAGGGTACTTTAGGCTGATCACCTGTTGTACCTGTTTTTAATTTGGGTTATCAGTTTAATACTGTTAATTCTTGTAGAAGTTCATAGTCCTTAGTGACTGCTCAATATTCAGTTATCTTGAAATCTTGAATTGATTTATTATTGAATCACATTTATATTATTTTGTCCTTAGCAGCTGTTATTGAGAACTGTTGATATTCTTGTTATCCTTAAACTATCAAACCTTGCTATACCCTTTCGAGAATTGAGAATTTTATTACTCACCCTTATTGTATATTACTTGCTGGGCAATTTGTGCTCATTTTTGCTTTCCCTAAAATATTTCAGTTAAGGCAGAGCAGTGCGGACCTTCGGGCACAGATAAGGGCAAGGGAAAGGCTACTGAGTAGCTTAAATTATGTAGGACTTATGATTGTAATAAAGAACTTATGATATTATGTACTAGTTAAGGTTATTTATGCTTAAGATATGTCTAAGCTATGTAATCACTATTTAAGTTACGAGACCTTGGGACGTGAATAATTATATTATTTAAATATAATTTATTAGATATGAGTTGTGTATTATTCCGCTGTGCGATGCGACATTTAGTCATATTATTATTGTGATGTATTACCATGAGAACGTGACGAACCGAATTTGAGCGACCCCGTGATAGTCCTGGAATTTGGGGGCGTCACAGGTTGGTATCAGAGCTGTAGTTATAAACTTTAGGAACGAGTGTCCTTAGACTATAACTTAGGCGAACTTAGAAGTTGGAAAGGAGATAAAACTCACATAGAGCTTTTCCTAGAGCGAGACTTAGCGTGTTATGAAATGTAACTTCATTCTATACAATGAACTTATGTTTTATTCAACATTCTAATGGAGTTGCTGTTTGCTTGTCTTGTGTTTGTGATTGTAGGATGACAGACACAGGTGTACCTAGTAGAGTGGCAGAGGAGGAGCCCAGGGATATACATGTAGTATACAAGGCACCTTTAGAGGCTACACCAGTGCAGGCTGTTGCACCGTTCGAGTCTGACGACGAGGATGAGATTGAGATAGAGTCTGATCCAGAGGAGGAGCCGATGGAGGACGAGCCGATGGGGGATGAGCCAGTGGAGGAGTCTGATGAGGCTACTATAGAGGAACAGATGCTAGGAGAGTATGAGGAGCGTATCCTAGAGTTAGACTGCATAGTCCAGGAGCTGGAGGCAGAGGCCCAAGAGAGAGAGTCCGAGTTCCAGAAACTGAGGGACGAGGACCACCAGAGGAAGCTGGCCATGTAGGAGTTAGAGGTAGAGATTGGTTATCGTAGATAGCAGGGATCCAGATGGGAACCTTATTCCACAGGTCAGTGGCGAGAAATGTAGATATAGCAGAGAAGCTGGAAGAAGTAGAACAGAGAGAATTGAGTGAGAAGACTGAGAAAGAGGCACTCCGTACTCAGCTAGAGTTGGAGGTGATGGATATGATACACTTCGAGGAGAAGTGGGAAGCGGCCAATGAGAGAGCTGACGACCTAGAGGACGAGGTCAGGTGCAAGAAGAGGAAGATGAACAAGATGGGGTAAGTGTTCCGTTCAGCTTTTGAGAGGGTGATTGATGGTGTGTACCACTACCCGGCAGAGTAGGGACATACTCTACATACCTTGAGTCGAGAGCTGGTAGCTTATATAGCACAGTTATAGTACAAGAGCCCCGAGGAGCGTGGCATGATGTGATGATATTTCCTTAAATGGTCTAGTGGTAGTTTAGTAGAATTTATCTTTATGTGTTGTACATACTATGTTGTAATCCCAATCTTTTGTGTAAGATGTGGAATAGTGATGTGAACCTCGTGTAAGCTTTTGTTAGAGGGGTAGTATGGTAGTAGTTTGTATATCCCCGTCTTTTGTGATATTAGGGGATATATGTGATAACATTTATAGCAGTATGCTAGGATAATCATGTAATGAAATGAAATAGCATATGAATATAAAAGAAGTTTATTTCAAAAATGTGTTATAAATTTATTCTTTTAGTATTAAAAGAAATACTTAAGTAATATACTTGAATAATAATAAAATGAAAATTTGTGATGCAGATAATGCCGCCCAGACATAGATTGACTGCACCCGAAGAATCTGTTAATAACGAGAGGGAACAAGTTGACCAGATCTAGAAACTGGTAGACTTGTTAGGAGAAGCCTTAAGGGGAAGGAACAATGAATCTGTTCGCCCAAACCCTCAGGCTGTGCCAGTAACAACCTTTAAAGAATTTAAGAGTGTAGGACCCCCGGAGTTCGAGGGAACTTCCGACCCAATTGTCGCACAAACGTGGATCAAGGAGATCGAAAAAGCTTTCACTATAGCTCACGTAGGAGAAGATCAGAAGACGGTGTTTGCCACATACATGATGAGGGGAGAAGCGAACTACTGGTGGGAGGCTAATCAACAAAGAGCTGGAGAAGGGATAATAGCTTGGGATAAGTTTAAGACGCTATTTTTTGAGAATTACTTCCCGAAAAACATGAAGAATTGGATGGAGGTGAAATTTCTAGAGTTAAAACAAGGGGAGATGATGGTGGCACAATACGCGGCTAGGTTTAACGAACTAGCCCGATTTGTGGAGCACCAGGTAGGAGATGAAGAGAGGAAGGTTAGGCGATTCGAACAAGGACTGAAGCCTTGGCTATTCAATAAGGTGTCAGTTCTTCAGATCGATTCTTTTGCAACACTGCTGGAAAAGGCTATTATTGCCGAGGGAGGAAGTGAAGCTTTGAGCTTGTACAACAAAGAGAAGAAAGGAAAGAATGCTGGAGGAGAGAATCGTACTGGAGGAAGCAGCAGTGGAGGAAGTAATTTAGGAAAGAGAAAATGGGAGAATAAGAACAAAAATAACAAAAACAACAATAATTAATCAAGGAATTTTCGTGGAGGTTTCAAGAAGAGGGCTGAAGGATGCCCAAAGTGTGGGAAGAATCACCAGGGCGAGTGCTGGAAGGGACGTGACACTTGCTACAACTACGAACAGGAAGGGCACATCTCGCCCAACTATCTGAAACCAAAGAAGATACAAGGATGCTTTGCGTGTGGCTCAATGGAGCGCCGAATTAAGGGCTGCCCAAAGAAGAGAAGTGGTGGGGGTAGCAATCAGCAAGGAGGCAACAAGCTGATGATCAGCGGGCCGGCACAATCCAATCACCCAACCGCCAAAACTTTTAATATGACCTTCTAGGACGCCGTGGCTGTGAAGGACGTGGTGTCAGGTATAATCCCAATCAATGATATAAATGCTTATGTATTATTTGATTCAGGTGCCACCTGTTCTTTTATATGTGAAGAATTTGCTACTAAACTTAGTACACCCCGAGAACTATTAGAAAATCCTTTGATCATAGAAGTTGGTAATAAGGAAGTGATCCCTGTAGAATACGTTTATCGTAATTGTCGCGCAAACATTAGAGAACATGAACTGAGCGTAGACTTGATTCCTATTAGATTGGGAGAATTTGATGTGATACTAGGAATGGATTGGTTGTATAACCATGCAGCGATAATTTATTGTCAGAATAAATGTGTGAACCTTCAGACTCCGAGTAAGTCTAAGGTAGTGTTTTATAGTAGCTCATCGCTTAAACAATCGTGTTGCATTACAATGATGCAGGCCAAGAAATTGTTAAGGAAAGGATGTGTAGGTTATTTAGCTTACAACGTTGATACTCGGAAAAAGGGAGTAGAAATTAAGGATATATCTGTAGTTAATGAATTTTAAGATGTGTTTCCGGACGATCTACCTGGTCTTCTGCCAGACAGAGAAAACGAATTTGTAATAGACTTAGCACCGGGAACGACACCGATTTCGAAAGCTCCATATCATATGGCGCCAGTAGAAATAAAGGAATTGATGATACAATTGCAATTGTTGTTGGATAAGGGTTACATTCGACTTAGTGTGTCTCCTTGTGGAGCACCAGTGTTATTCGTTAAGAAGAAGGATGGATAGATGAGGCTCTATATCGATTATCGAGAATTGAACAGAGTAATGATCAAGAACCGATATCCGCTACCAAGGATAGACGACCTGTTTGATCAACTGAAGGGAGCAAAGTATTTCTCAAAAATTGACCTACGAACAAGATATCATCAACTAAAAGTGTGACACCCCCGAATCCGGGTCCTCTAACCCCGGTCCGGTCATCACGAAATAATACTAAACATCCACCTCTAAACAACATACGATAACTAAAGTGCAGAATATAATAAATATACGTCGTTCATTCAAAAGGTGTTACTAGTCCCAAGATTCAATAACCTTAAATACAAACATACAAACATACCCTAAAATAGTCATTAGGGTTCATATTACATAACAATAATTAATTAAACATAAAGATAAAGTTTGCTCCTTGCAAACTAATCCTACATCTTCCCTTTACCCTTGTCTTTCCCTAAAGTCTCGAGGTTAACTGCAATATAAGTCATGATTTAGCAAGAATGAGCAACAAGTTTGCTCAGCAAGTTTAAATACAACAATGAAGGATATATTATGATGAAAAGAATATATCTGACAATGAATTCAACAATATGAATATCGGAAGCAGAATAATAATTACTTTTAGAATAACTTATAGTCAAGTAGACTTTTGAACTATAAAACTCCAATGGAAATCAATAGCTGATTGACCCTTTGGTTACTGGCTACAGAATAGTACTTGAGGGGATCAGCCTCGCGTACGCTATGTATATGCATAACATTCAACTCTTCGGTTTGTATCTTTATACTAGATACCTGGGGTATTCCCCTTTATATATTAGGGGTGTTCTTTCAGTCGAAGAATCCTTACCATCAATTGGTTTGGATAGCTTTTATAAAATTTTATACAATTGTCTGACCGAACAAGGGTTCAGACTTTATCTGACAGAGTTCAAGAATTGTAGAACTTTTAATAATGTACAAGTCCAAGACTGTACGAACTCAAGTGCACCAAGTGCGAATAACAATAATATCGATGTGGACTAATTGTAAAGTAATTAAACCACCTAATAGCATACTTGGAAATAAAGTTCAAGCTTTAAATAATTAACTGTCAATACGATAGTAACCTGCTCAATACAAAATGTGAAGGATAGGAACTTGC
Organism: Panax stipuleanatus; assembly: GCA_020205555.1. NCBI lineage: Eukaryota > Viridiplantae > Streptophyta > Magnoliopsida > Apiales > Araliaceae > Panax > Panax stipuleanatus. The sequence goes on along the minus strand of CM035124.1, from coordinate 80,476,306 downwards.
ACAATAAGAATTAAAGAACTTGTACAACCAAAGAGTGAAGGTCGGAGACTTGCCTGATTGCTCAGCTATAATTAAGTTCTAGCTTTAATTAACTTGCGTTGAAACGACCTAATATTAATAAGTCAGCCTTTCAATTAGCATGTGTAAACCAATATAAGTCTATACTTACAAGCATCTACTTATCATATAAGTTTATCACGTAATTCATGTAAGTCAATCACTATGACTGAGTCTATAAACAATTAACTCTGTCCTTGATTTAATAGTTTTAGAACACCTAGTTTCTATACATCAACATAGGTTTGAATATTTAGCATTTCAAATTAATCATGCTTCAAGAATATACTTTCAAATTTGAATCCTAGTATGCTCACCCTATTCAATTCAAAATCATACGTCTTATGCCGACCATTCACATACTTTAAGCAATACACTTTCATGCTTCAAAATCGGTTACTAAAGTCATGTTATCACATAACAAGGCTAAACAATATTTAATATGCATGCTTGAGTATACTACACACATATACTTTAATCACGTAGTTCATGGTTCAGAAATTCATTTCTTATGAATACGTGCATATGCAAAATTCACGCTTTGACCAAACGAGGTCTATGTTAATATGCTTATAGGTATAATTAACGTTAATACATATGCTCGCATGATCATAATATCATTTTCATGGTAATCGATGCTATTTAGTTTTCACTTCCTAAGTTTTCTTTCAAAATTGCACTAAGTCTATAAAGGCAACATAGAACATGCAAAGCATCTCGTGGTCATTACTCACATGTGTTAGGACACACATATAAATCATATAAATGCACTCATATGGTCAAAACCTACAAGGCATCGTTTTGGTCAAGTTCGTTCCCTCAAGGTTCTTAAGTTTCTTTCTTTGAAATCGTTGAATCTTGCAATCACATATGCTAGTGTGTGAACACACTTTAGACTCGCATTTCATGTCAACATAAACTATACTATCATGTTCATAAAATCAGAATGTTCATGTGATACGTTCATGACAAGGTTCACTTTTGAAATTACAAGTTTCCCTTTTTAAAACATATGGTCATGGCATATACGTGTAGCATCAACGATTACATACTTATATCATGTCATTGTACTAATATCTACATTTAAATTGTGTTCACAAGCTTGTTTCAATGGTATATCACATGTTAGTATGTCACAGCACTTAACAGAAAACAGAATCTGGAAGCTGGTACTGGCGCAGCTGCGCCGCTGGCCAGTACATAACTGGCGCAGCTGCGCAGGCTGTTGGCCAGTGGCAGTAGCTGCCCAGCAACGGCAAAACTTGGCCCAACTCAGAAATTTTTCTATGAAAATTGATTCTATCATAACACATTGCAATTCGAACATGCTTAACATCTTGTATAACACTAAATAACATATTCCAAATCAATTATCAATAATTACATGCTTAATTCCAAAAATCAAGGATTAAGAATTTTATAGAAATTAAAATGGAGTTATACCTCTGTAATGAAAACTAAACTTGCTGCTATCTCTCACTCTCTCAATAAAATTGCTCAACTTACCAATATCTCAGCAATTGCAATATAGAAGGAGAAGAGTTTATTTATAGAGGATTCAATATACAGACAATGCTATTGTCTTCCAAATCAAACCAATGGAAGGAATGAGAATTTGATGGGTAATTAAGGTTTGGTAGAGTTGTTGAAAAACACTGTTATGCCCACTCCCCTCATGATCATATGCTACTCTTTGCTGAGATTGAGAAGAGAGAAAAGAGTAGGCTAGCCTCTTGAGTGTTCACGTGAGGAAGGGAATGGTCACTCATTATGGGACAATGCTTCTAATCTCAGCAATATAAATACAACACACTAATGTTATATATATATATATATATATATATATATACATATAGTATATACTTAAGTCACAATGTCACTTCTAAATACAATGTAGCAAGTAGGGGTACACATAGATATATCAACATATAACCATTTACATTTTCCTTAATACCAAACATAAAGCAATTGGGTATTATTATTACTCATTATTATAATCATTATAATATAATAATAACTCAATAAAATCATTATTAATTAATAATTGATCTTATTATATGACAATAGGGTATATATGATTGTCCACATAGTGTCACATACCTTCAATTTATCTCATCTTACTATATAGTCCATACATGCAATATTCACCACATTAATATGTCGCATTGCATTATACATAATATAGATAACTACCATATAGTAAAGGTTTAGTATCGCATACTTGTATAAAAATAATAAATCAATTAAATATAATAATATTATATTATCAGTTCTCTTACTCATTGTTTATTATTTATTCATAATAATAATTACACAACACATTATCGATTAATTAATCATAATTGAAATTAATCAATAGGTTCAAATCTTGCCACTATATTCAAATAAATTGAATATTTAATTATTAATAATCTCATACATTCTCTGATAATAAATCCTTAAGGTTAGTCCACTAATTTAAATAACTCATTAGTGACTTCCTTTAATCCTTTCACAATTCTCACACCCACATAAGGTTTAAATAAACTCACAAAACTAACTCATTAAAAATTAAATCACATATTTAATAGATAAGGAGTTTAAAATTCATAGCGGTTACAAAAAGTGAGGGATGAAGACATACCAAAGACTGCATTTCGAACCCGTTATGGACACTACGAGTTTTTGGTAATGTCATTTGGATTGACTAATGCTCCGGCAGCATTTATGGACTTGATGAACCGAGTTTTCAAGCCATATTTGGATAAATTTATAGTGGTTTTTATCGACGACATTTTGATCTACTCGAAGACAGAGGAAGAACACGTCGAACATCTGAAGATTATTTTGGAGGCACTAAGGAAGGAGAAGATGTATGCGAAATTTTCAAAGTGCGAATTTTGGATGGAGAAGGTTCAATTCTTAGGCTATGTGGTGAATAAGAATGGAATCTCTGTATACCCTACAAAGGTAGAAGCAGTAAGTAATTGGGAACAGCCGAGAACGCCAACAGAGGTAAGAAGTTTTTTAGGGTTAGCTTGGTACTATCGAAGATTCATCCAAGATTTTTCTAAGATAGCAACCCCGTTGACCAATTTGAGTAGAAAGACGGTGAAATTTGTATGGACCGACAAATGCGAAGAAAGTTTTCAAGAACTGAAAAGGAGATTGAGCGAAGCACCTATGTTATCATTACTAGATGATGCAGGAAATTTTGTGGTGTATAGTGATGCATCGCACAAGGGACTTAGCTGTGTGCTTATGCAGCACGGAAAAGTTATTGCGTATGCATCACGACAATTTGAAGGATTATGAAAAACGATACCCTACTCACGACTTAGAGTTAGCGGCAGTAGTTTTTGCGTTAAAAATATGGAGGCATTATTTGTATGGAGAGAAGTGTGAGATATACACAGACCACAAAAGTCTAAAATATATCTTCACATGGAAGGAGTTGAATATGCGACAGAGAAGATGGTTAGAATTAATAAAAGACTATGACTGCGATATTCTTTATCACCCGGGAAAGGCAAACGTGGTTGCCGACGCTCTGAGCAAAAAAGGAAGGGAAAAGTTATTTAATTTAACGACTCAGGAAGAATTGATAATAGAGATGGAGAAATTGGAGATAAAAGTGAAAGGACCAGAAAAGTTTGGTGAGAAGTTATTTGTAATGGAAGCTCATCCGACATTATTGGATAAAGTAAAAGAAGCACAAGAGAAAGACGAAGAGTGTGAGAAAATCCGAAAGAGGATCACAGAAAATGAGGAAGAAAAATTTTGAATGGATAAAGACGGTATTTTGAGATTTGAAGAAAGAGTATGGATACCAGCAGTAATCGAGTTAAGGGAAGAGATTTTGCACGAGGCACACAATACGATATATTCCATTCATCTAGGAGGCACGAAGATGTACAGAGATCTAAGACAACATTTTTAGTGGCCCAATTTGAAACGGGAAATCGCATAGTGCGTCAGTAGATGTTTGACTTGCCAAAGCGTTAAAGTAGAGCATCAACGGCCGAGTAGTTTAGTACAATATTTGGAAATACCATAATGGAAATGGGAGCATATTACGATGGACTTCGTAGTAGGACTTCCAGTTACACAGAAAGGTTATGATGCTATTTGGGTTATCGTGGATCGACTAACGAAGACCGCACATTTTCTACCAATCAAGATCCGCTACAGTTTGAATCAGCTAGCGAGTTTGTACGTATAGGAGATTGTTTCACGACATGGAGTACCAGTGTCAATTGTCTCTGATCGAGATCCGCGCTTCACGTCCAATTTTTGGAAGAGTTTGCAAGAAAGAATGGGAACGCAGTTGAGGTTGAGTACCGCTTATCATCCTCAGACAGACGGACATAGTAAGCGAACAATACAAACGCTGGAGGACATGCTTAGAACTTACGTGATGGATTTCAAGGGAAATTGGGACGACCACCTACCCTTAGTAGACTTCGCAAACAATAATAGTTACCATGCGAGTATCGGCATGCCACCGTACGAAGCTTTTTATGGAAGAAAGTGCAGAACGCCATTATATTGGGACGAAGTCGGAGAGCGACGAATACTCGGACCAGAGTTAGTTCAACAAACCGCAGACGTGGTGACAATGATAAGAGCTAGATTAGTAGCAGCTCAAGACCGCAAGAAAAAGTATGCAAATTTGCATCGACAGGACCGAGACTTCAAAGTCGGCAGTTTTGTATTCTTGAAGGTGTCTCCATTGAAGGGAAAGATCCGTTTCGGCAAAAAGGAAAAATTGAGTCCAAGATTCATAGGACCGTTCGAGATACTGAAACGAGTGGGCAAAGTGGCATACAAAGTTGCGTTACCACCCGAGTTGGAGCACATCCACAATGTGTTTCACATTTCTGTATTGCGACCATACAAGGCCGACTACAAGCATGTGATTTCTTAAGAGCCCATTAAAGTGGGGAACAACTTAGCGTATGAAGAAATTCATATCCAGATATTAGATAGGAAAGAACAAACTTTGAGAAATAAAATTATATCTTCTGTAAAAGTACTGTGGCGTAACCACGATGTCGAGGAGGTAACGTGGGAGTTAGAAGATAGGATGATGAGGGACTATCCTCGTCTATTTGCGCAACCTTATAACAATTCCGGGACGGAATTTTTATAAGAGGGGGAGAATGTAATACCCGAGAATTTATGAATATTAATAAACGAATATATTAATGGAAATGAATATTTATTTGAATATAAAAAATTTTGTGTTATGAGATGAGTTAACTCAATTATACTAAATTGAATAATTATGATAATTAAGAAAATATGGAGTTTACAATAAGCTCAAGGAATGCCTTGTGTGGCATAGCGACGGAAAGTATATAATTTAATTCATAAAAGTAAGAATTTACGAGTGGATGATTAATTAATAATATGTTATTAATTAATGATTTATACGAGTAATAACATATTAATGAATGAATGGTTAATTAACGTTGAGATTAATGTTGTTCAATTAATTGCTTAATGTAAACTTATGTAGTCACACGTTGCATAGTAACTATGTCCATATATATAAACTATATTATATGATGTATAATGTGACATTTTGGCATAACTACGTAATATATAATATGAAGTGCATTGTGATAATACAAGCAACTATGTAATACATATAAACTATATTATAAAGTGTAGTGTGACACTTTAGTAAGGCTTTGCAATATGGAAATTATCTCATATAAGTTACATAAATAATGCCTATGTGACCATATGGTAGGTATAGTACTTTAATGTATACTATATGGAATATTAGGTTAAAGTATATAAATAATTGATATTCCTAATCATCTCCATGAGTAACATATTTGAAATATTAATAATAATAAGAGTTGGGATAATTCAATTAACTCATAAATGTGATATTATTAAAGTGTACATGGATTATATGATGTATATATATATGTACCCCAATGTGCTACTATGTGAAGTTGTTATGGTATTTTAGTCGATGTATGCCCCTAAGTGAGTATAAGCTACGATATACATATATGTACTAAGTATATAATATATGGTCTTTTATCCCCAATTTGCTATTGCTGATGATATGTTTAGCTAGTCCCACATTAAGTGTCCAGTTCCCCTCCTTTCTCTCATTCACGTGAAGAACAAAAAGGCTAAGGAGCTACTCCTTCTTCTTCTCCCAAGATCACTCTAGCTCATCATTGTAGGGGGAGTGGGATTCATGATGCATATTACCAACCACTCACCAACCATCTAATGTCCAACATCTTCTTCCTTCATCTCTTGGTTTATTTTCATGGACAAAGGCTTGGCATGGGTTTTTATTTTTCTATAAATTGAGCATCCCTCTTCATTTTCTATGATGATTAATTAATTGCTAAGTGATATAGAGAGATTATTGTGAGTTCATAATATAAATTTGAGAGCAAGTTGTGTGCAAGTTTGAGCTCAAGAGGTATAACCTCTAAACCCATTTGAATTTCAATTCATAGAGATTGCATGATATTGTTGAAAGTAGTGTGTGATAAGGTGCTAGCATAAGTTGTTAAGTATATCTATATGTCAGGAATGTAAAGTGATGGTAGGCAAGCATACTAGCTAAGTACATTATGAGAAATTCTGAAGCTCTCCAATAACAGAACATCTTCTAGTCTAGAACGAGAGTCGTGCGGCCGCGCCTCTCCCTAGTACAACTAGCACGCGGCCGCGCTGTTCTGCAAAAATTGTTGATGATTTTGTTATGTATTCTGATGTTTTGAGCATGTTATACTAAGTAGGTTATGCATGCAAATCACCATGACATGTACAATAAGGCTGTTATGTATATAGTAAGCCATATTAGTTGTTTAGCTTGAGAATTTTGAAGAAAGCTTAAGGATTGGTAAACTAGTTTGATAAACATGATGTAATACGGAAACTGACCTTATGTGTAAATGAATCACATTCTAATATGCCTTGACATGTGATAATGTGATAGTTATATTATTAGACTATCCAAACATGAATTGAAATAAGTTTCCAAGTAAAAGGCTATACTTGCTATGTGTACAATAAGCTATGTGAACTTGGATTCCGAACTTGATATCACAATCTGAATTACATATATACATGCACAAGAAATTGTAGAAGCATGACATAGAGTATATGAACTTACCTTGCATACTTAAATAGTTTTAATAGCATTCTAATGGAAACATAGAATTTCGAAGGTGAACCTTGGCACGTAAATATCATACATACATTCAAATTTTGTAAGCATGTCTATGTGGCCTAGGAATGTATGTCGGACATATTAACATACGTGTATGGACTTCGTAAGGAAGCATGAACATGTTGGACTTGTTAGTGAGCCTTACTAATGAAAATACAAACTTTGAACGTAAATGTTAACATGCTACTTTGAGAGTTAGAATCTGTTATTTGTTAACATGTTTGATGATACTCATGGACTCACTCATTATCATAAATGTATATGTGCCATGCTTAGGTGTCATAACTCAAGTAAAGCATAAACGAAGCATATTTCAAACCAAAACGATGCTAATTGCACATATACCATATGAATACTCACATGCATGTCTAATATGAGTTATATAACTACCTTATATGTTTAAGAAGCAATCATGTTAGACTTTGTGATTTTCATGACCTTTAATGACCGTAAGTTATCAAAAGTGTTAACTTAGAGCCATATCATGAAAGAGAGAACTTAGATGGACTTGAGAAGCATAAAGGCATCCTTTAATATGCATATATGTTATGAGATATCATATGTTGATACTTGAATCCGATTTTTGACTGTTGACTTATTGAAATAAAATAACTCACTGAAATAACATATATTTAGTATTGATTGTGGTCTTGTGTGATAATAATGATAAGAAAGTGTGTTTAACTCAAAAAGAGGAACGTTAAGGATAAAAGTATATTAGCCGAGACTTGTGAATCAAATATGATACTATATGTGGTATGACTGTATAGTGAAGTTAAAGACTTAACTTATTTGTGGATTGTATATCTAAAATAAGATATGTTGTTGAACTATATGACTAATGAATATCATATAAGCATAACTATATTACGATAGGATTCGAAAAGTGTTGATTAATTTACGGGGATAAACTACGCTTAAGGCAAGTTTCCTAACTTACACTCTTTTACGGTGCAAGTATTCTATCATTTTATATTGCAAGCTAGTTTCTTTACTTACTCGTTTGAATTGAATTAGCATACTTGAACTCTTATTTCATTAAAGCTATTATTCATGTTGAACTTGGTATTGTTCTTGAATATTATGAAAGTGTCTATGCCATTTGATTCGGCTAGACTTATATTATTGAAAATCTACCCAAACCAATTGATTGGTGCGGGATCTCATATTTGACTGAGATGAACAACATTCTTTGAGGGGAAAATATAATTGTCGAAGAACCGACGTGCGCACTTGAGTATGATTGATTGTTATGCATAACGTAGGGTACTTTAGGCTGATCACCTGTTATACCTATTTTTAATTTGGGTTATCAGTTTAATACTGTTAATTCTAGTAGAAGTTCATAGTCCTTAGTGACTGCTCAGTATTAAGTTATCTTGAAATCTTGAATTAATTTATTATTGAATCATATTGATATTATTTTGTCCTTAGTGACTGTTATTGAGAACTGTTGATATATTCTTGTTATCCTTGAACTATCAAACCTTGCTATACCCTTTCGAGAATTGAGAATTTTATTACTCACCCTTATTGTATATTACTTGCTGGGCAATTTGTGCTCATTTTTGCTTTCCCTAAAATATTTCAGTTAAGGCAGAGCAGTGCGGACCTTCGGGCATAGATATGGGCAAGGGAAAGGCTACTGAGTAGCTTAAATTATGTAGGACTTATGATTGTAATAAAGAACTTATGATATTATGTACTAGTTAAGGTTATTTATGCTTAAGATATGTCTAAGCTATGTAATCACTTTTAAGTTACGAGACATTGGGACATGAATAATTATATTATTTAAATGTAATTTATTCGGTATTAGTTGTGTATTATTCCGCTGTGCGATGCGACATTTAGTCGTATTATTATTGTGATGTATTACCATAAGCACGTGACGAACCGAATTCGAGCGACCCCGTGACGGTCCTGGAATTTGGGGGCGTCACAGCCATGAATGCGGTTGGCGCATTAGTTAACCAAACGACATCACGAAGAACTCGTAATGACCATAACGAGTTCTGAATGCTGTCTTAGGTGTTGGTTTTGTATGTTACGCATATATGCAATCAAATTACACAATTATGGGCGGAAGCGCGATAAATAAGGTTTCAAAAATTTTATACCAAACCCCCACTATGATCATGCTTTGTGCTCAATTATCAATAATAGAAAAGTAAGGATAAATCAGAATCATACCCTTGTAGAATCTAGCTTCCACAGGTACAAGTTCAACTCCTTGCTCTCCTTGAATCTCCTGTATTGGCTCCTTCTTTTGATCAACATTACCCACCCAAGTGTTTGGCCTTTAGAGGTTATCCACCAAGGAAGAGGAATTGCTCAAGAAGATGGGTGGTTGGCTAAACCCTTGTTTTCTATTCTCTGTAGAAAAACTAATACTCTCCAACTCTTAGAATTACGTATATATCATATCTGATATAAGACACCTCTTATATAGTATTGGTCAACCCTACTAATCTAATTAGAATTGGGTTTCATTTAATTAATTAATTAAACTCTTTTAATTAATTAGGATTCCCAACATATTGGGATTAATTAATTAAACTCCTTTAATTAATTAGCCTTCTAATCTCATTAAGAATAAGTGAGAGTACTAATATTAAATTAATTCCTAAACTCCTTTAGAATTTAAAATAATAATAAGTGTAATAATAATAGAAAGACTCCTCTTAATAGATTATATTTAATATTTTCAAACTATTAAATAATAAACATTAAGCTATTAAATTTATTCTATCACCATAGATTAAATTAATTACACTTAATGCATTATTACTATTATGTCATTATCTTCTTAAATAATTCTTCTTCCTTTTATGGTGTGACCCTTTAGGTTCTCCATATTAAATTCATTGTGAATAAATCAATTAGAACAATTCTAATTTTATTTAAATAAATAAATTAAACTAATAATCTATTTAAATAAATAATATTTATTCTACAATAGGAATAAGCCTCCCTAGCGATCAACGACTTTTCAGATAATATAGATTTCAACATTAATCATAAAAGAACCTGTGAGTTAATAGTTACCGTACAATTCAATCCTTCCATCATACAATGTCCCAATTAAATATAAGACATGAATTTACTGTCAAGTCTTATTTTATTTAATTATATGTATTTCAATTAGAAAATGCACAACTCCAAATAATACAAATTAGAAACTTCTTTCTAATTTCAATCTTCCTTGGCCAAGTACTACATGGTTGTCATTTAACGAATCACATAGGATATATTTGTTCTTTTACTAGAAGTGGTAAGTTCTTTATTGATCATTTATTATCTCCATATGTAACTCATTATACCCAAGCATACCCTTTGATATACCCTGAGAGTCTTAAAGAATAAGTCAAAGTATAATTCATTACACACAAGATACTATGATGATCTCAAGTTCAAGGATCACTTGTACTACTATCACATTAAGAATTCTTATTGACAAAGTGAGTAAAACTCCTTTAGGTATTCCATAGCGAGTCACGTTCAGTGAACTTATTCTCCAACAAGCACCTACATACTTGCTTTAGTGTCTCCACACAAATGATCATGAGATCAATCATCCTTATCCAATGAGCAAGCAACATATGTACCAGTCTATCCTGATTTACTAATCTCATATTTAGTAATCCATCGATTGGGAACTATTTTAGTCTTAAGCTTTCAAAGAATTTAGATTCTCATTAGCATGATCAACATCATGATTCTAAAAGCATTGCTTAAAACTACGGGTTATTTACATATTATAAAAACAACATCATTTAGATAATTAAATGTCTTTAATAAGTGAATACTTTTATTAATAAATAAATAAGATCGTCTCCAAAGTATATGCTTTATCATCATACATTATTGGCCTGTATGGATACTACTTTCAATCTCCCACTTGCACTAAAGCCAATCGACATGGTATCTCATACCCATCTTCTCTAAGTGACGATCAAACTGCTATTGTGTTAAAGCTTTAGTAAATAGATCTGCAATGTTGTTTTGAGAGTTCACTATCTCTAGTGATTTATCCTCTTTCAATGATTTCTTTAATCAAAGTGCTGCAACACATGTTTGGATTCAAGATGAGACTTAGGAACTATTCCTAGTTCTGTAATGAACTTTTTATCCTGAAACATCAACTTGCAGCTTCACTTACAGTTTATATACTTTGTCTTTGTCACTAAACCAACAACCTTCTGCTGTTTGGAACCATTCCAATTTACTGCACCACCTTTCAAGGTAACAGCTTACCCTAAAGTGGTTTTGCTGTCGTCTTGGTCAGTCTGAAAACTTGGGTCTGTTTAGTCCTCTAGTTTAATTTAGACCCATCATGTGTCATGATAACATCCTTAGTGTCAGTTAAGTACTTTAGGATGTTTATCACTGTCCTACAGTGATCTTCTCCAGAATCTGATTGATCAACATCAAGTCTCGTATATTTCATTGTATACATGATAGTAACTCATGCGATCTCTCTTTTATTGAGCACAATTCTATAGATATACACTCTATAGCTCATCATCATGAGACACCTTTTGGAGTTATCCATGCTAAACAACTTTAGCGTCTAATAAATATTCGTTCCTTGGGTTAAACCGAACATCCTTTTAAATCTATCTATACAGATTTATATCCCCAATGTAAGATGTTCTACCCAATTCATTCATGGAGGAATGTTTAGACAACTTTATTTTGATCGATTGTAGCATAGGAATGTCATTCCCTATCAATAATATATCATCAACATATAATACAAGGAATGAAACAACACTCCTACTAACCTTCTTGTACACACAGGGTTCATCCTCGTTTTTGATAATTCAAACTCTTTGATTGTCTTATCAAAATGAATGTTCCATCTACGAGAAGCTTGCTACAACCCATAAATGGATTGTTGTAGCTCATATACATGATTTACTTCAACCATTGAAATAAATCCATCTAGTTGTATCATACATACATTCTCCTCTAATAATGTATATTTGAGGAAGGGCATCTCCACGTCCATATTGCCAGATCTAGTAATAATAAGCTGCAATCGCAAGTAAAATCCAAATGGACTTGAGCATTGCTTCAAAGATCCATTTTAGATTTTATGGTCATCTACCATTTCCTTGAGTCTTTATTACTCATAGCCTGTTCGTAATTCAATGGATCATTATCATCCATGACGTGTACCTCATCGTCATCCTCTATGACGAATCCATACCTATCAGGTATCTTTGGTACTCTTCAAGATTTACAAACAGGGTGTTGTACAGAAGGTGTCTCTACTTGGACAGGTTCATCCACTTGATCTGTAGTAGTTTGTGGTTCTTGAATTTCTTTAAGATCTATGTTTCTCCCACTAGCTCCTTCAAGGATAAACTCCTTCTCCAAGAAGGCAATGTATTTTGCAACAAAAACCTTTTTCTCAGTAGGATTGTAGAAATAGTATCCCAAACTTTCTTTAGGATATCCCACAAACGTGCACTTATTAGATCTTGTCCCAAGCTTATCATTTTGAAACCTAGTTCACATAAGCTGGACATCCCTAAATCTTAACATACTTAAGACCAGGTTTCCTCCATATCCACATCTCATATGGAGTCTTGGGGACGGATTTTGAGGGAACCTTATTTAGTAGATATGCAGCCGCTTCTAGGGCATAACCCCAGAATGATACTGGAAGATCGGTAAAACTCATCATAGAATGAAACATGTCCAACAATGTTTGATTTCTCCTTTCAGATACTCCATTTAATTGTGGTGTACCTGGTGGAGTTCATTGTGAGATTATACCATTTTTCTTTGAGACAATTGAGAAACTCACCGCTTATGTATTCACCACCTCGATCTGATCAAAGAATCTTAATACTTTTGCCAGTTTGTTTCTCTACTTCACTTCTGAACTCTTTGAACTTTTCAAATGATTCAGATTTATATTTTATTAAATACACATATCCATATCTTGATTGATCATCAGTGAAAGTAATAAAATAAGAATATCCTCCTCGTGCATTCGTTGTCATATGTCCACAAACTTCTGTGTGAACTAACGCTAACAACTCTGTAACTCTTTCTCCTTTTCCACTAAAAGGTGATTTAGTCAGTTTACCCATGCGACAAGATTCACAAGTTGGATATGATTCATAATCGGATAGCTCTAAGAGTCCATCTTTATGCAACTTGGATAATTTTATTTCAATGATATTACCGAGTCTGCAGTGCCACATATAGGTATAATTAATATCATCCCCTTTCCTTTTCTTAGTTTGTTCTATTTGAAATATATTTTCATGTAAGTCAAGTATATAAAGTCCATTTCGCAAATTATCAACACCATATAAAACATTTTTATTATAAATAGAACAAATGTTGTTCTTTATTATAATTTAATTCAAATCCATCTATATCTAATAAAGAAATAGAAATAATATTTCTAATGGTATTCGGAACATAAAAATAGTTATTTAAATAATTGGACTTACTCGTAGGCAGTGCTAAATAATAAGTGCCTACAGCTAATGCAGCAACCTTTGCTCTATTTCCCACTCGTAGGACAACCTCATCCTTGTTCAGCTTTCTACTTCTGACCAGTCTCTGCACAGTATTACATATGTGAGAACCACAGCCGGTATCCAATAACCAAGTAGAATTTTGACTTTCTGAAAATTTAATTTCAATTATGAACAAACCTTGATTGGAAGTCGAAGCTTCTACAAGCTTTTCCTCTACCAGAAACTTCTTGCAGTTCCTCTTCCAGTGACCCGGATCGTTGCAATGGAAGCACATTCCTTTGCTAGCTGGATCAGGTTTCTTTTGTTCCAACATGTTCACTTTGCCCTTAGCCTTTTTAGATTTTTTCTTTTCAAAAGGTACCTTGGACCTCTACCTTTTCTTGGAAGAATTCACCATTAAGACATGGTTCTTCTTGGATGGGAAGTGACCTTCTGCAGTTCTCAACATATTAAGTAATTTAGGCAAGCTGACATCTAACTTATTCATGTGGAAATTAACAATGAACTGCGAGAAGGTCTCAGAGAGTGACCGCGAGACCAAGTCCTGACTCAACTCCCCATCCATGACGAACCCAAGATGTCCAAGGCATTCAATTAAATTGAACACCCTTAGAACATGAGTCTCAATGGTAGTGCCCTCGGTCATCCGATATCGGAAAGAGCTCCTTAGATATCTCATATCTTGCAGTCATACTTTGTTCACCATACAACTCCTTGAGGTGAAGCAACATAGTAGGAGCATCCTTGTTTTTATGCTGACGTTGAAGCTCGTTATTCATGGATGCGAGCATGATGTAATGAGCACAAGATGCATCATTTTGCCACTTTACAATGGTGGCAATATCTTCCTCAGAGGCTGTTTCGGGAACAGTTCCAAGGACAGGTGAATTTAGAACAAAAGAAATCTTTTAAGCAGTGAGAACTATTCTCATATTTCTTAACCAGTCCGTATAATTCGGCCCGATTAGTTTGTTAGCATCAAGTATGCTACGTAGTGAAATTAGTGATTTCGACATTTTTAAATTTCTGTATGTGAAAAGACAACATTTTTGCAAACATTCATTTAATTAATTTTATATACCAAAATAAATTTAGGTCTTATTTTAGATTGGAATCTCCCACTATTTTTTTCAAACTATATTACCCTCACTTATATAGTTCGGCAACATCTAATTAAAGATTTGCTAGTGAGATTAAGGATCCCATTTTAAATGTATATAGCCTTGTTTGTGCACAACAAACGATATATAAATAAATAGGTAGACAAATCTTGTCAATCACATTAACATGTGACTCCTTGTATTTTGCCTCTTAAATCATAATGGTCAAGTGTGTGCACATCCGAACTAAAATGATTTAAGTTCCGTCCATTCTAGCACTCCATATATTCAAAAAATAATAATATTGTTCTTGTGTGTGCACAACAAAACAATATTGTTCAATTAACTTTATAAGCATCAAATGTGATTAAATTAATATCTTAAATATGCAATACTCGCCTTGTGTGTGGTAAACAAACTCGTATTAAATATTTAATATTCGATTAATTTATCATGCTAGAAGGCGACGTTCGATATTCCAAATATCTTTGAACGCTTTAGACTTAATATAATTTCTTTGAGGGGTTTGTTAATATTTGTTTCATCTTGTTTAGTGCACATTCACATATATATATAAAATACGCATCATTTTATTAAACATGCGAAGCATGTTTGCATAAAATATAATGTATATAATACTTAGCATGCACATATAGAATACTATATTCTACCTAGATTAATTATGGACTTTTATTCTAGTTTGGTTCACTAGAGCCACCAAGTGAACCAAAAGGTCAAACCTAGGAGTGCAAGAATTTAAATTTAAACATAACTATTACATTTAAACCCAGGCTACATACAAACGGGTCTTCACGAGCTCCTCACTCCCTGGTCTTCAATTTCTTCAAGAAAATTCTAACTATTTCTATTACATAAACTATTTCAATAAATAGAAACCTTGATCAGCACTCAAGGGGAAGTATATATGAGGGAGATAGAATTTTACATCGAGAAAAAATCAGAGAAGACCAGGTACGCAGACCCCATTTAATAAAACCCATTCATTTAAGCATTCAACTAAAATAAAATCCAATCACATTGGTCAATAGTCCATAATCAACCACATTTATTTTCATACACATCAGCATATGCATCAATAAATAATTATTCATCTCATGAATAATAAAACCATTCCATATATAGATCGATGTCATTTAATGGACAAAAGTTTTGCTAAAGTTTAGTTTTGAAATAAAATAAACTCTTTCATTTTAATCAAAAACGAAATCCAAATTAAACTCTTTTAATTTTTAGCAATTTGAAATCATATTTCAGATAAAATAACATCTTTATTTTAAAACCTTTTTCAATTGAATAAACCATTTACTTAATTGAGAGAACAAAAAGGTTTTTCAGTTGGAAGTTATGGTTTTGTGAATTGAGAATAATAATTAGTTGTTTAAAGGACTTATATATGTGATTAGAATTACTATATATGCTTCATTGCTCTTCAATTTCATTTTTGGTGTTTCCATTTCTGAGATTTCTGTAAAAACATCAAATATCGTGAAATTAGTTGGTATTCATGAAATTGGGAATTGATAATTGCTATTGACTGTTATATAAGCATATATGTATGTGTTAGTAAGTTAAACAAGTCTAATATCTGGGTATGGTATGTTGAAATCGATGAAATGGGAGGTTTTGGGTCGTTTTTCGCTGCCATCTGAACCGCAGAAAACTGCCTCGACGCCGCAGCGCCGCAGCCCGCGCCGCAGCGCCACAAGCGCCGCAGCGCCACACGCGCCGTAGCGCCACACGCGCCGCAGCCTGCGCCGCAGCGCCACACGCGCCGCAGCCCGCGCCGCAGCGCCGCACGCAGCGCCACTCGCGCCGCAGCGCCAGTAGTGAGCTACTGTGCCGCGCCGCAGCGCCAGCCTCTGTGTTCAGTTTTTTTGTATTCTGCAACAAAACTGTTATGTACCAATTGTTTGATTTTTGTTTAAACAAGCATGGGAGCATGATTAATACATATATATAAACCTAATGAGGCAATGTAAGCATGTTTTAGTATATTAGCATGCATGGTTAACCAAACGACATATAGTTTGGAAACAAACTTAAAGTTTCGTAAACGAACATTAACATTATAAAGCATGTTTACATACTGACCTTGCAAGCACGTTAGTACCACCTAGAGACACATGAAGTGCATGTTAGCTTATCTATATTGGTTCCGTAACAAAATATGAACATGTGAACCTAACTAGTGCTCATTCCTAACAAAATATAAGTTTAAAGGTGGATATGATCATGTAAATGCTATATAGTCATTTTGATGTT
Organism: Panax stipuleanatus; assembly: GCA_020205555.1. NCBI lineage: Eukaryota > Viridiplantae > Streptophyta > Magnoliopsida > Apiales > Araliaceae > Panax > Panax stipuleanatus. The sequence goes on along the minus strand of CM035124.1, from coordinate 80,459,168 downwards.
ATGAGCATGTTTAGATAGCTTTGAAATATATGAATGAAGCCTTAACTTGTGTTTATATGGTTCGTAAGGAAGCATGAACATGTTAGGCTCTATTAGTAAGATTCACTGATAGAAATACAAGCCTTGCACATGAACATTAACACGACACGTGGAGATTTAAATTCTGATATTTATGGACACATGTGATAGTACTCTTAGACTCATTCATGTGTCATGAATATATATATACCATGATTGGTTTCCGTGATTAAAGTTTAGCATAAACAAAGCATGTTTTCAAGATAATAACAATGCTAGCTACATATATGCAATACGAGTACTCATGAGCATGACTAATACAAGTTATATGAATATCTTATGTGTTTAAAAGCAATCATGTTAGACCATATGAGTTCGTGTCCTTGAATGGCTTTAAGTATTAACTTAAGAACCTATACCATGTACGATTGGATTTGGAAAAGTTATACAAGCATGTAAAGTATCCTTTAAATATGAATACATGCTACGTGATATTATATTATGTTACTTGAACCCGATTTTGACGGTTAACTTAAGGAGATGCCGTAACTTGCTAAAATGAAATATATTTAGTATTGATTGTGGTCTTATGTGATATTAATAATATGCAAGCATGTTGGCTAATTGTTGAGATCTTATATAATATGAGAATGCGTTTAAACTCTAAAGAAGGAACGTTAAGGATAGAAATTATATTCTATATAACTGTGTAGCTAGGTAAAACTTAGCTTATGTGTTGATCGTATATTCAAAGAGAAAATGTGAAGTTAAAGTATATGACTAATGAATATTATATATATACGTAACTGTATTACGATAGGAATTCGAAAGCGTTGATTGCTTTTCGTGGATAAACTACGCTAAAGGCAAGTTCTCTTACTTACACTCTTTTAAAGTGCAAGTATCCTAACCGACGCATTTACTTTATGCAAGGAAATCTATAATTGTGAAAGTTTCCTAACTTATACTCTTTTACTATGCAAGTATCCTATCTTGTGTATTGCGAACTAGTTTCCTATTTAATCGGTTGAATCGAATTAGCATACTTGAACTCTTATTTCATTAAAGCTATTATTCATGTTGAACTTAGTATTGTTCTTGAATATTGTGAAAGTGTCTATGCCATTTGATTCGGCTGGACTTATGTTATTGAAAAGCAACCCAAACTAATTGATTGGTGCGGGATCTTGTATTTGACTGAGAAGAACAACCTTCTTTGAAGGGAATATATAATTGTCGGAGAACCGACGTGCACACTTGAGTATGGTTGATTGTTATGCATAACAAGGGTACTTTAGGCTGATCACCTGTTGTACCTGTTTTTGTTGGATTTTCAGTTTATTACTGTTAATTCTAGTAGAAGTTCATAGTCCGTAGTGACTACTCAGTATTCAATTATTTGAAATCTTGAATTGACTTATTATTAAATCATATTGATACTATCCTGTCCTTAGCGACTGATATTGAGAACTGTTGATATTCTTGTTATTCTTGAACTATCAAATCTTGTTATACCCTTTCGAGAATTGAGAATCTTATTACTCACCCTTATTGTATATTACTTGCTGGGCAATTTGTGCTCATTCTTGCTTTCCCTAAAACATTTCAGTTAAGGCAGAGCATGGTGAACCTTCGGGCGTTGATAAGGGCAAGGGCAAAGCTACCAACTAGCTTATGTCTGTTATGTTTTAAATATATTAATATTGTATGAAGATGATGTAGTAAGACTGGATTTGATTATGTTTAAGCTTAAGTTAGATTATGTAATAAGTCGTTAACTGATATTATTATGTAATCTATTAAGTACTGTAGGTTGCGAGACTTGGGGGAATAATTATAATAAATCATTGTAAATTATTCTAGAATAGATTTTCCGCTGTGATCGTGTGACATTTAATTATTATTATTGTGATGTATTACCATGAGCACGTGATGAACCGAATTCGAGAGACCAAGTGGCGGTCCTGGAATTTGGGGGCGTCACAGCGCGGCCGCGCTTTTCATCGCAGAATTTGTAGAATTCAATTTTTGTCCAGAAAATTTGATTCAATCTTACATCAATTCATATATGGAATCATAAAATTGATAATTAGCACAAAGTTAGGCTCTGATACCACTGTTGGGTTTGTATGTTACGCATACATGCAATCCAATTACACAATTAAGGGCGAAAACGCGATAAATAAGGTTTTAAAAATTTTATAACCATGATCATGCTTTGTACTCAATTATCAATAACAGAAAACTAAGAATAAATTAGAATCATACCCTTGTAGAATCTAGCTTCCACAGGTACGAGTTCAACTCCTTGCTCTCCTTGATCTCATTGAATCTCATGTATTGGCTCCTTTCTTTGATCAACGTTAGCCACCCAAGTGTTTGATCTCCAGAGGTGATCCACCAAGGAAGAGGAATTGCTCAAGAAGATGGGTGGTTGGCTAAACCCTTGTTTTCTATTCTCTGTAGAAAAACTAGTACTCTTCAACTCATGGAATTACGTATATATCATATCTGATATAAGACTCCTCTTATATAGATATTGGTCAACCTTACTAATCTAATTAGAATTGGATTTCATTCAATTAATTAATTAAACTCTTTTAATGAATTAGGCTTCCCAACATATTGGGATTAATTAATTAAACTTATTTAATTAATTTACCTTCTAATCTCATTAATAGTAAGTGAGAGTACTAATATTAAATTAATTACTAAACTCTTTTAGAAATTAAAATAATAATAATTGTAATAATATTAATAAGACTCCTCTTATTAATTTATATTTAATATTTTCAAAATAGTAAATAATAAACATTAAGCTATTTAATTTATTCTATCACTATATAATAAATTAATTACACTTAATGTATTATTAATATTATGTAATTATCTTCTTAAATAATTCTTCTTCCTTTTATGGTGTGACTCTTTAGGTTCTCCATATTAAACTGATTGTCAATAAATCAATTAGAACAATTCTAGTCTTATTTAAATAAATAAATTAAACTAAAAATCTATTTAAATAAATAATATTTATTCTATAATAGGGATAAGTCTCCCTAGCGATCAACGACTTTTCAAATAATATATATTTCAACATTAATCATAAAAGAACCTGTGAGTTAATAATTACCGTACAATTCAATCCTTCCACCATACAATGTCCCAATTAAATATAAGAAATAGATTTACTATCAAGTCTTATTTTATTTAATTATATGTATTTCGATTAGAAAATGCACAACTCCAAATAATGAAAATTTAAAACTTCTTTCTGATTTCATTTGTCCTTGGCCAAGGACTACTGGGTTGTCATTTAACGAATCACATAAGACATATCTCTTCTTTTACTAGAAGTGGTAGATTCTTTATTGATCATTCATTATCTCCATATATAACTCATTATACCTAAGCATACCCTTTGATATACCCTGAGGGTCTTAAGAAATAAGTCAAAGTTTAATTCATTACACACAAGATACTATGATGATCTCAAGTCCAAGGATCATTTGCACTACTATCACATTAGGAATTCCTATTGACATGTGAGTAAAACTCCATTAGGTATTCCATAGCGAGTCAAGTTCAGTGAACTTATTCTCCAATAAACACCTACATACTTGCTTTAGTGTCTCCACACAAATGATCATGAGAATAATCATCATCATCCAATGAGTAAGCAACATATATACCAATCTATCCGGATTTACTAATCCCTTATTTAGTAATCCATCGATCGGGAACTATTTTAGTTTTAAGCTTTCAAAGAATTTAGATCTCATTAGCATGATCAACATCATGTTTCTAAAAGCATTGCTTAAAACTACGGGTTATTTACATATTATAAAAAAAACATCATGTAGATAATTAAATGCTTTTAATAAGTGAAAACTTTTATTAAAAAATTAATAAGATCGTCTCCAAAGTATATGTTTTATCATCATACATGATTGGCTTGTATGCATACTAATTTCATTAGGTATATCCTATTCTCTAACCTTCAACTGGTGATACTTCGTCCACAAATCTATCTTAGAAAAATATTTTGCCCCTTTCAACTGATCAAAGAGATCATCGATCCTGGGCAATGGGTACTTATTCTTCATCATTAGTTTGTTCACCTCTCGGTAGTCGATACAAAGCATCAACGATCCGTCCTTTTTCTTTACAAACAATATCGGTGCTCCCTAGGGATAGACACTCGGTTGAATGTACTTTTTATCCAACAGTTCCTGCAACTGAATCATTAACTCCTTCAATTCTACCGGCGCCATATGATATGGTTCCTTTGAAACTGGTGTCGACCTTGGCACAACATCTATAACGAATTCGATCTCCCTATCGGGTGAAAGACCGACAAATCGTTCGAAAATACGTCCATAAATTCATTGACTATAGGTATCTGTTCCAATGTTGCTCCCAATCGCTGGGTATCAACAACATGGCACAGGTAACCTACACATCCTTTTCTTAACAACTTTCTGGCTTGTGTTATAGTTAGACAACAAGAGCATGCCGACGACTTACTACTATAGAACACTACCTTGGGTTTCTTAGAAATCTAAAGGTTCACACTTTTATTTTGGCAATCGATAATCGCCCCATGGTTAAACAACTAGTCCATCCCTAGAATTACATCGAATTTTCCCAACTTTATCGGTATAAGATCTACTGATAACTTGTTACCTCTTATATCTACACAATAACTCCTATGAACATAATCAATAGGAATTACGTCTTCATTTGCTACCTTAATATTCAAAGGTATTACAAGTCTTTCGGGGAGTAATCGTAACCGTTTAGCAAATTCACATGCTATAAACGAACAAGTAGCATCCAAATCAAACAATACATATGCATTTTTATCGTTGACCAGAATAATACCTTCTACAACTTCACTTGATGAAACCTCATCCTGGACTGGCATATTAAAAGTGCGGGTCATCGGTCTACCATGTGATACCGGACCACCAATTGCTAGCTTACCACCACTAGCTCCTTTCCCACTATCCGACTCCTTCTTCGGACAGTTCCTTGCTATGTGATCCTTAGATCCACAAAAAAAGCACCGATGATTCTTCTTTGGACTGAGAAAGCTAGGCGAAATGTGCCTTTCCTGTCCATAGTTATAATATACTGCTTTGCCTTTGAGACAGGCTCCTAGATGAGTATTCCCGCAATTATTTCACTCCTCGATCCTTCTTTTAGGACCCTCTAGCTTTACTCTGGTATTCCCAGAGTTAAAACCCTTCATCTTCTGTCCACGTCCACTAGCTCCCTCAATTTTGAATAACACGTCAGTCATATTCTTTTTCTTCTTTTCCTTGTGGTATTGGCTTAAAGCCTCACTACTACCCTCGGCTATTATTGCCTTCTCTAACACGGCTCCAAAAGTAATACTTTGGAATACCGATATTCGGCTAACGAGCCAGGGTTTTAATCGCTGCTCGATCCTCCTAGCCTTCCTTAACTCCGTGTCCACCTGATGTGGTGCAAACCTCGCCAGTTCATTGAATCTGGCTGTGTATTGGGGAACCGTCATGTCCCCCTGCTTCAGTTCTAAGAACTGAATCTCCATCCTCCTCTGCATGCTCATGGGGAAGTAGTTCTCGAATAATAACTCCTTGAACCACTTCCATATAACCACTTCTGTCCCGGCCCTACCCTGGTTTGCCTCCCACAAATAGTTGGCCTCGCCTATCATCATGTAAGTCGCAAAAGAATCTTTTGCGCCTCACCGACATTTGCTATTACAAATGCCTTCTCAATTTCTTTTACCCAAGTTTGGGCAGCGATAGGATCTGTAGTTCCATAGAACTCAGGCGGACCTATAATCTTAAACTCCTTAAAGGTAGTCGCTCGACCTATCGCAGAATTAGTTCGTACATTCTCTCTGGTCCTATTAAAGGCCGCAGTTAATAAATTCACAAATTCTTGCAACGGGTTATTCTGATTCCCTTTCTCTTCCTCATTACGAGGCTCTACTTATTTGTTTCTTTGTCGTTTTCTTGGCGGCATTTTCTATTAATGCAAAAATAGTTTCATTATTATTTATTTCTTCAGTCGATTATTATTAACTAATAAATAATAACTCAAACACATTGACAAGCATTTCAATAAACTTCTTATATTAATATGCTTCTGCTTATAGTATAACACTACAACATTCGTTATTACATGGCTTTAGCCATTTACAACACTATCCCGCAATTGCTTTCCAAAAATTGGGATTTACAAAAGACTACCCTTTGTTTATACAAAAGAGGGTTTTACTGTCACTACTAGCTACACAATATTTACATAGCTAAAATAACTAGACTACATCTGCCTAACGGTATTTTCATAATCCGCATCGGCCATAATGGCCACCACATTTCGGCAAATAGTATGTCGTGTCTGCCCTTCTTCCACATGATACTTAGCAATCCAATGCTGATAATCCTGATGCGAACGCCTATGTATATAGGACATTCAACTTATCTTCTACTTATTTTTCAAAAGCTCTACCCTCAGTTCCTGGACCTCTAGTTTCAGATCCTGGACCTTATCCTAAGCTAGCACTTTTTCATCTTGCTCGACCTCCCAGAAGACCTCCATATCCCCCTTCTCTTCTTGGATGTCATGAACTTCCTCCCAAAGATCACGCACCTCCTTGCAAAGCTGGACGTTTTGGTCTAACACTGCCATGAACAAAGCCTTTATGGACTCTGCCGATGTCATCTCCTCCTCCTCAGTAAGCAGTACCGGATTAATCGGTACCGTCTCCACCTCCTCCTCAGACATACCGTCAAACAATGATGAAAAATTAAAGTTATCGTTGTATTCAGACGGATCCTCCTCCTCTGGATCAGTCACCTCTAAGTTCACTATAGGTACCTCCGCTACGGGAATCGGTACTATCTCCCCCAAGTTAACAGATTCTTCACTAACTTCATGAACTTCACTATATATGTCCATAACTCCTGATATCTATAATAAGACACAATAACTTGATTAGTATACAATCAAAATATTATAAACACATATCACATTTAATATGTTTAAGATTACTTTCTTCTTTAAAACTCTACCCGAGTTTATTTACTTCTAACTTCTACTTCTCTTCTCAAGGTTATAGCCTAAGGTTTTCCCCCCTTAAGTTTTATAACCTACAGCTCTGATATCAACCTGTGACGCCCCCAAATTTGGGTACCTTCAAACCCTAGAAATTGTGCTACACGGTGCTACTATCTACTCATACATTCAATTAAAGACTTCAATCATTTGCGTAAGTTTACTAAATATTACATTATATTAATCCATTCCTAGGTTCTTTGTAACCATTACATTCGTTCTGTGTCATAATATCATTTATTACAATAATAATACTATGCTATTACAAGGATAACTATTTATCCATCTTGGACTTGCCCTTATCCTTACCGAATCCTTCGGTCTGTTCGCTCTTAGCTGAAATCATATAATTTTAAGCAAGAGCGAGCATAACTAGCTCAGCAAGTTTAACATTATAATTTACAACCACAAAATCAAGAATCATATGACTTCGTCTTCAATAACTGTACAACAGTTATAAAGTACTACGAATAATCAAAATAGCGTTTTGATTCCTTTAAAACCATTCCCAAGGACTTTTAGTCTCTTAAGAATCTGAGCTGGTCAACGACCATGAACATTCATTTAGTTTTCATTCATGAAAAGAACAACCCGGCACTGAGACTATAATTTCAATATAACTTATGAGCACATCCAGGTGATCAGCCTGTAGTACTCTATGTTGATCAACACTCATACATTAAACGTATTTACGTTTAAGTTTTGGCAACTTCAAGTGCCTGTCGATTTAATGACATAGAAACCTTTGTGTATTCATACTTAGGCTTACCTTTGATTATGTACCAAAGCAATTCGCATAGGATAGCAATATTATAAATATTTTGGAAAGATTTGTGGAAAAACCAACACCAAAATACTTTTTAAGTCTTAGTCTAGCCGAATCAAATGGCATCGACTATTCAATAACAGTTTATGCATAGGAAATCATGCATATTGACAGCTTGTCTAACATAAAGTGTAGACAAGAGTTTAGAAAACTTGTCTTTGCAGTCTTTAACCTGTAAAGTCTACTTTACTCGGTCTTTACAACTTCTACAAAACATAAACACATAGCATACCAATGAGAATTTCACAATTGATAAATAGTGTATAACCTATCTTCTCCTTCTTGTATAACTTAACCGAATTGTTAAACTAACAACATCCGTTTAAGTTACTTAACATTTATTACTGGCTTATTAACATTCATATGTCATAAACCGACTCTAGTCAATCATCGTTAGGAATAATGATAGACGAAACCATAATCGGTTTGCTAAGTCGAACACATTTCCACCTGGATTATAGTTATCGAACTTCGTATAAAATTTACGTAAGTTTCTACTTCATTTCATAACATTCTTGTACTACGCACCTCTATTACATATCATATAACCTTAAGTAGCGCTTTAAACTGGACTAAGATTCACGGTTTACATTTTCAGATTTTGAGTTTTAAATTTAAATACATTTAATTCTTAAAACCATCCTTAAACATGTTATTTAAGGGTTATTTCTTCATGAATATTAACCATATACTTTCCCAATAATTACCATGTAGCAAGTTGGGTTAACAAATCTTTATGTAGGAAATTTTTTTGTTAAGGGCGCAGCAGCGCCAACCTTAGCTTAAAAGGCAGCGCTGCGGCTCTAACTCGCAGTGTCTCAGCCCTGCACCGGTGCTACAGCACTGGAACACAAGGCCTGGGCGGTGTTGCAGCGCCAACCCCCAACCTCAGAAAAAAAAATTCAAATGTTGAGATTTCCAAGCTCGTCACACGATCGTTACAACTCGGAATTGGCTCGTTCCAAAGCCATTAGTTCACATATCTTATGTTCTACGATTCCATCCAGTCGGAATTCATTTCTAAATCTGTTGGCAAAAAATTATGTGACACCCCCAAATCCGAGTACTTCATTTCCACAGGATCTTGTGTTCAATATTTAAATAAAACATAAGTAACTGCCCATAAATAAGTAATGCAAAGTAAATTAAAACCTTAATAAATAGAATCTTCCTTCAAAAAGATTACAACCTTATCAAAACATTCCCAGGGTTTCTAACCCTAAACATCGTTAATGCAGAAAATAAAACATCATATAATCACTTAAAGTCTTATTGCACAGTCATATAATAAATATGAGAAAGTCTTCACTTGTTCATCTTGCCCTTTCCTTTGTTGGTTGATGGCTCGTCAACCTTCTCCACCTTGGCTGCAATGGTTATATATGCAAGAGTGAGCAAACAAAAGCTCACTTGGAATATCAATCAATAAGGATAACATATCAATGAATAAGTTCAATTGAATTGAACAACATTCACTATCATCAATAATGAAAATTGAAATAAGATTTAGTATTCATCTGAGGGTCATAAGACCTTGAACTATGTCCCAGGTTGTAAGTATTTCTACTTAGACCTTTAACAGTCATTAGACTATATGGACTCTAACTCGTACTTAGGGGGATCAGCCGTTCGCACTATGTATTGTGCACAAACATCTTAACGCTTTCGCATGGTAATCCCCTATTAATAGGGTTGTTCATCTCAGTATTAATTAACGAGTCTGCACCAAAGAAAGTTTTGTTTGGATAAGATCAAAGGGTAATTTAGAGTTCAACTATCATCAACTAAGGACTAGTTGAATCAACTTACAATAATTAAGAGTTCGATAACAAAAAGAATTATGAAATAACTATGAGTCATAACAATAGACATCATATTCAACAGTCATACTTTAGAAATAAACTTAAAGCATTTGAAAAATACAATAAAATCAAGCTTGAACAATTAAGTCAAGGTTACATTATTTTCAATAATGAACTTCAATAAGATACATGTCCAATGCAGAATAAAAGAACTTGCTCAATTAAAAGTAAACATAATAGAGTTAGGGTAAGCAAACTTGCTTCATGCGTAAGCTAGCAATTATTAATCAGTTCCACAATTTATCCTACGTACGTTATTAACAATATTAACACAAATTAGTTACCATATAACTAAGTCACATTATTAGTTAACCCATCTAAGTTAACTCACCATTCTTTAATTATTAGGTTTAATCACTAATTATCACATAACATGATCAAACCACACATTCACATCAAACTTTATAATTAATCAAATTATAATTTAAATCATACATTCTATATTTAAAAAAATATGATTTAATACTGTCCAATTAGCATATACTTTTATTAACAAGGTTTTATATTTAATACATTATCATTCTCACAAAATTGTATATTTAAATAAAATTTTCTAGCTATACTGCATAGGTGGCGCTGCAGAGCCACATAATGAACATGCAGCCGGCGCTGCAGCGTCGTGCCAAGTCATTCGGGCACTGGGCATGGCGCTGTAACGCTCTAGTTACACTCAGAACTGGCGCTGCCGCGCTGCCGCGTTAGTACGCTCTGCTTCCGGTCATGGCGATGCAGCGCTGCAGTTAATATACATAACTAGCCACGTGGCGTCGTGCGACGTCACCAACTGCTGCTGTGGCGCTGTAGCGCTCAGTTTACTCACAAGGTTGGCGCTGCGGCGCAACGTCACAGTAAAAAGCAGACAGCCTCGCGAACTGTGCAGGAAAAAGCCAATTTAGCTTATTTTCTCGTATCAAACTCAAATTTTGGTTCATATAATAAAGATAAAACATTACAGAATCATAACCTTATGCTTTTAACATGTTTTAATACATAGAAACAATACAACACATAATTAAAAACCTTTAATTTTATAATTTTGAAGAAAACACCATTGTTAAATATTCTTGATGAAAATAAACACTGTGACTTTGTTTTTAAACTAAATCACATATTTCAAGTCATGTTATTTTCGTTTCTTAACATATTATTAAAATCTAAACTCAATTTACATCGCATAGCATGAATTAAACATCAATTTTGATATTAAAGAACCCATTTTTTCAAAATAGTTCACTATAAATTGCTATAAATATGATTTCTTCATGTTCATCATATTTACATGAATTAAACAACTAGAATACTCATAAAAATCATATATAATAGTTTATATATACAATTTATATACATAAACCATGTTTACATGATTTTCATGAAAAACTTTAATCACAGAGAACTAAAAATATAAAGAACAAGGAAGAACAAAACCAAAAATTAGATTATACCTTTGATGTTAGAAGAAGAAGATGATGATGATGATGAGTTTTTGATTTCTCAAAGCTTCTTCTTCCTCTTTCTTTCTTCTTCTCTCGTTTCTTTCTCTGCTCTAGTTTCTCTGATATGCTTCTAACTCTATCTTCTAAGTTTAACGTAGTATAGATAATATACATATAACTGATATATAATATAATAACTGACATATACATAATATCCTTATTAACTATTTATCAATTTCTTTTATTTTGAAAATCAAAAGCCACTAAGGCTTGTTTGGCAAAACCAATTTAAAAATAGATTTTTAAAAACTAAGGGCCTTGTTTGGTAAAACTGATTTAAAATAGACTTAAGGGCCTTTTTTGGTAAAACTGAATTAAAACCCTTTTAATTTATTTTAATAACTCTTTTACTACATCGTTTTAAATGTCACACCTTATTTAATTAAATCCCAATATTCCAACTTAAATAATTTAAAGGTAACATCAATTTATTAAATAAAATTACCACATAAATTAAATTGCTACACAATTATAATTTACTCATTAATCATAGTTTCATGTAACAAATTAGTAAATCTCTAATTTAATTATCTAAATTAAATTAGACATTCCTATAATTATTCATTAAATAATTATTACCAAATTACCACATAACAATTCATCTAATTTAGTTATCTCAATTAAATTAGAACTTCACCACCAAATTACTTAAACATCCATTTAATATTAATCATCAAATTAATTAATATATTGCACTTAATTAAATTACTACACAATATAATCACATCAATTATTTATTCAACTCAATAAATAAATTAATTAAAATATTTATTTAATTCAATAAATATTTAAAATTAAAATACAAAATTCTCGTTTGTTACAAATTCGCCGATTAGTCCATTTTTACGCGTTCGTTAAACGTTTGACGCTCAATTCTTCGTTTTAAGTCTGAATTTATTCGTTCTTGCCCCCGCAAGTCTTATTTACCTAATTATACGTTACGTCATCGAAAACATAGATTTTCGAATTGAACGGCGACTTTTGACTTCTATTTTTGGAATTTTACGATTTCAACGTTTAACGTCTAATTCTCGTAACTTTCGCCATAACTTCGTTATTCAAGATTTTTATTACGAACCAACTGTAATTACTCCATTGGTTATTCATTAGTGATTCTAACCAATACAAACTTCTATATTTTAATGGTTTCACTTACTTATTATTCAAACTCTCAAGATTTTGATAGTTTCTTTATGAGTTCTTAATCAACTATTATGATTCCACTTATTCATGGCTTATTAGTGTTTTAAGTCCACTACAAGGCCATCCTTATTACTCCTTACATATCATGCTCCACCAATTCACTTCTCTATCAATTATATATTGAAAGGCAAATGATCATAATCAATTTTCTTAACATTATACCTTTTGATGTTCTTGGAGTTCTTGCTATAGAGACTCAATTAACTTCTTGGCTCCTTGATTGCTTGATTCTTACTATATTCTCTCTCAGTATATGCTATTTGCTCAATTTGTGAAACCACCAAATGACCAACAAGCCTCTCTTTTATAGGTTTTGCAAGACCAAGGGTTGTTTGGTCTTTTAGGCAAACCTCCTCAAGCCCATGTCACACACATATGCTATCACATGCTATCACATGCCACCCACATGTCATCCCATGTCTCCCCATGTACCCTAATGGTACCTCATGTGTTGCCCCATAGGTTTCACCCACCCGTTAACCCATCAGTTCGATCCACGGGTTTGATTGTTAAAATTAATTCAAATTGCACATACTTACTTCGTATAATATTCGTATTATACATCGTATTAATTCTCGTATTCGTATTATACATCGTATTAATTCTCGTATTCTCTTCGTATTATACTCGTATAATATCTAGTATTATATGAGTATTTATTCCATATAATAATCATTATTATTATACTTAATCATTTCGTTCTTAGGTTTTATTTTCCCTAACCCTTAGGGTTTTAAGTCCTCACTGTGAAAACTTCGTGAGCGATAACTGAAATATTATTAGATATTCCATCCCGTCTTTAAATCTTATCATTACACGTTTCTCAGATTTTCAAAAATAATTCCCAAGCAGAAACGAATGAATAGTGATTTTACGAAAATTCCTTGGAAAACTTTTATTTTCGTCTTCGAAATTTAAATCATTTATTTCTAGCACGTAGCCAGAATCCAAAGCACTTTTGAATTCTCTAGGTCATAGAACGACCTTTAAATAGCTTAGTTTAATAAACATATAATTAAATTTTATTCAATAAAATCAAATAAATTTATTTACATAAAAATTTAATTTTCTAGGGCGTTACACCCGCTCTTGTCTAGCATAGTAATCAGGAGGTGGCCCAACTAGATGTGTGGTAGGAACTGGTGCATCTTCCTTTTCTTCTTCTTCTTCTTCACTTCCACTTTCAAACTCATCTTCCGGCAAAATAAAACCCAATCCCCGAGGGTGAGACCTTCCTCCATTCCATATAGTGTACTTCTGAATGGTGGTGTTGTCGATGTCGCGCATTGGAGGCTGGAGGGTCTTCTCGTCCCAGTCCACCTTTTCCACATGGCATAGGCGCGTGATAATGGATGTGTGGGGAATCCCGCCTGATGTACCAGCTCTAATAAATCAAAGCATTGACTGGTTAATGAGGTACCCGAGGTCTTTGCCTTGCTCTGTTAGAATCTTATATAATAGGACAGCCCTATCCTTGGTCACATTCGCATGGTGATTGGTGGGAAGTATGCTCGCACAAATGAAGTTGTACCAAGCTTTGACATATCTGTTCAACGCTATTTATGGAAACTGAATCTTTTGTGCACAGTTCGCGGCTTGCACATCTCATCCACCAGCTTATCCAAGTCTGTCTCAAATTGCCTCATTTGCACCCACTCTGTGTCATCTAGAGATGGTGGTGGCAAGTGAATCAGGGCAGAGATCACCTGAGGGGTGTAGTTAACTTGCTTGTCCCTCACAAATGATATCCCATTTTGAGTCTCATGGACGTTGGTGTAGAACTCCCGAACAATTACCATCGAGGCTGAGCACGACGTTTCCATTAATAAAATACACCCCAGCCCCTAATCTGCTCCAGAAGTTTTTCGTCCTCCTTACTTGGTTTGAAACCCCTTTTTGGCACAAACGATTTGCCAACCAGTGTATTCCAATAGTAATGAGGTGCGGAGAGATTAAAATACTTTGTAGGGTCCAAGGTATCATTGTTTTTCCCCGCACTAGCATCGTCTCTGCTGGAAGAAGATGGCTGGGGGGTTCGGGCTCTCTTTGGCATGATGACAGAACATGGGCTTGTTGACTGAGTTTTCTGACATTGAGCAACCCCCAAACTGACTAATTGCACCTATAAATCTCTCTCAAACCTTTCAGCATACACTTGGTGGGCGGCTCAAGCTTCTCCCATGTTGCCTCTATATGTTCCTGTTATGAGAGATAGAAGGGAGGAACTAGGGTTTATATATATAGGAGAGAGAGAGAGGGTGGATGGAATCTAATTTGAATGTGTATAGGATAGGGATTGAGAGTGAGGCAGAAGTTGACTAAGAGAAGGAGTGTGCAGTTCTATATTTGAGAGATAGCTCAGAGTTTAAAATTGATTAGGAGTGTTTTAACAGCAGGCTTAGGACTTATTTTAAAATTGAACTAGCGCCTAGGCAAGCTGCGCTGCGATTGCCTTGGAATATAACATAGTTGCGCTGCTGAAATTTAGCCTGAGAACTGCCAAGCTGCACTTCTTGTTAGTGTAAACAAGGCGCGCTGCGCTCCCCTGTATCCAGAAAGCTGTACTGTTCTAACTTTGTACCATTTTAAAAACTTGACTATACCTAAGAGAGAGGTCAAACATGTACTATTAAAACTTATTCAACTCTGGCAAAAATACACTATCAAAACTTACTTAATTCTGTAAAAAATGCACTGTTAAAATCTATTTAATTCTAACAAATATGAACTAATTACTTGAAGTATCAAGAATTAAACAAGAGGGAATGATTTAGATATAGTGTAAGAATTAAATAAGGGTGAGAGAGAAAGGATGGGGTGCCTCCCATTAAGCGCTTGTTTTAAAGTCATATAGCTCGACTGTCCCAGTGTTCATCACGGAGTGGCAAGGGCCATTGAGGACTTTTGGCGATCAATCTCGCCTCCCTAATAATGTTTCAAACATTTCCCGTTGACTTTGAATGGATTTTTTGGATCTTGGCCTACTATCTCCATAGCACCGTGAGGGTAAACCGTTTTCATCATGAAAGGACCCGACCATTGGGATTTGAGCTTTCCCTAGAAAAGTCGTAGCCTTGAATTGAACAACAACACTGCTTGCCCCGGCTCAAACTTTATGTCCATGATTTTCTGATTATGCCATATTTTCACCATCTCCTTGTATATTTTTGAATTCTCATATGCCTGCAATCTGGATTCAATAAGCTCGTTTAGTTGGAGAAGCCTCTTCTCCTCTGCGGCTTTGAGATCAAAATTCAATTTCTTGATGGCCTAGAATGCTTTATGCTCTATTTCTATGGGAAGATAGAAAGCTCTGCCATAGACCAACTAATACGGAGACATCCTAATAGGTGTCTTGTAAGCTGTCCTATAAGCCCAAACTGCATCATCCAGCTTTAGAGACCAATCTTTTCCAGTGGGATTGACAGTCTTCTCTAGAATTCGTTTGACCTATTTATTAGAAACTTTGGCTTGGCCATTTGTTTGGGGGTGATATGTTGTAACAATTTTGTTATTCACCCCATATTTGGTCAAGAGAGTCGTGAACTGCATATTGCAGAAATGACTCCCCTCATCACTGATAATATCGCGTGGTGTGCCAAAGCTTGTGAATATGTGTTTTTACAGAAATTTTAAGACTACCTTGGCGTCATTTGTTGGCAATGCCACTGCCTCAACCCACCTGGAGACATAATCTACCGCCAACAAGAAGTACAAATTGATTCATGATGACGGGAACGGTCCCATGAAATTGATTCCCCAAACATCAAAAAAATTTAATTCTAGGATTATATTTAGTGGCATTTCATTCCGCTTGGAGATGTTTCCCACCCTTTGACATTTATCACACTTTTAAAAGAATTGGTGGGCATCTTTGAATAGAATAAAATCCAGCTTGCAATACTTTGGCAGCTGTCCTCTCACCTCCATAATGTTCCCTATACACAGATGCATGACAGTCATGTAAAATACTCTTTGTTTCACTTTGAGGGATACATCGCCTGATCATCCTATCCGCACATTGCTTGAATAGATACGATTCATCCCACATATACCATTTCACATCATGCAAGAATTTCTTCTTTTGTTGCCTAGTCAAGTCAGGAGGGAGGATGTTACTAACCAAAAAGTTAGCAAAATCAGCATACCATGGAACTTTGTTATGAACCATAAAAAGTTGTTCATCCGGGAAAGACTCGTTGATCAACACGTTATCTTCCTTGTCTTAATCTTGACAGATGGTCAGCCACCTGATTCTTAGTCCCCTTCCTATCTCTGATTTCCAAGTCCAATTCTTAGAGGAGTAGAATCCATCTAATCAGTTGGGGTTCTGCATCCTTCTTGGAAATCAATAACCATATGGCAGAATGGTCCGTGTACACTACCACTTTTGTTCCAATCAAGTATGAGCGAAACTTGTCGAAGGCATACACCACATCTAATAACTCTTTCTCAGTAGTTGTGTAGTTGAGCTGCACATCTGTTAAGGTCTTGCGAGCATAGTAGATAGTATGAAAATCTTCTCCTTGCTCTGCCCCAAAATAGCCCCTACTGCGTAGTCACTCGCATCACACATCAATTTAAATGGTAAGGACCAATCTGGGGCCATGATGACAGGTGTTGTTGTCAACTTCTTCAAATGATGCCAAACATTCTTTGTCGAATTTAAAAGGAACATCTTTCCCTAATAAACTACATAAAGGCTTTGTGATTTTGGAGAAGTCCTTTATAAACCGACAGTAGAATCCAGCATGTCCAAGAAAACTGCGTACACCCTTCACTTAATTTGGTGGTGGAAAACTTTCTATCATTTCTAATTTTGCTTTGTCAACCTCCAACCCTTTGCTTGAAACCTTGTGTCCGAGAATGATCCTTTCTTGTTCCATAAAATGGCACTTCTCCTAGTTAAGCACTAAGTTCGTTTCCACACAATATTTTAATACCATGACCAAGTTTTCCAAGCAGCTGTCAAAAGAATCCCCAAAAATCGAGAAGTCATCCATGAAGACTACTATATTCTCTTCCACCATATCGAAGAAAATAGCCATCATGCACCATTGAAAAGTTGTTGGTTCATTACATAGCCCAAATGACATCCTTCGGAAGGCAAATGTACTGTAGGGACAAGTGAACGTTGTATTTTCTTGATCTTCGAGAGCAATGACTATCTGATTATACCCTAAGTACCCATCTAGAAGGCAATAATACTAATGACCTGCCAATCTATCCAGCATCTGATTAATAAATGGAAGAGGGACGTAATCTTTTCTTGTTTCCTTATTGAGCTTTCGGTAATCCATACACACTTTCCATCCAGTGACAGTTCTAGTAGGTATCAACTCATTGTTCTCATTTGCTACCATGATTATTCCTCCTTTATTGGGTACACATTGAACTTGACTGACCCACTAGCTGTCTGAAATGGGATATATAATTCCAGCATCCAACAATTTTAGAATCTCCTTCTTAACCACCTCTTTCATAATTGGGTTGAGCCTCCGTTGTTGTTCCACTGTAGGCTTGATATCATCTTCCAATAGTATCTTGTGCATGCAAAATGAGGGGCTTATCCCCTTGATATCAGCAATGGTCCATCCAATTGCAGTTTTGTATTCCCTGAGAACCCTCAACAGCTTACTTTCCTATAATTTGTTAAGCACAGATGTAATAATAACATGTAAAGTAGATGAATCACCCAATAATGCATGCCTGAGGTGTTTAGGTAAGTTCAAATGTAGAGGTGTTTCAAGAGATGGCTTTAAACGCTCTGAGGACTTGTCTGGATACTCCAAAGATTCAAAACGGATCTTATACTTAATCATCCATGGTACCGCATCCAATATCTGTGAAGTATTTAACCAACTCAGGATCATCAATTTTAATGTCCCCTAACAGTGTACTTTCCAAAGGATCGGTATTCATAATCCGCACAAACTCTTTATCCACGATTCTATTAACCATATTCATCCTAAAGCATTCCTCATCATCTGTAGGGAACTTCATAGCTTTAAAAACGTTGAATGTAACTTCTTGATCCAGGACCCTCATTGTCAGTTATCCTTTCTTTACATCGATGAGAGTCCTCTCGGTTGCTAAAAATGGTCTCCCCAGAATGATAGGATTGTCCTTGTCTTCTTCGTAGTCAAGGATGATGAAATCGTCGAGAAATATGAATTTGTCCACTTTCACAAGTATGTCCTCCACTATTCCTCTTGGATATGTAACTGACCTATCTGCAAGTTATAAAGAAATGTTTATTGGTTTTGGTGTCTGCAGACCCAACTGTGTGTATACTGATAAAGGCATGAGGTTGATGCTAGCACCCAAGTCACATAAATACTTGTTGAATGACAAGCTACCAATAGAGCATGGTATAGTGAAACTGCCAGGATCCTTCAATTTTGGAGGTAGGTTTCTCTGTAGAACTGCACTGCACTCCTCAGTCAAAGCTAATGTCTCAAAATTTTCTAACTTCTTCTTTATAAACTAAATTCCCTTCATGAATTTTGCATAGCTTGGCATTTGTTCTAAAGCTTCTGCAAATGGTATATTAATTTACAACTTTTTGAATACCTCAAGGAATTTGGCAAATTGCTTGACCAACTTTTTCTTTTGAAGCCTTTGTGGATAAGGAACTGATGGATATATTCTGGGAGGATTGACATGTGTTTTCTCTGCTGTATCTCTTTGTTCTTGTTCAAGTTCTGCATTACCATCCTTTTCCTTAGAAATTTCTGCCTTAGACAAAATTGGGGGAGGGCGAAGATGCGCTACCGCCCTTTGTATTTCAGGCGCATCTGGGCTTGTTAGTAGTGTTTATTTTCCACTTCTAAGTCTTAAAGCTTGGCATTGCTCTTTCCCTTCTCTCCTTAGACTAGCTTCTTGTGGTTCAGGGAAGAGAGCCTTGAGGTCTATTTGTCAATATGCTAGCCATTTGCACCACTTGATTCTCCAAATTCTTGATAGCCGTCGTTTGGCTCTTTATCATGACATCATTGTTGGCCATGTACTTTGCCAAAATCTCTTCCAAGTCTGGCTTTCTTTTTGATTATGAAGGTTGTGCTGCATGTTGTTGTTGGTTTTGGAATCCTGGGGGATACTGTGGTCTTGGAGCTTGTTGATGGTTTTGGTTGTTGCTCCATAAAAAATTGGGGTGGTTTCTATTCACAGGATTATATGTGTTTTGGTATTGGTTTGGTGGTCTCCGGTAGCTACATATAAACTGAACCGCTTCAGGATTGATGGCACATTACTCAGTGGGATGTGATCTCGCACATAGCTCACACACAAAGGTAACTTGCTGCACTTTTGTCTCTTCAATGGAATCAATCTTCTTAGACATAGATGAAAACTGAGATGCTAAAGCCGTGATTGCATCCACTTCTAACACTCTTGCTACTTTCTGCTGATTCAATCTAGAAGTTGGCCATTGATAGTCGTTTGCAACCATGGTCTCTAACAACTCATATGCCTCTTCATACTTCTTGGCCATGAATGCCCCTCCTAAAGCTGCATCAATGCTAGTCCGAGTTTGACTACCCAATCTATTGTAAAATGTATTTATTTCCATCCATTGAGGTAATCCTATGGTGAGGGCATTTTCTGAACAATTCTTTGTATCTCTCCCACGCTTCATACAAGGACTCACCATGTTGTTGCTCAAAGGTAGAAATTGCATTTCTCATCTTGGCGGTCTTTGCAGGTGGGTAAAATTTTGCCTAAAATTTATGTGACAAGTTGTGCCAAGTAGTAATGGACCCTGGTGGTAATGAGTGAAGCCAACTCTTTGCTTTATCTCTCAACGTGAATGGAAATAGTCGAAGTCTCACCTTATCATCCCCAACTCCATTAAACTTGAAAGTATCACAAATCTCAATGAAGCTCAATAAATTCTCATCAGGTCATCATTAGCCATACCCCCAAACTGAACCAAGTTTTGCACCATTTGGATTGTTTTCGGTTTGATTTCAAAGGAATTGGCGGCTACTGCTGGTCTTGTGATACTTGACTGTAATTCATTTATTTACGGCGTTGCATAGTCTCTCAATGCTTTTTATTCTTCGGCCGCCATGACTACCGGTGTTTCAATTTCCTCTTGAATGCTAGTACCCTTACTCAATCGCTGAACCCTTCTATTGATGTTGTCCTTAATAGGCACCAAATTAGGCTTTTTGGACCGAGTTTGGATGCAGTATTCGAGAGTACCTGGAATAAAAGAAAATATAAACAGAAAAAAGATAAGAAAGATTTGTTTAACTAAGACTAATATAATTTAAACTGATGATGAAATAAATAAAAATAATCAATTTTTTCCCGGCAACGGCGCCAAAAACTTGTTGGCTTGTTTGGGTGTTAATCAAAACAACACACACGCAAGTGCACGTGGTCAACAAGTAATATAAAGTACATATAGTATCGATCCCATAGAGAATAATGATTATATTTAATCTAACATACATCAATTTTATAACTATCTCAATCTACTTAAATAGATGAACAATTTGTGTTTTATCTAAAAGTGCTGAATATAGAACGATAACTAACTAACAAGTAAATTAGCCAAATAAGGGAGATATGGGATTATAACTTCACTTAATGCATCATTCAAGTCACTACACTTCCTGTTAAGATTAACAGATTCATTTGGATTGCTAGTCGAGAACACAAAAGTAAAATATGGCCATCTCTCGATGTACCATATCCATATCACAATGAATCCATAATAGATAGAATAAATGTGAACACCCAAATTCAAAACTCACTATATTTCTATATGAATAAAAATTAATAAGGGTTTAAGTGCAAGCTCTCAAGTGACTACGAGTGGTGCTTCAGTATATTTCTATCCTTAGCACAAATTATAGACTCTAACAACATGTAGAAATCATAAACACAAGCTAACATGGCCAAATCTGAACTCATAATTCATTTCTTAATTTCATAAGAGTTATTCCAGTAATTGGTGATCAAGCAATTAAACATTTAGAACAAGCCACATTAGACAAACCAATATATAATCAATCAAAACTCATAAAAAAGTATAGAAATCTGAACTAAGCATTAAGATCCATTAAAACCACATAATAGAAATTAGTTCATAATTGAAACCATAACCATCATCAAAATTTGTTCATACATTGGAATCCAAAATGAAAAAAAAGAAGAGAAACTAGGGATTGAGAGATGCAAATCTGAAGTCTCCTTCTCAAATCTGAACATCCAATGTTGAATCCAAGCTTCAATGCTCCCAATTCTGGCCCTAATCTAAGCTAATCTAGAAAAATGGAGTAGAAAGCAAGAGAGATGCAAAATAAAGAGATGAATGAATATGCCTTAGGTTCTCTTTGTACTTATATCCAAAAGAGGCAATAAAAATAATCTATATCAATACCCTAACTTGAAATGACCCCCTCTTCAACTAAGAAGTCGAGTGGTACAATAAGTAAAAAGTCAAAGTTTTTGGTCTTTAGTGAGTGGCGCGGCTACGCCAGCTTTGTGCTTGATCTGGGCGCAGCTGTGCGCCAAGGTAATCCATAATGGGCTTGGGCGCAGCTACGCTCCTTTCCTTTGTAAGTTGGGCGCAACTACGCTTGTTGGTAGTCTGCAATTCTGCTGTTTTGCTGCTGCAACTTCAATCCAAACACTTCTTTCATCAATTTAGCTTGCCTTGCCACATACCTTAGTTCGTTTACTCCCACACACCAGGATCCATGTATGTTATGCCAATTTATCCTCCTTTTTAACGATAATGCCACCGACCGAGTTTTCGAACGTGAAACCTATAAAAAGAGAAGAAATGCATGCAAAGCAACTAAAACGACTGAGATTAAACAACATATATGGTAAGTTAATATCCAATAAGTTTGTATAAAACCTACTTATCATAGCATGATGTCAATAATTTTGAAATCTAGCATAGCTAGAAGACTTGGAGTACTTACTTTATTCATCTTCCTTTATTGTCACACTTGCGACAATTCTAACTTCTTCTAGCACCTTCAATGCTACTTCTACTGAAAATAACTTATTTTCAGTCTAAACATTCCTATACCTTAGTATAATTCATCAACTCACTACACTTTATGTGTTTAGGAACTTTCCACAACCATATATGTTTAAGAACTTATCTTCGAATATGTAATCAAAGAACAAATCAAGGACTTTCCATATGCTTAGAGGCTCGGAAATAAAACATATAACTATGAGTCACAAACTTTTCATAAGTATGAGTTTCAAGAACTCGCACATATCTTAATATATTCTACTATCTAATATACACATGAGAAAAGATTCACCTTCTAGTCATATACATATTGATAACGCGACACTACTATTTCAATTGACTATCACAGTAATAAACTGAGTGGTTGTTACACCAAAGCACAAACTTTTACCTATAACAAAAGTTCGTAAAACTCAGCGTATCACATGAGTAATGTAACGGGAAAAATTTATTGAATCGTGATTCTGAGGACAGAATCCTTTTAAGGGGGAAAGATGTAACGAATGAGAATTTTATAATATATTTAAATATTTATTAAATTAAATAAATATTTTTGTGAATTTATTTATTGAGTTAAATAAATATTTGATGGAATTGTTGTAGATTATTTTAATTATATGTGTTACATTTATTAAATTAATGTGGAGAAATTTTATAGTTCAAAGTGTGAATTTACTTGAGATTATTAATTTAAATGAGTTATATAATAATTATAATGTTATTCTAATTAATTTAATAATTAATTAGAGATTTAATAATTTGTCATTATTAATAAATAAAAATTTTAATTATGTGATGATGTGATTTAATGTGTAATACAGTCTTTCATTTAATTGGAATTAAATGATATTATTTAATTAATTAAAGTGTGACAAATAAACTATATAATAAATAAGTTAATTAAAATAATGAGAAAAAGAGTTAATTTGGACAAAACAAACAAAGCCTTAGTAACATGGGTAGCAGTTAAGGCTTGATGCGCTTAACTACCACCCATGATTTCACCGGTTAATTTTGTACGTAGACTTATATCTATACTATTCATTCATATTATATTCATATTAGAGAAAAGATTCAAAGAGAAAAGAGGAGAGTTGATGTGTGGTATTTATATCGCATATCAGATTCTCTAAAGCTTAAGACGTTGCTTGGTTTTTTGTATTATTTGTCGTGCTTTTGTATATATTCTGTTGTTGTTATGCTCTTCCTGTTTGATGCAGGGCTGTTTAGGTCATTTTCAGCTTGCAGGGGCAAAATTGTCATTTTCTACACTCTGGCGCCGCAGCGCCAGAGCCTAGTCTTAACCCCAGCGCCGCAGCGCCAACTCATGGTCCATGTTGATTCCTCCTGGCGCTGCAGTGGCCAGGTACTTCTTATTCTGGCGCCGCAGCGTCACCTCCGGTGCCCAGCCAGGGGATCGTATTTAATGACCTAAAAAGAAGAAAAAAAGATATAGAAGGAAAGAAGCGAGGATATCAAATACACAGAGATAATACAGAGAATATTTTTGGAGATTCTAGAACGGAAAGAAGCTGTGTTTTAGGGGAGAATAATTATTGCATTATATACAGCTCAGGAGTTACACGGAGAAGAGAATACTTGGAGACAGAAAACCTTAGCTCAGGAGTTTTCTTATTCTAAATCTCTCAGTTATTTGTGTATTACTGATCAATGTTGAATGTGATAGAAATGTGTATTAGCACCATGGTTATGAACTAATTCCTTTTTAGGATTGCAATGTAACCTAGTGTTTAGCCTAATTAACTTTCTCTCCTATTTATATTAATGAATCATTTTGGGAATGGGTTGTTGTATTTCTTGCTTATTGACTAAATGCTTGACAGAGTTTTTGGCAGTGATATTAATGGATATTGAATATTGGACATTAATATCTGGCTTTTAAAATACAATAACACTTGCTATGCCCTTGCCTAAAGGAATGTGTGCATAAACTGCTTAATAGGATAGACATATCTCTATTTGCCTTGTGTAGCCTTGAGACTGAGCTTAATGACCCTAGCCTAGTTATTTTCATCAATAGATATATTGTGATTCATCTAGCTAGGGATGTGCATTTGGCCTTCGACAGAAGCATATGCATAGTTCTATTCTCGGCTGACCATTCCTTGATTTATTTGTATTGTGGAGAGTTAGGAGATTAGGCGACGCATTAGGGAAATTGTAATCCTAGCTTGTCTCCCTATTACTTCAATTTCTCCCGCTTCTTTTAGTTGTAATCACATAGTTTAAAATACCACCTCCAATCATTTGTTTAGATAAGATAGTATATAACTTACATTAGTATTTGATTTGCATATAAGACTTCGTCCTCGTGGGTACGACACCCTACTTATCTTATATTACTTGTTGACCGCGTATGCTTGCTCGTTAATTGTTGTTACATAAATCGGACAACAAGTTTTTGGCGCCGTTGCCGGGGACTAGTTTTATTTGTTATCAATATTAAAGCTAAGTCATTACGATCTTAATTTAGACTAACTTTATCTGTTTAATTTTCTTTTCAGGTGATCTCAACGGCGTATGCCACCTCGAAGGGGTCGGAATATAATACCTCTCGATCCCGAGGTTGATAGAACGTACAGACGCCTGCAGAGAGAAAAAGCTCGGGACATACATACTCCTGTTATAATGGCTGAGGAACTTCAGAAATCTTTAAGGGAGCATGCTATGCCTCACATCGCAGATTTGCAAGCGAGCATTCTTAGGCCCGCAATCCAAGCAAACAATTTTGAGATCAAGCCGGGCACCATCCAAATGTGCTCCAATATTCAGTTTGGGGGATTACCAAATGATGACCCCAACGATCACTTGATGAACTTCTTGGAGATCTGCGATACGTTTAAGTGCAACGGAGTGTCTGACAATGCCATCAGACTCCGATTGTTTCCCTTCACTTTGAAGGATAAGGCCAAGAGCTGGCTACATTCACTTCCGTCAGGCTCCATAACCACATGGGATGACTTGGCTCAAAAGTTCGTGGCAAAGTTCTTCCCACCCGCTAAAACCGCCAGGCTCAGGAATAAAATTACCTCTTTTATTCAGTTTGAGTCAGAGTCTTTGTATGACTTATGGGAGCGATTCAAGGATCTTCTGAGAAAATGCCCCCATCATGGACTGCCAGAATGGCTTCCCATCCAGACATTCTATAATCGGTTATCCGGAGCTACTCGATCAAGTATTGATGTCATTTTTGGAAGAGCGTTCATGTCTAAGCATCACACAGCGGGGTATGAATTGGTGGAAACAATGGCGGCCAATAATTATCAATGGCCAAATGATAGGCAGGCCCCTAGAAGAGCAGCAGGAATATATGAGGTAGATCCAGTCACACAATTAGCGGCTCAGGTTGCAGCGCTAACTAAAAGACTTGACACCATGGGAGTGCAAGCTGTGCAGAATGTCCAGAGTGTCTCATTGTTGTGTGAATTGTGTCAAGGGAGCCACACAACTGAGCAGTGTGCCATAAGCCCCGAGTCAGTTCAATTTGTTTCCAACTACGGGCGGCAGCAAAACGCAAGTCTCCCTACTCATTATCATCCAGGATTGAGGAATCATCCAAACTTTTCTTGGGGCAACACAAATAGCAATCAAGCACAACCTCCGACCACCAGGACTAATTTCTCAAACCCTCCTGGTTTTCAAGCTCAAAATCAGTACAACCAACAACCACAGAGTTCTCATAATCAGTTCCACCATCCACCACCTCAACAAGAAAGAAAACCTAGTTTGGAAGATCTCCTGTCACGATATATTGCAAAAATGAGACAAGGAGCAGTAATCAAGAGGCTTCCATCCGGAACCTTGAAGTCCAAATGGGACAGTTGGCCTCTGCTTTGAATAGTCGACCGCAAGGCACATTGCCGAGTGACACTGATGTCAACCCGAAGCGGGATGGGAAGGAACACTGCAAAGCAGTTACACTCCGGAGTGGAAAAACTATAAATGAAAAGGGTGGAGAGAATCCTGTAGTTCAAGAAGAAGTGACTATAGAGGAACCTATTGTGGAGCAGAGTGATGATAAGTCTGGGGGTGAGGTAAATGCTCAAGAAAGCCATTCATCACCCACCCCTATAGTGAACACAGCTAGTCCTCTTATTCCACAGTTGCCATTCCCCCAGCGCATGCAGAAACAAAAGCTTGATAAGCAATTTTCTAAGTTTTTAGAAGTGTTCAAGAAGCTTCACATAAACACCCCGTGTGCAGAGGCGTTGGAGCAAATGCCAAGCTATGTCAAATTCATGAAAGACATATTGTCAAAGAAGAGGAAAATGGGAGATTATGAAATAGTGGCTTTGACTGAGGAATGCAGTGCTAGTCTACAGAATAAGCTCCCACCAAAACTGAAAGATCCTGGAAGTTTCACGATTCCATGCACTATCGGGGACCAATTCATTGGCAAGGCCTTATGTGATTTGGGGGCGAGTATAAATTTGATGCCTCTGTCAATATATAAAAAGCTTGGACTGAATGAAGCCAAACCAATAAGTGTTACTTTGCAATTGGCGGATAGATCTCTCACGTACCCGAAGGGGATAGTAGAGGATGTGCTTGTTAAGGTGGACAAGTTAATCTTCCCAGCGGACTTTATTGTCCTTGACTTTGAGGAAGACAGGGAGGTCCCGATAATACTGGGTAGACCATTCTTAGCAACGGGGAGAACCCTTATAGATGTGCAGAAAGGGGAGCTGACTATGAGAGTACAGGATCAGGAAGTGACTTTTAATGTGTTTAGGGCAATGAAATATCCGAACACCCCTGAAGACTGCTTCCAGATTAAATTGCTTGATGATGCAGTCAGGGATGTATTCTCAGAAACATGCATGACAGACCCTTTTGAAGCTACACTAAGAGGTACCAGTACTAAGGAGGAGGCCACCCATGTTGAATGTGCTAACTGGCTGGATGCACCCCAGCGATCTACACAGTTCCAAAGACAGTTTGAGTCGCTAAATGATCCAGAAGCATCTACTTCCAAGGCCCAACCATCTGTTGTAGAACCTCCTGTCCTCGAGTTAAAGCCCCTGCCCAATCATCTGAGGTATGCATACTTGGGGAATTCATCCACTTTACCTGTTATAATATCTGCATCTTTAGATGAAGGCCAGGAAGAGAAGCTACTGCTAGTGCTCAAACAGTATAAAACGACACTGGGGTGGTCGATTTCAGACATTAAAGGGATCAGTCCATCCCTTTATATGCACAAAATCCTACTGGAGGAAGGATCCAAGCCAACCATTGAACATCAGAGGCGGTTGAACCCAATAATAAAAGAGGTGGTCCGGAAGGAAATCATTAAGCTGCTAGATGCGGGCATTATCTATCCTATCTCTGACAGTCCTTGGGTCAGTCCCATTCAATACGTACCAAAAAAGGGCGATATGACAGTAGTAGCCAATGAGAATAACGAGTTGATTCCAACCAGAACGGTGACTGGATGGAGGGTATGTATGGACTACAGAAAGTTGAATAAGTCCACCTGTAAGGATCACTTCCCGCTGCAATTTATTGATCAGATGCTCGATAGACTTGCTGGGCATGCCTTCTATTATCTGCTAGATGGTTATTCTGGCTATAATCAAATTTCTATTGCTCCCGAAGATCAGGAGAAAACAACGTTCACATGTCCGTATGGGACCTTTGCCTTTCAAAAAAGGTCCTTTGGGTTGTGTAATGCTCCTGCAACATTCCAACGTTGCATGATGTCCATCTTCTCTGACATGGTCGAAAAGACCCTCGAGATTTTTATGGACAATTTTTCTGTATTCGGGAGTTCATTTGATAACTGTCTGGTGAATTTGACTGCTATTCTCCAAAGATGCGTTGAAACTAATCTTGTATTGAATTGGGAGAAGTGCCACTTCATGGTAAAAGAGGGCATTATTCTGGGCCACAGAGTATCAGATTGTGGTATTGAAGTAGACAAGGCTAAAATTGATGTCATCAATAGTCTACCGCCGCCTACATCAGTGAAAGGGGTTAGGAGTTTTCTTGGGCATGCAGGTTTCTATAGGCAGTTTATCAAGGACTTCTCAAGGATAACAAGACCGCTATGTTCACTATTGGAAAAGGATATGCCTTTTCAGTTTGATGAAGCCTGCCTCAGAGCATTTGAACTATTAAAGAAAAAACTCATTTCGACTCCTATTGTGGTAGCTCCTGATTGGACTTTCCCATTTGAGCTCATGTGTGACGCCAGCGATTTTGCAATTGGGGCAGTGTTGGGGAAGAGAAGGGACAAAGTGTTCCACACGATCTACTATGCCAGCAAAACATTAACTGATGCTCGGTTAAATTATACCACAACCGAGAAAGAATTACTGGCAGTGGTTTATGCTTTCGACAAATTCCGTTCCTACCTCATTGGAACAAAAGTGACCGTGTACACAGACCATTCGGCCATTAAATATCTGATAGAGAAAAAAGATGCAAAGCCTAGGCTGATAAGGTGGGTCCTTCTTCTACAGGAGTTCGATCTGGAGATCCGCGACAAGAAGGGGACAGAAACCATGTAGCAGATCACTTGTAGAGGTTGGAAAACCCTCCTCATTTGGGAGACGCAATCAAAGACATCAATGATTTCTTCCTTGATGAACAACTGTTTGGCGTCCAAAGTAAAGCCCCGTGGTATGCGGACTTTGCAAATTTCATCGCTTGTCAAGTGCTTCCTCCCATCTTGAGCTATCAACAGAGGAAGAAATTCCTAAATGATGCAAAACAATACTTTTGGGACGAGCCCTTTTTATTCAAACAGTGTTCAGATCAGATTCTGCGGAGATGTTTGCCAGAGGAGGAAATCGAAGGTGTGCTCCATCATTGTCATTCCTCTAATTATGGAGGACATTTTGGGGGCCAAAGAACTGCTGCTAAAGTACTCCAATCTGGGTTTTATTGGCCTACCCTGTTCAAAGATGCACACCTATATGTGTTGCACTGCGATAGATGCCAAAGGGTAGGAACCATTTCAAAAAGGCATGAATTGCCTCTGCAGAATATCCTTGAAGTAGAGCTGTTTGATGTATGGGGTATTGACTTCATGGGGCCATTCCCGTCGTCCTTCAACAATCTCTATATTCTGGTCGCGGTTGATTATGTCTCCAAATGGGTAGAAGCAGTCGCCTTGCCTTCTAATGATGCTAAGGTGGTGCTTAATTTCTTAAGGAAAAATATTTTCACTCGCTTCGGCACTCCTCGGGCAATAATCAGTGATGAAGGGTCACATTTTTACAACAAATATTTCGAAGCCCTTCTTGCTAAGTATGGGGTGACCCATAAAATAGCCACAGGTTATCATCCGCAGACAAGTGGCCAAGCAGAGATCTCTAATCGAGAGGTTAAGCGTATCTTGGAGAAGATCGTTAATCCTAATCGGAAGGACTGGTCAAAGAAGGTTGATGATGCCTTGTGGGCATACCGCACTGCTTATAAAACGCCTATCGGAATGTCTTCGTATAGGCTTGTTTATGGCAAGGCTTGTCATCTTCCTGTGGAGCTAGAGCACAATGCATATTGGGCTATCCAAAAGCTCAATTTCGATATGGATGCAGCAGGTGAATGAAGACTATTACAACTCAATGAATCAGACGAGTTTCGTCTGCACGCGTATGAAAACGCTAAGTTGTATAAGGAAAAGACAAAGCGGTGGCATGACAAGAAAATTGTCGAAAGGAACTTCGAACAAGGCCAGAAGGTGCTTCTTTTTAACTCCCGGCTAAAATTATTCTCGGGGAAGTTGAAGTCCCAATGGTCGGGGCCGTTCACCATTGCTAAAGTGTATCCTCACGGGGCTATTGAGGTCGAAGACCCTCATTTAGATAAAACCTTCAAAGTCAATGGACAACGTTTAAAACACTATTGGGGCGGCGAGGTCGACCGGTAAAACACCTCCATCACCTTGGGAGACCCGGTGTAAGGCGGGGCAAAAGTCAAGCCGACGACTCTAAATCAAGCGCTTGATGGGGAGGCTACCCCATCTCAGTATCAAAAATATCCTTGTGGCTTTATTTAGTGTTATTTTCTTTAGTTATCATTAGTGCAATTGATTTTCCTTAGAAGTATTGTAGATGTTAAATTAGTGTGTTAGTATGTAGTTTAATAGTTAGTATAATTGTTAGTATGATTGCTATGTCTAGTAGTTAAATTCTGCATTGATTCAGGTTTTGGGTGTTTGCTGCAGGAATGTAGGGAAAAAAAATCTAAGTACTCGCGCCGCAGCGCCAAGTAGTATCTAATTTTAGCGCCGCAGCGCCATGCTCTTTTATCCAAATTCCATGAACTACGCCGCAGCGCCAGTCCCTTTACAAAATCTCACGTCGCGGCACCGGCATATGCTGGAAGCTACTGGAGAGTTGCGCTGCAGCGTTAAGGTCTCCCTAATTCCTCACACCGGCAGCGCCAAGATATCACGCCGCAGCGCCGAGATTGACGCCGCAGCGCCAGGATTAACCATTCCCGCGCTGCAGCGCCATGCACCACGCTGCAGCGCCAGTGCCGAGTTTTTAAGTTTAATTGAGGCTTTTGGGTTCAGTTTGCAGTGTCCCTTGTTTCTATCTCAAACATCTCCCTTACTCCCAACGATTGCGGCAAATCAACCGTCACCCATTCGATTTCTGAGCGTTTGGGGCTTTCAACCGTCGTGCAGTTATTCTCCTTCATTGTATTTATAAGCAACCAGAGGTAAAGGATTTCTTCAGAGCAGAGTTTGGTTTGTCGTTTGTTAATTATCTTTTTGCTGTCCTTGGAGTTTTGTTGGCTATGGGTTCAAAGCGTCCTCGCACTAGTAAAGGTCCTCCTCCATCTTCCAGAGCCCCTCCTCTTTGGGATGCTGTAAAATTTCCGAGTGAGGAAGCCTAGGAAGCGATATGCCCAAAATTTTTCAAAAAGGAGTTTGGTGCTTGAGAGAGGGCTAAGGCCAGATGACAAGATGGACGGCGATATGAATTCAATGATTATAACTATGAAATGGATTCACTTCACCAAGCCGCCCGAATCTGCAGTTATTTTAGTGGTAAAGGAATTCTATGCAAATGCTAATGCCGATGGTCCTGCTTCGGTGCCAGTTCGGGGTAAGTTGATCAAATTTGACAGCCGAACCATTAATGCTGTATATGGGACTCCAAACTACAATGGTAAGGATTATCTGGAGTCTGGGATGCGGAGTTACAATACTGATGAGATTATAGCAAAGCTCTGCAAGCCTGGTACCGTGTGGAAAACCAATGAATTTCACGGTGAAAAGACCTCTTTCCCCCATCAAGCCTTAAGTCGTTATGGTAAGGCGTGGTACTCCTTTATTTGTGCCAATATCATGCCAACACGCCACCTAAGCGATGTAACAAGAGAGAGGGCAGTACTGCTTTATGCAATTGTCATGGGGCTGAAGGTTGATGTGGGGGTTCTTATTCAGGATTCAATTAAAAAGGCCATTAGGAGCAACGTCAATTCCGGACTCCCTCACCCGTCTCTGATCACACGCCTATGCAAAAGGACGGGTGTGGTATGGGAGAAAGACGACATCACTCAGCCGCCTATGGCAGTCATTGATCATCACGTTATAGCCCGTTATGGAGTTTGGGATGTGGGACCTCCGTCACACCCAAAGGGTCAGGGATATTTACCGGGGCCTCTGTCGCCTCCCTCATCGGAAGCTGGTACCTCCGCTCAAGCGCCTGAGCCCCCATCTTCTGAGGCTATGCCACCCGGGGCCTTGGCAGAGATTTTAAGCAGTCTTAATTTTCTCCACAGCAAGGTTGATACAGTGGCTCAATGGCAGAGCCAATTCAATCACTATCATGTGGAGTTCGCAAATACGGTCTCCAGTATCTATTATGCTCAGGGAGGAGACGACACAGAGTCCATGCCCTTTCAATTTCTAGAGCCTCCAGTCTTTGCGCCTTATCCTCCACCATTTCCAGCCAGAGGAGAGGATCGCGAGGAGGAGACAGCGGATGCCGTTGATGAAGCCGATGATGATGGCGGAGGTGATATTGCTCCAGAGGGTGAAGGCCAGTGAGGTCATTGGCAGATTTCAAGCTTGGGGGAGATTTCCTGTTTAAGTTTTATTATATATGAATTGCTGTCATGTTTCTTTTGGGCGGTTTAGCCCCAGACTATTTTTTTTTTATGCTATGTTGTGGATGTTTTCGGTTTATTTTTGGGATGCATGTTATGATGCATTGGTGTGTTGGTTTTATTAGGTATATTAATGAATGTTTTGGTTTATAATATTTAAATGCTTGTGCTTTATTTTGGTTGTTATATTTTTAGCCATATTTTGGGGTTTGTGCAGATAATTGGTTTGCTTGATGCCATGTGTAATGGCTTCTCCTTATTTGGGCATGGTATTATTATTATTTTTTTGTTGTATCATGCCTAATTTATTTTGATCCCCCCTTTCACCTAGTTCTGTAACTGTAAATATACTAGGTGAGGGTGTTTTAGCTGTATATTTTTTTTGATCGTGGCTAATGACAGGTGCCTAGTAGTTATGGCTGTCTCTTAGAGTCGTGTCAAGCATGTATGTGTTAGGGGTTGTGAATCGATAAGTCGAGACTGTTTTTGATCCATCCTTAACAAGCACCAATCAATTGTTTTAGCTAATTATTTTTTGATTTTATTTCGCACGTTGATTGCTTTGAGAGTATGTTCATTCTTATAATCTTTCATTTCTGCAAGGTAATAAAGGGCTTGGGTGCTTTTACAGTTTTGGATCTTGGACTCTGGCATGTTGTAGAATTAAATAAATAAAAAATAGAATTAATTGAAAAGGAGATTGAATATCGAAAGTCTTGCGGTGGGTCGAGATTGAGCGTAAAATGCACTCGCCCATAAACGCAGGACCGATGTTGAGATGGAGCATAAAATGCACTCGTCAAATAATCTTCAGATTTCTTAAAGTCTAATTTGGCTTATGTTGATTACGTGGCCTTTGCTGCTCGAGTGATTAGATTCATAGGGGTGTTCCACGCCTAGTGCCCTAAAGCCGTCTGGCTTGGGAGTCACTGATCAAAAGCTCATTTCTAGGTAGCTCTGTTTAGCCGAAGGTAATTAAGGACTGTCCGAGTCAGATTTTACTGTCTTCATGCTAGAGCCTTTTGATCTTTTCCTGTGCTTGCATCTTAGTCTTAATGCTTGTTGATTGTTTAAGTTGCGTAGTGTGCATATTGGTTTTAGCTTTCTACTGTGCGAGTTTTTTTTGAGCTATGTTTAGTTTGGATGGTTGGTTTTCGCTCACATAGAATGGATCAAGTACAGTCTCATGCTTGCAAATTCAATTTTAAGCCCCCTTTCATGTCAGTGTTTGTTCTATTCTCGGAGAGGCTATATAAGTACGCTTTGAAGCCGTGGTTTTATTCTATAGTAGTAGTTCCCATTCGCGTCTTCCTATAATGTAGGTGTGGATGTTAGATAGTTTGGTTGAGGGCAAGCAAATGCTTAAGTTTGGGGCTATCTGATGTGTGGTATTTATATCGCATATCAGATTCTCTAAAGCTTAAGACGTTGCTTGTTTTTTGTATTATTTGTCGTGCTTTTGTATATATTCTGTTGTTGTTATGCTCTTCCTGTTTAATGCATGGCTGTTTAGGTCATTTTCAGCTTGCAGGGGCAAAATTGTCATTATCTACACTCTGGCGCCGCAGCGCCAGAGCCTAGTCTTAACCCCGCGCCGCAGCGCCAACTCATGGTCCATGTTGATTCCTCCTGGCACTGCAGCGGCCAGGTACTTCTTATTCTAGCACCGCAGCGTCACCTCCGGTGCCCAGCCAGTGGATCGCATTTAATGACCTAAAAAGAAGAAAAAAAGATATAGAAGGAAAGAAGCGAGGATATCAAATACACAGAGATAATACAGAGAATATTTTTGGAGATTCTAGAACGGAAAGAAGCTGTGTTTTAGGGGAGAATAGTTATTGCATTATATACAGCTCAGGAGTTACACGGAGAAGAGAAGACTAGGAGACAGAAAACCTTAGCTCAGGAGTTTTCTTATTCTAAATCTCTCAGTTATTTGTGTATTACTGATCAATGTTGAATGTGATAGAAATGTATATTAGCACCATGGTTATGAACTAATTCCTTTTTAGGATTGCAATGTAACCTAGTGTTTAGCCTAATTAACTTTCTCTCCTATTTATATTAATGAATCATTTTGGGAATGGGTTGTTGTATTTCTTGCTTATTGACTAAATGCTTGACAGAGTTTTTGGCAATGATATTAATGGATATTAAATATTGGACATTAATATCTAGATTTTAAAATACAATAACACTTGCTATGCCCTTGCCTAAAGGAATGTGTGCATAAACTGCTTAATAGGATAGACATATCTCTATTTGCCTTGTGTAGCCTTGAGACTGAGCTTAATGACCCTAGCCTAGTTATTTTCATCAATAGATATATTGTGATTTATCTAGCTAGGGATGTGCATTTGGCCTTCGATAGAAGCATATGCATAGTTCTATTTTCGGCTGACCATTCCTTGATTTATTTGTATTGTGGAGAGTTAGGAGATTAGGCGACGCATTAGGGAAATTGTAATCCTAGCTTGTCTCCCTATTACTTCAATTGCTCCCGCTTCTTGTAGTTGTAATCGCATAGTTTAAAATACCACCTCCAATCATTTGTTTAGATAAGATAGTATATAACTTACATTAGTATTTGATTTGCATATAAGACTTCGTCCTCGTGGGTACGACACCCTACTTATCTTATATTACTTGTTGATCCTCGTATGCTTGCGCGTTAATTGTAGTTACATAAATCGGACAACAAGAGTCTGAGAGAAAATTGTGAGTTTAAGAAAGAGGTTTAGAGAATCATAAAGGAATTTTATCATCTTCTAGCAATCTTAACAGAGTTATCAAGGGTAAATTCTTAATCCTAGTTTAAATTATGTTTTTAAAGCTTTCTCCATGAACGTGTATTTGAGTTCTCTGATAAATAGAATTCCATGAGTTTATTGTTAAGCAATTGATGTTATATGTGTTTTAGCATGTATAATTTAATTGTATATGATTTATAACTATTTTAGCATAATCAAATCCATGTAATCATGTTTCATTGGAGTTTTATAACTTACAGAGTGTTAACTCATGAATATGGCTTATATGTTCAAAAATTCATGCTTTAATTTTATATTAAACTGTAAATTGATGATTGATTACAATTATGTATGTAAAAACAAAGAGAATAAAATTTAAACAGGACTGATTCGGTGTTATATCGAATATGTAATGTATGATTTCATGATTTTTGACGAAACTATAAAAAATATCAAGAACATGAAAATTATGTGTTATAAATTGATTGTTTATGTGATATAAGTTGTTAAAAGCAAGCTAAGAAGGTTATTAAACGTTTCTGTTAAGTTCAAAATGTATGGGTAACATTAATATTGTTGTTTGAGCTTAATTTTGGCATTAAATAGTTTTTTCCTGTGTTCTTCGCAAACCTATCAGACCTTACTGCATCGCAGCATCGCAGCGCCGATTCTATGAAGGAAATCGGGCACTGCAGCGCCAGGCCAGTATTGGCTAACGTAGTTACAACGTCGCAGTGCCGGTTTTATGAAGGAACCCAGCGCTGCAGCGCCAGGTCAAGAGTCTGTTGGCGTAGGCTTGGCGCAGCAGCGCCGGTCCCCAGTTCAAACTGGGCGCTGAAGCGCCGGCTAGCAGAATGGCCCAAAGAATTTTATTTAAGTGTTCAAAGTTCAGAAATGTATTTTCAAACCTAATGTAATGAACATGATAACGTGTTAATCATACAATGAGATGTTAAAACTGATTATCAACTTGTCAATGATGTTTTACGTGATTAATTGATAAGTTAAATACATTATTTAAACTCGTTATTCGTGAAGTCTAATAATGTGTCCAAGAACTGATGTTTGTGATTCGATGACTATAATCAGACTTAGAATTAATTTGTACTGTGAATGTAATGATATGTAGGATTAATTGAGGAACGTGATTTGTAATTGTAGCTTACGCACGAGGCAAGTGTTCTATCCCTAACTTATTATCGTTATGCAAGTTTCTAAACTCAAATCTGTAGTTGAGCTAGTTCTTTAATTATATTATTATATTGAGCAAGTTCCTTAATTTTAAATGATTCATTGAGCAAGTCCTTTAATTAGGTTTCTATATCGGTCAAGTTCATATTCTTGTTTATTCAAGTTATGATTCTGAATGAGATATTATAATTTTTTAAAAGCAATACTTTGGTTATACAATACTTATTCAACTGTATACCTTTGAGATTCATTATTTGATTTCAGCATCATTTATTATTAAACCTTGAAAGACTAGCAAACCCTTATTGATTTGACTAGTCCATAGTCTATAAGCGTTCTAAATTCTAGAACTGTTATTGAGATTATCCAAACCAAAATTTCTTTGGTGCAGACTTTGATGTCAAACTGAGATGAACAACCCTTTATAGGGGATAATTTATGCGTTAGCATTGAGATGATGTGCACATACATGGTACTAAGGGCTGATAACCCTTAGTACGAGAAGTAGAGTCCATATAGTCTTATGACTGTTAAAGGTTTAAAGTAGAAATACTTGATAACCTGGGACGTAGTTCTTGGTCTTACGACCTTAGATATACTTTTAATTCTTGTATTCATTCTAGATTCAAAAGTTGAGGTTTTTATTATTCAAAACTCATTGAATTCTTGCATGCTATTATTATTATTATATTGTTATACTTGTGGGCAATCATTGCTCACTCTTGCATAATAACATTGCAGCTAAGATTGAAAGGACTGATGAGCCATCTACTAGTAAAGGGAAGGGCAAAGCTAACAAGTGATGAAAACTTGTTATTTTATTTGAGAATATTGTGTTTAAGACTTATGATGTCATGTTAGACTTTACTGTTTATTTATGTTTCCGCATTTGATGTTTAAGGTTAGATAACCTGGGATTTTATTCGAACAGATGTTGTATTCCATTAAGGGGAGGATTTCTATTTATTTATGAGTTTTATTTATTATGGGTAGATAGATGTGTTATTATTGGACAGTGAACACCAAATCCTGCAGAATCGAGTTACCCGGATTTGGGGGCGTCACAAGTTAGTATCAGAGCTGTAGGTATGAACCTTAGGTGGGGGAAAACCTTAGGGTAGTAGCCTTTATAAAATATCGATAACATAGTAGTGATAAACTCTTACCAAGTTCTAAGAAATGAATTCTTGAATTCATTGAAGATAATAAAAGACTTTATGTGCTTATGAGATTACTTATGTGCATGCGAGTATCGATTAGTATCATATAGTAACTAAAAAACTTAAAATTTTGATTTCCAGGATGTCGGATATTGGAGGATCCAGTCAGCCTAAAGAGGAGGAGCCCCGAGACATTCATATAGTCTGGGAGCAGGTGGTTCGAAGAGAGCCATCTCCATTGATCATTGTTGTTGGTCAGGAGTATGAGCTAGTGTTTGATTCAGTGGAAGACTCTAAGGAGATAGAGGTTGAAGCTGAGGCTAAGGAGGAGGATGAGGACGAGGACCCTGATGAGTTTCCACCAAAATCTATCAGTGTTAAGATATACGACGAGCTGTATGACCGTAACATATAGTTATAGGATAATGTTCGAGAATTGAAGGAGCAGACAGTTGTACAACGGACAAATATAGAGCAGAAGGATGGTGAGATCGAGAATCTGGATATATGTCTTGGAGACGTGGAGTGCAAAATTGGTTCATGCAGAGGGCCAAAATGAAGAGAAGTCAGCTGAGATAGAGAAACTGAAGAATGACTTGCGAGAGGAGTCAGCGAAGCGTGCTAGAGCAGAGGACGCTTGGATGAAGGCTTCTCGACATGGAGATCTTGCCGAGAACGACTGATCGGGCGAAGAAGGCTAAGATTGAGGAGACGGACTACACATCCAAGACAGCGATCGATAGGGCCCCATGATCGAGTTGTGTACTATCGAGTGCAGTTTGAGGACTTACCTTGGTACATGCTAGATCGTAAGACGATGTTCCGTATCATGGAAGAAAAGCGCATAGAAGCTATTCGATGTCTTAGTAGGCCGTGATAGGAATAACATGAGTTATATGATATTCTATTGTAGTTAATAATGTAAATTCTAATGTGATTATAAACAATGGAATATGATGATTTATATCCTAAAAATTCTTTATCTCGGGATAGTTGATGTAAATAGCAGTGATGCTATCTTATTTTGTTTAAAACTTTTTGAATGAATAAAATATCAAAGTTTATTTGAGATGATATGTGTTAAGTGATTATCTTAAAATGTTTAAGCTATGTCTTAAATATTTAAGAAATTGAATAAAGATCTAATAAGCGTATATCTTAAACAGAAATATGCCGCCAAGAAGACGCCCAACTCGTTAAGTAGCCCAGGAAGGGTCAACCAATAACAACGATGCTAATGCCAACGCTAATCCTATTCAGCATTTGGTGAACCTGTTAATAGGAGAACTTACCAATCAGCAGCAAGCTCCGTAGAACACGTCGTTCAAGGATTTCAAGGTGGTTGGACTGCCAGAGTTCAAAGGATCCATGAACCCAATCGAAGCTCAGACTTGGGTGATGGAAATGGAGAAAGTGTTCGACGTCTCAAGGGTCAACGAAGATTAGAAGATTGCCTTTGCAACGTTTATGCTGAAGGCAGAGGCCAGCTACTGGTGGCATACGAATAAGATCCGGGGAGGACAGGGCAGTGATCACCTAGGATAGGTTTAAAGAGATTTTTTTAGAAATGTATTTCCCAACAAGCTCATAGAATCAGATGGAGGTTCAGTTTCTGGAGCTGAAACAAGGTAACATGTCTGTACCGGACTATGCTGCAAAGTTTAACGAGTTGGCTAGGTTCGCGACTTATCAGGTGAACACAGATGAGAGAATGGCTAGAAGGTTTGAACAGGGACTGAAGCTCTGGTTGTACATCAAAGTGTTAATGTTCCAGTTGAACACTTTTGCGGGAGTAGTTGGAGAAGGTAATCATCGCAGAAGGTGGAAGCGATGCTCTGACCAGGTACAACCAAGAGCTTAAAAAAACGAAGAATGAAGGTGAAGGTAACAAGGCTAGTGGCAGTAATACTAGTGGAGGCAGCAGTCAGAAAAGAAGGTGGAATGACAACACGTCAACTGGGAATCAGCAAGGGAGTCAGAAGAAGAGGGTGGAGGCTTGTCCGACTTACAGAAAGAATCACTTGGGGGTTTGCATGAAGGGAAAGAGAGTCTGCTACCATTGTGGTCAGGAAGGCCACATATCACCAAATTGCTCTAACTCTAAGAAGGGCGCTTGCTTCACATGTGGGTCAAAGGACCATCTGGCCAGGGATTGCCCCAAGAAGGTATCAAGAGGGGCAGGGGCAGGTGGAAATAGAGGAACCAGCAGTGGCAACACTCTGACTATCACGAGATCAACACCAACCAACCGACCTACCGCCAGGACTTTCAACATGACCATGTAGGATGTTATGCAGTCACATGATGTGGTGTCAGTTATCATTTCAATCAATAATGTTAATGTATATGTATTATTTGATTCGGGTGCTACTTGCTCATTTATATCCTATGACTTTGCTAAGAATTTAGAATTGCCTAAGGACGAATTAGAATACCCCATGAACATAGAAATTGTGAATAGGGAAGTGATTCCTGTTAAGTTTGTACACAAAACTGTAGGGTGGACATTAAGGGAACTGTGATGATTGTAGATCTTTTATCGATTAAACTTGGGGAATTCGACGTTGTTTTGGGGATGGATTGGTTATTCAATTATGGGGCGATAATTGATTACCAAAAGAAGTGTATTAACCTTATGACCCCGTCAAAGGTTGTGTTTTATGGCAGCAAATCGCCTAGACAAACGAGTTGTCTGACGATGATGCAGACCAAGAAGTTGTTGAGACAAGGTTGTGTAGGGTATTTAGCCTAATAATCGATAGTCGCAAAGAGAGTCCGAAGTTAGAGGAAATACCTGTCGTGAGAGACTTTGCGGACGTATTTTTGGATGATTTGTCAGGACTTCCGCCAGATAGGGAAGTAAATTCATGATCGATTTGGCGCCAGGAACTGCTCCAATATCAAAGGCCCCGTACCATATATGTAACACCCAAGAAATTTAAACGTTTATATAAATGAATTTTATTTGATTATTTGAATAAAATAATATTAAATGTTTATTTAAGTGATTAAGCTATTTTCTAGGTCATTTTATGACCTAGAAGATGTGTAGTATTCTAGCTATGGGCTAGAATTAAATCATATGAATTTCCAAGACGAAAATGAAAGTTTTCTGAGAAATTTCTATCAAATCACTATTCATCCATTTCTGTTCGGGAATTATAATTGAATTTCTGAGAAACTCGTAATGATGGGATTTGAAGATAAGATGGAATATCTAATAATATTCCAGTTATGGCTCACGAAGTTTTCGCGTGAGGACTTAAAACCCTAATGGTTAGAAAGATTAAAACCTAAGAATAAAGAGATTATATATAATAATAATGATTATTATACGGTATGAATACGAGTATAATACAAGTTATTATACGAGTATAATACGGAGAGGATACAAGAATTAATATGACGTATAAATATGAATTTTATACGAAGCAAATACATTCAAATTAAATTAAAATTATTAAGTAAACCTGTTGGTCGAACCGATGGGTTAACGAGTGGGTTAACCCATTAGGGCAATCCATGGACACTTGTGATGTCATAAATTGGTTGGCATGTGCTAAGCACATGATGTCACAAACTTGGTGGGAAAGTACAAGTTGAGGAGGAGTGAATAGTAGATGAGGTTGGGCCTAAATAATTAAACTACCCTCCATCTTGCTAGCCTATATAAACAAGGCTTTGGTCTTCATTTGTGGTTACCAAAATTCACCAACAACTTATTAAGTAAGAGGGAAAAGAGAGCTTAAGGAAGAGAAGTTCTAAGAAGCTAAGTTATCTACATAACTTAAGGAGATCAACCAAGAACCACCAAGAGGTATACATACTTAAACTATAATTTTCCATCTTCCTTTAATCTATATTGATAAAGAAGTGTAATTGATGAAGCATAAGTGTTAAGAAGTTATAAGGTTGATGATAGTAGATTATAGACCATTAACAACCAAGAAGTATGGAACCATAATTAAGTAATGAAGAACTTAATAATGGAAGCTTTGACAATGATTGAATTAAACAATGAAATCAAAAATAATTGGTTAAGGAATTTAAATGATAACTATGTGGAATCATTAGAACATAAAGATTTACAATGGTTGGAATCATTAATAATCAACCAATGGATTGATTCCATTTGGGTTGAAGTTAAAATTCAAAGTAACGAAGATTCGGTAAAAGTTCCGCGATTAGACGTTAATCGTCGAAATCGTATATTTTCCCGGAATACAAGTCAAAATTCGTCGTGTGATTTGAAAACATTGGTTTCGATTACACCACGTGTATTAGGTAAATAAGACTTGCGGGAGCAAGAACGAACCAATTCTGACTTAAAATGAAGAATTGAGCGTCGAACGTTCACGAACGTTTAACGAAAACGTAAAAATGGACTAATAGGATAAATTCTTATCGACGGATTCAGAAATGAATTTTGACTTAATGACATCGTAGACCATAAAATTTATGAACTATTGGCTTTGGAACGAGCCAATTTCGATTTGTAATGATCGTGTTACGAGCCGATAAATTTCAGAAAAATAAAAAAAATCTATAGATCAGGGTTGGCGCTACAGCCGCCCATATAACTGTCTCCAGCCCCGCAGCGCCAGGCCGAGGAGAAATCCTGCATAGGGGGCAGCTGCAGCGCAGCCTTGCAAGGAAATCCTGGCGCCACAACGCCGGAACAGTAAAATAGTTTTTGCGAGCCAGCGCCGTAACGTCGGCTTTAAGGCTAAGTCTAGTTCTATAGCACCCTTAAGGGAAAATTTTCCGACGTGAAGATTTCTAAACTTAGCTTTCTACATGGTACTTATGGACTAACTAAATGGTTAATATTCATGAAGAGGAATATCTTAAACAACATGTTTAAGAATGGTTTTAAGAATTAAACGTTGACAATACGTATTTAAATTTAAAACTCAAAAATCGATAATGTAAACCGTGAATTATAATCGAGTTGTAATAGTGCTTAAAGGTTACATAGCATGTAATAGAGCTACAAGGTATATGAATGTTAAATAATATGAACGGATGTTATTAGTTTAACAATTCGGTTAAGTTATACGAGAATGAGAAGTTAGGTTACATAATGTATATCGATTGTGATAATCTAATTGATATGATATGTGTTTATATCTTGTAGAAGTGTAAAGACGAGTAAAGTATATCTAAAAGGTTAAAGACGCGAAGGTAAGTTTTCTATCTCTTGTATTAATGTTGTGTTATGCAAGTTTTCGAAGCTTTCTAAAACTCTTGTCTATACTTTATGTTGGACAAGTTGTCATGATGCATAGTTGTCCTATGCATGAACTGTTATTGGATAGTTAATGCCATTTGATTCGGCTAAACGTATCTTTAAGTATTTTTATTGATTATTCATAATCTTTCGAAGTATTATTGAAGCATTATCCTATGTCAATTGATTTGGTATGAATTCAAGGGAAAACCTGAGTATGAATACACAAAGGTTTTAATGTCGTTAACTCGACAGGCATTGAGTTACTACAAAGTTTAAACGTGAAAATGTTTAACGAATTGAGTGTTGATCAACATAGAGTACTACAGGTTGATCACCTGGACGTGCTCGTAAGATAAGGAGAACATACGGCCTTAGTGCCGAAATGTTCTTTTATGCTTGAAAAAGTGAATGATGTTCATGGCCTGGGACCAGCTCTGATTCTAAAGTGACTATGTGTCCTTATGAATAGTTTTAAAGGAACTCAAAATACGATTTTGATTATTCCAGCTATTTCATAATTATTGTACAGTTATGGAAATGAAACTATGTGATTCTTGATTTTGTGGTTGCATATTAGTATGTTAAACTTGCTAAGTTTGTTATGCTCATTCTTGCTTAAATCATATGCTTCAACTAAGAGCTATCGGACCGAAGGATCCGGTAAGGATAAGGGAAAGTCCAAGATGGGAAACTTAGTTATCCTTGTAATAGTATAGCTTTATTATTGTAAAGAATGGTATTATGACGATGAACATATGTAAAGGTTGTACCGAACTTGGGAAGGGATTATGACAATGAAATATTTAGTAAACTTATGCATGTTGTTGAAGTATTCAATGGAATGTATGAGTAGATAATAGCACAGTGTAACACCATATATGTGGGTTGAAAGTACCCGGATTTGGGGGAGTCACAGGTTAGTATCAAAGCCTTAGGTTATAAAACTTAAGGGGGGAAAACCTTAAGCTATAACCTTGGAAAGAAAAGTAGAAGTAAATAAAAAAAACTTGGGTAGAGTTTTAAAGTGAAAAGCAACCTTAAATATATTAAATGTGATATATGTTTATAATATTTTTATTGTATACTAATCAAGTTATTGTGTCTTATTATAAATATCAGGAGTTATGAACATGAACAATGAAGTTCACAAACAAAGTGAAGCATCTGTCAACTTCAAAGAGGTGGTACCAATGCCTGTAGCAGAG
Source organism: Panax stipuleanatus (assembly GCA_020205555.1). Lineage (NCBI taxonomy): Eukaryota > Viridiplantae > Streptophyta > Magnoliopsida > Apiales > Araliaceae > Panax > Panax stipuleanatus. The sequence goes on along the minus strand of CM035124.1, from coordinate 80,415,022 downwards.
GTGCCTATAGTAATTATATAAGAGACTGATTTAGAAGAAGAGGATCCTTCTAAGGATACAGACAGCTTCGACTATGCCACCATATTTGATGGTATATCTGAAGAAGAGGTAGAGGTGGTATCATTTGATCCGGTACTACTAATAAGTGGTATTTATATCGCGAATCAGATTCTCAAAAGCTTAAGACGCTGCTTGTTTTATGTTATTTATTGTGCTTTTATATATATTTTGTTGTTATTATGCTTATCTTGTATGATGCAGGGCTGTTTAGGTCATTTCCAGCTTATAGGGGGGCAAAGTTGTCATTTTCTTCTCTCTGGCGCAGCGCCAGAGTCTTGCTTCTCCTAGCGCCGCAGCGCCACCAATCAGTTATAATCTTCGCGCCGCAGCGCCACCTCCGGTGCCTAGCCAGTGACTCGCTTTTAATGACCTAATGAAAAGAAAGAGAACAGACAGGAGGGCAGAGATATAGAAAACAAGTACGGCGGCTAGGACATTTTTTATAATAGACAGTGATAACAGGGTAGATTAATTAGATTCTAGAACAGAAAGAAGCTGGTTTTGAGGGGAGAATAGTTATTGCATCCTACACAGCTCAGGAGTTACACGGAGAAGAGAAGACTTGGAGACAGAAAACCTCACAACAGGAGTTTTCTTATTCCAAATCTTTCAGTTATTTGTGTATTACTGAGCAATGTTGAATGTTATAGAAATGTGTATTAGCACCATGGTTATGAACTAATTCCTTTTTAGGATTGCAATGTAACCTAGTGTTTAGCCTAATTAACTTTCTCTCCTATTTATATTAATTAATCATTTTGGGAATGGGATGTTGTATTTCTTGCTTATTGACTGATTGCTTGACAGAGTTTTTGGTAGTGATATTAATGGATATTGAAAATTGGACATTAATATCTGGCTTTTAAAATACAATAACACTTGTTATGCCCTTACCTAAGGGAATGTGTGCATAAACTACTTAATAGGATAGGCATATCTCTATTTGCCTTGTGTAGCCTTGAGACTGAGCTTAATGACCCTAGTCTAGTTATTTTCATCAATAGACATATTGTGATTCAGCTAGCTAGGGATGTGCATTTGGCCTTCGACAGAAGCAAATGCGTAGTTCTATTCTCGGCTGACCATTCCTTGATTTGTTTGTAATGTGGAGAGTTAGGAGATTAGGCGACGCATTAGGGGAATTGTAATCCTAGCTTGTCTCCCTAGTGCATCTATTTCTCTAACCTCTTTTAATTGTAATCGCATAGTTTAACATACCATCTCCAATCACTTGTTTAGATAAGACAGTATAGAACTTACATTATTACTTGATTTACAATTAAGACTTCGTCCTCGTGGGTACGACACTTCACTTATATTATATTACTTGTTGACCGCGTATACTTGCGCGTTAATTGCCGTTACATAAATTGGACAACAACTACCTACGGAGGAGGAGGTCATGTCTCCAGAGGATTCCATGAAGGCTCTATTCATGGCAGTCTTGGACAGAAATGTCCAACTAAGTAAGGAGGTTCGTGACCTGAAACAAGAGGTTCACGATGTCGTAGAGGATAGGGAAGACATGGAAGTCTTCTGGGAAGAGGAGCACGACGAGAAAGTGCTTGCTAAAGATAAGGTTCGGGACCTAAAGCTTGAGGTCCAGGAACTAAAAGCTGAGCTTCTAAACAAGAAACAAAAGATTAGTCGGATATCATATATCCATAGGAGTTCGCATGCAGATTACCAGCACCAGATTGCTGAGTATCCAGTGGAGGAGGGACAGGCTAGACATACCATTAGCCGGGATATAGTGGCCGATATGACCGACGCAGACTACGAAAATGCTGTGAGGCAGATGTAGTTCTGTAGTATGTATAGAGGGATTAGCCATGTAAATAGTGTGTCGCTAGAAAGGACGTAAAACCCTCTTTTATATAATTAAAGGGTAGTCGTTTGTAAATCCCAATTTTGGGCAAGTAATTGCGGGATAGTATTGTAAATGGCTACGGCCATGTAATGAAGAACAAGTTATAGTTTTATACTACAAGAAGAAATATTTTAATATAAGAAGTTATTGAAATGCTTGGCAATGTGGTTGTGTTATTATTTTCCATGATTACTAACCAACAGAAAGAAGTAAATAATAACGAAACTTTATTTATGATTAACAAGAAAATTTCGTCGAAGAGACAACAAAGAACTCATCACGTTGAGCCACTTATTGTGGAGGAGGAAGGGGTTCCAAATACCCCAATGCAAGAATTTGTAAACCTCATGACTGCAACCTTTAAAGAGGCTGGAGGAGGTGTAAGGTTAAATCCCGGGGTGGTAGCGGGTACTACCTTTAAGGATTTCAAAAGCGTAGGACCACCGGAGTTCAAAGGAACTACGGACCCTATTGCTGCCCGGGCTTGGGGTGAGAGAAATTGAGAAGGCATTTGTGATAACGAATGTCAGAGAGGAGCAAAAGATTCCTTTTGCTACATATATTATGAAGGCAGAGGCCAATTTCTGGTGAGAGGCGAACCAGGATAGGATCGATTTAGTAGATGCTATATGGGAACAGTTTAAGAAGATGTTCTTCAAAAACTATTTCCCCACTAGCATGCAAAGCAAAATGGATGTCCAGTTTCTGGAGTTGAAATAGGGAGATATGACTGTTCCCTAGTATACTGCCAGATTCAATAAAATGGCAAGATTTGGGCCACATCAAGTGGACACCGAAGCGAGGAAGGAGAAGAGGTTTGAACTGGGGTTAAAACCTTGGCTCTATAACCAAGTTTCAGTTTTCCAGAGTGAAATCTTTGGAACGGTATTGGAGAAGGCTATAATAGCCGAGGGTGGTAGTGAGGTATTGAGCCTATATCAAAATGAGAGGAAGAATAAGAATAAAGTTAACGGAGGGGTCAAAATAAAGGGAACAAGTGGTGGCGGTAGTGCGTCGAAATGAAAGGGTTTTAACTTCAGGAATATCGGAGTAAAGCAGGTGATTCTAAGAGAAGGATCGAAGCATGCAAGACATGTGGTAAGGCTCACCTAGGAGTCTATCGCATGCGTAAGGTGGTATGCTACCGTTATGGGCAGGAAGGGCATATGTCACCTAACTTTCCCAACCTTAAGAAGGGTACGACATGCTTTGCGTGTGGGTCCCCAGACCACTTGGCATGGAACTGTCCAAAGAAGGGGTCGGACAGTGGAAAGGGAGCTAGTGGTGCTAATCTAGCGATTGGTGGTCCCGTACAAGCGGGTAGATCGGTGGCCCGTACCTTTAACATGACGGCCCAGGATGCAGTAGCATCGAGCGATGTTGTAGCAGGTATTATCCCGGTCAACGATGAAAATGCTTATGTGTTGTTTGATTCGGGTGCTACTTGTTTGTTTAGAGCATGTGAATTTGCTAAACGATTAGGGTTACTCCCTGAAAAACTTGTAATACCTTTGAAAGTTAAGGTAGTTAACGACAAAATAATTCCTATTAATTTTATTCATAGGAGTTGTTGTGTAGAGATAAGAGGTAACAAGTTATCGGTAGATCTTATACCGATAAAGTTGGGGGAATTCGATGTAATTCTCGGGATAGATTGGTTGGTTAACCATGGGGAGATTATAGATTACCAAAAGAAAAGTGTAAGCCTTCGAATTCCTAAGAAACCCAAGGTAGTGTTCTATGGTAGTAAATCATCGGGACCCTCTTGTTGTCTAACCAACGCAAGCCAAAAAGTTATTGAGGAAGGGATGTGTAGGTTACCTGTGTCATGTCATTAATACCCAGCATGTGGGAGCAACATTGGAACAGATACATGTAGTCAATGAGTATGTGGATGTATTTTCGAGTGATTTACCAGGTCTTCAACCTGATCAGGAGACCGAGTTCGTTATAGACCTTACGCCGGGAACGGCGCCAGTTTCAAAGGCACCATATCGTATGGCTCCGGTAGAACTAAAGGAGTTGATGATTCAGTTACAAGAACTGCTAGACATAAAGTATATTTAACCGAGTGTCTCTCCATGAGGAGCACCGATATTGTCTGTTAAGAAAAAGATGGATCGTTAAGGCTGTGTATCGACTATAGAGAGTTGAATAAGTTGACGATAAAGAATAAATACCCATTACCCAGGATCGACGATCTCTTTGATCTGTTGAAATGGGTGAAATGTTTTTCTAAGATAGATTTACTGATGGGGTATCATTAGTTGAAGGTTAGAGCGAAGGATGTGCCTAAGACGACGTTCAGGACTCGTTATGGCCATTACGAGTTCCTTGTAATGTTGTTTGGGTTAACGAATGCGCCAGCCGCATTCATGGATATGATGAAGAGAGTGTTCAAAAAGTATTTAAACAAGTTCGTCATGGTGTTCATTGATGATATTCTAGTCTATTCAAAGACGCCAGAAGATCTCGCTGAACATTTAAGATTAGTGCTGGAAGCACTACGCAAGGAGAAGTTTTTTATGAAATTCACTAAGTGTGAGTTTTGGTTAGAGAGGGTACAGTTTTTAGGTCACGTCATCGACAAGGACGCGATTTCAGTGGATCCAGCAAAGGTGGAATCAGTGATTAACTGGGAACAATCGAAAATGTCGACGGAGGTGCGGAGTTTCCTAGGGTTAGCGGGTTACTATCGGAGGTTCATTCAGAAATTCTCGAAGATAGCCACTCTGTTAACAAATTTGTCACGGAAGACCGTGAAGTACGTATGGACAGAGAAATGTGAGGACAGCTTCCAAGAGCTGAAGAAGAGATTAAGTCAGGCACCAGTATTATCTTTACCGGATGAGATGGGGAACTTCATAGTTTATAGCGATGCTTCGCATAAAGGACTGGGTTGCGTGCTCATGCAGCATGGCAAGGTCATTGCGTATGCATTTAGGCAGTTGAAGGAGTATGAGAAAGGTTACCCTACTCATGACCTTGAACTTGCAGTAGTGGTTTTTTCCTTAAAAATTTGGAGGCATTACCTTTACGGGGGAAATGTGAGATATATACAGATCATAAAAGTCTGAAATAAATCTTCACACAAGGAGTTGAACATGAGGCAGCATAGATGGTTGGAGTTGATAAAAGATTACGACTGTGAAATCCTGTATCACCCAGGGAATGCGACTGTGGTAGCAGATGCTTTAAGTAGGAAGGGTCAAGAAAAGCTGTCCATGTTAACAATTCAAGATCAGTTGATAACAGAGATGGAAAGGATGGATATAAAAGTCAGATGTCCAAGTGAAGAATGGGAGAAGTTGTTTGCAATAGAGATTCAACCTTCAATTGTGGAAGAGGTGAAGGAAGTACAACTCAGAAATGGGGAGTGCGAACAAATTAAGAAGAAGATTGCAGACAATACGGAGGATAAATGTAGCCTTGATAACGAGGGGTTATTAAGATTTGAAGGACAAATTTGGGTTCCGTGTGAGCCGGAATTGAAAGAGGAGATAATGGATGAAGCTCATCACTCGAGGTACTCGATTCATCCTGGTAGTACCAAGATGTATCAAGACCTTCGACAAAATTTCTAGTGGGCCAACATGAAGAGAGAGATAGCAAAGTATGTCAGTAGGTTCTTAACTTGTCAAAAAGTTAAGGTCGAACATCAACGACCTAGTGGTTTGTTACAATTATTGGAGATTCCAGAATGGAAGTGGGAGCACATCATGATGGATTTTTTGGTAAGACTTCTGACAACGCAGAAAAGATGTGACGCTCCCAGAATTGGTCTAATACTCAACCCATTCTGAGTCGCCAAATACACTCAACAAAATCCAAATACAATCTTTTATATCAAACGGTCGTGCAAAATACGACCACACAACTGTGAGTGTCAATACAGACATGTAAAAATTTTAAACACTCAAACTAAGTCCTCATTACATTTATTATCACACTATTTTACAAAAAAATAGTGAGGACTATTACAGCTCTAACTCGGACCATCACTCCATTCCCCGACTAGTACCCGCGATATTCTCATTTTCTGAAGAGAACAATGGAAGAAAAGGGTGAGATCAACTAGCCCAGTAAATAATATCATGACTAAGATAATGAAGAATAAATTATCGTTAGTCTTCAATAAATCAGATAAAATATTATGGACAACGAGTTTTAAATCAACAACTGCAGCGAAAATAATAATTAATTAGAAGAGTTAAGTAGAGAATGATGTCTACTATCTTCTATGATTTAAAAGTCCATCATCAATATTTTATCCCTATAACATCAATCAATATATATCTCGAATCAAATATTTATCTTTGCACTACGGACCAAAGATATTCATTTGTATCACCAGTGGTCATGTTCATATCAACACATGTCCATCTTTGCATTACGGGCCAAAGATATTCATCAAATAATCATTCATCTTTGCACTACAGGCCAAAGATATTCATCAAATAATCATTCATATTTGCACTAGTACAGGCCAAAGATATTCATTTGTATCATCATTTAAGACTGAGGATGATGAAAAATAATATAAAAACGAATCTAGTGAGATAAAGGACAAAGATTAGGGATTCGTAATTTAGTTTATCCAAGTTCAAGAATACTTCGTAATAATCAATTGTGGAGCAAAATTCAAGAATGAAGTTCAAAACTTGGATCCAATCAAAGATAAAAAAAATAATATTTTTTTTACCATAAATAGTAACTCATGAATAGTAACTTGTCATGAAAAGATGAAAATTTCATAAAAAGTTCAGACTAATATTTCAGTGAAATAATATTTCGTACGAATATGAATGAATATATGAAACTGTAATTAGATTTTCACCCGTCAGGCAGTAATCCGCGTAAATAGATCATTTTCACAATTTAATAGAAATGAATACGAAGGGTGATTCACCACTCATGCGGTAGTCCGCGTAGACAGGTTATTCCCACAGATTAATAAGGAATAGAATGAATACAAAAGGTTTTCACCAGGCATGCGGTAGTCCGCGTAGACAGGTTATTCTCTCATATCAATAAAGAATGAATACGAAGGGTTATTCACCATGCATGCGGTAGTCCGCGTAGACAGGTTACACCCATAGATCAATAAAGAATAGAGTAACAACCCTTACGAGTATTGAAAGAAAATAGCTTCTTTATGAATACAAAAGAAATAATACCCCTTACGAGAAAAACAATATCCCTTACCTCAGCAGTAGAATACTCTTCTTCTTTCTCCCCTATAATTTCTCTCACTATTATAATTTTGCTCTTCAAGAATGGTGAGAAATGAATGAAATTAGCTTGCTATTTATAGGCTACAAAAAGGTTGGTTAATAGCACTTTAGTACCTCTATCTTTGCCTTAATTTTTAATTTAGTCCCTCAAGTTTATAAATCTTGCACCTCCACCCCTGCAACCACCCACCAACTATTTATTATCCACCAATAAGTGGGTCCCCCATGTTAACCACCCATTAATTGCTCATTTATCCGATTAATTTTCCGTTTGGTCAATTTAACAACCGAAAATTAACTATTATCGAAATAAATGTCTATTTTCACTAACATTAATATTCCCAACACAATGAAAATATTTTTATCAACCATTCATCATTATAATTCACAATATTGACAACCAGATCGTTCCCAAGAAAGAGGGGGCTTTCCGATAAGGATTTTTTCTTACTGGCACGCAATTAAATAACCTAACCCCTTTCCTTGACAGAACTTTCTAGACATTGTCCATAATGCTAATAATAATAATATGAGTAATTGTGTTGTGTCAATTACTAATTTAATATTTTAAAGTATTGTCCAGATGATACTGTGACAATAATTGAATCAATAATGTGAGATACTATGCAGCAACTACTATAGCAATTATTGAATACTGAGTGACTTCTTACGTAAGAACCAATAATTTGAAATACTGTTAAATATCGTGTACTACTATGAAACAACGCGTATTACTGTATTTTTATCACCGGGTATTTTAACAGTTTAACGGTAAAAGTTTTTTCGTACGAATATTCTCCGACAAAAGAATATTCCTCGACACAATGAATATTTTATGACCACTTGCTTACTTTGTAAAATTTGCACATTCCACCCATAACTTATCACATTTATCAAATAAACACCTTACTATTTCAAAATAATATATAGAGGAAATTAAATCTTATTCATAAAAAGTTGGGGTCTTACAAAAGATATGACTTTATTTGGGTAATAGTGGATCGTTTGATAAAGTCGGCTCATTTCTTGCCGTTAAGTGTCAAGTATAACTTGGATCAGTTGGCTAAGCTTTATGTCAAGAAGGTTGTCTCACGACATGGAGTGCCAGTGTCGATTGTGTCGGATCGCTATCCGCGATTCACATCGAATTTCTGGAAGAGTTTGTAAGAGTAGATGGGAATACAACTGAGGTTGAGCACGACGTATCATCCACAGACAGATGGACAAAGTGAGTGGACAATTCAAACGCTAGAAGACATATTAAGGTCTTGCGTTATGGATTTCAAGGGGAGTTGGGACAATCATCTACCATTGGTAGAGTTCTCCTATAACAACAGTTATCACGCAAATATAGGTATGCCGCATTACGAAGCGTTATATGGACGGAAGTGCATAACGCCATTATATTAGGATAGTGTGGGAGAACGTCGGATGTTGGGACTTAAAATGGTACAACAAATGGAGGTAGTGGTTAAGTTAATATGAACTCGGCTAGTAGCAGCTCAAGAAAGACAAAAGAAGTATGCAGATCCGCATCGAAATAACAGAGAGCTCGAAGTTGGGTTGTACGCATTCCTGAAGATATTCCCTTGGAAAGGGAAGATACGCTACGGGAAGAAGGGAAAGTTAAGTCCTAGGTTTATATGACCTTTTCAAATTTTAAGAAGAGTAGGAGAGGTAGCATATGCGTTAGCATTACCTCCAGAGTTGGGGCATATCCATAACGTGTTTCACGTGTCGGTATTGCGTCCCTATCGATTGTGATTGTGATAATCTAATGGTTATGCTATGTGTTTATGCGAGAAGGAGAAGTTAGGTTACACAATGTATATCGATTGTGATAATGTAATGGATATGCTATGTGTTTATATCTTGTAGAAGTGTAAAGACGAGTAAAGTATATTTAAAAGGTTAAAGACGCGAAGGCAAGTTTTCTAACTCTTATAGTAACGTTGCGTTATGAAAGTTTTTGAACCTTGTTCAGTTTATGCTTATTGCAAGCTTTCTAAAACTCTTGTCTTTACTTTATGTTGGATAAGTTGTCATGATGCATAGTTGCCTATGTATGAACTGTTATTGGATAGTCGATGCCATTTGATTCGGCTACATGTATCTGTAATGTATTTTGATTGACTATTTTGAATCTTTCAAAGTATTATTGAAGCACTATCCTATGCCAATTAAATTGGTAAAGATTCAAGGGAAAACGTGAGTATGAATACACAAAGGTTTTAATGTCGTTAACTCGACAGGGATTGAGTTGCTACAAAGTTTAAAGGTGAAAATGTTTAACGAATTGAGTGTTGATCAACATAGAGTACTACAGGCTGAACACCTGGACGTGCTCGTAAGATAAGGTGAGTATACAGCCTTAGTGCCGGGATGTTCTTTTATGCTTGAAAAAGCGAATGATGTTCATGGTCTGGGACCAGCTCAGATTCTTAAATGACTACGTGTCCTTAAGAATGGTTTTAAAGGAACTCAAAACACTATTTTGATTATTCCAGCTATTTCATAACTATTATACAATTATGGAAATGAAACTATATGATTCTTGATTTTGTGGTTGCATATTAGTATGTTAAACTTGCTGAGTTTGTTGTGCTCATTCTTGCTTAAATCATATGTTTCAGCTAAGAGCTATAGGACCGAAGGATCCGGTAAGGATAAGGGAAAGTCCAAGATGGATACTTAGTTATCCTTGTAATAGTATAACTTTATTTTTGTAAAGAATGATATTATGACGACGAACATATGTAAAGGTTGTACCGAACTTGGGAAGGGATTATGACAATGAAATATTTAGTAAACTTATGCATGTTGTTGAAGTATTCAATAGAATGTATAAGTAGATAATAGCATAGTGTAGCACCATGTCTGTGGGTTGAAAGTACCCGAATTTGGGGGAGTCACAATATGGCTCTGGTGGAAATGAAGGAATTAATGGTGCAGCTGCAAGAGTTACTGGATAAGAATTATATTCAGTCGAACGTATCGCCGTGGGGAGCGTTGGTGTTGTTCAGAAAGAAGAAGGATGGAACGATGCGGCTCTACATTGATTATAGAGAGTTAAACATGGTCACAATTAAGAATAAGTATCCGTTTCCTAGGATCGAAGACTTGTTTTACCAGTTAAAAGGAGTGAGATACTTCTCGAAGATAGACTTGAGAAGTGGTTATCATCAATTGAAAGTGAGAAAAGACGATGTTCCGAGGACAGCGTCCAGAACTCGATATGGTCACTACGAATTTCTGATGATATTATTTGGTTTAACGAATGCTCCTGCAACATTTATGGACCTAATGAACAGAGTATTCAAACCATATTTGGTCAAATTCGTGGTGGATTTTGTCGATGATACCTTGGTGTATTCTAAGACCAAGGAGGAGCATGTAGAGCATCTGAAGGTGACTTTGGAGGCATTGGGAAGAGAGAAGTTGTATGCCAAGTTTTTGAAATGCGAATTCTGGATTGAGCGGGTATAATTTCTTGGACATGTGATTGATAAGGATGGAATTTTGGTAGATCCCTCAAAGTTTGAAGCTGAGATGAACTGGGATCAGCCGAAGATACCGTCAGAAGTGAGAAGTTTTCACGGATTAGCAGGATATTATAGAAGGTTCATTCAGGACTTTTCAAAAATCGCGACTTCGCTGACGAATTTGACTAGGAAGTTGGTGAAATTCGTTTGGACGGAGAAGTGTGAGGAAAGCTTCCAAGAGCTGAAGAAGAGGTTGAGTACGGCACCAGTGTTATCTCTTCTGGATAACACAAAAAATTTCATGGTGTATAGTGATGTGTCGCATAAATGGACTAGGTTGTGTGCTTATGCAAAACAGCAAGGTCATTACGTATGCGTCACCACAATTGAAGGATTATGAGAAGGGGTTTCCAACCAATGATTTGGAATTGGTCGCGGTAGTATTTGTTTTGAAGATCTGGAGAAACTATCTCTATGGAGAGAAGTGTGAAATATATACAGACCATAAGAGTTTGAAATATATTTTTACACAGAAGGATTTGAACATGCGCTAGAGGAGATGGTTAGAATTGATAAAAGCCTATGACTGTGAGAATTTATACCATCCGGGTGAAGCAAATGTGGTTGCGGACGCCTTAAGCAGAAAGGGTCGAGAGAAATTGATGTTGTTAACTGCTTAAGAGGAGCTAATTTCAGCAATGGAGAAACTGGCGTTGGAGGTGAAATATCCTAAGGAGTCTGACGAGAAACTGTTCCAGCTAGGAGCTGGTACAACTTTAGTGGACAAGGTTAAGGAAGCACAACTTCAGGATGAAGAATGTGAGAAGATCATGAAGAGTATATCTGAAGGGAATGAATTAAAATTCAAAGTGGACCATGAAGGACTGTTCAGATTCGAGAGAAGAATTTGGGTACTGCCAATGCCAGAGATTAAAGAGAAAATTTTGAGCGAGGCTCATAGTTCATGATATTTGATTCACCCAATGAGTACGAAGATGTACCAGGATCTCCGATAGCATTTCTGGTGGCCGAATATGAAACGAGATGTTGCCGATTGTGTGGCCAAGTGCCTGACATATCAAAAAGTGAAAGCAGAACATCAAAAGTCGAGTGGGTTGCTACAACCGTTAGAAATACTAGAATGGAAATGGGAGCATATTATAATGGATTTCGTAGTAGGTCTTCCGACGACTCAGAAGGGTTTCGACGCAATATGGGTTATCGTGGATCAACTAACAAAATCAGCGCACTTCTTACCGATCAAAATCAGATTCAACTTAGACTAGTTGGCAAAGTTTTATGTCAAGGAGATTGTTTCAAGGCACGGAGTTGCAGTATCAATAGTTTCCGATAGAGATCCGCGTTTCACATAGAACTTCTGGAAGCGACTATAGGAATGCATGGGAATGTAGTTAAGAATGAGTACGGCATATCACCCTCAAAAAGACGTGCAGAGTGAAAGAACAATCTAGACATTGGAAGATATATTAAGAGCATGCATCATGGATTTCAAAAGAAATTGGGATGATCACCTACCGTTAGTGGAATTCGCCTACAACAACAGTTATCAAGCAAGTATTGGCATGCCGCCTTACGAAGCGTTGTACGGCAGAAAGTGCAGAACTCCATTATGATGGGATGAAGTGGGCGAACGTTAATTTCTAGGCCCAGAATTGGTACAACAGCAACCGAGATCGTTAAGGTGATCCGAACAAGATTAGTAGCTGCTCATAATAGGTAGAAGAAATATGCTAATCAACACCGCAAGAATATAGAATTTGAATCGGGTAACTTTGTTTTCTTGAAAGTCTCTCCCTGGAAGGGAAAGATCAGATTCAGCAAGAAGGGAAAATTGAGCCCAAGGTTCATTGGACCCTTTGAGGTGCTACGAAGAATTGGAGAAGTTGCGTATAAGATAGCCTTACCTCCGACGTTAGAGCACATCCACAATGTTTTTCATGTTTCAGTGTTATGACCGTATAAACCCGATTATGCGACGCCCCCAAATCCGGGTACCTTCAAACCCTGGATATAGTGCTACACGGTACTACCATTTACTCATACATTCAATGAAAAACTTGAAAGTAGTATGCATACAAGCCAAACATGTATGATGATAAAGTATATATACTTTAGAGATGATCTTATTTATTTATTAATAAAAGTATTCACTTATTAAAGGCATTTAATTATCTACATGATGCTATTTTTGTAATATATAAATAACCCATAGTTTTAAGCAATGCTTTTAGAATCAAGATATTGATCATGCTAATGAGATATAAATTCTTATAAAGCTTAAAACAAAAATATTTCCCAATCGTTGGATTACTAAAAAAGGGATTAGTAAATCCGGATAGATTGGTACATATGTTGCTTGCTCATTAGATGAAGATGATTGATCTCATGATCATTTGTGTGGAGACACTAAAGCAAGTATGTAGGTGCTTTTTGGAGAATAAGTTCACTGAACGTGACTCGCTATGGAAAACTTAATGGAGTTTTACTTGCCTGTCAATAGGAATTCCTAATGTGATAGTAGTACAAGTGATTCTTGGACTTGAGATCATCATAGTATCTTGTGTGTAATGAATTATACTTTGACTTATTCCTTAAGACACTTAGGGTATATCAAAGGGTATGCTTGGGTGTAATAAGTTATATATGGAGATAATAAATGGTCAATAAAGAATCTACCACTTCTATTAAAAGCAGAGATATGTCCTATGTGATTCGTTAAATGACAACCCAGTAGTCCTTGGCCAAGGCAAAATGAAATTAGAAAGGAGTTTCTAATTTGCTTTATTTGGAGTTGTGCATTTTCTAATCGAAATACATATAATTAAATAAAATAAGACTTGACAGTAATTCCATGTCTTATATTTAATTGGGACATTGTATGGTAGAAGGATTGAATTGTACGGTAACTATTTACTCACAAGTTCTTTTATGATTAATGTTGAAATCTATAGTATCTGAAAAGTCGTTGATCGCTAGGGAGCCTTATCCCTATTATAGAATAAATATTATTTATTTAAATAGATTATTAGTTTATTTATTTATTTAAATAAGATTAGAATTATTCTAATTAATTTATTCACAACCGATTTAATATGGAGAACCTAAAGGGTCACACCATAAAAGGAAGAATAATTATTTAAGAAGGTAATAGCATAATTATAATAATGTATTAAGTGTAATTAATTTAATCTATGTTGATAGAATAAATTAAATAGCTTAATATTTATTATTTAATATTTTGAAAATATTAAATATAAATTAATAAGAGGAGTCTTATTAATATTATTACAATTATTATTATTTAAATTTCTAAAGGAGTTTAGAAATTAATTTAATATTAGTACTCTCATTTATTCCTAATAAGATTAGGAGGCAAATTAATTAAAAGAGTTTTAATTAATTAATCCCAATATGTTGGAAAGCCTAATTAATTATAGGAGTTTAATTAATTAAATGAAATCGTATGTCTAATAAGATTAGAAGGGTTGACCAATATTTATTTAAGAAGAGTCTTATGTTAGATATCAGTTGATGCAATTCCAATTGTTGGAGAGTACTCCTTTTCTATAGAGGATAGAAAATTAGGATTTAGCCAACCACCCTCCTTCTTCATAATTCCTATTCCTTGGTGGATCACCTCTAAAGGCCAAATACTTGGGTGGCTAACATTGATCAAACGAAAGAATCTAACCTGGAAATTCAAGGAGATCACGAAGAACAAGGAGTTGAACTCGTACCTATGGAAGCTTCGCTCTACAAGGGTATGATTCCATAACTTCTTATTTATCATTTTAAATTAATAATATGTATAAAGGATTATCCAAGTAATGGTTTTGTTGAAATTTTTTAAACTATGATATATCATGCTTCCGCTAATTTTTGCAATTTGATTGAGCCATAATTTCAGACAAACCCAACAGTGGCATCAGAGCCAAACCTTTATACAATTATTAATTGTTTTAATATCATATACATATGGGTATTTATTTATAATAATTTATTGGGTATAATTTTATTGTATAAAATTAATTTTTATGAAAAAAAAAAAAGAAATAGAAATCGTGACTTTTTTTTGGAATGAGCCAAACCTTTTTGGCTAATCACGTATATATTGAATCAAATTCTATTCAGGAAGGATGTTACTATATATATATATATATATATATATATATATATATATATATATATATATATATATATATATATATATATATATATATATATATATATATATATATATATATATATATATATATATATATCATTTTTCATTTGAAATAGGAACCATGAAGGTGACCTGATTCATTTGAAAAAGTGACCAGAAAGGAGATAACTATAGATAAATATTATATATATATATATATATATATATATATTCCTAATAATTTTATAATTAAAATAAAGAGTTTATTTTAATCTTGAAATTAGATTTCATGCAATTTAAAATTGCCCATTAAATGATACTCATGTATATATGAAATGTTTTAATTCATGAGATGAATCTTTATTTATTGATGCATATGGTGATATGTATGATAATAAATGAGATTGATTATGGGACTATTGACCAATGTGATTGGATTTATTTTAGTTTAATGCTTGAATGAATGAGTTTTATTAAATAGGGTCTGAAAGTAGTATGCATACAAGCCAATCATGTATGATAATAAAGCATATACTTTGGAGACGATCTTATTTATTTCTTAATAAAATATTTATTTATTAAAGGCATTTAATTATCTACATGATGCTATTTTTATAATATATAAATAACCCATAGTTTTAAGCAATACTTTTAGAATCATGATGTTGATCGTGCTAATGAGATCTAAATTCTTAGAAAGCTTAAAACTAAAATAGTTCCCAATCGTTGGATTACTAAAAAAGGGATTAGTAAATCCGGATAGATTGGTACATATGTTGCTTTCTCATTGAATAAGGATGATTGATCTCATGATCATTTATGTGAAGACACTAAAGCAAGTGTGACATCCCGGATTTTTTTAGTCTGAGTTTGTGTAGATGTGTTATATATTGTGAAATATGTGATTTGGTGTGAATAGAATTTTATATATTAATTTTAATATTTATTGAATTAAAAAAATATTTTAATTTATTTATTTATTGAGTGAAATAAATAATTATGTGATTATTATGAAGTGATTTAATTAAGTGTATTATATTAATTAAATGAATATTTAATATTTAATTTAATTAATATATAATAGTTTTATGTTATAGCTCTAATTTAATTGGGGTAATTAAATTAGATGAAGTTATGCAGTAATTGTTACATTAAATTATAATTAGCGAGTAATTATAATTGTTATGTGACAATTTTTATGTGATTAATTGATGTTAACTTTTAATTAATTAAATTAGAATGTTAAAATTTAATTAATTAAATTATAACATTAAAAATATGTGTTAAAGGATTTATTAAAAGAATTAAAAAAGTTTTTAAAATCGTTTTACCAAACAAGGGCCTTGCATTGTTTTAAATCCGTTTTGCCAAAAGGGGCTTTAACCACAAAAAAATCTGTTTTTAAAAATAATGTTGTTTTGCCAAACAAGCCTTAGGGCTTTTAAAATTTAATTTGTAACTTATTTATATTAATTGCAATTATGATATTAATTGGGTGGTTTAAATATTTAGGAGTTATATATTATATAATTTTACATATAATATATATCATATTAGTTATATGTTTAAACTACGTTAGTTAGAAAGACAAAAAGATTAGTCAGTTAGAACAAAGAGCAAAAGGGTTAGTATGTGTTAGAAAGAAATACAGAGAACCTAGAATTAGAGAGAAAAGAGAAGAAGAAGAGAGAAAGAAGAAAGAGGAAGAAGTGGGAGGGGAAGCTTGAGATAGCATCATCCTCTTCGTTTCAATAAGCAAAGCAAATAGTATAATTTCCAACTTTAGAGTTTTAAAGTTGTTTTACGTTCTTCAAAGTTTTAATTTTATGTAAATATAATCTTCATGAAAACTTATGATTTTGGGGATATATATGTTATATGGTATTCATAACATGAAATTCTATATGTAAATTGTGATAATATATGTTTATAATTGAATTATATGATGGTTTAGTTGGTTAATTCATGAATATATAATGAACATGAGGAATTCATGTTCATCAAAAGTCATAGTGAAATAGTTTTATAATTGACTTATTTGAAATCAAAATTTGTGATTTGATTGTGTGAATTGAGGTTAGATGATGATAACATGTTTATAAACGAATTTAAATATGTTTTGAATTGTGTATTTTGATTTAGAAATAAACTTACAGTGTTCAATTTTATCAAGAACACTGGAAAATAGTTTTTATTCAAATTTTTCAAAATTAAGAGTTTTGATTATGTGTATTGATGATTTCATATGTTAAAACATGTTAGAAGCTTAGAATTTATGTTTTCTAAGAAGTTTATACGAGTTGTGTTGACTGGAATTGGAAATTGGTGTGGAGAAATAAGCCAAATTGGCTTTTTCTCTACACAGTTCGCGTAGCAGTCTTTGTTCGCTGCAGGGGGCTCGCCTCGGCGGGCATATCAAGCCTAATACCCCCGCCCCAGCGGGGAGTATGCAGAAAAAAAAAATTAAATTTTGTGGTATCATGAAAAGTTAACCTAATGTGGTAAACTTGATGACATGATAAGTATATATAAAAATGCTATATGAATATTGATGATTATGTTAATAAAATATATAATGTGTAATTATAATTAAAGTGAATGTTTAATTTAAATTATAATTTGTTAAATTATAATGAATATAGTTTGATTAATTTTAAATCAAAGTAAATGTTTAACTTAAGTTATAATTTGTTTAATTATGATTTAATATGTAATTATAATTTAGAATAATTATAATTAAGGTGAATGTGTAATTTAAATTATAATTTATTTAATTATAATTTAATGAATGCATGAATTGAAATTGATTATTTATAATCAAAGTAATTATTTAATTTAAATTATAATATGTTTAAATTATAATTTATTGCATGATGTAGTTTGATTAATTATAAGTTATAATTTGTTTAATTATAATTTGATTAATTATAATTAAAGTAATGGTTTAAATTAAATTATAAATTATTTAATTATAATTTGATTAACATGAGATGTAATTATAATTTGATTAACATAAGATGTAATTATAATTTGATTAACATAAGATGTAATTATAATTTGATTAATTATAATTAAAGTGGATGTTTAAATTATAATTTATTTAATTATAATTTAATATGAGTATGTAATTATTAATTGATTAAATTATGTGAAAAGTAATATGATTATGTGATGTGATTAATTATGTGATATTAATTATTAACTTAATAGTTAAAGAGGAATGAGTTAACCTAGATTGGTTAACTAACTATGAGAAGTAGTTATGTGATAATTAATTTATATTGTTAACTATACATATAATTTGACAGTGTGTGTGTCAAATAAATGGGAGAGAATTACGAAGTGTAAAGTAGAATTTACTTAAACGTTTGCTAAGTGTCGCTAAGTGACTAATAGTTGATGTGTATGGTAATACGTTGTGTAGGATTCATGAAGCAGATTATTATAAACTGTTTTTTTTGGTAATTGGTAATCTACGAGCCAGGCAAGTCTTTCAGTTCCTATTTTCTATGTAAACTTGATAATGAACTGTTTTAAATTGTATTGTAAAGAGCATGTTATGTTATGTGTGTTGTAAGCATTAAATGTTAAAGTCAATTTATGACTACATTGATTGATTAAAGAATGTTGAATGAGTAAGGAACTCAATCTTTATATTTGTTATGTGAGTTAAAGCATGTATGCTATGTTACTTTAATGATTATGAGATGTATATTGAGCATGTTATTATGTGTTATGTGATACATAAAACTGTTAGATCTTGCTGAGATGTCGAGCTCACTCTTGCAAATAATAATTTTTGCAGGTTAAGGATGCAAGATAATGATACGTGCTAGTAGAATGTTAGAGATCAATAGTAATGCAAGGAGATTACTTATTTTAGATGAGAATTTCATTTAATGTTTTATTTGTAACTTAATTGTTAAGTTGTAAGTTGAGCTATCCGATGTATAGTGGATATGGCTTTGTGATGTAAGATTTTAGATAGCAATTTTGATGTAGCGATTCATGTAATAGAATTGAATCAAAGACATGTAATGATAAAGGTTGAGATTCAGGGCAATAAAAAAGAAATTTATAAAAGTTTTAATTATTCCGCATTTTTGTCGTGATTGTAATATCGAATAATGATGTAAAGTTAGAATAAAGTGGTATTGTTAACGATCGAGAATGAGAATTATATTGTATGAATTTTCGGGTCGTTATAGCAAGTATGTAGGTGCTTATTGGAGAATAAGTTCACTGACATGTAACGACCCCAAAATTCATGCAATATAACTCTCGACATCGGTCGTTAACAATACATCGAACTTCTAACTTTACATCATTAATTGGTATTAAACTTAATAAAATGCGGAATAATTAAAACTTTTATATTTTTCTTTCTATATTTCCCTGAATCACAACCTTTATCATTACATATCTTTGATTCAAATTTATTTCATGAATCGCTTCATCAAAGTTGCTATATAAAATCTTTCATTACAAGTCAATATCCATTATATATCAGACAACTCAATTTACAACTTAAATTATAAGTTAAGGTAATGATATTGCTCTCTATCATTCAATTAGCACATATCATTACCTTGACTCCTTGACCTGTAAAATGATTATTTTGCAAGAATGAGCTCGACAGCTCGACAAATCTAACAGTTTTCATGCATCACATAACACACAATATCATTCTCAGTTCATACATCATAATTGTTTAACTAAACATATCATATATGTTGTATTTCACATCTTAATTAAAGATTGAGTTCCATAACCCTATCAGTTTAGTCATAAATTGACTTTCATAGTGTAAAGCATCATTTATAATTGCATATACATTCAACAGTCTAAGTTACAACAATCAGTTACCAAATTCATAAAGCAAATAGGAACTGAAAGACTTTCCTTGATCGTTGTTTACCAATAACAGATTAACAGCTTACAGCTATCTGCACTTCACGTGCCCTACACAATTATATAATCATACACATCAACTATTAGTCTCATAGCAAATATTAATTGTAATGTAAACTTTACTCTACATACATAACCCTTCCTACTAATTAATACACAAATGTTCAATTTGATTGTGTTAACTTTCGACATATATCTCACTATATTTCTTCTTAGTCATACTCAAAGTTCCTTCAAATGCTTAAGTCTTGCTAGGACTCCTTATTGGTTTATATTAACCTCATTCCATGTCTTATAATGTTCATATCATTTGAGTTAAAATACTTTTTAGTAGACTAACACTTGGCACGACGTTTCGACGTTCATTCGTCGATTCGACCCTCTTGCGTACACTTAACATGTTCATAAAACTTGTCTAAAACATCATTGATTAATGTTAAATATCATTATATTTCATAATATTCATGTTTTATAACTTAAAACAAAATCTTTTATCATCGAGAGCACTACATTTGCATACGTACATATCCGACGCCTTCCGATTACCTCCGAATACGCATCAGTCACAAAGATGGCCATTTTGACCCCTGCTAACGACTTCAAATCAAAAAAGTTAAAGCATGAAAATTGTAGGTCTACTCGTTATCTTATCGAATAATCCTGAATCGTCTTAATTGGAGTTTGTATGAAGAAGTTATGTTTATTTTACTATAGAAGGTCAAAACAGTCTCGCCTTACACTATTTACACTATTCTGGACAGCCTTCACAAACCCTGGGACGGGTGTTTTGCTCCTATAAGACCCGCTGGGGCGGGTCCCCCTGCTGGTGTGATTCTCGGCTCGCGAACTGTGCAGAGAAAAAGCCAATTTGGCTTATTTTTTCACACCAATTTTTGATTTTAACTAACACAATGCATATAAAACTTTATGAAAACATAATCTTAAACTTCTAACATGTTTTTAATATACATAAACATCACAACACATAATCAAAACACTTAATTTTATGATTTTGAAGAAAACACCATTTTTAAGCGTTCTTGAAGAAAATTAACACTGTGACTTTGTTTTTAAACCAAATCAAATAATTCAAAGCATGTTAATTTTGTTTCTTCATATATTATCATACTCTATGATCAATTTACATAATAGAGCATCATCAAACACAAATTTTGATAATTAAAGACTATTTTTCAAAGCATGTTCATTGTAAATTGCTATGAACATAATTTTTTCATGTTCATCATATTTACATGAAATTAATCACTTAACCAATCATATAATTCATATTTAAAAGTTTATATACATCACCTAACACATTTATATATATATATATATATATATATATATCATATTTACATAAATTCTCTTGAAAACTAATTTATAGAGAAGTTCTAAAACATACTTAACAATGAAGAACAACAATTAAAATTGGATTATACCCTTTTGCTTAGAAGAAGATGATGATTCTTATGATGATGATGAGAGGCTTCTAGTTTTGATTTCTCAAAACTTCTTCCTCCTCTTTCTTTCTTCTTCTCTCTTTTCTCTCTAGTTTCTTTCTCTATTCTTAGTCTAACTCTAACTCTAATATTCTAACGTATAATGTAATACTATAACTGACATAATACATATATTATACATATAATTACATATAACATATAACTGACAAAACTTAATAACCTTAATTAATTATATAACAGTTATGTTATTTTGAAAATCAAAAGCCATAAGGCTTGTTTGGAAAAAACCAATTATTTTAAAAATAGATTTTTAGTAGTTAAGGCCTTGTTTGGTAAAATAGTATTAAAACAGATTTAAGGGCCTTGTTTGGCAAAACTCTTTTAATTTATTTTGATAAATTATTTTAACACATAGTTTTCAATGTCACACTTTATTTAATTAAATCTTACCATCCCAATTTAGTTAAATTACAGATAACATCCCTTAATTAACTAAAATTGCCACATAGCTTAAATTGCTACACAATTATAATTACTTATTAATCATAATTTCATGTAACAATTAGTAAATCTCTACTAACAAATACCACAAAACTACTTACACATCAATTAACATAGTGCACTTAATTAAATTACTCTAATACATAAATATAATTCTCTTCATACCAAATTGCGCATTGCAGAATATAACACATATGCATATATTCATACTCGAAACATCTTAAAATAAGAATTTTATTTATTAAATTCTAGTTTACTAATTCTTGAAAATCTGGGTTGTCCTGTGACGCCCCCAAATCCGAGTTCTCTAACCTCAGATTCAATGCTCACGGTACATCATCATCATAAGCATTCTATAAACTATTACAGAATAATAAACATATATTATTCATTACATTAAAGTCTTACAAACATATCTCAAGGTCTATTACCTTAACTGAAACATAGCTTACATAAGTTATATACAATAACACAAAAGTTTTATAGAACCATCAAACATAGTATCTCATGTTACATAAACTTTTGCATTAACTACTCTTGGACCTTGCCCTTGCCTTTCTTACTCGAACTTTCGGGCTTAGCTTAAATAAATGTTATGATATAGCAAGAGTAAGCAACTAATTTGCTTAGCAAGTTTATATATGAAAGAGATATATCATAATTAGAAAAGAATTTAACTTTTAAAGGTTAATCAGATAAATGTATAGTGAAAGAACATGAATTAATTTCAATAACTGAATATTCGAATAATTGAATATCAGAGGCTGAGTGGTTTGAAATAACCATGAACATATACTAAGGTTGTCAGTATTTAAACTGGTCCTTTTAATAAGTTTTGGTAGTCAAGGGGATCATTTAATAAATAAATGCACAGTTAAGTATTAGACATTACACTAAAGTCTTAGTGTTACTATTATACTTTGATAATCTTTTAATCATGTTGTCGACGTTGGTTTAAAAAATCCGCGGGTCGGGTCACAACACGGATCTTTTAATCTCTTTTCCTAAGTTCTCTCTACCCTCACTCTTTTTATTTAGGAAAAAGGTTTTGAAGGATTTTTTAGAAGAAAGGCCAACATGTATCATGTCGACGATTTGAACGTTTTATAGAGTCGCCAGTTGATAGATTTGAAATGGTTGTACTAACTCAATCGAATTTTGTTTGAAAGAGTCCCAATTGCTGGACACTGTCGAAACTTAATCTTTGAAAATAAAGTTTTGAGCTCGGGGGCTTGGTTAAGTGTGGGGAAGGTGTTAGGCACCTCATGACTCCCGTGTAAACACGGTACCGCATCTTTTCAATATTTTCCTTTAAAAATTGGAATGCGTGAGTGAATGCTGTTTGAAAATTAGGCCTATTGATTTGATTGATTGAAAGTAGTGCTTTGCTTCGTTCAACCTATATACGAAGGGTTTGATTTGATTTGAAAATCAGTCTTTGATTTGATTTGCAAAAGCATTTAATTTGATTTTCTTTGAAAAGATTTTCTTTTGATTGATTTGAAAATGATGTTTTGAAAGCTGGTTTATCAAACCCTTACGCTGCCATAGGAATTGAAGCCTGTTGATACTTCTAATTTTATCTTTCTAGCCTTAAGGCTTCATGTGAATGTTGATTTGTCGGGCTTCAAAGCATCCTCGACCATAGAATATACAAGTGTTGGTCTCATCATGGGTATGAAAACCATCGGAGGGACGCTGACACGACAATCAACATTTTTTTATTATATTGAAACCTTAAATCTGGATAACCGTTTTAAGGTCTGTTTACATGTATATTTTTACAAAAAAACTGGCAGGGTACAATTGTAAACCGGAGTTTGTCCATCGTGGGAATCAGATTTTGATCATTTTGATCATGAATCCCACGATTCCTAGGCTCACATATGAGTAGCCAAAACCTGCACAGTTCAAATTTTTATAGAAACAGATAAATATCCTAATATTGCCAGAACTGAGGATTCATTCAGTAAATCCTGGTCCGCATGGTCGAAGCATCTCGTTCCCACTAGATAGCGATCTAAGGAACGCGAGGTTGCTTTTGAAGCTGAAACTAGAAAGAAAGCTAGATTTAAGGAAATCTCAGCCATTCTAGCTTTCTGGTTTAGTCTGGAGGTTTTGAACCGTTTGAAAACTAGAATTGGCGAGATTTAAATAAATCTAGTCCGCCTGCAGATATGTCAGTGCCAATTCATATAAAATGAATATTTGAAGCAGCAGTTGAATAGAAAGCAAGTAAAGCAATATATATATATATATATATATATATATATATATACAAATATATATAAAATCTGTACAGTGCGATGGGTTTTCACGCCGGTGCCCGGACTGAAATTGAAGTGTATATATATATATATATATTGACAGAGACGTAGTCAACCAAGACTGGGAAGAGGACCAGCGATAGTGAAGGCTGCTTGTATATGCATAAATATATATATAAGCAGTAAAAAGGCTACAGAATGATCCAGGCCGAACTAGAATGTAAATGTATAGAAAAGTAGTCAATCAGGGACTGAGAAGATAACCCAGTAATGGTGAAGTGTGCAAAAATAGTATAAAGGCCACGAAATAGTCCAAGCCACACTAGAATGTAAATTACAGAAAAGTAGTCAACTAGTGACTGGGGAGATCACCCAATATGGCAAAGAGTGCAAAAATAATATAAAGGGCGATGGGTTTTCACGCCGATGCCCGGACTGGAATTGAAATATATATATATATATATTTATATATTGACAGAAATATAGTCAACCAATACTAGAAAGAGAATCCAGTTATGGTGAAAATCGCTCATATATGAGTAAATATATATAAAAGCGGTAAACTACCTCGGATTTGGCATCCGGGCTTGACAGAATTGAAATGTTAGTATATATACAGTTAAATATATACAAAAAGGGCCAAACCAGGACTGGGAAGATAATCCATTCCGAAAAAGTTGCTAGAACGTGTGTGCTAGTGCATTGAAGCTACTGGAGCTGACGGATCGTCAATCCGAGTTGTAGAAATGCCAGAAAAATAGTTTACGTACAAAAATGTACCTAATTTTGACGAAAACGGCCACGGAACTAAGTTCCGGGCTTTTTAAGAAAACAAAACTTAACGTGCAAGTTTATAAAAGTACGAAGAAGTAATATTCACTTTCTGATGGTGAAAATACTTACAATGGACTGCTACACTGGCTTTTTGCCAAATTATAGGCTCTATACGTCCAAATCTACCGGTTGTTTTCTGATATGTGGTAGTATATGGGTATATCTACGTGTTAGAGTGAAAATATTTGGGTTTGGAAGAGGTGTAAAAGTCAAAAAATCGAACTGGCAGAGCTTCGCTGCGTTTCTGATTTTTTTGAAATGAAGGGGGGCACCTTTATTAATACGCCAGGGAGCCTCCACTCTACCTGCTACTGCTACAGGTAGAGGTGTGGCTCCCCTGGTGGGGCCCTCGGTGTCGGGTTCTATCGTCTCGAAGTACGTGCACTCCGAACAACACGCAATCAAAGTCAAAACTTTCTAACGTTTGATTGGGGCGTCCGTTTGAGGCGTGTGATACCTTTTCGGAAAGCCCTAGCCGAGAGTGTCGCAATTACATGGGATAAAACATTTTTTGGGTCCCAGAAGACGGGTTCATAACCAGGTCTTTGATTCCCTGTAGTTTGTCCGTTGAGCTGTCCTGCGTCGTTTGCACTCGGGATCGTCGTTATGGTTCATTCTAACTTTGATGGCATCAATTCGGTTTGAGTTTGACTGAATTGACTAAGAGTTAATAAAATGACCGTTTTGCCCCTCCTGGGGTGGTCCTTGGTGGATCTGGCTTCCCAGGGTCATCTCTGGGCTGAACTGCACTTCCCGGATTAAAATTGGGATGACTCGATATATCCTGGGTTGATGTCGAGCTTGACTTGTACCTCCCGGGTTGATGTCAAGGTTAACTTGTACCTCTCGGGTTGATACCGGGGCTGACTTGAAGGCGTGATATTGAGATCAGGGTTTGAACTAATGGTTAGATTGGAGATCGGAGCTGGATAGACGGTCCGATTGGAGATCGGAGCTTGATAGACGGTCCGATTGGAGGTCGAAACTGGATAGACGGTCCGATTAGAGATCGAAGCTGGATAGACGGTTTGATTGGAGATCGAAGCTGGACAGACTGTTCGATTAGAGATCGGAGATGGATAGACGGTCCGATTATAGATCGAAGCTGGATAGACGATCCGAGTGGAGATCGGAGCTGTATAGATGGTCTGATTGGAGATCGGAGCTGGATAGACAGTCCGATTGGAGTTCGAAGCTGGATAGACGGTCCGATTAGAGATCAGAGCTGGATAGACGGTCTGATTGGAGATAAGACCTGGATAGACAGTCCGATTGGAGATCAGAGCTGGTTAGACGGTCCGATTGGAGATCAGATTTGACTGGAATATCAACATTGGTGATCGAATTTGACTGGAGTACCGATATCGGGGATCAGATTTGACTGGAGTACAGATATTGGGGATCGAATTTGGGTTTACCAATATTGGGGATCGGATTTGGGTTTACCGATATTGGGGATCGAATTTAGGTTTACCAATATTGGGGATCGAATTTGGGTTTACCGGCATTGGTGGCCAAATTTAGGTTTATCAATATTGGGGATCAGATCTAACTGAATGACCGACATTGGTGGCCGGATTTGGATTGGAAGCCTGGTATCGGTACCGGGGTTAATTTAATTAACGAATATTCCCTCCTATAGTGTTCGTATTGGGGCAAGAAAAATTTTGAGTGTCTACAGATGCCCCTCTTTATCATGTCCATGCAATGTAGTGGAATGGACAGGATAAAGATTAGTAGACACTGGAAATAAGACACATGCCAGAGACGTTACGAAGGCTGGGTGTCTTTGAGTGGAACGGGGCTTCTCTCGGTTACTTACGTCATCTATCTGCTAGGGATAACATTATCATGGACAGCCCTTGATATTATTGACAGGTTACCGCAAACTATTCTTGTCATTTTATGTTGGGGATGACGTTATTCACGGTAGCCTGTTTAACTCTGATGGGGATGCTATTATGCTACCATGGTTTGAAACCCATGGTTTCCCGCATCTGTCAGCATTATCAGGGGGCAGATTTCCTCTTTACTGATGTCGTTTATGTGTTTTTGAAGGTTCCTCTGACGTGGTTATCCCTCAGGTATCGAGTCACCTTGCTGGGATCTTTTTATGCTTATCCGAATGATAGGTTTCACTTGGCAGCTTGTAGTAGGGAGCTGAATATCCAATCTTTTACCTCATTCTCTTTTGAGGATGTATATAACAGATTCCATCATTGACGATGGATTACTAAAATTGCCTCCATCACCGGATCATTCCCGATGCTTTGCTGGGCTGAGCAATCAGTTAAATTGTATCGGTCAGTACCCGCCACTTCACTAGGGTTGTGCCAACGGCTGAACTGTCATCGGTCAGTACCCGACGCTTTGCTGGGGTTGTACCAACGGTTGAATTTGACTTCGATTGATACCTGAACTTCACTGGGGTTGTGCCAACGGCTGAACTTAACTTTGGTCTGTACCCGAACTTTGCTGGAGTTGAACCAACTGTTGAAATTGACTTCGGTCTGTACCCGAACTTCACTGGGGTAGAACCAATGGTTGAATTTAACTTCGGTCTGTACCCGAACTTCGCTGGAATTGAACCAACGGTTGAACTTGACTTCGGTCTGTACCCGAACTTCATTGGAATGGAACTAACGGTTGAACTGGCTTCGGTCTGTACCCGGACTTCGCTGGGGTAGAACTAACGGTTGAATTTGACTTCGGTCTGCACCTGAACTTCGCTGGAATTGAACCAACGGTTGAACTTGACTTCGGTCTCTACTCGAACTTCGGTGGAATGGAACCAACAGTTGAACTGGCTTCGGTCTGTACCCAAACTACGCTGGAATAGAACCAAAGGTTGAACTTGACTTTGTTATTTACCCGAACTTCGCTGGAATAAAACCTACTGTTGAACTTGACTTCGGTCTGTACCTGATCTTTGTTGGAATGGAACTAACGGTTGAACTGGCTTTGGTCTGTATCCGAACTTCGCTGGGGTAGAACCAACAGTTGAATTTGACTTTGGTCTGTACCCAAACTTCGCTGGAATTGAACCAACGGTTGAACTTGACTTCGGTTTGTACCCGAACTTCGTTGGAATGGAACTAACGGTTGAAATGGCTTCGGTCTGTACCCGGACTTCACTTGGGTAGAACCAACGGTTGAATTTGACTTCGGTCTGTACCCAAACTTTGCTGGAATTAAACCAACGGTTGAACTTGACTTCGATCTGTACCCGAAATTCGATGGAATGGAACCAACAGTTGAACTAGCTTCGGTCTGTACCCGAACTTCACTAGAATAGAACCAATGGTTGAACTTGACTTCAGTCTGTACCCGAACTTCTCTAGAATAGAACCAACGGTTTAACTTAACTTCGGTCTGTACCCGAACTTCGCTAGAGTTGAACCAACGGTTGAACTGGCTTCGGTCTGTACCCGAACTTCGCTGGAATAGAACCAACGGTTGAACTTGACTTTGGTCTGTACCCAAACTTTGCTAGAGTTGAACCAACGGCTAACATTGACTTCGGTCTATACCCGAACTTCGCTGGAGTTGAACCAACGGCTGAACTGGCTTTGGTCTGTACCCGAACTTCGCTGGAATTGAACCAACGATTGAACTTGACTTCGGTCTGTACCCGAACTTCGCTGTATTTGAACCAACGGTTGAACTGGACTTCGGTCTGTACCCAAACTTCGCTGTAATAGAACCAACGGTTGAACTTGTCTTCGGTCTGTACCCAAACTTCATTGGAGTTGAACCAACGATTGAATTGGACTTCGGTCTGTACCCGAACTTCGTTGGAATAGAACCAACGGTTGAACTTAACTAAGTCTGTACTCGACGCTCCAAAAGTGGCAGTTTTCTGCAGTTTTACGCAGTTTTTTGTGCAATTTTCTGTAGTTTGATTTGTTGATCCCCGGACATGGCTCTGGGATGAATACCAAGGGTTTCTATGGGGCTTCCCTTTCTGTTAGATTCCCGCTGCTTAAACGCAGATTTTCAGGATAAACCGCTCAATCGCGTAGCGATTTTTCTTCAAATTTGACTCGACAACACTTAAGAACTCCGTTTTGACCCGATCTGAACTAAGCCTGGGGGAGTGGGACACACCCTGGGGTGTCGCAGGTACAGGTGCGGCAACTGTAGGTGGGCCTTCTTCCACCTGGGCTATTTAATGGGCTGCGGGATTTTCATTTTTTAATTTTTAGTTTTGAGTTCCAAACGGATTTCGATCTTCTTTTTCAGATCTACGGAGCTTGGACAGCTATTTTATGAATTCGTCAGTTCCTACAAGATCATCGCAGCGCAGGTAACATTTTACGTCCTTTTTTCGCAAGTTTTTACCGTTAAAAGCATGCGAACCACTTAGGGGCCTTTAGACGCAATGTATGAAAAAATTATTCCTATATGACTTGCTAAATTTTTTTTGACTACATATGTATGCATATCTTACTGTAATGTACATTTGGAGATTAGAAAATTCAGGTTCTGAGACAGTGCTATTTTGCACTTTTTGACTAGTTTAGTCATCCTTTTTGAGGCCTAGTGAGCCTAGATTTTTAACTAAAAATGTCCATGGTAATTTGGCTACCACGTGAGGTTGACTTTTGATTTTTTTTCATAAATATGAACTATTTCTATTTTTGGGTAGATGTGCTATTGAATAGCCTCCTAGACATGCCTGTGTGTATGTGGACAGTCCATTTTACAAAGGAGACTCTGGCGAAATTTTTCCAAAATCTTAGGCATTGAAACACATGCATTTCTGACTCTACTGGGGATTTTTTTGACTGACCCATGCAGGTTTTTAGCTTTTAAGTTTTGAAAATATGCAGTTTTAACTTTACTAGGTATTTTTGACTGACCCATATATGTCTTAGGACATGGAGATATATGCTGGACTGATTGAAAATGATAAGCCACAGGTTTTAGGCTTACCACACCCTTTCTGAGGTGATTTAGAGTATTGGTGTATGCAATGGATCGTGATAGACATGGTAGTTCTAGCAGGGTATCCTTAGGTATCAGACGGAGAAGGGCTTCTAATGTTCCTCAGCCTCGCCCAGCTCGGACGCCTCGTAGATTGGTGGAGGCGATGATTTGTCCAACACAGGATGAACTTCCACTTGATATTGACGATGAGGAGGATCCTTTTGCTGCTCCTGTTCCCACTCAGGCTCCACGTGCGGAGGTCCCTGGCATTGTTGTGCAGACGCAAGAGTTGTTGGGCGACTTGAGTCACCATCCATCGAGATATCTTCATGCCAATGAGGTGACTTAAAGTTTTTCTTTTCTCTGGATTCTTTACTTCCTTTTTGCCATTCTCGGGGCTCAGGTTTTTGACATGGTTGATTTTTGATGCAGGTTTCTGGCTTTACACAGCCTCAAGGGAACTGGTTCAGCGTGCATTCCCTGTATCACACTTTTCACGAGGATTACAGGGAGATCATAGATGGCTGGGGCTTTCAGGCCTTTTTCTTGATCCTTCCTCGTCGTTGCCCCTGGGGGTATATCAGGGATTTGTCTGAGCGCTGGTTCCACCAGACTCAATCCCTTCATCTTCTGGACTGTGAGGTGATGATGACTCCTATGGATTAGAGGTTTATCACCGGCATTAAGTTTGAGGGCGAGCCAGTGCCTGTCGTGGCTGACATTTCGCCCACCGTCGTTCGGTTCCTGCTAGGAGTTCCTACGACGGCGTTCAAGGGTCAGGCAGTCCGATCCGGTCCCTTGAGTATAGATGCCCAGGATGGGACTTTACAGGAGCCCCCGCCTGATGATCAGAGGGCTAGAGATCGTATTTTGAGGCAATTGTTTTTGTCGATCATCAGGGGTTATTTTGTGGCAGATAACTCGTCTACTGTGTCCTTCGCCTTGATTAGCACCACTCGACATATAGAGTGCCTCAGTGACTATGATTGGGGCTCCTATACCTTTGCCTATTTTCTCTGTGGCATGCACATACTTTCAGAGGGTGTGACGGAGGCTTGGTTAGGATTTTACCCATTTCTGCTGGTGAGTACATCTTTCTGTACCTTTTTAATTTCAGCATTAATTTTTGTCAATCTTGGTCACTGAGGACTTTTGATATTTGCATGATCATCTTTGGGCATTTGAGAGGCTTCCTTGCCTACGGCCCGCTTCTGCCCTAAGTCTGGAGACCTACCCTTGGGGTCGGAGATGGCATCACTCCACTTTGACGGAGCTCCCTGTTGCTGAGGGATTCACTCAAGCCCGTTTGTAGTTGGAGCTTTTAACAGCGGGTTCGATCACCTGAACGCCGTATACCTCTGAGTTTTTGACCGTTGGATTCGAGGGATGTGTCCCTACTGGCCGGGAGTTTATTTTATCAACCCGAAGAGTCCCTTTGTTGACGGTGGGAGGCTGAGAGCTCTATCTTGGAAAGCGTGCCATTAGGAGTGTTACGGGGGAGATTCGCATTCCCATTGCTCCTCCTACTTGGCATCATTGGCCATTGACCATGTTATTAAAAGATATCCCTACGGAGGGCATAGATGGCTTCGCCTTATCAGAGGGCCCGTACAGCTAGGAGGCCTTTAGCAGTTGGTGGAGTCCTCGTACTATTGGAGCTCAGACTTGTGCCACCCAATTCATGGCAGATATGGTGCCAGGGTCCGTGATGATGACGGACTGGATATCTTACCTCAGGGAGCCTACTCATGCAGACCAGATAGCATATTTGACCAGGGAGTTGGATCAAGCTCGCTTCTTTATCAGGCACCTTGGTCGAGATCTGTCAAAGGCATCTTTTTTTTACCCATCCATCTCAAGAGCGGGTCCCTCTTCTGGTTCATTTAGCAGCAGCTATACAGGGGCAGATCCTCCCTTATACAGGCCAGACATGCCTGATAGTAGCGATTTTGTATCCACTGAGGAGTTGGAGCAGGTCGATCACTTTGACACTAATGTCTTCGACTTCCTCTGATAGATATTGGAGCTATATTTTTGGTCAGCCATTATTTTGGCTATTTGGCTGTTGTGCCATCATTTTGATAGAGCACTGTATTAATTGGGTGGTGGTGCCCCTATTTCCCTATATTTTTCATTTTTGTTTTGTATTATCAGACAGGGATAATGCCTGCAGTAGATAGCTGGTTGTAGATATTCATGATCTTTTCTATCTATCGCATCATGTTTATATTTGTCATCAAGCATATATTATGTCATGCGTATGCATTCAGACAGCTGCGACTTGATTTGACCTCTAGATGGTCTTGTGGTACGGTGCTACAGATGACGTCGTCTGTGGTCAGCCGTATTAAGCATTCACCACCGTCTGAGGTGGCCACCTCATTGAAGTCATGGTATGAGAGCCTGCCCTACCCAATTAGAGGGACAGTGGACCACATGCTGGGGAATTCATTAGCCCTTACAGATTTTCGGGTGCCATCTAGATTTGTTGATGGAATTTTACCCTTCTAGATACCTGAGAATTATGTGTTCCGCTTCGGGCGGCATTAGTTGGCGCCAACTCTCGAGGAGTACGAGCGATTTACTAGGTTTGCTCTGGATTTGCCGTGTGCTCGTATTGCTATTAGTGATATGAAAAGATCGTTTACCCGTATGTTCGGTCTCCGTCAGAGCTTGATCAGGGATGAGATTGTATCTGGACACGTGATCTCGATTGCATTTTTGATCGATCGATTTGGCGAGCTCAACAGCTATGATCGCCATATCGGAGATTTTATTATTTCAGCAGAGGTATGGCATCTGGCCAGAGTAGACATTCTGCTAATGTGTATTGTAACATACGTCTATATGCCGCTTCGCTTGGATCATTTGGACGTGGGATTGGTAGTTGTTGTTTTGGCCCTTAGACAGGGTAGCACCATCGTCCCGATGATATTGGCTGAGATATTTAGATCCACCACTCATTGTAATACCCATCCAGAGGGGGTTTTTAGGGGCAACTCAGTCTTGCTGTATATATGGTTGATGTCCCATATATGATCGATTGGATTCTTTAGGCCTCTGGGTTTTTGCTTTACTCACGATACATCCACAGTTTACTCCTTTCA
Source organism: Panax stipuleanatus (assembly GCA_020205555.1). Classification (NCBI taxonomy): domain Eukaryota; kingdom Viridiplantae; phylum Streptophyta; class Magnoliopsida; order Apiales; family Araliaceae; genus Panax; species Panax stipuleanatus. The sequence goes on along the minus strand of CM035124.1, from coordinate 80,382,199 downwards.
GCGTACGGAGTGCATTGATGCAGAGTCATAGTTGGCATTTTTGTCGGATATTGAGCATCCGTTCTCCATCTTGCCATGCTCAGGGCTAGCGTCCCCATATAGCTTTATCACCCATGCTTCTGGCCTGGATTATTTGCCCCTAGCAAGTTTGAGGGGAGTGACTACCTATCATCCCCTGCTATTCATGTGTCAGTTCGATCAGCTGCAGAGTTCAGACCATTTTGAGAGGTCTGCTGATCAGAGGACGTCCGCTTCTTCTATGTCGTCCACCGACTTGGTTAGAGTGTATGAGTGTTGGACTCATCGAGAGAGGGCTGATTTCTCTGGTAGCCATTTGGGTTGTTCTCCGGAGTATTCTTCATGGTTGGAGGCAGGGACAGCAGTTGCAGCAGCAGAGCCTCATTTATCTTCGATTGTGGACTCCGATGAGGAGGACCCTATGGAGGATCCGGATTCTCCTACCGAGGATGAGCTGTTCACGGGTTTAATAGCGGCTCTAGTGAGTGATCCATCGATTATTCCTGCAGAGACGGATCCGGCTTTAGAGAACTCACTATTCAGGATGACCTTTGAGAAAAATTCAGCTAGAGCGCAGATGTTGGCTGCCTTGTTTGGCAGAGATTTAGCTTTTGCTGAGAGAGATGAACTCAGGGTCGCTCTAGATGATGGATTGATTGAGCGGGAGGAGCTCCAATCTTCCAGAGATGCAGCTGTTGTAGAGCAAGACGAGATCCGCTCGGCAAGAGACGCATCATATGTTGAGATTGAGGAGACTTTGATTGCTCGAGACACAGTTTAAGAGGAGAGGGATGAGGCTATAGCTTCTCGTGATTTCCACATTGCTGATAGTACTGCTCTTCGATCTTACACACATGGTTTGGTCACCGAGATGAGTGCGTATATGGATGACCACAGTGCCACCTTGCAGATGACCGTGGAGGTATTGAGCCGTATGGAGCCTGAGTGGATTGCACTTACAGCTGCTCCCCCATCTTCAGAGAGAGATGCCATGCTAGCATTACCCGCTTGTCCTTGGGTCCATAGACTAGCTTTATTTTTTTTGCACAGACTAGATCAGCCATTTTTGTCATGTGCAGGGCATTATGTATATATTAAACAATGTTATATATCATAGAAATATAGTTTTGATTCACTTCCCTGATTAGATATGTACTGTCATTGCTTAGTGAATACCACTTCTTTCATGACTCACAGTTGTAGATGTATCTTGAGCTTCTCCTTGATGGACTAACAGTTGAGATGTCAGGGAGTATCTCAGGTGGGCCTGTTGACCAGGATAGCTTGATAGAATTTGTCTTCTATTTGTCTTTGGTGTCTTGGAACTATTCTTTTATTGGTTTTTTATTTTTTCTTGAAGGTCAAACGGCGTCGTAGATGGCTGCCTACGTACTCCCGGGTTGAGGGAGATCAGGTCATTTGTAGTTTAGGCTGTTTGGTTGGAAAGAGATTTGAAAAGTATTTATCTTGGATTTTTGAGTTTGTTTTGATGAGTTTTTGAGTTTTTTATTTGGTTTGACTGCACCAGAAATGGCTGCCTACGTACTCCCGGATGTAGGAAGATCAGGTCATTCGTAGTTCCGACTTTCTAGTGAAAAACCGAACCTGATTTGATTCGTAGGACCCGGATGCGGGTATGCATGTGACTTAGACGTAATACCTTTTGATGGTGTCTGAATTGATGAGTTGGGGGAATTTTTTCCCATCCATTTCTTGTAGTCTGATAGCTCCCCCTGTCAACACCTCCTTGACAATAAAAGGGCCTTCCCAATTTGGCGCGAACTTTCCTTTGGCTTTATCTTGATTGGCCAGGACTTTCTTTAGCACCAAGTCATTTACTTTGAATTGCCGGATTCAGACCTTTTTGTTGTAGGATCTGGTGATCCTTTTCTGGTATAACTGTCCGTGGAAAATGGATGTAGCCCACTTTTCATCTATCAGGGACAGTTGATGATACCGGTCTTGCACCTACTGATCCTCGTCTATCTGAGCGTCGATTATAAGTCGCAAGGATTCTATCTCTACCTCTACGGGAAGGACGACCTCCGTGCCATAGACCAACGAATAGGGGGTAGCCCCAGTAGAACTGCGCATTGACGTCTTATATGCTAACAGGGTGAGGGGCAGCAGGTCAGGCCATTCCTTATGATTGGTGGACATTTTCTGCATGATCTTCTTCATGTTTTTATTGGCCGCTTCGACCGCACAGTTCATCTTGGGCCGATAGATGACGAAATTGAGATGCTTGATGTGAAACTTACTGTACAATTCTTTCATCATTTGATTGTTCAGGTTCTTGGTGTTGTCTGATACGATCACCTCCGGCTGTCTATATCAACAGACGATATTCTTTCTGATGAAACTAATGATGACCTCTTTTGTGACTTTGGAAAAGGAGGCTGCTTCAACCCATTTGGTGAAGTAATCGATCATGGTGAAAATGAATCTATGTCCATTGTTGGCTTTTGGTTCCACTGGACCTATCACATCCATTGTGACGCCCCCAAATCCAGTTTCTCTAACCTCAAATTCAGTGCTCACGGTACATCATCAACATAACCATTATATATACTATTGCGAAATAATAAACATACATTGTTCAATATAATAAAATATTAAATTAATATCCCAAGGTCTAATACCTTAACATAAAAGTACCTTAATTACATATAGTAACACAAAAGGTTTACATGATCATAAAATATAGTATTTCTGATAGTAGTGTGCATACAAGCCAATCAAGTATGATGATAAAGCACATACTTTGTAAAAAATCTTATTTATTTATTAATAAAATATTCATTTAAGGCATATAATTATCTACATGGTGCTGTTTTTATAATATGTAAATAACTCATAGTTTTAAGCAATGCTTTTAGAATCATGATGAGATCATGATAATGAGATCTAAATTCTTAGAAAGCTTAAAAACTAAAATAGTTCCCAATTGTGGAATTACTAAAATGGGGATTAGTAAATCCGGATAGATTGGTACATATGTTGCTTGCTCATTGGATGAGGATGACTGATCTCATGGTCATTTGTGTGGAGACACTAAAGAAAGTACGTAGGTGCTTATTGGAGAATAAGTTCACTGAACGTGACTCGCTATGGAATACCTAATGGAGTTTTACTAGCCTGTCAATAGAAATTCCTAATGTGATAGTAGTACAAGTGATCCTTGGACTTGAGATCATCATAGTATCTTGTATGTAACAAATTATACTTTAACTAATTCCTTAAGGCCTTTTAAGGCATATATAGGGTATGCTTGGGTATAATGAGTTACATATGGAGATGATGAATGATCAATAAAGAATCTACCACCTCTAGTAAAAGAGGAGATATGTCCTATGTGATTCGTTAAATGACAACCCAGGAATCCTTGGCCAAGGTAGAATGAAATTAGAAAGAGGTTTCTAATTTGCATTATTTGGAGTTGTGCATTTTCTAATCGAAATACATATGATTAAATAAATTAAGACTTGATAGTAAATCCATGTCTTATATTTAATTGGGACATTGTATGGTGGAAGGATTGAATTGTACGGTAACTATTAACTCACAGGTTCTTTTATGATTAATGTTGAAATCTATATTATCTGGAAAGTCGTTGATCGCTAGGGTGGCTTATCCCTATTGTAGAATAAATGTTATTTATTTAAATAGATTATTAGTTTAATTTATTTATTTAAATAAGATTAGAATTGTTCTAATTGATTTATTCATTACCGGTTTAATATGGAGAACCTAAAGGGTCACACCATAAAAGGAAGAAGAATTATTTAAGAAGAAAATGGCATGATAGTAATAATGCATTAAGTATAATTAATTTAATCTATGGTGATAGAATAAATTAAATAGCTTAATATTTATTATTTAATATTTTAGAAATATTAAATATAAATTAATAAGAGGAGTCTTATTAATAGTATTATAATTATTATTATTTTAATTCTAAAGGAGTTTTAGGAATTAATATAATATCAGTACTCTCTCTCAATCCTAATAAAATTAGGATATAAATTAATTAAAAGTATTTAATTAATTAAATAAAACCCTATTCTAATTAGATTAGGAGGGTTAACCTAATATCTATATAAGAGAGTCTTATATCAGAAATAAGGTACGTGAATTTTTCCAAGAGTTGGGAGTACACATATTCTATAGAGATAGAAACAAGGGTTAAGCCAATAACTCATCTTCTTGAGTTCTTCATCTTCCTTGGTGGATCACCGTTAGAGGCCAAACAATTGGGTGGCTGACATTGATCAAGGGAAGGAGCCACTACAGAGGAATCAAAGGAATCAAAGGAGTAGAACTTGTACCTGAGGAAGCTTGGATCTTCAAAGGTATAATTCCATGTTCTCTCTTTTCTGTTATTGATAACTAGCACAAAGCATGATCATGGTTATGGGTTTGTATAAATTTTTGAAAACCTAGTTTTTGCGCTTCTGCCCTATTTATGTGATTTGATTGCATAATTGCGTTTACGTACAAACCCAACAATTTCATAATACATATGCATTTATATTAACTATTCTTGGACCTTTCCCTTGCCCTTGTCCTTCTTACTCGAACTCTCGGGCTTAGCTGAAATAATTGTCATGATATAGCAAGTGTAAGCAACTAATTTTCTTAACAAGTTTAATTATGAAATAGATATATCATGATTAGAAATGAATTTAACTTTCAAAGTTTAATCAGATAAATGAATAGTGAAAGAACATGAATTAATCTTAATATCTGAATATTCGAATAATTAAATATCAGAGGTTGAGTGGTTTGAAATAACCATGAACATATACTAAGGTTGCCAGTATTTAAACTGGTCCTTTTAATAAGTTTTGGTAGTCAAGGGGATCACCCTTTCGTACCCGGTGAAATATGCATAATCACTCAGTGTACTAGCAACAATTGTTTTTCAATAATGCTTTAGTAAAACTGTTCTTTTTCTCAGTCATGAGTCCTTACCATTTCAATTGGTTAGGCACTGTTTTTAAATTATATTTGATTTAACAAATTTAAACATACTTGATCTAGCTGATACAATTAGCATAGATCCATATCATAAACAGTTCATGAATAAAAGAACTTTAATAAATTCATAGTTCAATAATGATAGAACAGGAATTCAATTGCTTAAAGTGTGAATATCAATAATCAATTTAGATGTGAATAATCAACAATAATTATTCACTAATCATGCTTCGAAAGTAGTAACTCAAGTTGAGTTAGAGAACTTGCCTTGTTTGCGGACTGCTGCTATGCAATTCTATTTATCCGCTTAATGAATTTAACTTATTCTCTTTAGAAATACCTATCATGGATCCTTCAATTAGTATCACATATAATAATTCATAACATTATTATTCTTATATATTATCTAACATTAATCACATAATTAAATATTAGATATCACATAACTCCATAATAATATTATCGTTCCTTGATAATATTATTATTAAATAATCATCTTAACTCTCAAATAATATTATTAACCTTTTAATAATATTCTATTTGTTTCTTAATAATATTAATCATTTAATAATATTTTAGTCTCTCTTTAATATTATTAGTCTTTTAATAATATTTTAAGTATCTAATATTTTTAATCATTTAATAATATTTTAATGATTTAATATTAATAATCTTATTATCATTTAATATTAATTAAATAATAACTAATTAATATTTGTACTTATTTATTATTAATTAAATAATAAATAATTTATTTATTTAACTTTACGAGTCTTTCCTTATTATTTAGCTTTAATAAATAATTAATTAACAATTATCTTTATTTATTATTAATTAAAAAATAAATAATTAATTAACACTTATCTTTATTTATTATTTAATATTAATTAAATAATAAATAATTAATTAACACTTATCTTTATTTATTATTTAATATTAATTAAATAATTAATAATTAATTAATATTTATCTTTATTTATTATTTACTATTAAATAAATAATAATTAATTAATTAACATTTATTCTTATTTATTATTTAATACTTAATTAAATAATAATTAATTTATTGACTTTATATTACTTAACTAACATGTTAGTAAGTAATTATAATTATTTATTACTTATTCTCACTTAAATAATAAATAATTTATTTATTTACTTTAAACATTCTTTAATTATTATTTAATATTAATTAAATAATAATTAATAAATTATTTAATTCTATTTATCATTTAATCTTAATTAAATAACAAATAGTTAGCTTAATAACACTAATTTTCATTCATTTATTACTTAATGTTAATTAAATAATTAATCACACTTAAACAATATGTAATTAATGATTTAAATGAGTTTAAACCATTAATTACTTAATAATTACATAACTGTCCCAAAAAATTCTTAATAAAATATCTTAGTGTTCTTCACAATTTTAGAAAATTTTCTGTCCAAGAACCACCCCAAGAACCGGCCGGAAAACTAGTGAACTGGCTCCCGGAAAGTTCCGCCGGTTCATCGAAAAACTGATCTGGTCAATATTCTTTAATTTTTCTAACTTTTTGGTTTTATTTTCAGTTTTGGAGTCCTTTACTAAAACTTTCATAGAACAAAATCTAAAACTCCGATTGAGGTCCAATCAGACTCGTTGGATTCGTATCTTCCCGAACTACAATGTTTAGTTATCAAAAATTAAATTTGGACCCGTTTTGCTCACTGAAAAGTAACCGAAAGTGGACTGATCTTGCAAGGGCTTCAACCTTCAGAGTGTTTTGGCACAAAATTCATATCTCTCTCATTTTAAAATATTTTTCAGTGATTCCAAAGGAGTTTTGTCCTTAACTTATATATCTATCATACTAAAAAAGAAAACCACAAAAATTATTTGTAGGTTTCAAAATGAAAAATATATATCACACCTTTAAAATCAATACTTATGGAAAAACTCTTTTTCATGTGTTTTACCAAACTTTTTAACATAAACTCATATCAACCAACAAGTTAAACCTATTAAACTCTATATATATCATTCTAGCACGCTTCTAACAATCTAGATCTTGAACACCATAGATTTTACATAAAAATATATCAAACACACTAGATTAGGGTATTTTTCTTAACTTTTTGAACATAGATTCTTTTGCTTCCTTTTTATCATCTCTCTAACACTTAAATAGGTTAGATTTAAACATAAAATCATACAAAACATATACATCTAAGGTTATAAACTTTTAAATCATTAACCCTTTATTTCTTTAAAAACAAATCATAACAAAAGAAAGATGTTAGTTTAAATTCTTCACCTTGTTCTTATTGCAACTTTTCTTGTTTTACCAAAGAAGTTAATGAACTTTGGATGCATAAGCTTCAAGTTCTTCTCCCCCTTTTCTCCTTCCTTAACCGAGCTTCTCTCTCTCTCTACTCTCTCTCTCCTTTTGTTTTGTTAGCTAATCTTGGAAGTAAGAAATAAACTTAGTAAAACTGTTTTACTAATTATGAAAATTGTTTAAGTATTTAGTAAATATGAATAGATATACATTGTATATCTATCAATAATATCCCACACAATCTTGCTTCCTTTCTCTTCCTTATTAGCTTAGTTAACTTGCAAGAGTAGATAAAAACAGTGGACGAATGGGAGAATGACACCTAGCGTAGTAGGTTAACAACTAAAGTGTGTAATAATTACATTCACCCCCCCTTTTCTCCTTTCTCTACAAAACTGGCCAAGTGGCCTTATTATCCTTTCCATCTCTTTTTTTATTCCTTATTTGCTTTATTAAATGACCAAAATACCCTTACATAAATGGGCCTAGATTGGGCTTTTTAATTAACATCACCTAGGCCTGTAATTATTATTTGGGCCTACTAATGGGCTTGGGCCTCCCATAGCAATTAATTGGGCTACTAATATACTTGCCCTATACATCTAATACCGGGCCAATTTAATAATTTATTTACTCTTAAACCAAAATATCCACAAGTCCAATGCTTAACTAATTAATTGGGCTTGTTTAAATTACTTATATCTCTTAGTCCATTAAATTTATTATCTCTTAAGCTAATGCTCATCATTATTGATATTTACATATTCTTATCAATCAATAATGTTATTTCATTTACATAACCCAATTAGACTTGCTGTATTCAAGTATATTGAGTATGTAATTAGGGTTTAACATCTTAAATTAATTTCTTAGATTCTTAAAATACTTAGATTAGTCCACTAGCTTATTTCAATCATTAGCGAGACTTTCTTTAAGTACACATATCATACTATTTACATAATCACTTAATCACCTAGTCATCCATAATATATCACAGATTAGTTAATATATTTATTTACAATGTAGCACAAAAATTCTTGGTTATTACATCCATTCCCCACATGGAGAAAAGCCATGGTGAACTCATGTTGTGCAGCTCATTTGGAGGAGCGTGGATGGCATTTTCATGTATTTGGCATTGAAACATCTCTTAATGTGATGGTCGCAGTCGGCCTTAAAAGGGATCCAATAATATCCAGTTCTTATATTTTCTTGGCCAGCAGATGACTGCTCATGTGTGGACCACAGACTCTACCGTGGATTTCATCCATAAGTCTTTGGGATTGCTCTTTGTCCAGGCATCTCAACAGGCCTATTCTAGCATCCCTTTTGTAAAGTGCATCTCCGCTCAAATAGAACTTCATGGCCATTTTGTGAATTCGTTTTCGCTCGAATTGACTTGCCCCAGTGGGTGTGGATCCATCACGAAGATATTCCTTGATATCTTGATACCAAGGCTGCTTGATAAGAGGTATTTCATCTGATACTTCTCCAACGTAACTCCCATATGTCGGGGCTTTCTAAATTGTGAACTTGATGTTGGGAAATCCACCCTTATCGGATATACGGATTAATGAAGCCAACTTTGCCAATGCATCAGCGAAGTCATTTTGACCCCGAGGAATATGAACGATGGTTGTGTCTTCGAATTCTCGGGATATTTTGAGGACCTGCCGATGATAGGGCAGCAAATGCAGTTCTTTGGTGAGATGCGTGCCGCTGGTTTATCTGATGACCAGCTCGGACTCTCTGAAGACAAGTAGGTGTTTGATAAATATGGATTGGGCTAATTTCAACCCATTTATACAGCCTTCATACTCGGCCGTGTTGTTGGTGTTGCCAAATTAAAGTTTAGTAGCCACAGGGATACTGCTTTCCTGTACCAGAGATGAGGACTGCCCCAGCTCCGGCACCTTCCATGTTTACCGCTCCATTGAAATGCATTTTCCATGGTTGGACTGTATTCTCTGACTGGAGTTGTTGAATTGTCATGATTCCATCATCCGAAAAATATGTCTCCAAGGGGCTCGAACCCTCCTGAAGGTGCTTCAGCTAATAATTTGCAATGCCTTGACCCTTGATTGACTTCTGAGTCACGTAGACAATGTCGAACTGTTGTAGGATTAATTTCCATTTAGACAGTCGACAATTCAGCATTGGTTTGTTGAATACATATTTGAGTGGACCTATGCGGGATATGAGGTAGGTCGTATGCCCATGCAAATAGTGTTGCAACCTCATGACAGCCCATGCTAATGCACAACATGTCTTCTCGATTAGGGTGTACTTCTGTTCACCATTGCTGAATCTTTTGCTAATGTAGTAGATTGCTATTTCTTTACTACTATCATCCTTCTGTCCTAACATGCAACCCATTGCGTTGTTATTGACGGACAGGTACATGAATAAGGGAACTCCATCCCTTGGGGGTACCAAAACAGGTGCTTCAGTCAGCTGTTTCTTAATGGCAAGGAAGGCTTGTTGACAATCCTTATTCCATTTGGTGGAGGAATTCTTCTTTAATAGCTTGAAGATGGGTTCACAGGTTGCTGTGAGTTGGGAAATGAATCGGCATATGAAGTTGATCCTTTCTAGGAATTCACGTATCTCCTTCTCTATACGAGGTACGGGCATTTTATTAATGGCTTTGATCTTGGCAGGGTTGAGCTCGATACCCCGATTACTCACCAAGAATCCTAGCAGCTTGCTTGCTTTGATGCCAAAAGCACATTTGGCAAGATTGAGCTTGAGGTTATACTTACGTAACCTATTGAACAGCTTCCTGAGATGGTCGATGTGATCATCCTCCCTCCGAGATTTGATGATGATGTCATCCACATAAACTTCGATCTCTTTGTGCATCATGTCATGAAAGAGGGCCATCATGGCTCGTTAATACGTGGCTCCGGCATTGATAAGGCCGAAGGATAGTCGTCTAAAGCAGAACATTCCCCAGAGAGTGATAAAAGCTATTTTCTCCCGGTCCTCTTCAACAACTATGATTTGATGACAACCAGCAAAGCAATCCACGAAGGAATACATGCCATATTGCGCAGTATTGTCGATCAGGATGTGGATGAACGGTACCGAGAAATTATCCTTGAGGCAGGCTTTGTTCAAATCCCGATAATCCACGCAGACTCGTACCTTCTCTCCGGGCTTAGGTATGGGAACTATGTTTGACAGCCATTCTGGATATGTTGATACCATGATGATTCTGACTTTGAATTGTTTAATAATTTCTTCTTTGACTTTTAGACTCCACTCAGGTTTCAATCGCCTGAGCTTTTGTTTGACCGATTTGAACCCTTCTTTGATGGGCATTCGATGGATGACGATATCCGTGGAAAAGCCAATCATGTCTTCATGTGACCATGCAAATACATCCTGGTACTGTGTTAGGAGTTTGATCAGGTCGGCTTTTTGATTGGGTGTGAGGTCTGAACCTATTTGGATTTCTTTGATGTTTTCGGAGGTTCCTATGTTGATGGTGGTGGTATGGTCGAGGTTTGGTTTGGGTTTATCTTCGACCCATTCTTTGATCTCCTCGGGCACCTCATAGTCATCTTCCTCCTCTTGATCAATATTCACCAAGTCGAAGTTTAGTTCTACATTAAAGTCGTAGTTATTTTGACAGGTTGGCATCTCATCAGCAGAGACACACACATCCAATGCTTGGGTCCTGAAAAAAAAATGCTTTCATTAATATATACAACTGCTTAAATATACAGAGCATTTGTAAAGCATGACAAAATTACTGCTATAGCTATGAAAGCAAAAGTAAGTAGTAAATGGAAGCATGATTAAAGGGCAGATGTACTCTCTGCCCCTTTACCCTTTTCGACCGAGGCAAGGGACACTGCTCCAGTTGTCCAAGGTCAGATCCTCATGAACCGGGAGGATCAGGGATTTGTGATTATCTGTCTCATCTTGGATGATGACTGAGACATCCTTTATAATAGGGCCAGGGCTCTTCTTTGAACTGCTCCTTTTTCCCTTCTTGATGCGAGGAATTTGAACTTGATCCTCGTCGTCGCTGTCTGGGAGTTCGTCATTCATGCCCTCGTAGTTGATAATGACCCTCAAGTTAGTGAATGGGTCTCGTCCTTCGTATAGGATCTTTTCTTTTCCCTTTTCGTTGTCTACCTCAGGATTGAGGGCTTTTCTTTCATAGACCAGTATGATTGGAGAAAATAGCATGGCTGATACCGCAGTCGGGATTTTCCTCGTAGGTTTCACCCATCTGACATTTGTGAGGTTTGGCAGCAAAATTGTGGAGGTATGAGCCTTGGGATATTTATATGGGTTCCGGCGGCTTGACCCGGATGAATATCCCAATCCTGCTTTCCCAGTCTGACTTGGGATTTGGACTTGCATCTTGATACCTTGCTTATCCTTTCCCAACCCTTCTCCAAGTTGGAAACCCGAAGATACCATTTCTTGCCCCACTGTCATTACTTTGGTGGAGACTTTAAGTTTTAGGGCTGGTGCCCCGATAGGTAGATACTGAGTATTGCTCACCTCTAGAGCTGGAAAACTGACTGGTTCAATCCCCGCATCCAGGCTGATCACTGGCATATCCCCATATATGTAAGTAGGGTATTCTGGTTCGGCATTCACTGTGATGAGGCTGCCATTGATAATGTACTTGAGTTATTGATGGCGAGTGGATGGCACTGCCCCTGCCATGTGGATCCAGGGTCTGCCCAGTAATAATTTATATCCGGTGGCAATGTTGAGCACCTGGAAAGATGCATAGAAAGTGTGTGGGCTAATCTCTAGAGGAAGCTCTATTTACCCTATATCCTGTTGACGAAATCCATCGAAGGCTCGGATGACCATATGACTAGTTTTGATCCGGTTCGGATTGATCTTCATCCTTTCTAAAGTATCGTATGGACAAATGTTGAGGGATGATCCTCCATCGATGAGCACACCTCCGATCACATATCCGGAGGACATTATAGCTATATACAGGGACTTGTGGTGGCCCGTTCCCTCTACAGGGAAATCATCGTCAGTGAAAGATATCACATTGCTGTTGAAGATGTGCTCTATCACGTGACAGAATTTCTCGGTATCCACTGTATGTGGCAAATGAGCTTCTTCTAGTACTTTTACTAAAATGTTGCAATGATCCTCGGAGGATAGGACCAAGTCGAGGATGGACACTTGTTTGGGTGCGTCCTCCAAGCTTTGCACTACTTTGATTTCATTGTGTCCCATTTTGTTGAGGAACTCTTTGATTTTCTCTTCAGCCACCTTCTCTTTTTCTTTGATGACCGGTTTGATTACCCGCTGAGGTAGGTATAAGGGATTGTCCTTCGGCACAACGGTAATGTTATTTGAAGTGGAGCCTTTATTATCCCCGTAGTTCCATGGGACACACTTTAGACTGATGATTGGATACTGAGGTTTGAAGGGCAAGATTAGAGACTGAGGAGCTGTGCCACCTTCACAGGATTTGGTATTTCTTGAACCCCTTTCTCGGGCAGTACTAAGGGTTTGAGAATCGACTCCCTATCGTAGAATATGACAGCCATTGTGTTCTGGTTCCATACAGTAGGGATCCAGAGAGTGTCATTGTCTGGGATATCAAGGATTTAATTTTCTCTTATCAGGTCCCCATTTTCAATCATGTCTTGAATCAGGTTACGAAGTGCCCAGCAATCCTTAGTATCAAGGCCGGGTGAATTAGAATGGTACTGACATATTTGGTCAGGTTTGAATTTTCTGGCTCGAGGGTTCAATGGAGGTAACAAATCTGCAACCATTCCATCATTGATTAGCATTTGAAGGATTTCTTCCATTGATTAATTTAGGTTGGTGAAGTTCCTCTGAAATAAGAATTTCCAACCGCTCGGAGATTCTCTTCTTCGGCCACCCTGTTGGCCCAAAGATCATTCTCATTAGACTGGTATTGATTTCTCAGGGAAGTGATCTCCGGTGTAGGCGGAAGATCGATAATAGACTAGTTGATTTGATTCACCATCTTCCTGGTGAGCTGATGCTGGTAAACGACCAGTTCTGCTAACTGCTCGATTTGTTCCTTGAGAGGCTTTATTTCTTGCTCTATCAAGAACTGTCTTTCTGATATTTCCCAACTGTCTGGGTACTATTGCTGGATGGAGTTGATTCTCCCACATAACGGAGGTATTTGGATCCTCCTCCATTTGTGGTTCTAATCATGTTGACATTCTCCTCTTTATGCTGCTGCAGAGGATTGTCCTACTCATGGGGTTGCTCAGGCTTTGTGACTATAATCTCTCCGTTGTCAATCAAGTCTTGTATTTTGTGTTTGAGAGACCAACAGTCTTGGGTGTCATGGCCTGGAGATCCAGAGTGATAAGCACACTTCTTGCTTTGGTCGAAATTTTGACCATTAGTGTTGGTTGGTGGAAGGAGTTGGATAATCTTCTTCTGGGCTGTCAGAAGTTTGAATACGTTTTAAAGTGAATCCCCTAGAGGGGTGAAATTTCTTTGCCGCCTGACTTCCATATTTTTCTAAAATGGAGGATTTGAAGGTTGTGCTGGATTTTGAAAAGGGGTATAGTTCCTCCTTTGAATGGGCATACTGTTGGACTCGCCCCTTTGATTTTTTCCTTGTAAGACCAAGAAGACTTCTTCGTCTTTCTTTTTGTGAACCGTCAGGGATTACTCCCGTAATTTTTGGACTGGATATGCTTAGCGACAGCTTCGAGGTCGGTTAGATCTTTTATCTTCCCCGATTTGAGCCCCAATTTCACCATTTTGCCATGTTTGATCATTTTTTAGAATGGTTTTCTATGCCTGCTAGGACCCTCTCATAATAAGGTGTTTCTTGGATGTTGATGAAGGTTATGACTATTTCAGATTTAGTCATGGCTGGGGTGACTTGTGCTGCGACCCGTCTTCATCGTTGGGCATATTCTCTGAATGATTCAGTGTTATTCTTCCTGATCTTGGTAATTTGGTATCTGTTTGGAGCCAGCTGAGATTGGAAGCTATATTGACCGAGGAAGGCGTGGGCTAGTTCTTCCCAACTTTGGATTTTAGAGTTGTCCAGACGGGCATACCATGCTCTCGCCTCTCCGGTTAGACTCTTCTGAAATAGCTATATTCGAATCTTCTCGTCCTCTACATAGGATTCAAGTTCTCCAATGAATACTTTCAGGTGTGTGTAAGGATCTCCCAATCCATTATACTTCTCGAAGTCAGGAGTTTTAAATTTTTTGGGATAATGAGCCCCGTGGAATATACAAAGGTCAAAGTAATTGACACAATCGAATGCCCCAATCCCTTTGATTGATCGAAAAGCTTCCTCCATTTGTTGTACTTTCTTCATAATGTCACCAGCTTCCTGTTCTTTGATGAGGGGGGTGATTTCAGGGGTTTTGTTGGTCGTGTTCTGGTTTTGTGGTCCAGGAATCTGAGTTTCGGCCTTTTCAGTCTCTTGACCGCCAGCACTACCACCAGATGTTCCTGGTTCTGTGCGAGCCTGAGATTGTTTCCCTTTAAGGGCCTTGCTTTTTCTCGTAGGAAACCGGCTAACTTGGCTATTTGATTTTTCAGACCTTCGAACTCTTCCCTGGATACCTGGGTGGATTATTGTTGAGCATTAGAAGCCATGTCCGTGGATGGACTGGGTGCTTTAGATTTAGACCTAGTAACAGGACAAATTTTTACCTACAACAAAACGTAGGTGTGTCAATTTCCTGATGTAGGTAAGGACAGGATGCATGATGTGTTTTTTTAGTTTTTATCCTGCAAAACTGAGGTTAGTTTTTTTGATGGCAGGATGACATGGTATTTTGACAGGGAAAGTAAATCTTTCATTATGATATTTACATTGTGCTCCTCGGTAATTGGAGACTTAATATGGAATTGAAAGAGGAAGGCATGAAGAAGCTTCCCTTCGGATTTGGTTAATCAGAGGATGGCCTATCTTAGGTTACTCTCGCAGCTTTTGTTTCGGCATGAAGGTTTCCAGATCATCGCAATCTACTAGAGGGAAAATTAATCCGATCTTTCAACTGGAGCGAATCTGGGTGGTGCATTTTCATGAGCCCCAGAGACTTAGTCGTCCCCAGAGACATTACTTATCACCGACCGGGTTTTCCTCCTTGTCAGAGGGACACACAACATACATTCACATACATCGTGCCTCACCGTTGTACATATGATGACATTGGTGCGAAGCACTAAATATGGGTGTGAAGCACTAAAAAGCAAGAAAGCATCCATTCACATTCATTCAATGTAAAGATGCAGCATTCATACATTCAATAAAGACGCAGCATTCACTCATTCATTGACTGTGGAGACGCAGAATTTCACACATTCAATAGTTTTGAAAGGGAAATGTTTGAAAAGATTTGAAAGCGGCCTAAGCCCTCTACTGTCCCCAGCAGAGTCGCCACCTGTCGATGTTGGTTTAAAAAATCCGCAAGTCGGGTCACAACCCGGATCTTTTAATCTCTTTTCCTAAGTTCTCTCTACTCTCACTCTTTTTATTTAGGAAAAAGGTTTTGAAGGGTTTTTTAGGAGAAAGACCAACATGTATCATGTCGACGATTTGAACGTTTACAGAGTCGCCAGTTGATAGATTTGAAATGGTTGTACCAACTCAACTGAGTTTTGTTTGAAAGAGGCCCAATTGCTGGACACTGTCGAAACTTGATCTTTGAAAACAAAGTTTTGAGCTCGGGGGCTTGGTTAAGTGTGGGGAAGGTGTTAGGCCCCCCACGACTCCAGTGTAAACAAGGTACCGCATCTTTTTAATATTTCCCTTTAAAAACTGAAATGCGTGAGTGAATGCTGTTTGAAAATTGGGCCTATTGATTTGATTGATTGAAAGTAGTGCTTTGCTTCGTTGAACCTATATACGAAGGGTTTGATTTGACTTGAAAATCAGTCTTTGATTTGATTTGCAAAAGCATTTAATTTAATTTTCTTTGAAAATCTTTTCTTTTGATTGATTTGAAAATGATGTTTTGAAAGCTGGTTTATCAAACCCTTACGCTGCCATAGGAATTGAAGCCTGTTGATACCTCTAATTTTATCTTTATAGCCTTAAGGCTGGATGTGAATGGTGATTTGTCGGGCTGCGAAGCATCCTCGACCATAGAATATACAAGTGTCGGTCTTCTCATAGGCCTGAAAACCATCGGAGGAATGCTGACACGACAATCAATATTTTTTTATTATATCGAGACCTTAAATTCGGATAACCGTTTTAAGGTCTGTTTGAAAGTAGTATGCATACAAGCCAATCATGTATGATGATAAAGCATATACTTTAGAGGCAATCTTATTTATTTATTAATAAAAATATTCATTTATTAAAGGCATTTAATTATCTACATGGTGCTGTTTTTATAATATGTAAATAACCCATAGTTTTAAGCAATGCTTTTAGAATCATGATGATGATCATGCCAATGAGATCTAAATTCTTAGAAAGCTCTAAAACTAAAATAGTTCCTAATCATGGGATTACTAAAAAGGGGATTAGTAAATCCGGATAGATTAGTACATATGTTGCTTGCTCATTAGATGAGGATGATTGATCTCATAATCATTTGTGTGGAGACACTAAAGCAAGTATGTAGGTGCTTATTGGAGAATAAGTTCACTGAACGTGACTCGCTATGGAATACCTAATGGAGTTTTACTCGCCTGTCAATAGAAATTCCTAATGTGATAGTAGTACAAGTGATCCTTGGACTTGAGATCATCATAGTATCTTGTATGTAATGAATTATACTTTGACTTATTCCTTAAAGCCCTTTAGGGTATATAAAAGGGTATGCTTGGGTATAATGAGTTACATATGGAGACAATGAATGATCAATAAAGAATCTACCACCTCTAGTAAAGGAGGAGATATGTCCTATGTGATTCGTTAAATGACAACCCAGGAATCCTTGGCCAAGGTAAAATGAAATTAGAAAGGAGTTTCTAATTTACATTATTTGGAGTTGTGCATTTTCTAATAGAAATACATATAATTAAATAAAATAAGACTTGACAGTAAATTCATGTCTTATATTTAATTGGGACATTGTATGGTAGAAATTTGAATTGTATGGTAACTATTTACTCACAGGTTCTTTTATGATTAATGTTGAAATCTATATTATCTGGAAAGTCGTTGATCGCTAGGGAGGCTTATCCCTATTGTAGAATAAATATTATTTATTTAAATAGATTATTAGTTTAATTTATTTATTTAAATAAGATTAGAATTGTTCTAATTGATTTATTCACAACCGGTTTAATATGGAGAACCTAAAGGGTCACACCATAAAAGGAAGAATAATTATTTAAGAAGGTAATGGCATAATCGTAATAATGCATTAAGTGAAATTAATTTAATCTATGGTGATAGAATAAATTAAATAGCTTAATATTTATTATTTAATATTTTAGAAATATTAAATATAAATTAATAAGAGGAGTCTTATTAATATTATTATAATTATTATTATTTTAATTTCTAAAGGAGTTTAGTAATTAATTTAATATTAGTACTCTCATTTATTCCTAATAAGATTAGGAGACAAATTAATTAAATGAATTTAATTAATTATTTCTCATGTGGTGGGAAGCCTAAATTAATTAAAGGAGTTTAATTAATTAAAAGAAATCCCATGTCTAATAGGATTAGAAGGGTTGACCAATATCTATATAAGAGGATTCTTATAATAAATATTACTTGATGCAATTCCAATTGTTGGAGAGTACTCCTTTTCTATAGAGGATAGAAAACTAAGGTTTAGCCAAACACCCTCCTTCTTGATAATTCATCTTCCTTGGTGGATCACCTCTAGAGGCCAAACACTTGGGTGGCTAACGTTGATCAAAGGAAGGAATCTAACCCGAAAATTCAAGGAGATCAAGAAGAACAAGGAGTTGAACTAGTACATGTGGAAGCTTCGTTCTACAAGGGTATGATTCCATAACTTCTTATTTATCGTTTTAAATTAATAATTTGCATAAAGGATGATCCGGGTAATGGTTTTGTAGAAATTTTTTTAAACTTTGATATACCATGCTTCCGCTAATTTTTGCAATTTGATTGCATCACGATTTCGTACAAACCCAACAGTGGCATCAGAGCTAAACTTTTATGCAATTATTAATTTATTTTTGATTTCATATACATATGGGTAAATATTTAAAATAATTTATTGGGCATAATTTTATTGTATAAAATTAATTTTTTTTAAGAAAAAAAAATGACTTTTTTTTTTTTGGGACGAATCACAATTATTTTTTTTGGGTGCTAATCTTGAATTCTGCAAAGAAAATGTGTTGTCTCTTTCTTACTCCAAAAAGAATGTGACCCATCAGGAAAGGACTCTTTTAATAAACCTGCAGGACTCTTTTAATAAAAGAAGGTGACTTCTTTTTAAAAAAATAAATATGATATATTTATATATTATATTCTAAATAATTTTATAATTAAAATAAAGAGTTTATTTTAATCTTGAAATTGGATTTCATGCAATTTAAAATTGTCCATTAAATGATACTCATATATATATGGAATGTTTTAATTCATGAGATGAATATTTATTTATTGATATATATGGTGATATGTATGAAAATAAATGGGGATTGATTATGGACTATTTGACCAATGTGATTGGATTTTATTTTAGTTGAATGCTTGAATGAATGGGTTTTATTAAATGGGGTCTGTGTACCTCGTCTTCTCTAAAAAAAAAAATTCGTGATGTAAAATTCTATCTCCCTCCTATATACTTCCCTTTGACTGCTGATCAAGGTTTCTATTTAAATTAAATAGTTTAATGTAATAGAAATAGTTAGAATTATCTTGAAAAAATTGGAGACCAAGGAGCAAGGAGAGCGTGAAGACCCGTTTGTATGGAGCCCGGGTTTAAATGTAATAGTTATATTTAAATTTAAATTCTTGCACTCCTAGGTTTGACCTTTTGGTTCACTTGGTGGCTCTAGTGAACCAAACTAGAGTAAAAGTCCATAATCAATCTGGGTAGAATATAGTATTCTATATTGCATGCTAAATATTATATATATTATATTTTATGCAAACATGCTTCGCATGTTTAATAAAATGACGCGTATTTTATATATATATGTGCATGCACGCTAAACAAGATGAGACAAATAATAACAAATCCCTCAAAGAAATAATATTAAGTCCGAAGCGTTCAAATGATATTTGGAATATCGAACGTCGCCTTCTAGCATGATAAATTAATAGAGTATTAAATATTTAATATGAGCTTGTTGTGCTATCCACAAGGCGAGTATTGCATATTTAAGATGTTAATTAATCACATTTGATGCTTATCAAGAAAATTGAACGATCTAGTCTTGTTGTGCTATCCACAAGGACGAACATTTTTCTTTTTTGAATTTATAGAAGTGCTAGGCTGGACTTAACTTAAATCGTTTTAGTTCGGATGTGCACACACTTGACCATTATGATTTAAGAGGCAAAATAAAAGGAGTTCTATAGTGATGTAATTGACAAGTGTTGTCTACCTATTTATTTGTATATCGCTTGTTGTGCTATCCACAAGGTTATATACATTTGAAATGGGATCCTTATTCTCACTAGCAAATCTTTAATTAGATGTTGCCGAACTATATAAGTGAGGGTAATATAGTTTGATAAAAATAGTGGGAGATACCAATTTAAAATAAAGACCTAAATTTATTTTGGTATGCAAAATTAATAAAATGAATGTTTGCTAAAATGTTGTTTTTCACATGCAAAATTTTAAAAATGTCAAAATCACTAATTTCACTGCGAAGCATACTTGATGCTAATAAGCTTACCGGGCCGAATTATACGGACTGGCTAAGAAATCTGAGAATAGTTCTCACTGCTGAAAAGATTTCTTATGTCCTAAACTCACCTGTCCCTGGAACTGTACCAGAAACAGCCTCTGAGGAAGAGATTGCCACCATTGTAAAGTGGCAAGATGATGCATCCGTGGCTCAATGCATCATGCTCGCATCCATGAATAACGAGCTTCAGCGTCAGCACGAAAACATGGATGCTCCTACTATGTTGATTCACCTCAAGGAGTTGTATGGTGAACAAAGTAGGACTGCTAGATATGAGATATCTAAGGAGCTCTTCCGATCTCGGATGACCAAGGGAAAAGTGAACATAAAGGAACAAAAGAAATCTGATCCAGCTAGCAAAGGAATGTGCTTCCATTGCAACGAGCCGGGTCATTGGAAGAGGAACTGCAAGAAGTTTCTGGCAAAGAAGAAGCTTGGAGAAGCTTCGACTTCCAATCAAGGTTTGTTCATGATTGAAATTAATTTTTCAGAAAGTCAAAATTCTACTTGGGTATTGGATACCGGCTGTGGTTCTCACATATGTAATAATGTGAAGGGACTGGTCAGAAGTCGAAAGCTGAACAATGATGAGGTGATCCTACGAGTGGGGAATGGAGCAAAGGTTGCTGCATTAGCTGTAGGAACTTATTATTTAGCAATGCCTTCGGGCAAGTCCATTTATCTTAATAATTGTTATTATGTTCCGAATATTATTAAAAATATTATTTCAATTTCTGTATTGGATATGGAAGGATTTAACGTTGTTATAAAGAACAATAGTTGTTCTATTTATAAAGACGATATTTTATATGGTGTTGGAAATTTGCGAAATGGACTTTATACACTTGACTTACAAGAAAATATTTTTCAAATTGAACAAACTAAGAAAAGGAAAAGAGATGATATTAATTATACCTACATGTGGCACTGTAGACTCGGTCATATCAATGAAACAAGATTATCCAAGTTGCATAAAGATGGGCTCTTTGAGTTATCTGATTATGAATCATATCCAACATGTGAATCTTGTCTCATGGGTAAAATGACTAAATCTCCTTTTAGTGGAAAAGGAGAAAGAGTTACAGAGTTGTTGGCATTGATTCACACAGACGTTTGTGGACCTATACAACAAGTGCACGGGGTGGGTATTCTTATTTTATTACTTTCACTGATGATCACTCAAGATTTGGATATGTGTATTTAATGAAATACAAGTCAGAATCATTTGAAAAGTTCAAAGAGTTCAGAAGTGAAGTAGAGAAACAAACGGGCAAGAGTATAAAGATACTTCGATCAGATTGAGGTGGAGAATACTTAAGCGGTGAGTTTCTCAATTATCTCAAAGAAAATGGTATAATCTCACAATGGACTCCTCTAGGTACACCACAGTTAAATGGAGTATCTGAAAGGAGAAATTGAACACTGTTGGACATGGTTCGACCTATGATGAGTTTTACCGACCTTCCAATTTCCTTATGGGGATATGCCCTAGAAACGGCTGCATACCTACTTAACAAGGTACCTACCAAATCCGCCCCAAAGACTCCATATGAGATATGGAAGGGGAGGAAACCAAATCTTAAGCATGTTAAGACTTGGGGTTGTCCAGCTTATATCAAAAAGTTTGAAAACGATAAGATACAGACTAAATCCGATAAGTGTAGATTTGTGGGATACCCTAAAGAAACTTTAGGGTATTATTTCTATCATCCAACTGATCAAAAGGTGTTTGTTGCGAAACATACTGCCTTCTTGGAAAAGGATTTTATCCATGAAGGGGTCAGTGGGAGTAAGATATATCTTGAAGAAGTTCAAGACCCACAAATTACCACGGATCAAAGTCAGGTACCTGACAAAGTAGAAGAACCTACTATACCACACCCTGTTCGTAAATCTGGAAGAGTACCGAAGATACCTGAGAGATATAGATTCGTTATAGAGGATGACGATGAGGTACACATCATGAATGATGATGATCCATTGAATTACGAACAGGCTATGAGTAATAAAGACTTAGGGAAATGTCTTGAAGCTATGAAATTCGAAATGGACTCCATGTATGAAAACAAAGTATGGACTTTGATTTCACCACCTGAAGGCATTAAGCCTATTGGGTGTAAATGGGTCTTTAAAAGAAAGACTGGAGCGGACGGCAAGGTAGAGACCTATAAGGCCCGACTGGTTGCAAAAGGTTTCAAACAAAGACAAGGAGTTGACTATGATGAAACCTTCTCACCAGTAGCTATGCTCAAATCCATTCGGATTTTGCTTGCGATTGCAGCTTATAACGACTATGAGATTTGGCAGATGGACGTGAAAACGGCCTTCCTCAATGGGAAACTTGAGGAGGATGTGTATATGACACAGCCAGAGGGATTTGTTTCAAAGGTTGGAACAAATCAAGTCTGTAAGCTGCAACGATCCATTTATGGATTGAAGCAAGCTTCTCGTAGATGGAACATTCGTTTTGATGAGACAATCAAAGAGTTTGATTTTGTCAAAAACGACGATGAACCATGTGTGAACAAGAAGGTTAGTGGGAGCGCAGTTTCATTCCTTGTATTATATGTTGATGATATATTACTGATAGGGAATGACATTCCTATGCTACAATCGATTAAAATCTGGTTATCTAAACACTTCTCCATGAAGGACTTGGGAGAAGCATCCTATATTTTGGGGATAAAGATCTATAGAGATAGATCTAAAAGGATGCTTGGTTTATCCCAAGGAACGTACATTGATGCAATGCTAAAGAGGTTTAGCATGGAAGATTCCAACAGAGGTCTCATGCCGATGAGCCATGGACTACATCTCTCCAAGAAACAGGCCCCAAAGACACCTGAGGAGAGAGACCGTATGAGTAAGATCCCTTATGCTTCTGCAATAGGATCTATCATGTACGGTATGATATGTACTAGACCGGATGTTGCTCATGCACTTAGTGTAATGAGCAGATACCAGTCAAACCCTGGAGAAGAGCACTGGAAGGCAGTGAAGAATATCCTAAAGTACTTGAGAAGGACTAAAGATATTTTTCTTGTCTACGGTGGGTCTGAATTAAAACTCAAGGGATTCACAGACTCAAGTTTTCAAGCAGACCAAGATGACAGTAAATCTTTTTCAGGGTATATGTTTACCTTGAAAGATGGTGCAGTGAATTGAAAAGGTTCCAAACAACAAAAGGTTGTTGGTTCAGTGACAAAGACAAAGTATATAACTGTAAGTGAAGCTGCAAGTTGATGTTTTAGATGAAAAGTTCATTACAGAACTAGGAATAGGTCCTAAGTCTCATCTGGAATCTAAACATTTGTTGCGGCACTTTGATTAAAGAAATCATTGAAAGAGGAGAGTGTAGACTCTCAAGACAACATTGCAGATCCATTAACTAAAGCTTTAACACAACAGCAGTTTGATCGTCACTTAGAGAAGTTGGGTATGAGATACCATGGCTATTGGCTTTAGTGCAAGTGGGAGATTGAAAGTAGTATGCATACAAGCCAATCATGTATGATGATAAAGCATATAATTTGGAGGAAATCTTATTTATTTATTAATAAAAATATTCATTTATTAAAGGCATTTAATTATCTACATGGTGCTGTTTTTATAATATGTAAATAACCCATAATTTTAAGCAATGCTTTTAGAATCATGATGATGATCATGCCAAAGAGATCTAAATTCTTAGAAAGCTCTAAAACTAAAATAGTTCCTAATCATGGGATTACTAAAAAGGGGATTAGTAAATCCGGATAGATTAGTACATATGTTGCTTGCTCATTAGATAAGGATGATTGATCTCATAATCATTTGTGTGGAGACAATAAAGCAAGTATGTAGGTGCTTATTGGAGAATAAGTTCACTGAACGTGACTCGCTATGGAATACCTAATGGAGTTTTACTCGCCTGTCAATAGAAATTCCTAATGTGATAGTAGTACAAGTGATCCTTGGACTTGAGATCATCATAGTATCTTGTATGTAATGAATTATACTTTGACTTATTCCTTAAAGCCCTTTAGGGTATATAAAAGGGTATGTTTGGGTATAATGAGTTACATATGGAGACAATGAATGATCAATAAAGAATCTACCACCTCTAGTAAAGGAGGAGATATGTCCTATGTGATTCGTTAAATGACAACCCAGGAATCCTTGGCCAAGGTAAAATGAAATTAGAAAGGAGTTTCTAATTTACATTATTTGCAGTTGTGCATTTTCTATTAGAAATACATATAATTAAATAAAATAAGACTTGACAGTAAATTCATGTCTTATATTTAATTGGGACATTGTATGGTGGAAGGATTGAATTGTATGGTAACTATTTACTCACAGGTTCTTTTATGATTAATGTTGAAATCTATATTATCTGGAAAGTCGTTGATCGCTAGGGAGGCTTATCCCTATTGTAGAATAAATATTATTTATTTAAATAGATTATTAGTTTAATTTATTTATTTAAATAAGATTAGAATTGTTCTAATTGATTTATTCACAACCGGTTTAATATGGAGAACCTAAAGGGTCACACCATAAAAGGAAGAATAATTATTTAAGAAGGTAATGGCATAATCGTAATAATGCATTAAGTGAAATTAATTTAATCTATGGTGATAGAATAAATTAAATAGCTTAATATTTATTATTTAATATTTTAGAAATATTAAATATAAATTAATAAGAGGAGTCTTATTAATATTATTATAATTATTATTATTTTAATTTCTAAAGGAGTTTAGTAATTAATTTAATATTAGTACTCTCATTTATTCCTAATAAGATTAGGAGACAAATTAATTAAATGAATTTAATTAATTATTTCCCATGTGGTGGGAAGCCTAAATTAATTAAAGGAGTTTAATTAATTAAAAGAAATCCCATGTCTAATAGGATTAGAAGGGTTGACCAATATCTATATAAGAGGATTCTTATAATAGATATTACTTGATGCAATTCTAATTGTTGGAGAGTACTCCTTTTCTATAGATGATAGAAAACTAAGGTTTAGCCAAACACCCTCCTTCTTGATAATTCATCTTCCTTGGTGGATCACCTCTAGAGGACAAACACTTGGGTGGCTAACGTTGATCAAAGGAAGGAATCTAACCCGAAAATTCAAGGAGATCAAGAAGAACAAGGAGTTGAACTAGTACCTGTGGAAGCTTCGTTCTACAAGGGTATGATTCCATAACTTCTTATTTATCGTTTTAAATTAATAATTTGCATAAAGGATGATCCGGGTAATGGTTTTGTAGAAATTTTTTTAAACTTTGATATACCATGCTTCCGCTAATTTTTGCAATTTGATTGCATCACGATTTCGTACAAACCCAACACTGTTTACATGTATATTTTTACAGAAAAACTGGCAGGGTACATTTGTAAATCGGAGTTTGTCCATCGTGGGAATCAGATTCCGATCGTTTTGATCGTGAATCCCACGATTCCTAAGCTCACATATGAGTAGCCAAAACCTGGACAATTCAAATTTGTACAGAAACAGATAAATATCCCAATATTGCCAGAACCGATGATTCATTTAATAAATCCTGGTCCGCATGGCCGAAGCATCTCGTTCCCACTAGATAGCGATCTAAGGGACGCGAGGTTGCTTTTGAAGCTGAAACTAGAAAGAAAGCTAGATTTAAGGAAATCTCAGCCATTCTAGATTCCCGGTTCAGTCTGGAGGTTTTGAATCATTTGAAAACTAGAATTGACGAGATTTAAATAAATCTAGTCCGCCTGCAGATATGTCAGTGCCATTTCATATAAAATGAATATTTGAAGCAGCAGTTGAATAGAAAGTGAGTAAAGCAATATATATATATATATATATGTACAAATATATATAAAAGCTGTAAAGGGCGATGGGTTTTCATGCCGGTGCCCGGACTAGAATTGAAATATATATATATTGATAGAAACGTAGTCAACCAAGACTGAGAAGTGGACCAGTGATGGTGAAGGCTGCTTGTATATGTATAAATATATATAAAAGTAGTAAAAAGGCCACAGAATGATCCAGGCCGAATTAGAATGTAAATGTACAGAAAAGTAGTCTACCAGGGACTGAGAAGATAACCCAGTAATGGTGAAGTGTGCAAAAATAGTATAAAGGCCATAAAATAGTCCAGGTCAGACTGGAATGTAAATTACAGAAAAGTAGTCAACCAGTGACTGGGGAGATCACCCAGTATGGCTAAGAGTGCAAAAACAATATAAAGGGCGATGGGTTTTCACGCCGATGCCCAGACTGGAATTGAAATATATATATATATATATATATATAGACAGAAATGTAGTCAACCAATACTGGAAAGAGAACCCAGTTATGGTGAAAATTGCTCATATATGCTTAAATATATATATAAAAGAGGTAAACTACCTCGGATTTGGCATCCGGACTTGACAGAATTAAAATGTTAGTATATATATAGTTAAATATATACAAAAAGGGCCAAACCCGGACTGGGAAGATAACCCAGTCCGGCGAAGTTGCCAAAACATGTGTGCTAGTGCATTGAAGCTGCTGGAGCTGATGAATCGTCAATTCGAGTTGTAGAAATGCCAGAAAATCAGTTTCTGTACAAAAATGTACCCAATTTTGATGAAAATGGCCACGGAACTAAGTTCCGGGCATTTTTAGAAAATGAAAGTTAACGTGCAAGTGTATAAAAGTACGAAGAAGAAATATTCACTTTCTGATCGTGAAAATACTTACAATGGATAGCTACACGGGCTTTTTGCCAAATCGTAGGCTCTATACATCCAAATCTACCAATTTTTTTCTAATATGTGGTAATATATGGGTATATCTACGTGTTAGAGTGAGAATATTTGGATTTGGAAGAGGTGTAAAAGTCAAAAAATCAAACTGGAAGAGCTTCGCTATGTTTTTGATTTTTTTGAAATGAAGGGGGGGCACCTTTATTTATAGACCAGGGAGCCTCCACTCTACCTACTGCTGCTGCAGGTAGAGGTGCGGCTCCCCTGGTTGGGCCTGCGATGCCCGGTTCTATTGTCTCGAAGTACGTGTACTCCGGACAACGCGCAGTCGAAGTCGAAACTTTCTAACATTTGATCGGAGCGTCCGTTTGAGGCGTACGATACCTTTTGGGAAAGCCCTCGCCTAGAGTGTCGCAATGACATGGGATAAAACATTTTCTGGGTCCCAGAAGACGGGTTCATAACTAGGTCTCTGATTCCCCGCAGTTTGTCTGTTGAGCTGTCTTGCGTCATTTGCACTCGGGATCATTGTGGTACATTCTAACTTCGATGGCATCAATTCGACTTGAGTTTGATCGAATCGACTGAGAGTTGATAAAATGACCATTTTGCCTCTCCCGGGGTGGTCCTTGGTGGATCTGGCTTCCTAGGGTCATCTTCGGGGCTGAACTGCACTTCCCGGATTGAAACAGGGATGACTCGACATGTCCTAGGTTGATGTAGAGGTTGACCTGTACCTCCCGGGTTGATACCGGGGCTGACTTGAAGGCCCGATATTCAGATCGGGGTTTGAACTAATGGTCCGATTCGAGATCGAAGCTGGATAGACGGTCTGATTGGAGATCGAAGCTGAATAGACAGTCTGGTAGGAGATCGGAGCTGGATAGACAGTCTGATTGGAGATCGGAGCTGGATATACGGTCCGATTGGAGATCGGAGCTAGATAGAGGGTCCGATTGGTGATCGGAGCTGGATAGACGGTCCGATTAGATATCAGAGCTGGATAGACTGTCCGATTGGAGGTCGGAGCTGGATAGACGGTCCGATTGGAGATTGGAGCTGGATAGACGATCCAATTAGAGATCGGGAGCTGGATAGATGGTCCGATTGGAGATCAGAGCTGGATAGACGGTCCGATTAGAGATCGGAGCTGGATAAAAGGTCCGATTGGAGATTGGAGCTGGACAGACGGTCTGATTGGAGATCGGAGCTGGATAGACTGTTTGATTGGAGATCGGAGTTGGATAGACAGTCCGATTGAAGATCGGAGCTGGATAGACGGTCCGATTGAAGATCGGAGCTGGATAGACGGTCTGATTGGAGATCGAAGCTGGATAGACCAGATTACATCTCAGTATCCTGAAAATCATTATTTCAGCAGACCAAAATCAATTTCAGTAAACCGAAATCATTTCAGCAACCCTGAATCCATTTCAGTATCCTGACTTCTCATTTCAATCTACTACAATCATAATATAGTTCCTTAAATATTTAATTCAACGACTATATTTAAAATAACTTAATTCTCTCATTTTAATTTCTCGTTTAATATTATTAATTATGTAATAATATTTTAAACTAATGTTATTAACTTTTTAATAACATTTAAGTCAAATATTACTAATAATATTTTAATCCAATATGAAAAATATTTTATATCATTTAATAAATAAATAAACAATTTATTTTAATTGTTTATCTTTTATTAATTAATTCTTTTTAATCATTCTAAACCACCATACACGTAACAACTCTTTCCAACTGACCGAAACCCTCAATAAAAATCTGCATATACCATATACCATGCTTAAGGGTCTCAAGTCATAAAATCGTATTTTTTATAATTTTCACATCATATATTTACTTTATTTTATTTATCCGTATACCATTATTTATAAGAAAAATAGCAAAATAACTCCAAAATCAATTCTTTTCTGGAAAATAGCTATATATAATCCCCTCATAAAAATATTTTTTTTAAGAAATTTTTAAAATCCATCTACTATATTTAAATAGTCCATAATGGCTAAATATTGTCAGATCTTTCATAAATCAAGATTACCTCCAAAATTTCTAAAATTTTCAGGGTAAGCTCCTGTTATATACATGTACTTTCAGTAAAAATTTCAAAATTTTTGGACTCACACATAGAGAGTTATTCGATTAGATATCAGAACTCTCAAACCGTATGGCCACAAATTCTCAAATTTTTACAGGGCCTACTTAACCTCTGATATTACCTCTCCAAATTTTTCTTAAATTTTTAAAACAAAGCAAGTGGATGAAACTACCCTCGTGGCAGACTGATCAGAGAGCCTTTTTAAACTTTTTGTCCACTATGTGGACTGTTTTGACTAAAATACACACCACAACTGTTAGACACGTGATTTTTAAGTTCTACCACTTGGGTTTATTAGTCAACACATATATCTAGCACCCCTCTTTGACGGATCGTGAAAAGAAGGTGTAAATTTAATATGCCATTTGATCAAAGGGAGAGAAAGCTATGGTTTTCTAGATTTCTAGAAACCTAGTTTCATTTCTCTCCTTTTGCTCCGCTTTTTAACACTTTTACAAGTTAGATCAACACATGCATCTACATAAAACACATAAATTAAAGGGTTCTATACTTTCAAAACATGAACCCCTTCTTCTATCAAATCCAAAAAAAGTAAATAAAAGTAAAGCTTAGAAAATAGGTTATACCTTGTTTTCTTGGCTTCCTTTCTTTTCCACCCATAATATGTTATAAATCTTGGGTGCATCTAACTTCAAGCTCCCTTTCTCTCTTCTCTTTGCTCCACCCGAATGCTCTCTCTTTTCTCTCTCTATTTCCTTTTGCTTTCTCTTTCTATTTCTTCCGTTTCTCTCTCTATTTCTTACGTTAGACAATAAAATGAGCACACAAATGAATTACCGAGCTTGCTAGCAAAATAAAACTGATTAGATAACATATCAATCCATATCGTGCTTTCCTCTCTCTCTCTCATTATGGAAAAGATAACTTGCAAGTAACATTAAGTGTGTTGGTCTATTAATTTGATGACACTTAAAAAGTAAGTTTATCTACTAAAGAAATGTCATCATAACATTCCTCTCCCCTTCCCACTTAGCAAATCCGGCCACTTTGGCCTCATCTCTCACCACTTTTGTTTTTATTATCTACCTAATTTAATGACTATAATGCCCATCACACATGGGCTAAGCTTTGGGCTTTTAATTAAATGTTTATTGGGCTTGCACTTTTATTATTTTGCTTACTTACAAAATTAAACTTGGGTTTAATCTATTAATTAAATTGAGCCATTATTATTCTTATCTTATACATGATATATTGAGCCAATTTAATAATTTAATTGTCCTTAAATCAAAATTTACCTACAAGTCCCACGCTTAAATAAATAAGTAGGCTTGTTTATATTACTTACCCTTCTTTAATTATTATCTCTTGTACTAACACTCATTATTATTGATATTTTCATATTCTTATCAATTAATAATGTTAATTTACTTACATAACCAAATTATACTTGCCTTATTCAAGTTTTTTGAGTATGTAATTAGGGTTTAACACCTTAAATCTATTTTTTGGATTATTAAAATACTTAAGTAAGTCCACTAACTTATATAACTTATTAGTGAGACTTCTTTTAAATACTATAGTATTTTATTCACACAAGCACTTCATCATCCATAATATATCACAAATTTATTAATATATTTATTTACAATACAACACAGAAATTCTTGGTTATTACACTCTCCCCTCCTTATAAGAATTCTGTCCCCGGAATTTCCTTAAGGTTACTCAAAAAGATTCGGATAATTCTTCCTCATCTTTTCCTCAAGCTGCCACGTAGCTTCCTCAACATTGTGGTTTCTCCACATAACTTTGACTGAATGTATAACCTTATTTCTCAATTTCTGTTCTTTCCTATCCAAAATTTCTATAGGAACCTCCTCGTATGATAAGTCCTTCTTGACTTGAATCGGTTCGTAGGATATCACATACTTGTAATCCGGCTTGTACAGACACAACACTGACACATGAAACACATTGTGAATATGTTCCAGTTCAGGAGGTAGAGCTACCTTATACGCCACTTCCCCTATCTTCTTCAGTATCTCAAACGGTCCAATAACTCTAGGACTCAATTTACCTTTCTTTCCAAATCTTATCTTCCATTTTTAGGGGGATACTTTCAGAAATGCATAACTTTCCACTTC
Organism: Panax stipuleanatus; assembly: GCA_020205555.1. NCBI lineage: Eukaryota > Viridiplantae > Streptophyta > Magnoliopsida > Apiales > Araliaceae > Panax > Panax stipuleanatus. The sequence continues at coordinate 80,351,096 of CM035124.1, read as the reverse complement.
AAAGTCTCTTTTCTTGCGATAAATATCTACGTACTTCTTTTGTCGATCCTGAGCTGCTACCAGTCGAGCTCTTATCACTTTGATGATCTCCACGGTCTGCTGCACCAATTCTGGCCCCAACAGTCTTTGTTCACCTACCTCGTCCCAACATAATTCTTCCATACAGGGCTTCATACGGCGGCATTCCAATGCTTGCATGATAACTATTGTTATATGCAAACTCCACCAATGGAAGATGATCTTCCCAACTTCCCTTGAAGTCCATCACACAGGCTCTGAACATGTCTTCTAATGTTTGAATCGTTCTCTCGCTTTGCCCGTCTATCTGTGAATGATACGCGGTACTTAACCTTAGCTGTGTCCCCATTCTTTCTTGAAGACTCCTCCAAAAGTTATACGTGAAGCGTGGATCTCTATCAGACACAATTGATACCGGCACTCTATATCTCGAAATTATTTCTTTGATATACAATTTGGCTAACTGGTCCAAAGTATACCTGATCTTTATTGGCAAAAAGTGTGCTGACTTTGTAAGACGATCGACTATCACCCATATGGCGTCATAACCCTTCTGTGTCGCTGGAAGTCCTACCACAAAATCCATCGTGACGTGCTCCCATTTCCATTCCAGAATTTCCAACGGATGTAATAGTCCACTTAGTCGTTGATGCTCTGCCTTAACTCTTTGACAAGTTAAACATCTACTGACGCATTCAACAATCTCTCTCTTCATGTTAGGCCACCAATAATGTTGACGTAAATCTTGATACATCTTCGTGCTTCCTGGGTGTATTGAGTATCTCGTATTGTGCGCTTCTTGCACAATCTCCTCTTTTAACTTTGGTACTGCAGGTACCCAAATTCTTCCTTCAAATCCCAACAATCCAATGCCGTCAATCTTATACTTCAACTCTTCGCCTTCAGCCAACCGCTTCTTTATATTAGCACATTCTTCATCATTCTCTTGTGATTCTTTCACCTTGTCCAATAAAATCGGACTTGCTTCCATTTCTATCACTCTATCCTAATCCTTTGAATTTTTCACCTCCAACTCCATTTTCTCCATTTTCTTCACTAATTCTTCTTATTTTGTCAATACGAAAAAAAATTCTCTGCTCTTTCTGCTTAAAGCATCTGCCACTACATTGGCCTTCCCTAGATGATATAAAATATCACAATCATAGTCCTTGATCAATTCTAACCATCTCCTCTGCCTCATGTTTAACTCCTTTTGTGTAAAGATATACTTTAGACTTTTGTGATCTGTGTATATCTCACACCTTTCTCCATAGACATAATGTCTCCAAATCTTAAGGGCAAACACTACCGCAGCCAATTCCAGGTCATGGGTAGGGTATCCCTTCTCATAGTCCTTTAATTGTCGTGACGCGTACGCAATGACCTTACCATTCTGCATTAACACGCAACCCAATCCTTTGTGTGACGCATCACTATACACTGTAAATGTAAGATCCCGAATTTTATGAAATAAAAGTATTCAATTTTTCTTATAATTATTATTCAGTAAATGGTTAAATTGAATTTCCTCTATATATTATTTTGAAATAGTAAGGGGTTGATTTAATAACTTTGATAAGTTATTGGTGATACGTGCAAATATTTCAAAATAAGCAAGTGGTTATAAAATATTCATTGTTGTCGGGGAATATTTGTTTGGTCTTGGAATATTCTTGTTGTCGGGGAATATTCGTACGACAGCGCAGCCATTTGTGGGCCCCATAACGGAAAATTATAGGATGAAGAAAATGACAAGAACAAGTTTTCTATTAATAACGGTGTAACGGTTACCTTTAACACTGTTAAAATATCCGGTGGTTAAGATAAAGTAATACGCGTTGTTGCACAGTAGCACACAGTATTACACGGTATTTTATATTATTGTTGTTTCAATAATTGTCACTGCATAATATTTTACATTATCAAATCAATAATTCATACTATTTGAATAATATTGTTAGACATCATTATTGGCAATGTCTAAGGAAATTCTGTCTAAGAAAGGGGTTTGATCACCTAATTGCGCACCAGTAAGAAGAAATCCTTATCGAAAAGTCCCCTCTTTCCTAGGAACGACCTGGTTGTCATATTGTGGTTCTGTAATATTAGTTGTGAATAATTAATTATTGATAAAAAATTATAAGGAGATATTTATTCGATGTGGATATAAATGGAGGAATTTTTAGTGAATGAGTCAATTGTTGAAAATTGATATTTAATCTGTTCTGATAAAATAATTCATTCAAATATATTATTATATTATATTATATTATAAATGTATAATGTGATAATATAATAATATAATAATGATGATATTTTTATAATAAATTCACGATATATGAATAAAATGAGGTGGAAGAGAGAAAATAGAATTGGAATTTTTTTAGTAAATATTTTAATATATATATATATATATATGTGTGTGTGTGTGTGTGTGTGTGTGTGCGTGCGTGTGTGTGTGTGTGGAGAATATGATGGGGAGAGAGAGAGATAGTGAGTGGGAAGTTATGGGAAAGTAAGAAAGAAGGAATTGATGTCCTTTTGTTTTTTTCTAAGATGCTGATGTTTTCTCCTTTTTCAAGAAATGGTGGCTAGAGTCTCTAACTAATTTAGAGTTGGAGAGTTTGGAGAATTTTTCAAACAATGAATGCTCCGTACGTAAATTTGGGTAACTTTTCGTTTGAAATTTGGAAAATCTTTCTTCTATAAAGTTGTAGAGAATTAAATTTCATATGAAATGGACATAGAATTCGTATTTTTTTTGATAAAAGGGCTATTTATTATGAATTATTGAAGTTCCAGAATATTTGATCTGAATTGTTTTTGGGGTTATAATTGTTTTTTTAAAACAAAAACGTGAAAAATGGAAATGGTGGTGAATATTGGTGGGCCCCACTGGTTTATTATGGTGATAAATGAAAAAAGTCAAAGAGGGAGGCGTCCGATTTTAGTTTTTATTTTTTGGTGTTCTAAGCATTTTTCTATAAATAGGATGCTTAAGTGAGAATTGAAAATCACACCAGAATCAGAAGTTTTCTCTCTCTATAATATCGAGTATATTTTTGTGAGTATTTAGATACTTTGAGAGTTGTTAAACAGTGCAAGTTTTATTCAGCATTATATCCAGTCAAAAGTACTATTCTTTTAAGGTAAGGGATAGTAAGGGATGTTATTTTTTGGTAAATGATGTTATTTTTCTCAATATCATTACACCGAAATATTGGTATGAATTTTATTGTAAAATTTTTACATTTTTATGTCGGGATTACTATTCACGTATACGACACTATTCACGTATACGGCACTATTCACGAATACGGTACTATTCACAAAAAAAATTAAATTTTCTTTTATTTGTCCAAGTTGTCTGTTATGGTTCCTATCTTTGATTGGATCTAAGTTTTGATCTTCATTCTTGAATTTTGCTCCACAATTGATTATTATGGAGTATTCTTGAACTTGGATAAACTAAATTACGAATCCTTAATCTTTGTCCTTTATCTCATTGGATTCTTTATTTATATTGTTTTTCATCATCCTCAGTCCTAAATGCTGATATAACTGAATATCTTTGGCCTGTAGTGCAATGATGAGCGTTTTATTTATGAATATCTTTGGCCTGTAGTGCAAAGATGAATTATTGATGAATATTTTTGGCCTGTAGTGCAAAGATGAGCAATTGATTTATGAATATCTTTGGCCTGTAGTGCAAAGATGAACTATTGATTGATGAATATCTTTGGCCTATAGTGCAAAGATGAACTATTGATGAATATCTTTGGCCTGTAGTGCAAAGATGAACTATTAATGAATATCTTTGGCTTGTAATGCAAAGATAAACTGTTGATTGATGAATATCTTTGGTTGTAGTGCAAAGATGAATGATTAATTGTTGAATATCTTTGGCCCGTAGTGCAAAGATGAATTGATTAGCATGATTATGAACAGGAACTATGATTTGGTATAACCATGATCTTTGGTGTTTCAGGTAAAGACAAGTGATGAATATTGTCTTCGTCTTGCATGCGAAGAGGAATTTAGCAACACAATTATGATTATGAATTATTCACATGATTGTGGACAGGAACTGTTGATTGATGTTACAGGGATAAAATATTATTGATGGACTTTTAACATGGAGGAGATAATAGACATTTTGGTCTATTTGACTCTTCTAATGGATTTCTCGTTCCGCTGCAACTATGGTTGAAAAGTTTTATCATCTACCATATGTTATAAATCTCTGATTTATTACTAACGAATGCTATTGATAATTTGATTATCTTTAGTCATGATATTTTTTACTGGGCTATTTGTGCTCACCCTTTTGGTTCACAATTCTTTTTAGGTAATAAGAGTGTAGTTGGGTCAACCAAGGATAACTCTCAAGTCATATGATATCTATTATCACTTAGATGCATGGCCTCCCATGTACGAAGGTTTTCTTGAGCATTTTTCCAAGATTTTAATTTTTAAAACAGTTATTGAATGTACCTTTATGTAGCGTATCATTGATTTGGAGTGTGGGTTCTGTATTTGTATTGAAACTCACACTTTATGTGTGGTCGTATTATGCACGACAGTTTAAAAGTTAGAATTTGAAGATTTATATTTAGATTTTTTTTGAGTGTATTTCGTGGCGACCCAGAATGGGATGGGTGGATTGGACCTATTTTGGGGGCGTTACAGTAAAACCCCCCGTACTATCTGGTAACGATAACATAGGTGCTTCACTCAATTATTTCTTCAGTTCCTGAAAACTCTATTCACACTTCTCTGTCCACACATACTTAACAGTTTTCATCGTCAGATATCTTCAAGAAATCCTGAATAAATCTCCGATAATATCCTGCTAATCCCAAGAAACTTCTGATCTTTGTCTGTGTCTTAGGTTGTTTCCAATTTTTCACCACTTCTACTTTCGCTGGATCAACAGAAATTCCCTCGTTTTCGATGAATTGCCCCAAAAATTGAACCCTCTTCAACCAGAACTCACACTTTGAAATTTTCGCATATAACTTCTCTTCTCTTAATGTTTCTAATACAATTCGTAAATGTTCGGAATGCTCCTCCTCAGTCTTTAAATACACCAGAATGTCGTTAATGAACACAACCATAAATTTATCCAATTACAGTTTAAATACTCTGTTCATCAAGTCCATAAATGCAGCTATTGCGTTTGTCAGTCCAAACGACATCACTAGGAACTTATAATGGTCGTAACGAGTTTTAAATGCTGTCTTTGGTACATCCTTCGTCCTCACCTTCAACTGATGGTAACCCGTCCTTAAGTTAATCTTAGAAAAACATCTCGCTCCTTTAAGTTGATCAAACAGATCGTCTATTCTTGGCAACGGATATTTGTTCTTGATTGTCACCTTATTTAACTCCCTATAATCCATGCACAACCTCATCAAACCATCTTTCTTCTTTACAAACAACAATGGTGCTCCCCACGGAGATACACTAGGTTGGATGTACTTCTTGTCCAACAACTCTTATAGCTGGATCATCAACTCTTTCATTTCTACAGGAGCCATTCGATACGGTGCTTTCGATATCGACGCTGTCCCCGGTACTAAATCAATCACAAACTCTATCTCTCTGTCTTGCGGAAGTCCCAAAAGTTATTCTGGAAAGACATCTCCAAACTCATTAACTATAGGTATCTGCCCCATGTCCGAATTCACAACCTGTGTATCCACTACATGAGCCAAATAACCTTCACATCCTTTTCGTAACATCCTCCTGGCCTGCATCATCGTCAGACAACTCGTTTGTCTAGGTGACTTGCTACCATAAAATACCACCTTAGACTTATTTGGTGTCTTAAGGCATTTACTCTTTTTCTGGCAATCTATAACTGCCTCATGGTTAAACAACCAATCCATCCCTAAGATAACATCAAATTCTCCTAAGCGTATCGGAATCAAATTCATGCTCAACTTATGCCCCCTTATTTCCACACCACAGTTGTTATGGATAAACTCTACAAGGATAACTTCTTTGTTTGCAACTTCTATATTCATTGGGTTCTTTAACTTTTCACGAGGTAAATCTAATCTTCTAGAAAATTCATTAGATACAAATGAACAGGTAGCTCCCGAATCAAATAATACATATGTATTTATATTATTTATCGAAATTATACCTGACACCACCTCCTTTGATGCAACTGCGTCTTGCTCAGTCATGTTGAAAGTTCGGGCTGTCAGCTTGCTCTGATGCGTTGGCCCTACAATTGTTAACTTTGGGGTACTGCTCTTGTTTCCACTTCCTCCGTCAGTATTCTTCTTAAATGGACAATCCTTAAAATGATGTCCCGTTCCCCCACAAGAAAAACAACCTCCCTTCTTTGGTTTAGGAAAATTCAGTGAGATATGTCCTTCCTGGATGCAATTATAACAGACATTCTTTCCCTTTATACACTCCCCAGAGTTATTCTTTCCACACTTTATACATCTGGCTTCTTCTGTGGTGTACTCCTTTGTTGAGTTCCCGATTCGTTGCCACTGTTCCACTTGTGTTTCTTAGCGTTACTGCTCCCACTGCTGGCACCCAGATGACCTCCTTCAATCTTCTTCTTATTCTTCACTTGGTTGAATCTAGATATTGCCTCACTACTACCTTCTGCAATGATAGCCTTTTCTAACAGTGCTGAAAACGTAGCAATTTGTAGCACTGCAACTTTGCTGTGTATCCACGGCTTCAGCCCATTTTCAAACCTACGCGCCTTTCGTACTTCTGTATCAACCTAATGAGGTGCGAATCTGGCTAGCTCGTTGAATTTTGCTGCATATTCGACAACTGTCATGTTCTCTTACTTCAATTCAAGAAACTTCACCTCCATCCTGGCTTGCATGCCTTCTGAGAAATAGCTTTCTAAGAACAACTCTTTAAATCTTGTCCATGCTACTACCTCCGTTCCTACTCTAGCTTGGTTCGACTCCCACCAGTAATTAGCCTCACCTTTCATCAAGTAGGTAGCAAAATTAGTCTTTTGTTCTTCGGCCACCCTAGCAATGATAAAGGCCTTTTCCATCTCTTTCACCCATGTCTGAGCTTCTATAGGGTCTGTGGTTCGGCTGAATTCTGGCAGTCCTACTGCCTTAAAATCTTAAAAATTTGCTAATCTATTATTCGCTTGATTCCTTGCTGCAGGTGCACGAGTTCGCATAGCTTGAGCTATCATATTTGCAAAGTTCTGCATTGGGTTAGCTTGATCTCTTTCATTGTTTACAAATCGTTCCTCCCTCTTGTTACGGTTTTGGCGTCTTGGTGGCATTATCTGGTTTAAACAAAATCTTACATTATCACTTCGAGTTTCATTATATGTTATAAGTATTTAAAATACAACATGTAATGTAAACTTTAATAATCACGTTATCATCATGTTCAACTTGCTGAACTATCCATTTCAGCTTGCTGAAATATTCTTTTCAGCTTGCTAAAATGACCTGTTCAGCTTAATAAAACTTTCAATTATCACAGAGATAACTTAGTATCTTCATTCTCAAGACTTATCTACTTAATCAAACATTTAGTCATAATAGCGCATTTATATTCATATACCAAATTTTTTAGTGTCGTACACATGCCTAGCATATTTCTATAAATGTTAACTATCCCATTCTAAACATCTAGAGATGGGATCTACCAAAATATATGCTCCCCTACACAACTAAGATGGGGATACATCATATTTACATACAACCTCTCACACCTAGAGGTTTACATCATACTTAATCTAACCCTACTAAACAAAAAGGGTACTATGGCATCTATATACATCACTACCAACCAACACCTCACTGGCTGTCAGGTACCCCTTGGGCATGCTCCTGCTATGGCAGTGCATCTTCCATCACACGACGTCGCACCGACTGGCTAGACTCGCCGATCTCGAAACGCGACCTCACCTGACCAACCCTGGGACCCGCATATGCTGCATCTAAGACCCGTCCTAGAGACTCTAGTCTGACTTCCTTCTCTTCCAGAAGTAACTCCAGCTGGTCCACCATATTCGCTGCTCTCACCCATGCCTACTCAATCCTGATCTTATCTGCAATCTCCAGATCAAACTCAAATCGCATTGCCTCATTCTCAACTCTTAACACTCCAAGCTTTACCTCTTCTTGTTCTAGTCTCTCGCTCAGCTCAGCATTCATGGTAACCATCTGCTGAGATGAGGTCGTTTGTCCCTGTAACTGTATCTTCATCTCAGCAAGCTCTGACTGAGCCTGGTACGTCAACTCCTTGTATTGAGTTTCAGTAAACTGATGAGTGGCGTTCTCCTGCTCCAACTGTGTCACTCTATTCTCCAGTGCTATGTTCTCTTTGAACAAGTCCCCCATCATATCCTCGTCATTCTCGTCACTATCAGCTTCATCCTCTACCGGATCTATCGACTCTTACTCAACTGTATATCTACCTTGTCCTTCCTCAGGCATCCTATAACCAAACAAACATAACATTAGTATCACAATAAAATATATTCATTGATAAAATGAAATAATATTTTATTATATACAATCTATACTAGATGAATCTCCACAATCCACCTCTTAGCATACTCTATACGAGTTTTCTTCTAAGGTTATAACCTAGGTTTCGCATCCTAATGTTTATAACCTACAGCTCTGATACCAACCTGTGACGCCCCCAAATTCGGGTTCTCTAACCTCAGATTCAGTGCTCACGGTACATCATCATCATAAGCATTCTATAAACTATTGCAGAATAATAAACATTTATTGTTCATTACATTAAAGTCTTACAAACATATCCCAAGGTCTATTACCTTAACTGAAACATATCTTACATAAGGTTATATATAATAACACAAAAGGTTTACAGAACCATCAAACATAGTATCTCATGTTACATAAACTTTTACATTAACTACTCTTGGACCTTGCCCTTACCCTTGTCTTTCTTACTCAAACTTTCGGGCTTAGCTGAAATAAATGTCATGATATATCAAGAGTAAGCAACTAATTTTCTTAGCAAGTTTATATATGAAAGAGATATATCATGATTAGAAAAGAATTTAACTTTCAAAGTTCAATCAGATAAATGTATAGTGAAAGAACATGAATTAATTTCAATAACAGAATATTCGAATAATTGAATATCAGAGGCTGAGTGGTTTGAAATAACTATGAACATATACTAAGGTTGTCAGTATTTAAACTGGTCCTTTTAATAAAGTTTGGTAATCAAGGAGATCAGCCTTTCATACCCGGTGAAATATGCATAATCACTCAATATACTAGCAACAATTGTTTTCCAATAATGCTTTAGTAAAATTTGTTCTTTTTCTCAGTCAAGAGTCCTTACCATTTCAATTGCTTAGGCACCGCTTTAAAAATATATTTGATTTAACAAATTTAAACATGTTTGATCTAGCTGATACAACTAGCATAGATCCATCTCATAAACAGTTCATGAATGAAAGAACATTAAATAATTCACAGTTCAATAATAATATAATAGGAATTCGATTGCACAAAGTGCGAATATCGACAATTATTATCGATGTGAAAAATAATCAATAACTATTCACTAACATGCTTTGAAAATATAACTCAAGTTTGAGTTAGAGAACTTGCCTCAATCGTAGTCTACTGCTATGCAATTTACTTTAACTTCTTTAGAGAAAAGATCTATAATTGATCTTTCAATTAGTCATAACATAACTCACTTATAATCTTATTATCATATATTAACTTGTCTAACATTCAATCACATAGTTAAGTATTAGACATTACACTAAAATCTTAGTGTTACTATTATACTTTGATAATCTTTTAATCATGTCATAACTTATATTTATAAGTTTTTCATTTATATATCATAACATCTCAGTAAACTGAAATTATCATTTCAGTAAACCAGATTACATCTCAGTATCCTGAAAATCATTATTTCAGCAGACCGAAATCAAGTTCAGAAAATCAAAATCATTTCAGCAACCCTGAATCCTGTTCAGTACCATGACTTCTCATTTCAATCTACTACAATCATAATATAGTTTCTTGAATACTTAATTCAACAACTATATTTAAAATAACTTAATTCTCTCATTTTAATTTTTCGTTTAATATTATTAATTATGTAATAATATTTTAAACTAATGTTATTAACTTTTTAATAATATTGAAGTCAAATATTACTAATAATATTTTAATCCAATAAGAAAAATATTTTATATCATTTAATAAATAAATATTAATTTATTTTAATTGTTTATCTTTTATTAATTAATTCTTTTTAATCATTCTAAACCACCATACACATAACAACTCTTTCCAACTGACCGAAACCCTCAACAAAAATCTGCATATACCATGCTTAAGGGTCTCAAGTCGTAAAATCGTATTTTCATAATTTTCACATCATATATTTACTTTATTTTATTTATCCATATACCATCATTTATAAGAAAAATAGCAAACCAACTCCAAAGTCATTTCTTTTCTGGAAAGAAGCTATATATAATCCCCTCATAAAAATATATTTTTCCAGAAATTTTTAAAGTCCATCTACTATATTTAAATTGTCAATAATGGCCAAATACTATCATATTATTCATAAATAGAGATTACCTCTAAAAATTCTAAAATTTTCAGGGTACGCTCCTGTTATATACATGTACTTCCAGTAAAAAATTCATAAGTGTTGGACTCACACAGAGAGTTATTTGGTTAGATATTTAAAAATAGCCCTTCACCGTAAAATGTATAACTCTCAAACCGTAAGGCCAAAAATTCTCAAATTTTTACAGGACCTACCTAACCTCTAATATTACCTTTCCAAAATTTTCTCAAATTTTTAAAATAAATCAACTGGACGAAACTGTCCCTCATGGCAGACTGATCAGAGAGCCTTTTAAAACTTTTTATCCATTACGTGGACTATTTTGACTAAAATATACACCACGACTGTTAGACACGTGATTTTTGAGTTCTACCAATTGGGTTTATTAGTCAACACATATATCTAGCACCCCTCTTCGACGGATCGTGAAAAGAAGGTCTAGATTTAATATACCATTTGATCAAAGGGAGAGAAAGTTAGGATTTTTTAGATTTCTAGAAACCTAGTTTCATTTCTCTCCTTTTGCTCCACTTTTTAACACTTGTACAAGTTAGATCTGCACATGCATCTACATAAAACACATAAATTAAAGGGTTCTATACTTTCAAAACATGCACCCCTTCTTCTATCAAATCCATAAAAAGAAAATAAAAGTAAAGCTTAGATAAATAGGTTATACCTTGATTTCTTGGCTTCCTTTCTTCTCCACCCGTAATATGTTATAAATCTTAGGTGCATCTAACTTCAAGCTCCCTTTCTCTCTTCTCTTTGCTCCACCCGAATGCTCTCTCTTTTCTCTCTCTAGTTCCTTTTGCTTTCTCTTTCTATTTCTTTCGTTTCTCTCTCTATTTCTTACGTTAGACTAATAAAATGAGCACACAAATGAATTACCAAGCTTGCTAGCAAAATAAAAGTGATTAGATAACATATTAATCCATATCTTGCTTTCCTCTCTCTCTCATTATACAAAAGATAACTTGCAAGTAACATTAAGTGCGTTGGCCTATTAATTTGATGACACTTAAAAAGTAAATTTATCTACTAATGTAATGTCATCATAACATTCCTCTCCCCTTCCCACGTAGCAAATCCGGCCACTTTGGCCTCATCTCTCACCACTTTTATTTTTATTATCTACCTCATTTAATGACTATAATGCCCATCACACATGGGCTAAGCTTTGGGCTTTTAATTAAATACTTATTGGGCTTGCACTTTTATTATTTTTCTTACTTATAAAATTAAACTTGGGCTTACTCTATTAATTAAATTGGGCCATTATTATTCTTATCTTATACATGATATATTGAGCTAATTTAATAATTTAGTTGTCCTTAAATCAATTTACCTACAAGTCTCACACTTAAATAAATAAGTGGGCTTGTTTAAATTAGTTACCGTTCTTTAATTAATATCTCTTGTACTAACACTCATTATTATTGATATTTTCATATTCTTATCAATTAATAATGTTAATTAACTTACATAACCCAATTATACTTAGTCTTATTCAAGTTTATTGAGTATGTAATTAGGGTTTAACATCTTAAATCTATTTTTTGAATTATTAAAATACTTAAGTTAATCCACTAACTTATTTAACTTATTAGCGAGACTTCTTTTAAATACTATAGTATATTATTCACATAAGCATTTAATCATCCATAATATATCACAAATTATTTAATATATTTATTTACAATACAACACAAAAATTCTTGGTTATTACACTCGCTATAGAATACCTAATGGAGTTTTACTTGCCTGTCAATAGAATTTCTAATGTGATAGTAGTACAAGTGTTCCTTGGACTTGAGATCATCATAGTATCTTGTATATAATGAATTATACTTTGACTTATTTCTTAAAAACCCTTATGGTGTATCAAAGGCATACTTGGGTATAATGAGTTACATATGAAGATAATGAATGATCAATAAAGAATTTACCACTTCAAGTAAAAGAAGAGATATGTCCTATGTGATTCGTTAAATGACAACCCAGTAGTCCTTGGCCAAGGCAAAATGAAATTAGAAATTTATTTCTAATTTGCATTATTTGGAATTGTGCATTTTTTAATCGAAATACATATAATTAAATAAAATAAAACTTGACAGTAATTTCATGTCTTATATTTAATTGGAATATTGTATGATGGAATGATTGAATTGTACGGTAACTTTTTACTCACAATTTCTTTTATGATTAATGTTGAAATCTATATTATCTGGAAAGTCGTTGATCGCTAGAGAGGCTTATCCCTATTATAGAATAAATATTATTTATTTAAATATATTATTAATTTAATTTATTTATTTAAATAAGATTAGAATTGTTCTAATTGATTTATTCACAACCGGTTTAATATGGAGAACCTAAAGGGTTATACCATAAAACAAAGAATAATAATTTAAGAAGGTAATGGCATAATCGTAATAATGCATTAAGTGTAATTAATTTAATCTATGTTGATAGAATAAATTAAATAGCTTAATATTTATTATTTAATATTGGAAATATTAAATATAAATTAATAAGAGGAGTCTTATTAATATTATTACAATTATTATTATTTTAATTTCTAAAGGAGTTTAGGAATTAATTTAATATTAGTACTCTCATTTATTCCTAATAAGATTAGGAGGCAAATTAATTAAAGGAGTTTTAATTAATTAATCCCAATATGTTGGAAAGCCTAATTAATTATAGGAGTTTAATTAATTACATGAAACTCTATGTCTAATAGGATTAGAAGGGTTGACCAATATCTATTTAAGAGGAGTCTTATGTTAGATATCAGTTGATGTAATTCTAATTGTTGGAGAGTACTCCTTTCTATAGAGGATAGAAAATTAGAGTTTAGTCAACTACCCTTCTTCTTGATAATTTCTCTTCTTTGGTGGATCACCTCTAGAGGCCAAATACTTGAGTGGCTAACGTTGATCAAAGGAAGGAATCTAACCCAGAAATTCAAGAAGATCACGAAGAAAAAGGAGTTGAACTCGTACCTGTGGAAACTTAGTTCTACAAGGGTATGATTCCATAACTTCTTATTTATCGTTTTAAATTAATAATTTGCATAAAAGATTGTCCGGGTAATGGTTTTATATAATTTTTTAAACTCTAATATACCATTCTTCCGTTTTTTTTACAATTTGATTGCGTCACGATTTCGTACAAACGACAACAGTGGCATCACAGCCAATCATTTATACAATTATTAATTATTTTGATTTCATATACATATGGATATGTATTTAGAATAATTTATTGGGCATAATTTTATTGTATAAAATTATTTTTTATAAAAAAAACGAATTAGAAATCGCGATTTTTTTTTGGAAGGAGCCAACTTTTTTGGTTAATTACGTATATATTGAATCAGATTCTATTCATGAAAGAGGTTACTATATATAAGTATTATATATATATATATATATATATATATATATATATATATATATTTATCAGGTCATTTGAAAAAGTGACCTGATTCAAATGAATCAGGTCACCATATATATATATATATATATATATATATTATATTATATTTTTAATAATTTTATAATTAAAATAAAGAGTTTATTTTAATCTTGAAATTAGATTTCATGCAATTTAAAATTGTCCATTAAATGATACTCATATATATATGGAATGTTTTAATTCATGAGATGAATGTTTATTTATTGATGCATATGGTGATATGTATGATAATAAATGAGATTGATTATGGGACTATTGACCAATGTGATTGGATTTATTTTAGTTGAATGCTTGAATGAATGAGTTTTATTAAATAGGGTCTGAAAGTAGTATGCATACAAGCCAATCATGTATGATGATAAAACATATACTTTGGAGACGATCTTATTTATTTATTAATAAAAGTATTCATTTATTAAAGGTATTTAATTATCTATATGATGCTATTTTTATAATATGTAAATAACCAATAGTTTTAAGTAATGCTTTCAGAATTATGATGTTGATCATGCTAATGAGATATAAATTCTTAGAAAGCTTAAAACTAAAATAGTTTTCAATCGTTGGATTACTAAAAAGAGAATTAGTAAATCCGGATAGATTGGTATATATGTTGCTTGCTCATTGGATGAGGATTATTGATCTCATAAACATTTGTGTGGAGACACTAAAGCAAGTATGTAAGTGCTTATTGAAAAATAAGTTCACTGAACGTAATTCGCTATGAATACCTAATGGAGTTTTACTTGCCTGTCAATAGGAATTCCTAATGTGATAGTAGTACAAGTGATCCTTGGAATTGAGATCATCATAGTATCTTGTATGTAATGAATTATACTTTGACTTATTCCTTAAAAACCCTTAGGGTATATCAAAGGGTATGCTTAGGTATAATGAGTTACATATAGAGATAATGAATGATTAAAAAAGAATCTACCACTTCTAGTAAAAGAAGAGATATGTCCTGTGTGATTCATTAAATGACAACCAGTAGTCCTTGGCCAAGGCAGAATAAAATTAGAAAGGAGTCTAATTTGTATTATTTGGAGTTGTGCATTTTTTAATCAAAATACATATGGTTAAATAAAATAAGACTTGACAGTAATTCCGTGTCTATTATTTAATTGGGACATTGTATTTTGAAAAGATTGAATTGTACGATAACTATTTACTCACAGGTTCTTTTATGATTAATGTTAAAATTTATATTATTTGAAAAGTCGTTGATCGCTGGGAAGGCTTATCCCTATTGTAGAATAAATATTATTTATTTAAATAAATTATTAGTTTAATTAATTAATTTAAATAATATTAGAATTGTTCTAATTAATTTATTCACAACCGGTTTAATATGGAGAACCTAAATGGTCACATCATATAAAGGAAGAATAATTATTTAATAAGGTAATGACTTAATCATAATAATGCATTACATGTAATTAATTTAATCTATGGTGATAGAATAAATTAAATAGCTTAATGTTTATTATTTAATATTTTAAAAATATTAAATATAAATTAATAAGAGGAGTCTTATTAATATTATTACAATTATTATTATTTTAATTTCTAAAGGAGTTTAGGAATTAATTTAATATTAGTACTCTCATTTATTCTTAATAAGATTAGGAGGCAAATTAATTAAATTAATTAATTATTTATTCCCAGTGTGGTGGGAAGCCTAAATTAATTAAAGGAATTTAATTAGTTAAATGAAACCTCATGTCTAATAGGATTGGAAGGGTTGACCAATATCTATATATAGATATCAGTTGTTGCAATTTCCAATTATTGGAGAGTATTTCTTTTTTATAGAGGATAGAAAA
This sequence comes from Panax stipuleanatus, assembly GCA_020205555.1. NCBI lineage: Eukaryota > Viridiplantae > Streptophyta > Magnoliopsida > Apiales > Araliaceae > Panax > Panax stipuleanatus. The sequence goes on along the minus strand of CM035124.1, from coordinate 80,335,170 downwards.
CTAGGGTTTAGCCAACCACTTTTCTTCTCGATAATTACTCTTCCTTGGTGAATCACATCTAGAGGCCAAACACTTGATTGACTAACGTTGATCAAAGGAAGGAATCTAACCCATAAATTCAAGGAGATAACGAAGAACAAAGAGTTGAACTTGTACCTGTGGAAGTTTCGTTATACAACGGTATAAATTCCATAACTTCTTATTTATCGTTTTAAATTAATAATTTGCATAAAAGATGATCCGGGTAATGATTTTGTAGAAATTTTTTAAACTCTAATATATCATTCTTCCGTTTTTTTTACAATTTGATTGCGTCACGATTTCGTACAAACACCAACAGTGGCATCACAGCCAAACCTTTATGCAATTATTAATTTTTTTGATTCCATATATGTATGAGTATGTATTTAGAATAATTTATTGGACCTAATTAATTATATAAAATTATTTTTTATAAAAGAAAAAAAATGAATGGCGAATTTTTTTTTTTTGGGCAAACCACTTTCGCCGAATTAAGCCAAAAAGAGTATCATTGATTTCGTTCACGTGATTATATATTCAGTATGCGAATATATTCAAAAAGGTGCGAGCTTTGAAAAAAAAAGGAGACTATTGCAAATGTGAATCAGATTGTTTGAAAGGATTAGTCACGTAATAATATATAGCCTCCTTTTATGAAATCCTCCAGAATCCATATATATAATATATAGGTTATATTATATCTAATAATATATATATATATATATATATATATATATTTATATTATATTCTTAATAATTTTATAATTAAAATAAAGAGTTTATTTTAATCTTGAAATTGGATTTCATGCAAATTAAAATTGCCCATTAAATGATACTCATATATATATAGAATATTTTAATTTATGAGATGAATGTTTATTTATTGATGCATACGGTGATATGTATGATAATAAATGGGATTGATTATGGGGCTACTGACCAATATGATTGGATTTTATTTTTGTTAAATGCTTGAATGAATGAGTTTTATTAAATGGGGTCTGCGTACCTCGTCTTCTCTGATTTTTTCTTGATGTAAAATTCTATCTCATTCCTATGTACTTCCCATTGACTGCTGATCAAGATTTATATTTTAAATTAAATAGTTTAATGTAATAGAAATAGTTAGAATTATCTTGAAGAAATTGGAGACCAAGGAGCAAGGAGCTGCGTGAAGACCCGTTTGTAATGGAGCCTGGATTTAAATGTAATTGTTATATTTAAATTTTATTTCTTTCACCCTTAGATTTGACCTTTTGGTTCACTTGGTGGCTCGAGTGAACCAAACTAGAATAAAAGTCCATAATCAATCCGGGTAGAATATAGTATTCTATATGTGCATGCTAAGTATTATATATATTATATTTTATGTAGACATGCTTCGCATGTTTAATAAAATGATTCGTATTTTATATATATATATATGTGCATGCGCGCTAAACAAGATGAGACAAATAATAACAAACCCTTCAAATAAATTATATTAAGTCTAAAGCGTTTAAAGATATTAGAAATATCGAACGTCGCATTCTAGTATGATAAATTAATAGAATATTAAATATTTAATACGAGTTTGTTGTGTTATCCACAAGGCAAATATTACGTATTTAAGATATTAATTTAATCACATTTGATGCTTATCAAGAAAATTGAACAATATTATTTTGTTGTGCTATCCAAAAGAACAATATTTTTCTTTTTTGAATTTATAGAAGTGCTAGGTTGGACTTAATTTAAATCATTTTAGTTCGGATGTACACACACTTAACCATTATGATTTAAGAGGCAAAATAAAAAGGAGTTACATGTTGATGTAATTGACAAAGAGTTGTCAATCTATTTATTTATATATCGTTTGTTGTGCTATCCACAAAGCTATATACATTTGAAATGAATCCTTATTCTCACTAGCAAATCTTTAATTAGATGTTGCCGAACTATATAAGTGAGGGTAATACAGTTTAAAAAAATAGTGGGAGATACCAATTTAAAATAAAATCTAATTTATTTTGATATATAAAATTAATTAAATGAATGTTTGCTAAAATATTGTCTTTTCACATACAAAAATTAAAAAAATATCGAAATCACTAATTTCAATGCGTAGCATGCTTGATGCTAATAAACTAACCGGGCCGAATTACATGGACTGGTTAAGGAATCTGAGAATAGTTCTCAGTGCTGAAAAAAAAATTATGTCCTATATTCACCTGTCCCTAGAACTGTTCTAGAAACAGTCTCCGAGGAAGAGATTGCCACTATTGTAAAGTGGCAAGATGATGCATCTGTGGCTCAATGTATTATGCTCGCATCTATGAATAACGAGCATCAACGTCAGCATGAAAACATGGATGCTCCTACTATATTGCTTCAACTCAAGGAGTTGTATTGTAAACAAAGTAGGACTGCAAGATATGAGATATCTAAGGAGCTCTTCCTATCTCAGATGACCGAGGGCACTGCCGTTGAGACTCATGTCCTAAGGGTGATCAATTTGATTGAAGGCCTTGGACAGCTTAGGTTCGTCATGGATGGGGAGTTGAGTCAAGACTTGGTCTTGCAGTCACTCCCTGAGACATTCTCGCAGTTCGTCGTAAATTTTCACATGAATAAGTTAGATGTCAGCTTTCCTGAATTAATTAACATGTTGAAAATTGCAGAAGGTCACTTCCCATACAAGAAAGAACCATGTCTTAATGGTGAAATCTTTCAAGAAAATGAAGAGGCCCAAGGTATCTTCTGAAAAGAAGAAATCTAAGAAGGCTAAGGGTAAAATGAACATGAAGGAACAATAGAAACCTGATCCAGGTAGCAAAGGAATGTACTTTCATTGCAACGAGCCGGGTCATTGGAAGAGGAACTGCAAGAAGTTTCTAGCAGAGAAGAAGCTTAGAGAAGCTTCGACTTTCAATCAAAGTTTGCTCATGATTGAAATTAATTTTTCTGAAAGTCAAAATTCTATTTGGGTATTGGATACCGACTGTAGTTCTCACATATGTAATACTGTGCAGGGACTGGTCAGAAGTAGAAAATTGAACAAGGACGAGGTTGTCCTATGAGTGAGAAATAGAGCAAAGGTTGCTGCATTAGCTGTAGGCACTTATTGTTTAGCACTGCCTACGGACAAGTCCATTTATTTAAATAATTATTATTTTGTTTCGAATATCATTAAAAATATTATTTCAGATTCTGTATTAGATATGGATGGATTTAAAATTATAATAGAGAGCAACAGTTGTTTTATTTATAAAAATAATATTTTATATGGTGTTGGTAATTTGCGAAATGGACTTTATCTACTTGACTAGCATGAAAATATATTTCAAATAGAACAAACTAAGAAAAGAAAAAGAGATGATGTTAATTATACCAATATGTGGCACTGTAGACTCGGTTATATCAATGAAATAAGATTATCCAAGTTGCATAAGGATGAACTTTCAGAGATATCCGATTATGAATCATATCCAACTTGTGAATCTTGTCTCATGGGTAAAATGACTAAATCTCCTTTTAGTGAAAAGGAGAAAGTGTTACGGAGTTGTTAGTGTTGGTTCATACAGACGTTTGTAGACCTATGACAACGAATGCACGGAGAGGGTATTCTTATTTTGTTACTTTCGCTGATGATCACTCAAGATTTTGATATGTGTATTTAATGAAATACAAATCTTAATCATTTGAAAAGTTCAAAGAGTTCAGAAGTGAAGTAGAGAAACAAACGAGCAAGAGTATTAAGATTCTTCGATCAGATCTAGGTGGAGGATACTTAAGCGGTGAGTTTCTTAATTATTTCAAAGATAATGGTATAATCTCACAATGGACTCCACCAGGTACACTACAGTTAAATAGAGTATCTGAATGGAGAAATCGAACATTGTTGGACATGGTTCTTTTCATAATGAGTTTTACCGATCTTTCAATTTCATTATGGGGTCATGCCCTAGAAACGGCTACATATCTACTAAATAAGGTCCCTTCAAAATTCGTTCCCAAGACTCCATATGAGATGTGGACAGGGAGGAAACCTAGTCTTAAGCATGTTAAGATTTGGGGATGTCCATCTTATGTGAAATGGTTTCAAAATGATAAGCTTGGGACAAGATCTGATAAGTGCATGTTTGTGGGATATCCTAAAGAAAGATTGGGATAATATTTCTACAATCCTACTGAGCAAACGATGTTTGTTGCGAAACACGCTGCCTTCTTGGAAAAGGAGTTTATCCTTGAAGGAGCTAGTGGGAAGAAAATAGATCTTAAAAAATTCAAGAACCACAAAATCACTACAGATCAATTAGATGAACATGTCCAAGTAGAAACACCTTCTGTACAAAACCCTATTCGTAAATCTGAAAGAGTACCGAAGATACCTGAGAGGTATGGATTCGTCATAGAAGATGACGATGAGGTACACATCATGGATGATGATGATCCATTGAATTATAAACAAGCTATGAGTAATAAAGACTCATGGAAATGGTAGATGGCTGTAACGCCTGAGAAAATCGAGCTTTTATGTAAATGAATTTTTTTATTTGATTTATTGAATAAAATTTGAATTATTTGTTTATTAAACTGAGTAAGCTAATTGTAGGTCATTTTATGACCTAGAGAATGCAGAAATGAGTAGGATTCTGGCTATGTGCTAGGAATGATTGATATGAAACTATAAGACGATAATAAAAGATTTCCGAGAATAAAAATATTTTAAAAAAAGATGAAATAGGCACAATTTAACCCTAATGGTTAGGGTTTGACCTTAAGGGCTAGGAATGATTGATATGAATTTATAAGACGATAATAAGAGATTTTTGAGAATAAAAATATTTTGGAAAAAGATGAAATATGCACTATTCAACCCTAAGGGTTAGGGTTTATAACCCTATGCTATTTTGAGAGTTTAGAATGTCAGAATGACATTCTGTCGAAAGATTTGACGATAATATACCGTGAAAATTTAAGTTAGCCAAGAAAAATTTTCTCGAGAGAAAAAGTGCGGGAATCACTATTCATCCATTTTTTCTTGAGAATTTATTTGAAATTTTGAGAAACGCGTAATGATAGAATTTCAAGGCGAGGTGGATTATGTAATAATAATTCACTTATGGCTCACGAAGTATTCGCGTAGGGACTTAGAACCTAAGCGTTAGGGAAAGTGAAAAATCAAAAAATAATTGTTTACGTATAATAATATATAATTATTATATGGAAATAATACGCGTATAATACAAGGTATTATACAAGAATTATACGAGGAGGATACGAGAATTAATACGACGTATAATACAAATTTTATACGGAGTAAATACGTTAAAACGAATTGAATTAAAATTAAAAGTTAATAAGTTTAACCCATGGGTCGAACCGTTGGATAAACGGGTGGGTTTAACCCATGGTTCAACCCACTACCCATGTTGACACATGGGGGGGACATGGGAGAGCTCAAGGGGAGACATGGTTGGCCATGTGCTAGTACATGGACCTTAACTTGGTGGGAAAGAAAGGAGAGGAGGTGGTAATAGTAGAGGAGGTTGGGCCTAAATGACTCTTCTACCCTAAGCTTTGCCACTTCTATAAATAGAGAGGCCTTGTCTTCATGTTTTGTTGTTTGAGAAATCCTATCAATATAGAGAGAGAAAAGAGAGAAGATAGCTTTGCATTGCTTAATAATTTCGTTAACCAAGAAGCTAAGAAGAGGATTGAGTCTCCATACTCACTCAACAAAGAACACAAAAGGTATAATTATAGGAAAGTATATAAACATCATTCTTCTTTTATTAATAATTTTGATAGAGAAGTGTAGGAGAAAGCTTGAACTATGAGGAAGTTATAAGGATGTTATGATGGTGAGGTATGAACCCTAATAAACATGCATGTTAAGCTAATAAGAACTCATTAAGTATAAAGGAAGAACTTAATGAATTCATATGAAATGGACTAATGAACTTATTAAACCATTAAAACTTAAATGTTTTGAATGATAAGAATTAGTAATAATCAACTATGGGATTGATTTTCATTGATTTGAACTAGTAATAATGAAGAACGAAGATTCGACGAAAGTTACGAGATTAGACGATAATCGTCGAAAACGTAAATTTCTCGGATTAGAAGTCAAAAGTCGCCTGTGTGCGTCGAAAATGATGGTTTTCGATTGCAACATGTGTAATTAGGTAAATAAGACTTGCGAGAATAAGAACGAATCCAATTCTGACTTAAAACAAAGAATTGAGCGTCGAACATTCACGAACGTTTAACGAAAACGTAAAAATGGACTAATCGGCGAATTTCTAGCCGACGGATTCGAAAAAAAATTCTGACTTGATAGGATGATAGAGCATATCATTTGTGAACTATGGGCTTTGGAACGAGCCAATTTCGAGTTATAACGATCACGTTACGAGCTCGGGAATTTCAGAATTTTCAAGACTTAGGAAATTTTTCTGCAGCACAGGTGAAGCGCGGGCCGCGCCATAAACAGCGCTGGCCGCTCCATTCCGCATCAGGTTCCCTGTATAGGTAGCGCTGACCGCGCCGTTTACAAGGGAAATGGAGCGCGGACCGCGCCGTCCAAGAAAAAAATTGTTGACCAAATGAAATGTTTACTCAACTCTTTCCATAAGTAGTAAGGTGTTAGTAAGTAATGAATGAACATGAATGTAAACCTTTAAACAACATGTTTAACCAAGGGTTTATGATCATTAAACGTTAACTAAACGTAATTAAACTTAAGATTGGAAACCATAAACCAAGATTAAGTTAAGGAACAAGTGAAGTCTTATTATCATCATGATTAGTGATGATCAATGAGAGTTCGATATATAACATAGGAATGTTAATAAGCCGTAATAACGTTAAATAACTTGAACAAATGTTATTAGTTTTACAATTCGATTTAGTTATACAAGAAGGATGGAGTTAGGCAAACACATTGTATATCAAATATGTTTTGTCATTGGTATGCTCTGTGTTATGCTTTGTAGACGTTGTAAATACCAAGTAGACTACGTATAAAGATTAAGATACGCAAAGGCAAGTTTTCTAACTCTTGCATTAACATTGTCTATACATTATGGTTGGACAAGTGGTCATTGTGCATAACTGCTTATGCATGAATTGTTATTGCATAGTCGATACCAATTGATTCGGCTAGACTGAGACTTAGTATATTTTGGTGGGTTTTTCCACAAATCTTTCCAAAATATATATATACAATGTGGTGATAGGCCAATTGCTTGCTACGGATTCTCAGGTAAACCTGAGCATGAATAAAACAAAGGTTTTAAACGTCATTAATGATAGTAGTGTGCATACAAGCCAATCATGTATGATGATAAAGCACATACTTTGTAAACAATCTTATTTATTTATTAATAAAATATTCATTTAAGGCATATAATTATCTACATGGTGCTATTTTTATAATATGTAAATAACCCATAGTTTTAAGCAATGCTTTTAGAATCATGATGAGATCATGATAATGAGATCTAAATTCTTAAAAAGCTTAAAAACTAAAATAGTTCCCAATTGTGGGATTACTAAAATAGGGATTAGTAAATCCGGATAGATTGGTACATATGTTGCTTGCTTATTGGATGAGGATGACTGATCTCATGGTCATTTGTGTGGAGACACTAAAGCAAGTATGTAGGTGCTTATTGGAGAATAAGTTCACTGAACGTGACTCGCTATGGAATACCTAATGGAGTTTTACTCGCCTGTCAATAGGAATTCCTAATGTGATAGTAGTACAAGTGATCCTTGGACTTGAGATCATCATAGTATCTTGTATGTAACAAATTATACTTTGACTAATTCCTTAAGGCTTTTTAAGGCATATATAGGGTATGCTTGGGTATAATGAGTTACATATGGAGATAATGAATGATCAATAAAGAATCTACCACCTCTAGTAAAAGAGGAGATATGTCCTATGTGATTCGTTAAATGACAACCCAGGAATCCTTGGCCAAGGTAGAATGAAATTAGAAAGAGGTTTCAAATTTGCATTATTTGGAGTTGTGCATTTTCTAATCGAAATACATATGATTAAATAAATTAAGACTTGACAGTAAATCCATGTCTTATATTTAATTGGGACATTGTATGGTGGAAGGATTGAATTGTATGGTAACTATTAACTCACAGGTTTTTTTATGATTAATGTTGAAATCTATATTATCTGGAAAAGTCGTTGATCGCTAGGGAGGCTTATCCCTATTGTAGAATAAATGTTATTTATTTAAATAGATTATTAGTTTAATTTATTTATTTAAATAAGATTAGAATTGTTCTAATTGATTTATTCATAACCGGTTTAATATGGAGAACCTAAAGGGTCACACCATAAAAGGAAGAAGAATTATTTAAGAAAAAAATGGCATGATAGTAATAATGCATTAAGTATAATTAATTTAATCAATGGTGATAGAATAAATTAAATAGCTTAATGTTTATTAGTTAATATTTTAAAAATATTAAATATAAATTAATAAGAGGAGTCTTATTAATATTATTATTATTATTATTATTTTAATTCTAAAGGAGTTTAGGAATTAATATAATATCAGTACTCTCTCTCAATCCTAATAAAGATTAGGATATAAATTAATTAAAAATATTTAATTAATTAAATAAAACTCTATTCTAATTGGATTAGGAGGGTTAACCTAATATCTATATAAGAGAGTCTTATATCAGAAATAAGGTACACGAATTTTTCCAAGAGTTGGGAGTACACATATTCTATAGAGATAGAAACAAGGGTTAAGCCAATAACCCATCTGCTTGAGTTCTTCATCTTCCTTGGTGGATCACCGTTAGAGGCCAAACAATTGGGTGGCTGACATTGATCAAGGGAATAAGCCACTACAGAGGAATCAAAGGAATCAAAGGAGTAGAACTTGTACCTGAGGAAGCTTGGATCTTCAAAGGTATAATTTCATGTTCTCTCTTTTCTGTTATTGATAACTAGCACAAAGCATGATCATGGTTATGGGTTTGTATAAATTTTTGAAAACCTAGTTTTTGCGCTTCTGCCCTATTTATGTGATTTGATTGCATGATTACGTTACGTACAAATCCAACAGTGGTATCAGAGCCTAACTTTGTGCTAATTATCAATTTTATAATTCCATGTATGAATTGATGTGAGAATTTGATCGTTTTTCTGGACAAAAATCGTTTTCTGCAAGTTTTTACGACGAACAGCGCAGCTGCGCAGCTGCCCAGTTCATTACTGGCGCAGCTGCGCCAGTCTGCAAAAACTGCTGCTTCAGGCTTCCTGCGCAGCTGCGCAGCTGCCCAGTTCATTACTGGCGCAGCTGCGCCGGTACCTGGAACGACCCTGAAAATTGATTTTAATTAATTAAGTAAACTGTTTATTTAATTGATAAAGTTTTAAAATAAAGAAGTTTATTTTATATGAAATATGATTTCAGAATGCTAAAATTAAAGGAGTTTAATTTGGATTTATTTTTGATTAAAATAAAAGAGTTTATTTTGTTTCAAAAATAAAATTAGCAAAACTTTTGTCCATTAAATAACATCGATCCATATATGGAATAGCATTGTTATTCATGAGATGAATGGATATTTATTGATGCATATGTTGATGTTTATGATAATAAATGGTGTTGATTATGGACTATGACCAATGTGATTGTTTTTTATTTTGGATGAATGCTTGAATGTATGGGTTTTATAAAATGGGGTCTGCGTACCTCGTCTTCTCTGGTTTTATTCTCGGTGTAAAATTCTATCTCCCTCTTATGTACTTCCCCTTGACTGCTGATCAAGGTTTCTATTTAATTAAAAATAGTTTATATAATAGAGATAGTTAGAATTATCTTGAAGAAACTGGAGACCAAGGAGCAAGGAACGCGTGAAGACCCATTTGTATGGAGCCAGGGTTTAAATGTAATAGTTATATTTAAATTTAAATTCTTGCACTCCTAGGTTTGACCTTTTGGTTCACTTGGTGGCTCTAGTGAACCAATCTAGAATAAAAGTCCATAATCAATCCGGGTAGAATATAGTATTCTATATTGCATGCTAAATATTATATATATTATATTTTATGCAAACATGCTTCGCATGTTTATTAAAATGACGCGTATTTTATATATATATGTGCATGCGCGCTTAACAAGATGAGACAAATAATAACAAACCCCTCAAAGAAATAATATTAAGTCTGAAGCGTTCAAATGATATTTGGAATATCGAACGTCGCCTTCTAGCATGATTAATTAATAGAGTATTAAATATTTAATATGAGTTTGTTGTGCTATCCACAAGGCGAGTATTGAATATTTAAGATGTTAATTAATCACATTTGATGCTTATCAAGAAAATTAAACGATCTAGTCTTGTTGTGCTATCCACAAGGACGAAAATTTTTCTTTTTGAATTTATGGAAGTGCTAGGCTGGACTTAACTTAAATCATTTTAGTTCGGATGTGCACACACATGACCATTATGATTTAAGAGGCAAAATAAAAGGAGTTACATGGTGATGTAATTGACAAGAGTTGTCTACCTATTTATTTGTATATCGCTTGTTGTGCTATCCACAAGGTTATATACATTTGAAATGGGATCCTTAATCTCACTAGCAAATCTTTAATTAGATATTGTCGAACTATATAAGTGAGGGTAATATAGTTTGATGAAAATAGTGGGATATACCAATTTAAAATAAAGACCTAAATTTATTTTGGTATGCAAAGTTAATAAAATGAATGTTTGCTAAAATGTTGTCTTTTCACATGCAGAATTTTAAAAATGTTAAAATCACTAATCTCACTACGAAGCATACTTGATGCAAATAATCTTACCGGCCCGAATTATGAGGACTGGCTAAGAAATCTGAGAATTGTTCTCACTGCTGAAAAGATTTCTTATGTCCTAAATTCCACTATCCCTGAATCTGTTTCAGAAACAGGCTCTGAGGAAGAGATTGCCACTTTCAATAAAGTGGCAAGATGATGCATCTGTGACTCAATGCATCATGCTCGCATCCATGAATAACGAGCTTCAGCGTCAGCACGAAAAAAATGGATGCTCCTGCCATGCTGCTTCACCTCAAGGAGTTGTATGGTGAACAGAGTAGGACTGCTAGATATGAGATATCTAAGGAGCTCTTCTGATCTCGGATGACCGAGGGCACTACCGTCGAGGCTCATGTTCTGAAGGTAATCAATTTGATTGAACGCCTTGGACAGCTTGGGTTCGTCATGGATGGGGAGTTGAGTCAAGACTTGGTCTTGCAGTCACTCCCTGAGACCTTCTCGCAGTTTGTGGTTAATTTTCACATGAATAAGCTAGATGTCAGCTTGCCTGAGCTGCTTAACATGCTAAAATTACAGAAGGTCACTTCTCATCCAAGAAGAACCATGTCTTGATGGTGGATTCTTCCAATAAAAGGAAGAGGCCCATGGTGTCTTCTTAAAAGAAGAAATCTAAGAAGGCTAAGGGAAAAGGGAAAGAAAAGGAGCAAAAGAAACCTGAACCAGCTAAAGGAATGTGCTTTCATTGCAATAAGCCGGGACATTAGAAGAGGAATTGCAAGAAGTTTCTAGCAGAGAAGAAGCTTGGAGAAGCTTCGACTTCCAATCAAGGTTTGTTTATGATTGAAATTAATTTTTCTGAAAGTCATAATTCTACTTGGGTATTGGATACCGGCTGTGGTTCTCACATATGTAATACTGTGCAGGGACTGGTCAGAAGTAGAAAGCTGAACAAAGATGAGGTGATCCTACGAGTGGGAAATGGAGCAAAAGTTGCTGCATTAGCTGTAGGAACTTATTGTTTAGCAATGCCTTCGGGCAAATCCATTTATCTTAATAACTGTTATTATGTTCCGTATATTATTAAAAATATTATTTCAATTTCTGTATTGGATATGGAAGGTTTTGACGTTATTATAAAGAACAATGGTTGTTCTATTTATAAAGACGATGTTTTATATGGTATTGGAAATTTGCGAAATGGACTTTATACACTTGACTTACAAGAAAATATATTTCAAATTGAACAAATTAAGAAAAGGAAAAGAGATGATATTAATTATACCTATATGTGGCACTGTAGACTCGGTCATATCAATGAAACAAGATTATCCAAGTTGCATAAAGATGGGCTCCTCGAGCTATCTGATTATGAATCATATCCAACTTGTGAATCTTGTCTCATGGGTAAAATGACTAAATCTCCTTTTAGTGGAAAAGGAGAGAGAGTTACAGAATTGTTGGCATTGATTCACATAAACGTTTGTGGACCTATGACAACAAGTGCACGGGGTGGGTATTCTTATTTTATTACTTTCACTAATGATCACTCAAGATTTGGATATGTGTATTTAATGAAATACAAATCAGAATCATTTGAAAAGTTCAAAGAGTTCAGAAGTGAAGTAGAGAAACAAACGGGCAAGAGTATTAAGATACTTCGATCAGATCGAGGTGGAGAATACTTAAGCAGTGAGTTTCTCAATTGTCTCAGAGAAAATGGTATAATCTCACAATGGACTCCTCCAGGTACACCACAGTTAAATGGAGTATCTGAAAGGAGAAATCGAACACTGTTGGACATGGTTCGATCCATGATGAGTTTTACCGACCTTCCAATTTCCTTCTGGGGATATGCCCTAGAAACGGCTGTATACCTACTTAACAAGGTACCTACCAAATCCGCCCCAAAGACTCCATATGAGATGTGGAAAGGGAGGAAACCAAATCTTAAGCATGTTAAGACTTGGGGTTGTCCAGCTTATGTCAAAAAGTTTGAAAATGATAAGCTACAGACTAAATCCGATAAGTGTAGATTTGTGGGATACCCTAAAGAAACCGTAGGGTATTATTTCTATCATCCAACTAATCAAAAGGTGTTTGTTGCGAAACATGCTACCTTCTTGGAGAAAGAGTTTATCCATGAAGGGGTTAGTGGGAGTAAGATATATCTTGAAGAAGTTCAAGAACCACAAGTTACCACGGACCAAAGTCAAGTACCTAACCAAGTAGAAGAACCTACTGTACCACACCCTGTTCGTAAATCTGGAAGAGTACCGCAGATACCTGAGAGGTATAGATTCGTTATAGAGGATGACGATGAGGTACACATCATGAATGATGATCCATTGAATTACGAACAGGCTATGAGTAATAAAGACTCAGGGAAATGGCTTGAAGCCATGAAATCCGAAATGGACTACATGTATGAAAACAAAGTATGGACTTTGGTTTCACCACCTGAAGGTATTAAACCTATTGGGTGTAAATGGGTTTTTAAGAAAAAGACTGGAGCATACGGAAAGGTAGAGACCTATAAGGCCCGACTAGTTGCAAAAGGTTTCAAACAAAGACAAGGAGTTGACTATGATGAAACCTTCTCACCAGTAGCCATGCTCAAGTCCATTCGGATTTTGCTTGCGATTGCAGCTTACAACGACTATGAGATCTGGCAGATGGACGTGAAAACGGCCTTCCTCAATGGGAAACTTGAGGAGGATGTGTATATGACACAGCCAGAGGGATTTATCTCAAAAGTTGGAACAAATCAAGTCTGTAAGCTACAATGATCCATTTATGGGTTGAAGCAAACTTCTCGTAGATGGAACATTCATTTTGATGAGACAATCAAAGAGTTTGATTTTATCAAAAACGAGAATGAACTTTGTGTATACAAGAAGGTTAGTGGGAGTGCAGTATCATTCCTTGTATTATATGTTGATGATATATTACTGATAGGGAATGACATTCCTATGTTACAATCCATTAAAATCTGGTTATCTAAAAACTTCTCCATGAAGGACTTGGGTGAAGCATCCTATATTTTGGGGATAAAGATCTATAGAGATAGATCTAAAAGGATGCTCAGCTTATCCCAAGGAACGTACATTGATACGATGCTAAAGAGGTTTAGCATGGAAGATTCCAAAAGTGGTCTCATGCCGATGAGCCATGGAATAAATCTCTCCAAGAAACAGGCCCCAAAGACACCTGAGGAGAGAGACTGTATAAGTAAGATCCCTTATGCTTCTGCAATAGGATCTATCATGTACGGTATGATATGTACTAGACCGAATGTTGCTCACGCACTTAGTGTAACAAGCAGATACCAGTCGAATCCAGGAGAAGAGCACTGGAAGGCAGTGAAAAATATCCTAAAGTACTTGAGAAGGACTAAAGATATTTTTCTTGTCTACGGTGGGTTTGAATTAAAACTCGAGGGATTCACGGACTCAAGTTTTCAAATAGACCAAGATGACAGTAAATCTGTTTTAGGGTATGTGTTTACCTTGAACGGAGGTGCAGTGAGTTGGAAGAGTTCCAAGAAGCAAAAGTTGCTGATTCAGTGACAGAGGCAGAGTATATAGCTGCAAGTGAAGCTGCAAAGGAAGCTGTTTGGATGAAGAAGTTCATAACTAAACTTGGTGTGGTTCCTAGCATCGGAGAAGCAGTTCTCGTATACTGTGACAACACCAGAGCGGTTGTACAGGTTAAGGAACCCAGGTCTCATCAGAAATCTAAACACGTATTGCGGCGATTTCACTTGATCAGGGAGATCATTGAAAGAAGAGACGTCACCTTGGAGCGTGTGGACTCTCAAGACAACATTGCAGATCCATTTACTAAAGCTCTAACACAACAGCAGTTTGATCGTCACTTAGAGAAGATGGGTATGAGATACCATGGCGATTGGCTTTAGTGCAAGTGGGAGATTGATAGTAGTGTGCATACAAGCCAATCATGTATGATGATAAAGCACATACTTTGTAAATAATCTTATTTATTTATTAATAAAATATTCATTTAAGGCATATAATTATCTACATGGTGCTGTTTTTATAATATGTAAATAACCCATAGTTTTAAGCAATGCTTTTAGAATCATGATGATATCATGATAATAAGATCTAAATTCCTAGAAAGCTTAAAAACTAAAATAGTTCCCAATTGTGGGATTACTAAAATGGGGATTAGTAAATCAGGATAGATTGGTACATATGTTGCTTGCTCATTGGATAAGGATGATTGATCTCATGGTCATTTGTGTGGAGACACTAAAGCAAGTATGTAGGTGCTTATTGGAGAATAAGTTCACTGAACGTGACTCGCTATGGAATACCTAATGGAGTTTTACTCGCCTGTCAATAGGAATTCCTAATGTGATAGTAGTACAAGTGATCCTTGGACTTGAGATCATCATAGTATCTTGTATGTAACAAATTATACTTTGACTAATTCCTTAAGGCCTTTTAAGGCATATATAGGGTTTGCTTGGGTATAATGAGTTACATATGGAGATAATGAATGATCAATAAAGAATCTACCACCTCTAGTAAAAGAGGAGATATGTCCTATGTGATTCATTAAATGACAACCCAGGAATCCTTGGCCAATGTAGAATGAAATTAGAAATAGGGTTCTAATTTGCATTATTTGGAGTTGTGCATTTTCTAATCGAAATACATATGATTAAATAAATTAAGACTTGACAGTAAATCCATGTCTTATATTTAATTGGGAGATTGTATGGTGGAAGGATTGAATTGTACGGTAACTATTAACTAACAGGTTCTTTTATGATTAATGTTGAAATATATATTATCTGGAAAGTCGTTGATCGCTAGGGAGGCTTATCCCTATTGTAGAATAAATGTTATTTATTTAAATAGATTATTAGTTTAATTTATTTATTTAAATAAGATTAGAATTGTTCTAATTGATTTATTCATAACCGGTTTAATATGGAGAACCTAAAGGGTCACATCATAAAAGGAAGAAGAATTATTTAAGAAGAAAATGGCATGATAGTAATAATGCATTAAGTATAATTAATTTAATCAATGGTGATAGAATAAATTAAATAGCTTAATGTTTATTATTTAATATTTTAAAAATATTAAATATAAATTAATAAGAGGAGTCTTATTAATATTATTATTATTATTATTATTATTTTAATTCTAAAGGAGTTTAGGAATTAATATAATATCAGTACTCTCTCTCAATCCTAATAAAGATTAGGATATAAATTAATTGAAAGTATTTAATTAATTAAATAAAACCCTATTCTAATTGGATTAGGAGGGTTAACCTAATATCTATATAAGAGAGTCTTATATCAGAAATAAGGTACGCGAATTTTTCCAAGAGTTGGGAGTACACATATTCTATAGAGATAGAAACAAGGGTTAAGCCAATAACCCATCTTCTTGAGTTCTTCATCTTCCTTGGTGGATCACCGTTAGAGGCCAAACAATTGGGTGGCTGACATTGATCAAGGGAAGGAGCCACTACAGAGGAATCAAAGGAATCAAAGGAGTAGAACTTGTACCTAAGGAAGCTTGGATCTTCAAAGGTATAATTCCATGTTCTCTCTTTTCTGTTATTGATAACTAGCACAAAGCATGATCATGGTTATGGGTTTGTATAAATTTTTGAAAACCTAGTTTTTGCGCTTCTGCCCTATTTATGTGATTTGATTGCATGATTGCGTTACGTACAAACCCAACAATTAATTCGACAGGCACGTGAGGTTGCCACCAATTAAACGTAAACATGTTTAATGTATGACTATTGATCAACATAGAGTACTACAGGCTGATCACCTGGATGTGCTCGTAAGCTATATCGAACTTACGATCTTCGTGCCGGGTTGTTCCTTTCATGAATGAGAACTAAATAATGGTTCGTGGTCGTTGACCAAGATGGATTTCGAAGAGGCTATAAAGTCCTTGGGAATGGTTTTAAAAGAATCAAAATGATAATTTAATTATTCTTAAGTACTTCATAACTATTGTACAGTTATTGAAGACCAAGATATATGATTCTTGATTTTGTGGTTTCAAGATATACAGTTTAACTTGGTGAGCTGTTTATGCCCATTCTTGCTTAAAATTAAATGATTTCAGCTAAGAACGAACGGACTGAAGGATCCGGTAAAGACAAAGGCAAGTCCAAGCTGGATAAGTAGTGACCTTTGTAATAGCATTAGTATTAGTATTGTATTTACTGATATTATGACACATAACAATGTATTGGTTACGAATACTTGGGAAGGGATTAATAGAATGTAATAATTAGTAAACTTATGCATTGTTATTGATGTCCTCAATTGAATGTATGAGTAAATTGTAGCACCGTGTAGCACCGTGTAGCACCATATCTTGGGTTTGAAGGTACCCGGATTTGGGGGCGTCACAATGACCATAAAATCTAAAATGGATTTTTGAAGCAATGCTCAAGTTCATTTGGATTTTACTTGCGAATGCAGCTTATTATTACTAGATCTGAAAAAATGGACGTGGAGACGTCCTTCCTCAAATATTCATTATTAGAGAAGAATGTATGTATGTTACAGCTAGACGGTATTGTTTCAACGGTTGAAGCAAATCATGTATATGAGCTACAACAATCCATTTATGGGTTGTAGCAAGCTTCTCAAATATGGAACATTCATTTTGATGAGACAATCAAAAGCATTTGATTTTATCAAAAACGAGAATGAACCTTATGTGTACAAAAGGGTTAGTTGGCGCTGTTTCATTCCTTGTATTATATGTTGATGATATATTACTGATAGGAAATGACATTCTTATGTTAAAATCGATCAAAATAAAGTTGTCTAAACATTCTTCCATGAATGACTTGGGTAGAACATCCTACATTGGGGATATAAATCTGTATAGATAAATTTAAAAGGATGTTCGGCTTAACCCAAGGAACGTATATTCATTAGATGCTAAAGATGTTTAGCATGACAAACTCCAAAAAGGTGTCTCATAATGATGAGCCATGGAGTGTATCTCTCTAAAATTGTCGTCAATAAAAGAGAGATCGTATGAGTTACTATCATGCATGCAATGAAATATATGAGACTTAATGTTGATCAATCAGATTCTGGAGAAGATCACTGTAGGACAGCGATAAACATCCTAAAGTATTTAACTGGCACTAAGGATGTCATCATAACACATGATGGGTCTGAATTAAACAAGAGGACTAACCAGACTCAAATTTTCAGACTGACCAAGACGACATCAAAACCACTTTAAGGTAAGCTGTTACCTTGAAAGGTGGTGCAGTAAATTGGAATGGTTCCAAATAGCAAAAGGTTGTTGGTTTAGTGACAAAGACAAAGTATATAAACTGTAAGTAAAGCTGCAAATTGATTTTCGGATGAAAAGTAAAGTTCATTACAGAACTAGGAATAGTTCCTAAGTCTCATCTTAAATTCCAAACATGTGTTGCGGCACTTTGATTAAAGAAATCATTGAAAGAAGAGACGTCACCTTGGAGCGTGTAGACTCTCAAAATGACATTGCAGATCCATTTACTAAAGCTTTAACACAACATCAGTTTGATCGTCACTTAAAGAAGATGGATATGAGATACCATGGCGATTGGCTTTAGTGCAAGTGAGAGATTGAAAGTAGTATGCATACAAGCCAATCATATATGATGATAAAACATATACTTTGGAGACGATCGTATTTATTTATTAATAAAAGTATTTATTTATTAAAGACATTTAATTATCTGACACCCCCAAATCCGGGTACTTCATTTCCACATGATTTGATTTTCACTATATAACTATAACATCCAACTACTGCTCAATAATAAGGAATGCAAAATAAATTAGAACCTTATAAATCCATAAAAATCTTCCTTAAAAGGATTACAACTTTAATCGAAATATCTCAAGTTTAATCTAACCTTAACGTCAATAATAAGTGCAAAAAATAAAACATAACATAGTCAAGTCTATTACACATCATATCATAACATAACAAGTCTTCACTTGTTCATCTTGCCTTTTTCTTTACTCGTTGACGGTACGTCAACGTTATCGACTTTATCTGCAATGGTTATTTAATTGCAAGAGTGAGCAAACAAAAGCTCACTTGGAATACAACAATAATAATGACATAAACTGAATAGCTTCAATAAATTTGAATAACTTGTCTTTCATCAATAAATAATTGAATAATAATCCTTTCATTAACATTTAGAATACCGAATATTGAAATCATCTGAGGGTCATAAGACCTTGAACTATGTCCTAGGTTATAAACATTTTTATTTAAAACCTTTAACAGTTGTTTAGACTATGGACTCTTAACTCGTACATTGGGGGATCAACCCTTCGTATCATGTATTGTGCACAAACATCTTAACGCTTTCGCATGGTAATCCCCTAATAAATAGGGTTGTTCATCTCAGTATTTGATACAAGTCCGCACCAAAGAAGGTTTGGTTTGGATAAGCTTCAAGAGAAATTTAGAGTTCAACTACCATCAACTCAGGAGTAGTTGAATTGACTTACAAGAATCATGAAATAGCTTATGCTTTAGAATTAAACTTAAACCATTTAAAAGACAATATAGACCTTTCTTGAACAATAAAGTCAAGGTCACATTACTCAATAATGAACTTTAAATAATTGCTTGTCCATTGCAGAAAAGAAAGACATGCTTAATACAATTAAGATTTGAATATAGAAAACTTGCATATCAATAACAAGTTTGAGTTTAGAAAACTTGCATAAACGTAAAAGAAAGGTTTAGGAAAAAGTTGCATAATTAACAAGTTTATAGATAGAAAACTTGCTCAATGAAAGAGTATCATTAGAAGACTTGCGTAAACATAAAAGAAGATAGACAACTTGCTCAAGTAAAGTTTGAGTTTAGAAAACTTGTCTCATGCGCAAACTACAACTTACAATCACTTCTACAATTATCTTACATATTACATTATGTTTACAACATCAATTAGTTTATAACCATAACGTTTAATCGTTGAACTTCTTACTTAAGTTCAACTTAACAACGTGGTCTATAACTTAACTCGCTAACTAACCACAAACGTTAGTTTAAACTCACAACATGCATATCATACGCGTATAACACTTTAAACTATCATATCGTAATCTATGATAATAATATCCAAGTACACGCATAACATATTAATATGAGATTTCAAATTATCTTAAACATATCAAAAATATGTTATCTTATTGTTTAATACACTTAACATGTCATCACATTAACTTAGCTAATCATGTACTGCATAAAAACTACTCGAAACCAAACTAACATTTTCGGACAGCATGTAGCCCTGCTAGGGCGGGGGTTTCTAGGCCAAAAGCTCGTTGGGGCAGGTCCCCCTACTGGTGGGTTTCCCCGACTTGCAAAGTGTGTAAAGAAAAAGCCAATTTAGCTTATTTTTTCGCACCAAAGTCCGATTTTAACTAACATAAAGCATATGAAACTTTATGAAAACAAAATCTTAAACTCCTAACATGTTTTTAACATTCATAAACACCTTAACACAAAATTAAAACACTTAATTTCATGATTTTGAAGAAAACACCATTTTTAACCAGTTCTTAAAGAAAATTAACACTGTGACTTTGTTTTTAAACCAAATTATTGTCCCGATATATGTAATGACAAATACGCGCAAGTATACATGGTCAACAAGTAATAAAGAGTAAGTAAGATATCGTTCCCACAGAGAATTAATTGATAAAAGTCACCAAACCACTAGCTTATAACCATTTCAGCCTTATCTAAGCGAGCGGTTAAGTGTTTTTAATTAAAACTAGACAAGTTAAAACTATTTAACCCTAGAGTAAAACCAGATAATGAAGATTTGAGATCTCAATTTCTCCTATTGATTCAACTAAGTCAATAATTCCTGTTAGGTCAAATTAATCATCAAAGTTTGTTAGCCGAGAACACAAAAGTGAGATAAGGCCATCTTTCGATGCACCTAATCCATATCATATACGATCCACAGATGATAGAACATATATGAACACCCACATTATGTCTATGTGATTTACAAATAATTAGGGTTTAAGCTCAGGTTCTCAATTGACTACGAGCGGCGCTTTGGTATATGTCTATCCTAAGCACAAATCATACGTCCCAACGCCATGTAGAACATACAATCGCAAGCTACTATGATTAGATCTAAATTCATAGTTCGTCTTTCAAGTCCGTATAAATTATCACAATAATTGGTAGTTAAGCAACTAAGCAATGAAGGCACGAATTATAATAGACAATCTCATAGCAAACAATAAGACCAACGTGGAAGAATATCAATATAAACTACTCATTAGGTTCCATTGAAACCTCAAAATAAAGTTTAAGTCATAAATGACTCAAATATATCATCCACAAGTTGAATAAACATCAAAAGATTACACAAAAGGATTCAAGAGAAAATAAAGATAGAAAGTGCAAATCTGAATTCTCAAACTCCACGGTTGAATCTTTAATGATATCCACTTGTTTCAATATTCGATCCAATCAACTCTAGAAAACTAACTATCTCAAACCTAATCTAATATAGACAATCAAATTAAAGAGAGAAGAAAAGAGCAAGACTAAGCTAGGGCTCCCAAAGGGAGATATCTATGATATATTGCAATATGAGCCCTCATATAGCCTCCAAGCCAAGCCCCGTACCACTTAATTGAAAGTCAAAGTTTTGGTCAGCTGTGAACCGGTGCGGTCGCGCGCCTTTTGGTCTTGGTTCAGGCGCGGCCGCGCGCTTTTGCAGATTTTGCTGCTGCTTGACTGCTGCTGCTGCACTTGGCTTCTGCTGCATTCTTCATTTTCCTGCCGTTCACCCATGCTTGCCTTCTTGCATCCTTTGAGCCTCGTAGCATCATCACATTTCGTTGCTTCTAGCTCTTTTTGGCACTCTTTTAACCTTTTTAGCCACATATGCACCTAGAGAGTTCCCAAATATGAAACTACAAAAGAAAGCAAAAACGTATGAAAAGCACAATAATACTCGAGTTTAAGCAACAAAACAAGTTAGATAATATCTGAATAAGTGGTCATAAAAATCACTTATCAAATACCCCCAAACTTAAACGTTACTTGCCCTCAAGTAACCAAAATAAAACCAAACAAAAGATGCGATGCTATAACTATAATGAATGCAACCGATCCTATCATGAATGCGAATCCAAGTATCCGTCAGTATTGAAATTCATAAGCAATGCCTCAGAGAAATCACAAGATAATCAACCCGAAAAGCTACCCAAGACAAGATCATAAGGTATATCCTTGCAAATCCAAACCTGTCAGCACTGATGTAGTGTGTGTGTGCCTAACAACCATTAAACATGCTTTTGAACAAATATATCACATACTATGCTTCTTAGGGGAAAAACCAGTTTTAACTCAAAAAAAGCAGTAAATCAGATAAGTTCTAACTAAGACCATGCATTACTTAAGCTAAGAGTCACAAAGGATTTATTATGCTTTTTATTTACTCATGAGGACGTTTTTGCTTTTTTTTCGTGTACACACTCGACTGTGCAATGCCTAGCCCTCTTAGGCTTTTCAATGATACCCGTGTAGCGAGTTTTCGACCAACGACTCCCAGACCAAAAGGCCTTAGATTGCTGGGTGTAGAGACACCCCTAGGGCTTACTTGCTCGAATATCGAAGGCCACAGGATTCGACGTAGTCGAAGTATTTATTCACATTCAAATTTTCTTTTCTTTTCTTTTTCCATAACTAGCATGCATACCCCCTGTTTCCCCCAAACTTAAGCTTTTTACAGTCCTAGTTATTATCACTTGATTACTGAAACTCTTTTATTAAAATATAGATTTCCCACCAGAAGACAAGTATGTAAAAATTTAAACTAAGCAAGTCATAGTGGTTACTCTAGAGTGCTAACCGGTGACATTAGTATCTGACAGATAAGGATTTACATATATGACATTATAATCAAGCTTTAGTCTCAAACAAGTTCAATCAAT
Source organism: Panax stipuleanatus (assembly GCA_020205555.1). NCBI lineage: Eukaryota > Viridiplantae > Streptophyta > Magnoliopsida > Apiales > Araliaceae > Panax > Panax stipuleanatus. Next base: position 80,312,346 of record CM035124.1, on the reverse strand, counting down.
CAAGTAATTTCAGTTTCCTCATAGGCCAAATAAATAACAAACCAACTAAAAACTGGATTCATGCAATATGTCCTAACACAGTTAAGTAAAATAAAACAAAAAAATTGAAAATTTTTAACAAAATACGCAAAACACGACCTAACATGCACTGAATAAACTAACACAATATGCAAGATGACATGAACTACACTAAATGCAAAAATAACCCTAATAACCCCAAACTTAAAAACTGCAATGTCCTCATTGGAGGTAAAAGGAAAAAGGAACTCCCCTAGTCGTCCTCGTCGTCTTCCTCGTCCTCGTCGTCTTCCTCTTCAGCTTTTTCTAGAGGTGTGTCTGGAGGTGGATAGGCAGCAGCGGCTCCATAGGTAGGGAATTGCACCTGAACTCCCATCTGGCCAAAAGCTTGGGACAATGCCCCACAGAAGTCAGTCGTGAAGGCCTGGAAGTTTGTGCTCATGTCATCCATCCTGCGCTGTAATCGCCTCTCCATCCTATCTAGCTGCTCTTGAACTGCGTGGGAGGACTCAGCCTGTGCTGGTGGCACCCTCTCAGAAGTCTCTCCAACCTCTCCCTGCTCTGGTAATATAAACCCCGCTCCTTGAGGATGGGAGTTGCCTCCTTTCCATACTTTGAACGATTCAATTGCAGCGTGGTCAGTTGAGCTCATGGGCATCTGCATTGATTCAACTTCAGACCACATAACTCCATTCATAGCACAAAGCCTGGTGATCAACGATGCATTTGGGATACCTGCTGAAGTACCGCCTCTCAGAAATCTATAGATTGAACTGTTGATCACGTATCCCAAGTCAATCTTCTTTCCCTTGATGATCCCATATAGCAAAACATCCCTATCCTTAGTGACCTCATTCTGATGTTGTGTTGGCATCAGGTTTGTACATATAAAGCTGTACCACGCCTTTCCATATCTGCTCAAGGCGTCCTGTGGGAAGTGTAGCTTCTGATCGGTGCCCTGCTTTAGTTTCCATATCGTGCCTGGCATGCACAGATAGGCACATATAGCCTCTAACTCTGATCCCCACTCCCTAGCATAAAGAGACTCGGGAGCATCCAATGCAATGTTCAGCAACCCGAACAGTTCGTTGATGGTTTCCTTTGCAAAGGACACCTCACATCCCCGCATGAATATCTTATTGGACTTTGTGAATTTAGCATTAGGCATAGAATTCTTGTACCACAGAGATGGGTGCTGCCATCGGATCCTCGCAAAATAAATTCCAGCCCTTTGCTCTGATCATTGATCCCATATGCCCATCCAATTTCCTGTCTGGCAGTAGTCCTCGCTCCAATACAAAATTCTTGCCCACCAACGCGTTCTGGAAGAACTAATGAGGCTTCAGACTAATAAGCTTATGGTCATCATAAGCGATGCCACCTCCCCCTTGCTCAAAATCGCTGCCCATTAATGAGGATTCCCTCCGACTACGCTTAGATGCCATTTAAACTGAGATAGAAGCTTCAATCCACCACTGCACTTAACCCAACCTGATTCAAATTCTATTCAAGCCTCTTCAATTCCAGCAACACTGCCCAACAGTCACTCCAATTATTCACTAGAATCTGCCTTTTCCTTTCCTTTTGCAATCTGCTGCAGATTTTCTTTGATGTGGGGATAGGGATTCTAGGGTTTATGAGTAGTTTGTGTCAAAATTGCAGTTTGAGAGGATGGGAGTAGTGAATGGGTGTGTGGGCGGATAGTGACTGCGAATTAGGGCTAAGTGGTGGAGGTAGGGAATATGGTAGATAGGGATTGTGAAGGAGGATTGAATAAGATGGAAGAGATTAAGTGTGGCTAAGTGAATTATGAGATAAAAGTGGAGAATTGGGATGAATTCGATAGTTCTTAGAGACAGAGGTTAGTGGGGGCTCGATAATTCAAAGAAGGAAATGAGGGTTTTATTTTAAATCAGCCGAGTTTTTACTTAAGTTTGAAACAGACTGCACGACGCTCGGTTGCGCTCCAACATAGGCTTAACCAGGCGCGGTCGCGCCGTTCCCCAGATTCCTGAAATGCAGCTTTTCATATGCATTGAGGATAGGCCTTTGAACTTTGATTCATTCCAAGAAGCTTTAACCTGAGAAACGCATACAAGACTTATTAAACTCTCTAAACCACCAAAACTTAATATTAACTATTTACAACTAGGAGAATTAAACATAGGGGGGATATATGCATGTGAATTCCCAAAAATGACTATATGCGCGTAAATGCAATATGCTTATACTCCAAAAATATATTCAATACATCAAATCCCAAAAATGTACGCACTAATGCATGAGTCCAAAAATGAAGGCACTGAGCTCCTAATTCCAAAAGTATTCAAAAATTTTCAACTAAGAATTAAACAGGGGAAGGAAAATGGAGATAAGTAATTAGAATTAAATATGAGGGAGAAGAGAAGGATGATGGGGTGCCTCCCATCGAGCGCTCAGTTTATAGTCCGTTAGCTGGACTTTCTCTTTGACACCGCTATTCGATTCCTCTATGATATTTGAGAAACCCTCAATCCATTGGAACTGCAGTGTATGTTGGGAGGTTCCCCTTCATGAGAGTATTTGAATTGAAGCCACCTAGCCTATTTCTTGTACATGAATTTCCCATTTCCTGTGCATAGCTAGGTGCTTCATCCGTTGTATTTGTGAATAGATTTTTGCATTGGGGCATGAAAAGTACAACGGGCTCTTCTATAATTCTCTCTTCCTCGGACCAGCTGGTTTCAAAAATGTGGAATCTCTCATATCATCAAGATCCTTTCCTGTGATGTGACTACCAAGGGGGCATGGGTGTGCAAACTTCACTAGATTTTTTAACTTTGACTGAGAAGGCAGTTGGGGTGTTATACAGGTCGGCTCAGATACATCATTTTCCATATCCCCATTTGTCTCCTTGATGTCCACTTCTTTCAGTTCGTCCAGCTACATGTACACTTCTGGCTCTCCATCAGTTTCAGCATCCATGTCATAGCACCAATTATTGTAAGGACCATTGTTCACGGCTTCCAATATTTGAGATAATTGATTCTGAAGATTCTGAGTTTTTATCCCTTGCTCAATCAATTCCTCCTTCATTAAAGCAATGAAAATTTTATCTGTCCAATTCTGAAGATTATTAATTGACTTAGCTTGCTCAATAAAGGTCTCCTTCACTGATGCTATGCAACATTCTTCATCTAATCTTGCCTTCTCTGTTTAAGCCTCGAAATCCATGTATTGAGGCTCATGAGTTAGGGTTTGGAACTTGAATTCTGGTGCTTATGCTGGGTTTGGATCCCAGTATTGGTCTTGATAATAACTTCCTGAAGACTCTGGGTGATACTCCACATCTTGATGATAATTGGGATCCTCATTGTGGTTGAAGTAATCACCCCCAAACTGGTCCTGACCAAAACTGATGGGGCACTGATGGCTCATATAGTTTCCAGCACAATAATCATAAGTAACTGCCGTCTCTCGACTCCGTTGGGCTGTAACACTGTCCAACTTCCTCGAAAGAATCTCTAGTTGTGCTGATAGTGTAGCAATTGGGTTGAGTCCATCAATCCCTATTTTCCTTGGTTGATCTTTCCTTGTGTAAAACCATGGATAAGCATTGAGATCCATTGTTCCTGAAAAGAGAATATAGGAAGAGAATTAAAACAAAATAAAAATGTTTAAATTAAGACTAATTTGATTTAAACTAATGTTGGCAAAAATTTATCAAATTAATTCCCTGGCAACGGCGCCAAAAACTTGTTGTCCCGATATATGTAATGACAAATAGTTGAGACTATTAAAGCCTCAAAGGGCTGTTTTAACATCATGAGGGAAAACAAAAATATCTAAGGCATTAGTGTGTCGAAATGAAGCTATAAATTATTGGGAAAGCTAGAAATTAACCATGTAAGTGGAAAATATCTTCAAAGCATGAAATGAGCTATGAGGTCACTTTGTATACTAAAAGTTATATAAAAGGAGCATGGAATGCTCACGTATTAAGTTCATAGTGGATTATAAATTTTAATTGAAATGTGTTCACATAGTACAAGCATATCAAAGTTTAGTAAAGAGAAAATGGTTATTATAAGGAAAATGATGAGGTAATTGAAAAATATATAAAAGTTTCTCAAAAAACAGAAACATAAGATAATAAAGTAGCCAATGTGAATATTTAATCTACATTTGTGTAAGTTATACGTTATGAATATATTGCTAATACCTTCATGTGTGTGAATATGATTATAAAGGGTTTGTAAAAGGGAAGTTAAGCTGAAATTTTATATCAATAGTCAATGAACAAGGTAAGTATCTAATTCATACTTTTTATTGAGCAAATATATGGAATTGATTGTATTGATCAAGTTCTTTCCATTCTTGCAAATATTTTGAGTTTGTTTCATTTGTAAGCAATGAATGTATATTGATATGGTAGTGCAAGTTTGCTAACTTGTGTAATCCAACATTTGTATGTCTCTTTCTTTCTAATTACTTCGAAAATTCCCAACTTAGTTATTTCTGAGCAAGTATTCTTATTTTGCTTACTTATAACAAGTATCCTAACTTACACGAATTCTATATTGTGCGAGTTATCTACAATGGTATGTTTATACAGGTTTTCTAACTTGTGTAATTCTATTGATTATTCAAATTCCTTCCATTGTCTTAAGAATTATACTATATTGCAAATCTGGGAATATTATTGATTTAGATAGAGCGTTCCATCCAAATTATTTTGGTTTGGAATTCAAGGCTCAGAACGAACATCCCTTATTTGGGAAAACTTATATTGTGCCAAAAAGGCAACGAAAATAAGCATGTAGTGTTGATCAACGCAGGGCATAAAGGGCTGATCACCCATCGTGTCCTAGAGTTAGTCGGTTAAACAGTTGTATTCTTTTTATACCAATTTATAGTAGGAAAAATAATGTTCAAGGTCAACTGACCACTCAGCATCTATAGGCACTACGTCGTTTCAAAAATATAAGCGACTTGATATGTATTCGAGAAATTGTCTCCATAGCTTCACAACTATCGATCCATTGTAGAAGTATTCTCAAAGAAAACATTTAACTCTTTCATATAATATTTATTGCATTGTATTACTTGCTGAGCAATTGAATTCTCATTCTTGCTTTGAAATTAAATGTTTTCGGTGAAACCTAAATGCATAGTAGGATCTGGGAAAGACAAGGGAAAGAAGAAGGTGGATGAGTAACTGCTATCTGTAATAAATAGACTTTTGTATGAGATATTACTTTATCTATCATATAATGAAGTATTTAAAGGTTCTCGTACCTGGGTAGAAAACTCTGATGTAATATTTCTAAGTATTTTATATATTAAGCAGGTTGAATGAATGGTATCGTGAAGCACCATGTACTTGTTGCAAGTACTCGAATTTGGGGGTGTCGCAATCTTCCTATAAGGCTACTACCTAAGGTTTCCCCCCCACCTAAGGTTCATAACCTAAAGCTTTGATACCAACCTGTGACACCCCCAAATCCGGGTACTTCATTTTCACATGATTTGGTGTTCACTATATGACTATAACATCCAACTATTGCTCAATAATAAGGAATGCCAAATAAATTACAACCTTATAAATCAATAAAAATCTTCCTTAAAAGGATTACAACTTTAATCGAAATATCCCAGGTTTAATCTAACCTTAACGTTAATAATAAGTGCGGAAAATAAAATATAACATAATCAAGTCTATTACACATCGTATCATAACATAACAAGTCTTCACTTGTTCATCTTGCTTTTTCCTTTACTCGTTGACGGTACGTCAACGTTCTCGACTTTAGCTGCAATGGTTATTTAATTGCAAGAGTGAGCAAACAAAAGCTCACTTGGAATACAACAATAATAATGACATAAACTGAATAGCTTCAATAGATTTGAATAAATTTTCTTTCATCAATAAAGAATTGAATAATAATCCTTTCATCAACATTTGGAATTCCGAATATTGAAATCATCTGAGGGTCATAAGAACTTGAACTATATCCTAAGTTATAAACATTTCTATTTAAAACCTTTAACAGTCGTTTAGACTATGGACTCTTAACTGTTACTTAGGGAGATCAGCCATTCGTACCATGTATTGTGCACAAATATCTTAACGCTTTCGCATGGTAATCCCCTAATAAATAGAGTTGTTCATCTCAGTATTTGATACAAGTTCGCACCAAAGAAGGTTTGGTTTAGATAAGCTTCAAGGGAAATTTAGAGTTCAACTACCATCAACTAAGGAGTAGTTGAATCGACTTACAAGAATTATGAAATAACTTATGCTTTAGAATTAAACTTAAAGCATTTTAGGACAATATAGACCTTGCTTGAACAATAAAGTCAAGGTCACATTACTCAATAATGAACTTTAAATAATTTCTTGTCCATTGTAGAAAAGAAAGACATGCTTAATAAAATTAAGATTTGAATATAGAAAACTTGCATATCAATAACAAGTTTGAGTTTAGAAAATTTGCATAAATGTAAAAGAAAGGTTTAGAAAAAACTTGCATAATTAACAAGTTTAGGGATAGAAAATTTGCTCAACGAAAGAGTATCATTAGAAGACTTGCGTAAACATAAAAGAAAGGATAGACAACTTGTTCAAGTAAAGTTTGAGTTTAGAAAACTTGCCTCAAGCGCAGCTACAACTTACAATCACTTCTACAATTATCCTACATATTACATTACGTTTACAACATCAATTAGTTCATAACCATAACGTTTAACCATTGAACTTCTTACTTAAGTTCAACTTAACAACGTGGTTTACAACTAAACTCGCTAACTAACCATATACGTGAGTCTAAACACACAATATGCATATCATACGCGTATAACACTTTAAACTATCATATCGTATCCTATGATAATAATATCCAAGTACACATATAACATATTAATATGAGATTTCAAATTATCTTAAACATATCAAAAATATGTTATCTTATTATTTAATACACTTAACATGTCATCACATTAAGTTAGCTAATCCTGTACTGCATTAAAACTACTCGGAACCAAACTAACATTTCCGGAGAGCATGTAGCCCTGCTGGGGCGGGGGTTTCTAGGCCAAAAGCCTCTCTAGGGAGGGTCCCCCTGCTGGTGAGTTCCCCCGGCTCGAGAACTGTGCTAAGAAAAAGCCAATTTGGCTTATTTCTTCGCACCAAATGTCGATTTAAACTAACACAAAGCATATGAAACTTTATGAAAATAAAATCTTAAACTCCTAACATGTTTTTAACATTCATAAACACTCTAACACAAAATCAAAACACTTAATTTCATGATGTTGAAGAAAACACCATTTTTAAGCATTCTTGAAGAAAATTAACACTGTGACTTTATTTTAAAACCAAATTAACCAATTCAAAGCATGTAAATTTTGTTTCTTGATATATTATCATAATTTATTATCAATTTACATAATATATCACAATCAAACACGAATTTTGATAATTTAAAGACTATTTTTCAAAACTAGTTCATTGTAAATTGCTATGAACATGATTTCTTCATGTTCATCATATTTACATAAATTGAACTATATAAACAACCATATGAATCATATGTAAGCATGTTATAACATATATTAAACATATATGAACTATACTACATAATTTCTCATATAAATCAAGTTACAGAGAACTAAAACTTGAAGAACAACGAAATACAATTTCTAGAAACTATAAGTTAGAGGTATACCCTTTTTGCTTAGAAGAAGAAGAAGATGATCATTGGGATGATGATGAGTTCAATTTAGCAAAACCTTCTCTTCTTCTTCTTCTTCTTCTTCTTCTTCTTCTCTCTTTCTCTCTGTATATTTTCTAACTCTGTTTTCTTCTTTGTTCTTCCCCTTTGTGTTAACTAACGTAGTGTATTATTGTAATTGATATGATATATATTATACATATGATTATATAATATATATAACTGCCAAGTATTAAACCACTCAATAAATATAATAATTACCATTAATATATAAGTTATAATATTTTGAATTTTAAAACTCATAAGGCTTGTTTGGAAAAATAGCTTATTTAAAAACAGGTTTTTAGTAGTTTAGGCCTCGTTTGGCAAAACGAAATTAAAACAGGTGCAAGGGCCTTGTTTGACAAAACTCTTTAAAACCCTTTTCTTTATTTTAATAAATCTTTTGACACATAGTTTAAATGTTACACTTTATTTAATTAAATACAAACCTTCTAATTTAATTAAATACAAGCTAACATTAATTAATTAATTAAAATTGCACATAATACTAAATTGCTACACAATTGTAATTCCCTTATTAATCATAATTCATGTAACAAATTAGTAAATCATTATAACCACTTAGCACATAATATTTATCTAATTTAATTATTCTCAATAAAATTAGAATTATGCTACACATCAATTTAATTAATTATATTGCACTTAATTAAATTACTTTATAACATAATCACATAAATTATTTATTTAACTCAATAAATAAATAATTAAAATATTTATTTAATTCAATAAATATTTAAAATTAAATATACAAAATCTCATTCGTTATAAATTATCTACATGATGCTGTTTTTATAATATGTAAATAACCCATAGTTTTAAGCAATGCGTTTAGAATCATGATGTTGATCATGCTAATGAGATCTAAATTCTTAGAAAGCTTAAAACTAAAATAGTTCCCAATCGTTGGATTACTAAAAAGGGGATTAGTAAATCCGGATAGATTGGTACATATGTTGCTTACTCATTGGATGAGGATGATTCATCTCATGATCATTTGTGTGGAGACACTAAAGCAAGTATGTAGGTGTTTATTGGAGAATAATTTCAATGAACGTGACTTGCTATGGAATACCTAATAATGTTTTACCTGCCTGTCAATAGGAATTCCTAATGTGATAGTTGTACAAGTGATCCTTGGACTTGAGATCATCATAGTATCTTGTGTAATGAATTATACTTTGAATTATTCCTTAAGACCCTTTGAGTATATCAAAGGGTATGCTTGGGTGTACTAAGTTACATATGGAGGTAATGAATGATCAATAAAGAATCTACCACTTCTACTAAAAGAAGAGATATGTCCTATGTGATTCGTTAAATGACAACCCAGTAGTCCTTGGCCAAGGCATAATGAAATTAGAAAGGAGTTTCTAATTTACATTATTTGGAGTTGTGCATTTTCGAATCAAAATATATATAATTAAATAAAATAAGACTTGACATTAATTCTATGTCTTATATTTAATTGGAACATTGTATGGTGGAAGGATTGAATTGTACGGTAACTATTTACTCATAGGTTCTTTTATGATTAATGTTGAAATCTATATTATCTGAAAAGTCGTTAATCGCTAGGGAGGCTTATCGCTATTGTAGAATAAATATTATTTATTTAAATAGATTTTTAGTTTAATTTATTTATTTAAATAAGATTAGAATTGTTCTAATTGATTTATTCATAACTGGTTTTATATGGAGAACGTAAAGGGTCACACCATAAAAGGAATAATAATTATTTAAGAAGGTAATGGCATAATCGTAATAATGCATTAAGTGTAATTAATTTAATGTATGTTGATAGAATAAATAAAATAGCTTAATGTTTATTATTTAATATTTTGAAAATATTAAATATAAATTAATAAGAGGAGTCTTATTAATATTATTACAATTATTATTATTTTAATTTCTAAAGGAGTTTATGAATTAATTTAATATTAGTACTCTCATTTATTCCTAATAAGATTAGGAGGCAGATTAATTAAAGGAGTTTTAATTAATTAATCCCAATATGTTGGGAAGCCTAATTAATTATAGGAGTTTAATTAATTAAATGAAACCCTATGTCTAATAGGATTAGAAGGGTTGACCAATATCTATTTAAGAAGAGTCTTAAGTTAGATATCAGTTGATGCAATTTCAATTGTTGGAGAGTACTCCTTTTCTATTGATGAGAGAAAACTAGGGTTTAGCCAACCACCCTCCTTCTTGATAATTCCTTTTCCTTGGCGTATCACCTCTAGAGGCCAAACACTTGGGTTGCTAACGTTGATCAAAGGAATGAATCTAACCCAAAAATTCAAGGAGATCACGAAGAACAAAGAGTTGAACTCGTACTTGTGGAAGCTTCGTTTTACAAGGGTATGATTCTATAACTTCTTATTTATCGTTTTAAATTAATAATATGCATAAAGGATGATCCGGGTAATGATTTTGTTGAATTCTTTTAAACTCTGATATACCATGCTTCCGCTAATTTTTGCAATTTGATTGTGCCATAATTTTGTACAAACCCAACAAAACTTCCATCTATTAATTCCATTTCTAGGTTCTTATAACCATTACATTGTTCAGTGTTATAATATCAGTAATTACAGTACTAATACTATGCTATTACAAAGGATCACTACTTGTCCATCTTGGACTTGCCTTTGTCTTTACCAGATCCTTCGGTCCATTCGCTTTTAGCTGAAATCATTTAGTTTTAAGCAAGAATGAGCATAAATAGCTCATCAAGTTAACAACATATCTTGAAACCACAAAATCAAGAATCATATCATTTTGTCTTCAATAACTGTACAGTAGTTATGAAGTACTTAAGAATAATTACAATAACGTTTTGATTTCGTTAAAACCATTCCCAAGGACTTATAACCTCTTCGGAATCTGTATTGGTCAACAACCACGAACCATCATTTAGTTCTCATTCATAAAAGGAACAACCCGACACAAAGGCTGTAAGTTCGGTATAGCTTATGAGGACATCCAGGTGATCAGCCTGTAGTACTCTATGTTGATCAACACTCATATATTAAACGTGTTTACGTTTAATTGGTGGCAACCTCACGTGCTTGTCGAATTAACGACGTAAAAATATTTGTTTACTCATACTCAGGTTTACCTAAGAATTCTTACCAATCAATTGGCATAGAATAATAACATTGTATATATTTTGGAAAGATTTGTGGAAAAACTAACCAAAATATGACAAGTCTCAGTCTAGCCGAATCGATATGGCATCGACTATTCAATAACAGTTTATGCATAAGAGATTCATGCATAATGACAGCTTGTCTAACACAAGGTATAGACAAGAGTTTAGAAAACTTGCATTAAGTAGAACTTGAACAAGGTTAGGAAACTTACCTTTGCGTCTTTAACCTTTAAACGTACTCTACTTGGTCTTTACAATGTCTACAAATCATAACACATAGCATACCAATAAGAATTAATAGTTGATATATCATGTATAACCTAACTTCTCCTTCTTGTATAACTTAACCGAATTGTTAAGATAATAACATTTGTTGCGCCGTTTCGGTATCAACAAAACGGGCATAAAACACGTGCAAGCATACACGGTCGACAAGTAATAAAGTGATAAATCGAGATAGTTCCCACGGAGAAAAGGAGTTAGCCTTAAACTAGCATGCAACAGTTCTATAGTTATCTTCAGCTGCCCAACGACTATTAAAGTGTGACTTAATAACTAGACTGATTTTAACATAAACTTAACTAATTAACAGACGAGGGGTTCAAATTAGAGAAATATGGGATCCTAACTTCACCTATTACATCGTCTAGATTACCAACACCTCATATCAAGTATAGATAATCACATAAGAATGCTAGTCGGGAGCACGAAAGTGAGACAAGGCTATTTGTCAATAAACCAAGCCCATATCATATAATACCCACAAAAGAGATAGAAATCACATGAACACCAATAAAACCTAAATCACTATATGTCTATGAAATTTACAAGCTATATCAATTTAAGTGCAAGCCCCCAATAGATTATATATGGCAATATGGTATATTTCTATCCGGATTACGAATCACAAAACTCATCGAGTGCAAGTTTCACGAACATAAGCTAGCATGGCAAAATCTAAGTTTACACTTCCTCTTTCAATTCCATATAAACTATTACAGTAGATGTTGATCAAGCATCTAAACATACAATACAACCATGCTAGGAAATCCATACATTTTCACTTATACATTTCAAAGAGGCATAAAACCCTAGACTAAGAAATAAGATCCATTAGAATCCCATAATGGTAGTTAGTTCATCTCTGAACCACCAACCATTATGGGATTTAAGCCAAGCATTGAAAGCAAATAATCAAAGTAAGAGAGTAGAGAGAATGGAGAATGCAATTCTTGTGGTTCCACTTCCAATAGAATGCTAGCAAGCTCAAGTTTAGACCACAACAAGCTCCAAAGTGAGCCCTAAAAATGGAAAATGCTACTAGAACTAGAAGAGAAGAAGAGTTAAGCTCTCAAGCTCTCTAGCTCTCTAACCCTAGAAATGTAAGAATTTGTAATAAAATTTTAGTCTGAGAAGTGATAAGTGATATATCCTGTTCAATGCAACATAAAGCCTTATAAAGATTACACTCAATTGAAAAAATAAAAGTCAGTAATTTATGATTGGCACGGCCGCGCGGCCTTGCTTTGCTTTCATAGCGCGGGCGCGCGCGTCCCCTAGAGCAGCCTCTGGCTCTGCCACTCGGCGCGGGCGCGCGCCTCTCCCTTGTACTCTCGGCGCGGCCGCGCGTGCCTATTTTTTCTGCTGGTGTCTTGCTGGTTTACTGCTGCTTTCGTACTTTATTTCATGCTTCTAATTCCTTCACTTTTGCTGCTTTAAGACCATCATCATATGCCTTGTCGTGCCAGTCCTTGTGCCAACTCCAATATTTGATCATCATAAGCTTTGTCATCTTGCCTTTACCAATTCCATGCCAAAACCTTGCCATTCCATGCCATTTCTTGCCAATTCTTCCTCAAAAGAGTTTCTTGCCTAAAATCCGTAACATAAAGATAAAACGCATTAAAAGACACTAAAGTACTTAAGTTTAAGTCATAATCAAAGCAAGTTAATAGACAATAAGTAGGTATAAAACCTACTTATCTAATACCCCCAAACTTGAACTATTGCTTGCCCTCAAGCAACAAACACAAATGCAAACTACATGCTTACGCAACTAAACTACATGAAAATAAATCCCAATAGATCAGCCATGTTATGAATTCCAATAAGATGCGCCCCAGAGAAATAACAAGAATAATGAACAAAGCAACAGCTCAAGTAACAGTTATAAAGACATACAATCTGTAAATCACAACCTGTTACTAAGATGTAGTGTGTGCAATGTCATAAACAAGCTTGACAGAGGTAAAGATTCCACATGCTATACTTCTAAGGAAGGAAAATTGAGGTTTTAAATCAAGAATTTTTCATTTATATAAAACAATGACCAAACCAACACATAGATACAAGCTAAGGAGCAACAAGGGCTTATTATGCTTTTATTCACACACGGGGGCGATATTCGCACTTTTTCCGCTGTTACACCCAACTGTGCAATGCTAGGCCCTCTTAGGCTTTTCAATGATACCCATTTATCGAGCTTTCGACCAACGACTCCCAAACCATAAAGGTCTTAGGGCGCTGGGTGTAGAGACAATCCCCTAGGGCGTACTTGCTCTAGTATTAAAGGCCACAAGACTTCGCTAGCCAAGGTGTTTATTCTAATTTTTTTTTCACAAGTTATTTTCTTTTCTTTCGCTTTTTTTTTCTTTGTAATAGCATGCATACCCAACGTTTTCCCTCAAACTTGTATTCCAGTGTTGTTAAGGTCATTATTGCTTTTATTACACAATTCTAGCAATTAAAAATAAAATTTTTCCCCTCATAAGACAAGCATGCACTAATCTAACCAACAAGCAAGTAAAGACAGAATTGTGCTATCCGGTGACATCAAAGCAACAGGTATAGATTATATCATGTATAAAAGTATAATTGAGCTTAAGGTACTAACATAGTTCAATAATCTATCATATCTCAACGTCATCATCGGCCAAACTGGAATTCAACAGGCTAAACATATGGGATTATGCAATGTAATGCAATTAAACACAACTAAATAAACAAAATAAAATAAAACTGAAAAAAAAATTATATAGAATTTAACTAACACATACTAGAATGCAATGCAACTACTATATACAACCTATCATGCAATAAAAACTATATGCAATTAACTAAATGCAATTAAAACTAAATGCAAAAAATTTAAAACTATATGCAACTACTACTACTAACACCCAATACCCCCAAACTTTAAATATTCAATGTCCCCATTGAAGGTAAAGGGTCAGGAAAACTCCCTTACTGATCGGCATGGCCACCCTCCTCGGGTGGTGAATCTGGTGGCGGGTATGGCATGTCGGAACCAAAGGTTGGCCACTCCAGCATCGTTCCTTGCTGAGCAAAAGCCTCAGCCAGTGCAAGAGTCAGTCCATCTACGAACATGACAAAGCTTCCATGCAGTGCATCTATCCTCCTCTCTAAACGACGCAACTGGCGACCCTGCTGTATGTCACCAGCTGGAGGAGGGGCTGCGCCCTCTGATGGCTGTGGCTGCAGTGGTGGGACTGCTGGAGGAGGCGGCAAGATGAATCCTTTTCCCCTTGGGTGTGCTGTGCCCCATCCCAATCCTCAAAGTGCTTGATCATGGCATGAGTTAAGTCGCAGCTCGACATTTTCACATGTTCATCTCCCCATTCAATTCCTGCCTCAACACAGAGATGGGCCACTATGGATACATGTGGAATCGACCCGGTGGTACTGCCTCTCATAAAGCGCATCATATTCTGATTCAGCAAATGCTCGACGTCGATATATTTTCCTGTGATGGTCCTCCATAATATGATAGCCCTCTCGACTGTAATCTTATGTTATTGCGAGGATGGCATCAAGTTGGCACAGAGGAACAGATTCCGTGCCTTGGCATATCTATTGAGATCGGAGGCAGGGAAAGTGGTATACTCATCAATAGTATTCTTCTTAATTTTCCACAATATGCCTAGGCCCACATAAATCACGGATCAACTGGTCAAGGTCTGTCTCAAACCGATCCGCCACAATTCAATTTACTTGATCAGCTAGGGGTGGAGGCAAATTATACACCTCACGAATCACCGTCGAACGATAGTTAATGGGTTGGCCCCGAACAAAAGACCTGCCGCTATGCGTAATTTTGGCATTGGCATAGAATTCACGGACGATAGCCAACGGCACTAGCGGCGGTGTTGTACAAACACCCTGCCATCCCATCTCTTGGATCATGGCACGCATTTCCCCATCCTCTTTTGTCGGCTTCAGACCCCGTTCATTCAAGACTGTCTTGGCCGCGATCTGATAATACTTGATTTGAGCCTCGATGCTAATGAATTTTGTCAAATCCAAGGGGTTCTCACTTTCGTCACTATGAGTAGGTGAGGCGTGAGCGGATGATCGTGCACATTTAGGACCCATGATGATTTTTAGAAAAATTCTTACACAAACCCTTGATTTGATGAATTCTGAACAAAACCCCCAAACTTGTCTCTAAAAATTTTGGCAAATTGTAAGCAAACCCTAATTGTGCAAAATTTAAAGAACACCCCCAAAGCAATCTCTGAAACTCTGTATCTCAAACCCTGACAATCTCACTGTGATGAAATTTAGAATGGAAACGGGGAGAGTGTGATTGTATGTGAGAAGAAGTTAGGGCTAGATTGTGTAGAAAATAGGCTTGTGTGAATGAGATTTCGAGAGAGGGAGAGTTATGTAAGATATCGTATTTGGGTTATAAGAGGAAGGGCTTGATTATATTAGGAAGAGGATATAAGGGCTGAAACGACTTTTACAAAATTAAAAACTGTCAGTTGCTAGGTTAGGGCGTGGGCGCGCCGGCTTCGGCTCTTTCTAGGGCGCGGTCGCGCGGGTCAAGGACATCTCCGGATTTACTGAACATTGGTGCAGGCGCGCCGGGGTATGCCTTGAGGTTGGCGCGGGCGCGCCGCCTTGAGCCTGGCCAAAATTTTATTATTTTTCTGCTTTTCTGCAGCAACTAAGTGATGGCACGAGAAGCAACTTTAACACTTACCTTACCTGCACATATAGCAATCAAAAATTATGATATAACTTGATTCCATATTTATAATTTGCTAATAATAGATGAAAGTACGCTGAAATCTTTAGCAATGCTATGTAAGTGAATCATTTCTATGTGAATTCCCCAAAAAATTTGCTATAGGCTTATATGCAATATGCTAACACGTCAAATATATGTCCAATTAGCTTCCAACGCCAAAAATAAATGTGCAATTATGCCTAAACCCAAAAATATAGGCAATGATCATTCAAATCCCATGACTATATGCAATGAGTTTCTAACTCCCAAAAATATATGCAACATGCCTAATGTCCAAAAATGTAGGCAATGAGCATTCTAACACCGTGACTGTTCAAAAATTTTCACAATTTTTTAAAATGATTAGAATTAAACAAGGGAAGGGAAATGTAGGGATTAGTAACCAGAATTAAACATGAGAGAGATATATAGAGGAATGTGATGCAAGAATTAAACTGAGAGAGAAAAGAGATGATGGGTGCCTCCCATCGAGCGCTTATTTACAGTCCATAAGCTAGACCCTGTCTGGTTTGGTCAAGTGGTGGACAGAATCGATGCAACCTTCTCTCAATTCATCCTCGCCACCATAATAATGCTTTAATATTTGTCAGTTCACCTTAAAGGGCTTGTCTGGATATTGATCATAGATTTCCACTATGCCATAATAGGCCTTATGTTCAAGCTCCATGGGGAGGCGGCAGACCTTCCCGTATACAAGCTGACTATGGGGACATCCCCAGCGGACATTTTGTAAGCAGTCCTATAGGCCCACGCCGCATCATCTAGCATGAGGGACCAATCTTTTCTCGTGGGATTCATAATCTTTTCTAATATGCGCTTTACCTCACTATTAGATACCTCAGCCTGTCCATTTGTTTGGGGGTGATATACAGTAGCAATACGATGATTCACCCCATATTTGGCCAGGAGTGCAGAAAACTGACTATTGCAAAAGTGTGTACCCTCATCACTGATGATGGCTCTAGGCATCCCAAAGCGTGTGAATATGCTTTTCTGAACAAAACGTAGGACCACCCGAGCATCATTGCTTGGTAAGGCTGCTACGTCTACCCATTTGGACACATAATCGACCATCAGCAATATGTATAAATTTCCACAAAATGAGTCAAAAGACCCCATGAAATCTATCCCCCAGATGTCAAAGATTTTGACTTCCAGGATCATATTAAAAGGTATCTCATTTCTCTTGGATATGTTACCCACGCGCTGACAACGGTCACAGCTCTGGACAAAGTTATGCGCATCCTTAAACAGTGTTGGCTAATTAAAATCGGCCTGAAGCACTTTGGCGGCTGTCCTCTGGCCCCCATAATGGCCTCCATAAACAGATGAGTGGTAGTCTCGCAGTATGCTCTCCATTTCACTCTCAGGGATGCACTGTCTAATCATCATATCAACGCACTGTCTAAATAAGTACGGATCATCCCAACTATACCTAGCAAGCATCGTGCAGAAACTTCTTCTTTTGGGCTCTAGAAAAGTCAGACTGGGATAATATTGCTTACTAAGAAGTTTGCAAAATCAGCGAACTAGGGCATCTCGCCTTGCACCACGAACAACTGCTAGTCCGGGAAGGACTCATTGATCAATACTTTGTCATTTCTGTCGATCATCAGATTTTCCAATCGAGATAAGTGGTCAGTCACTTGGTTCTCGGTCCCTTTCTGTCTTAAATTTCTAAGTCAAACTCTTGGAGAAGAAGTATCCACCGAATGAGTCGAGGTTTAGCATCCTTGCTTGAAATCAGGTATCTGATCGCAGCATGATCTGTGTATATAATTACCTTTGTGCCAATCAAATATGACCTGAATTTGTCAAAAGCATATACCACTGCAAGAAGTTCCTTCTCAATGGTGGTGTAGTTTAACTGGGTGTCTGTTAGGGTTTTACTTACATAATAAATCACATGAAAGACCTTATCCCTGGGGCTGTCCCAATACCACCCCCACGGCGAAGTCGCTTGCATCACATATCAGTTCAAAAGGGAGAGACCAGTTTGGTGCTGTAATGACGGGAGCCGTAGTCAATTTCTTTTTCAAGTGTTCAAAGGCTACCAGGAATTCCTCGTTGAATTTGAATGGGACATCCTTCTCAAGTAAACTGCACAGAGGCTTCGTTATCTTTGAGAAGTCTTTGATAAAACACCGATAGAAACCTACATGCCCTAGAAAACTACAGACTCCTTTTATAGAGGATGGTGACAGTAAACTTTCTATGGTATCCAATTTAGCTCTATCCACCTCTAGACCTTTCTCAGAAACCTTGTGGCCCAGAATGATGCCCTTCTTTGCCATAAAATGGCATTTCTCCAAGTTCAGAACGAGGTTAGTCTAAACACATCTTTTTAACACCAATACCAGATTCTCTAAATAGATGTCGAAAGAGTCCCCAAAGACAGAGAAATCGTCCATGAAGACTTCTACGTTATGTTCGACCATGTCTGAGAATATAGCTATCATGCATCTCTGGAACGTGGCTGGTGCGTTACATAGCCCGAAAGACATCCTTCAAAAAGCAAAAGTGCCATATGGGCACATAAAGGTGGTCTTTTCTTGGTCCTCGGGAGCTATTACAACCTGATTATACCCCGAGTAACCATCCAAGAGGCAATAGTAGTCGTGGCCTGCTAGCCTATCCAGTATTTGATCAATAAACGGGAGAGGGAAATGATCTTTCCTAGTAGCTTTATTTAGTCTACGATAATCCATGCAGACTCTCCATCCCGTAACTGTCCTGGTAGGAATAAGCTCGTTCTTTTTGTTAGTCACGACTGCCATGCCCCCCTTCTTCGGGACGCACTGCACCGGGCTCACCCAGGAGCTATTTGATATCGGATAGATTATCCCAGCATCTAACCACTTAAGGATCTCCTTTTTGACAACCTCTTTCATAATCGGATTTAATCTTCGTTGTTGCTCTATTGATGGCTTGCTGTCATCCTCTAAGAGTATCTTATGCATGCAGTAAGAAGGGCTGATCCCTTTGATGTCAGCTATGGTCCACCCAATAGCTGATTTAAACTCTCTAAGGACCCTCATCAATTTACCCTCTTGTTCGAATGATAAAGCAGAAGCGATGATAACCGAAAATATAGAAGATTCTCCCAAATATGCATATCTCAAGTGATCCGTAAGAGGTTTCAGGTCAAGTGTAGGAGCCACTTCAAGAGAAGGCTTTAGTCACCCTGATGACTTCCCCGTCTGTCCAAGTGGTTCGATGGGAATTTTAAACTTGCGCATTTGAGGCACCATATTCAAAATCTGGATGCATTCCACCACATCTATCTCTTCCATATCAGATTCTCCCAGAAGAGCACTCTCCAATGGATCCATACTCAGCAAGTGCTCAGATTCTTCATGCAGTATTCTGTCGACAGTATCAATTCTGAAACATTCTTCCTCATCTGCGAGAAACTTCATAGCCTTGAAGAACATTGAACGTCACCTCTTGGTCTTGAACCCTCATAGTCATATCTCCCTTTTGTACATCTATGAGTGTTCTCCCGGTGGCTAGAAACGGTCCCCAAAGGATGATTGGTATGTTCTTGTCTTCCTCGAAATCCAGGATTATAAAGTCTGCAAGGAATATGAACTTATCTACCTTCACCAACACGTCTTCAACAATGCCTCTGGGGTAGGTGATGGATCTATCGGCTAGCTGCAAAGATATGCTTGTCGGCTTAGGAGCTGGCTGTAAGAACCCGAATTTTCAGGAAATTATTAAAATGAGAATTTAATAAATAAAATTCCTTAGGCATGTATTGGGTTCGAATATATATATGTGTGTTATGAGGTAGGAAGTATTGTGTTACATAGGGTAATATGAACTATGTAATATGTGATTTTTGTGATTTATAAATATATTATTAATATATATTTGTTATTTATTGTAGAGATGAATTAGCAAGAAGATAGATAAGATTTATCTATCGATATTAAATAATTTATATAATTATTTATCATGGTAAGATTGGTGACATTAAATATCTTTGATAATCACCATTTTCTGGAGTATATATACGTTGTTGAAGAGAGAGAGAATAGGGCCAATAGATCTTTAGATAAACATTGGTTAGTGAATTATTAGTTGATTTAATATTCCACGAGAAGTGAAGATTAACGGAATATACATATGTGTTATATATATATATATCTTGAATTATATGGAAGGAATTAGATATATATATATATATATGAGAACCTTATAGGGGAATAGAGTTTGAACTTATAGTTTAAACTTTGAATCATTGAAGGAGGTAATAAAAGATTTTGGTTAACCAATGTACCAAGATAGCACATTAAAAAGTATGTTCAAGTATTTAAGAATTGAGATTATGGTTCTGCTATAGCAGAACTTATCTGTCTATGAACTTGAGGTGGCGCAGCTGTGCCACTTCCAAGCTTATGACCAATGCAGCTGCGCTGGTCTGTAGAAAGTTCTGAGTAAGTTTGTGAAAATTTGATTTCAAGATATGTATACTAAGGACTCATATAGAAGTCATAATTGGTGATTAAGTGGTCCATAAATGGATTAAATTAGCGAAAACATGACTTGAATAAAGTTAATTAATTAACCCGAAATAAATATTGGTTAATTAAGTGATATTATAAATATTATATTATAAAGCTTTGCGTGGTAGTGGCATGATATTAAATTGAATAGAAAGGATTAATTCACTTACATAAGATGGTGAATTAATATATGTGTTTAACATAAAGAAAATGAAATGAATATGTAAATTAAAAGGGAATTTTAATATATTACATAGTGTAATAATATATGAAAAGATTTGATAGTTGAGATATGTTAATGATAATAAGTGACTGATAAAAGAAGGGGACCAATATATTTAAATATTGGATAGAGATGAATATATTAAGTTAATGCATTGAGATGTGGTTAACTGAAAATGTTGTGAAACAATTTATTGAAGAAATGAAATGGAAAAATTATATTATATGAATTAGTGTAGTACATACTAATTATTATAAGGAAATGACTATTTGGATAAAGATGTTATGAGTATAAGTTCATAGTATATAATCATTTAAGGTAATTGAATATTAAGGTAAAGTGTGACACCTACGCTTTACATTAACTGAATATTGAATAAAGTGAAAATGAGGAAAAAGCCAAACGTGGCCTAGACCCCTAATATTTTATTTTTGAGATTATGAGCTTGAGTTATATAACTCCGGTAAATGAGATAAATGAGCCTTGTGTGGCCTGGATATTAAAGTTAAACCAAACTGAAGGTTTAACTGGAATTTTTAAAAAGAGAATTAATGGTAAGGGAATAAAGGATTGATATTAATTAATCATTTTAGTACTTATGTGGGAATAAAATAATAAGTGTGATGGGGAATAATGGGTTGAGAGTACCCAACTGTTGTATATTTAGCTCAATTAAAATATTATTTGGACTAGCTTAGTGTACATGGGATATAAGATTATATTGGTGTATATTTAAAATATAAGTATACTTCCTACATGTGGGTAGGTACATATATATGTGTATATATGTGCCCGTAACTTAATTTAATGTAGTAATGTTAAGTTATTATAATTGATTTAATAAGCCCAAAAGGAATTAACTTTAGTAGAATGGAGATCATTTTACTAATAAGTAAGGAAGTAATATTACTTGTCCCATATTCATAGTCCCAATTATTATATCAGCCGTATGATAGACCAATGGCCTATCCCCCTCTATTGCGTATAAACAGAAGAATGAATCATTGCTATATGAATGGCTGGGAAAGGAGTTGGTAACCACTCTCCACCAACTCTCTCTTAACTGATGGATTCTCCTTCTTCCCGTTAGTTTAATTTCTTGGGCAAAACCCCCAATTGGACAATAGTTTGGCTATATAAGAAAGCCTTCCCCTTCATTCTCAAGGCTGCTAAGTTGCTGAGATTGTTTGTTATGGCATAGAGAGATAGAGTCAGTGAGTTGAGAGTGAAGAAGAATTCCAAAAAAACTCTTGCATTTCTTATTACAGTAAGAGGGAGGAACACTCTGTTAATTGAGAGAAATCATCGAAGGTACTTAATTCTAACTACTCTACGTTTCTGAAAACATAAGTCAGTGATAGAATGGTGAAGCATGAGGATTATAATGAAAGAATGCAAAATTTGTGGGTTTAACAAACTCTGAGAGATTTCATGAGTTATCTGTTAATTGATTTATCAAGTAATGTCAACATGTTATTAGAGTTCATATGTATGTTATGGAACCTATATGGTTGGTCTAAGCATGCTGAATTGAAGAATATAGTATGAACATGAGTTTTGGGTTAATATGTGGGTTAGTTAATGTGTATATTAATTGTTGATTCTTTGGTATGTTGTAGTTCTATGAATTACGAATCCATAGAATCAAAAATGGACTAATTTGGATGAGTATAACTCGCGTTATGATGATCGAAAGGAGAAATGGTCTTAGAATTCGCGAAGAACCAAGTCTGGAACCTCCTTCTGCCTCTTGTGGTGTGACGCCCCAAAATTCGGCCTATTTTTCTTGCCGAATCTTCGTGCGTTACGATACTTCCCATTTCATACATACATCATTATATCCTGAAGATACATGATATATTCACACATTCCCAGGTTCTATTACCTCGAAACGTTCCTTTATTCAAAATAATGGTAATTACATTATATTTATCACATTACAATCGTGACTTAACTAGTCATCGCATCTATAGAATAGTTTTAACCTAACTATTCTTCAAGTCTCGACTTGATCTTCACGCTTGTTCATAACATGAACAGTACTTCATCTTGCGACACTAATGGTATTCGCAACCATAGCATCTCACCATAACAGGACATCGATCCACTTGATCTTCATCAGGTCCTTTAACACATACTACCGTCGTTCGCTGAAAATGTTTTTATTTCAAGCAAGTGTGAGCATTCAATTGCTCAGCAAGTCATAGCAGTTGAATAATAACAACTCGAGAATCACAATTCTTTTAAGTCTTCAATAACCGAACAATGGTTACGAAGCAGCTTGAATAATAGGAATACGTTCTAATTCCTATTATTTTACAACATACATCACATACACTTTGTTATACTTTCATTTTCTACTTATTCATATACATTCTGTATGGCTAGAATCATTAGCATAGACTTAACGATATCGGTTCATGAATAACCGAACTTCCTAACATGAAACAGTTCAATCACAGAATAGCTTATTTCATAGAAACACCGAAGTGTTAACATTGTGGCACAAGGCTCATCCATAATACCATCTCGTACAAATATCGCACATTTGCACATACGAAATTTCTTCCTCATGTTCAACCTCCGAGGAAGTTAAGAAACTAACATTCATATGAAAATGAATGAAGTTAGGAACTTGCATCAAGTAGAACTTGAGCAAGATTAGAAAACTTGCCTTAGCGATGCGTACTGCTTACGCCTTATCGTTCATCACAATCCCTATAAAGTATATAGGAAACACATATCCAATTAGTCAAATACTTGACTTAAGCATTATCTTATACTTCTCTTTACTTCTTATAGTTCACGTTCTTGTAATCTACGTCTACGCGACCAATCTTTACTTCATTCTTCCTATTATTTCATTACATTCCCTTATCACATTCGGTCTATACGACTCTGAATGTTTATCTAAGTTATTAACATTAACTCGGCTTTTCACATTATACGTTCTTCATTCTCTTATTACCGTTCATTACGGCTTATTACCAATCATCTGCCAACATTCATTAACGTCTAAGTCATACAACCAATGTATACTTAGAACGCTCACACGACGCCGATAAGATACACGAGAAACGTTCACGCATCCTGCGTTCACATTACTTGTCTCTTGATTTCATTTAACCTTGACTTAAGGTTTAAATCACTTATTTTAAGTGTAACAGTTAAGTGAATTATATGTTCACTATACTTAATGTGTCATCAACCGACTCTCGTCGATCGTTGTCAGCCCTCACGACAAGAGAAACATTAATCGGTTCGCTGGGTCGCACGTATTTCTACCGAATTCTCGTCATCGAACTCCGAATAGAATTCAGTAGGTTTTAACTTCATTTCTTTACATTCACGCATGCCACACCTCTATTACATAACATGTAACCTTGAGGCGTACCTCAAACTCGACCACGAACCCCAGCTCATATTTTAGGGTTTCAAGTTTTTAGAATTTAAATACGCTTTGTCAACATTTAATTCTTGAAATCGATCTTAAACACATTTTTTAAGTGATCTCTCTTCATTAGTATTAATCATATACTTGCCCCCTAATTATCATATAGAAAGTTGGGACATAATATAGCTATGTCAGAATTTTCTGACGTGCTGGCGCTACGGCGCCAGATTTTACTCTTGGAGTGGCGCTACGGTGCTACCCTTCTAGAGATTTCTCCCAAGAGTGGCGTTGCGGCGCCGTATTAAGCCTATTGGGTGGCGTTGCAGCACTAGCTCTGCATCTTAGAAAAATTTCTAAGTCTTTGAAAATTTTGAAATTCTCGAGTCCGTAACTTGATCGTTATAACTCGGAATTAGTTCGTTCCAAAGCCAAAAGTTCACAAATGACATGCTCTATCATCCTATCAAGTCAAAATTCATTTCAGAATTCGTCGATGAGAAATTGATCGTTTAGTCCATTTTCACGTGTTCGTCGAACGTTCGCGAACGTTCGACGCTCGTTTCACTGTTTTAACTCCGAATTCGTTCGTTCTTGCTCTCGCAAGTCTTGTTTACATAATTACACGTGTTGTAATCGAAAACCATCATTTTTGAATCACACGA
The DNA here is from genome assembly GCA_020205555.1 of Panax stipuleanatus. Classification (NCBI taxonomy): domain Eukaryota; kingdom Viridiplantae; phylum Streptophyta; class Magnoliopsida; order Apiales; family Araliaceae; genus Panax; species Panax stipuleanatus. Next base: position 80,287,553 of record CM035124.1, on the reverse strand, counting down.
TGACTTTTGACTTTCATTTTGGGAAATTTTACGATTTCGACGCTTAACGTCTAATCGAATAAACTTCCGTCGAATCTTCGTTACTTAATATTTTTATGTCAAACCAAATGGAATCAATCCATTGGTTGTTCCTTTATGATTCTAACCATATTAAACATCTAAGTTTTAATGGTTTTTTCATTACGTTCTTCGTGTTCTTCGTTCGTTCTTCGTTCTTAATCAACGTTATGATTATGATTTTATGTTTTCTTGCGTTCTAACGTTATAAGCTTGATAATTCAACCTTATAACATCGGAGAAGTTAATATAACTCATCCGGATCGTCCATTAACATCTTCTATCACTCTTTTCGTTCATTAACCATTTAATTATGGTTTAACTTAACCAATTCAAGGTTTTAACACATTTATTCGTTAACTCCTTAATCATTTACTTATGATTTTACTTGTTCTTGGTTCTTAGTGTTTTAAAGTCCACTAAAACCAATCTTCTTACTTCCTACAATTCATGCTCTATCTATTTTCACTTCTCTATCAATCTAAGAATTGAAAGAAAAGATGAAAAATCAAAGTTAATGCTTATACCTTATAAGTGTTCATTTACTCTTAGACTTTGTGTTCTTGACAAAGTCTTAAGCTAACTTCTCTTTCTTCTTGGTTGCATGTCCAAGCTCGTCCTTCTTCTCTTCTCTCTCTCTTATATGAGTTGGTGGGATTTCAAACAATGAAAAATGAAGGGCCAAGCCCTCTTATTTATAGGCAAGGCAAGACCAAGGGCTTAAGGGTCTTTTAGGCCCAACCTCCTCACTATTCCCACCTCCTCACCCTTTTTTTTGTGCCCAAGTTTGAGCCCATATGCAACCTTTGTCTCCCACATGCCAAACCATGTCCTCCCATGTGCTAGCACATGCCACTATGTCCTCTCCCATGTCCCCCACATGCTAACATGGGTCATGGGTTGCCCCATGGGTTTAAACCACCCGTTTACCCGCCGATTCGACCCACGGGTTAAATTCTTAGATTTAATTCAAATTAAATCTATTTACTTCGTATAAAATTCGTATTATACGTCGTATAAATTCTCGTATCCTCCTCGTATTATACTCGTATAATAACTCGTATTATACTCGTATTCATTCCGTATAATAATCATTTATTATTATACGTAATCAATTTAATCATTGATTTTACTTTTCTTAATGCATAGGATCTTAAGTCCCTACGCGAAAACTTCGCGAGCCATAAATGAAATATTATTACATATTCCATCTCGTCTCAAAATCCTATCATTACGTGTTTTTCAGAATTTCAAAATAAATTCCAAAGCAGAAACGGATGAATAATGATTTTTGTCTTTTTCTTTCCGATAAAACTTTTCTCGACTAACTTAACTTTTCACGACATATTGTCGTCAAATCTTTCGACAGAATGTCATTCTGACATTCCAAACTCCTGAAAAGGCTTAGGGTCAGAACCCTAACCCTTATCGTCAAACCCTAACTCTTAGGGTTTCATGAATAGTGCCTCTTTCGTCTTTTTCTCGAAAATATTTTTATTCCCTTAAATTTTTTATTTTCGTCTCGAAATTTTTTTATTTTCGTCTTGAAAATTCTTATTCGTTCATTCTAGCTCGTAGCCAGAATCCTCCCCATTTCTAATCATCCTATGTCATAGAATGATTAATAAACACATATCTCAGAAAATAATCGATAAAATTACTTTTATTAATTATTAATTCTTTAATCTTAATTTTCTGGACAATCCAATTTTTCAGGTTGTCACATTCTTCCTTCCTTATAAAAATTCCATCGTCGGAATTTCCCAAACCACATCCATACCCGGATGCGTTATCCTTACAACCCTTCTACGAAAAGTTAATCTTAAATCTTCTTATTTATGTTGAAAAATCTGAACATATAATTCAGTTAGGTATTCCTTCTCATTAGCTCATTCACATCCTTCCCCCAAAGATCCTTATCTTGTTATAATTGTCAGATGATACATATCCTGACAACTATACTTCTAAAATCTCGGGTTGTCACATTCACCCCTTCTTCTAAAAATTTTGTCCTCGAAATTGTTGCCATAACCTTACTTCTCTTTACAGAAGTTATCATCCATCGTCCATTCACGATCATTTCATTTGTTGCCTTTATATTTATAAAGGAACATCCCGGCACTAAGGCCCTATACTTCTCATCTTTCCACATTCAGTAATCTTCACAATCTACACACTAATTATGAAGTTTGAATGAAAAGGAATATATAAGATTCTTTTAAAACATTTTGCTGAGCGGTCCTAGAAATCATGAACCATTGAACTTGATTTGTCAGTATTTACAGAGAACCAATTCCTTGTCGGTCAGTTTACAATCACAAAGAATGTAAACTACCACTTCCGGTACATTAGGTGATCAACGTATTGTACAACCCCAAAACAATGGGTTTGTTCACCTCAGACTTATTTGTTAGATTCCGCACCAAAACAATTTAGCTTGGGACAACTTCTCAAAGAAAGCTTGATTTCTTTTAAACATGATAAACCATTTGTCTAGCCAAATATTTTACGAATAATTTTTTTATTATCATTATTATGGTTATTATTATTTTTAGTATAGGTGATATGAATTCAACAAACTAGCCAAATTATTTATTTTAAGGTGATCAAAACCTTAATTTGAATAGGGCTTTGTTATTAATCCAGTTATTATTATAAGGGTATTTCAGATTATGTTATTTATGCGATTGATGTTAAGTATTGATCAGAGAATGTGTAACATTAGTAAACTCTAATAATAGTTAGGAATCCTAATGATCAGTTATAAAATCCTAATATTGATCAAGAAACCCTAATTGAGAATTAGGAAACCCTAATATTTGTTCATTTAACCCTAATTACGATTAACAAAACCCTAATGATCAAAATTTAAGAAAGAAAGTTTAGAGTTTCTAGAAATATGTGAAATGACTAAATTACTCTTAAAAATAATTGGGAAATTACTAAATTACCCTTAGTATAGAGGAAATTACCAAAATACCCTTTACCTTCCATTTTAGATGATACGACCAAATCTACGAGTCATCATTTACTAGATTTTCAACATGTGCTAAAAGAGAGTCTTATCAGCCATATATTGACACCTAATATCAACCACAACCATTGGATTAATAGTCTGACCCAATCTTAGCCCAATGAGGATTTATTTAGTAAACCAAAATAATGGGATATGTGCTAGCAGAATAACTATGGTTAGGAACTATCTATACTTGAGTTAAATGTAGGAAACTGTTGGTATATAATGGTGGACCCCATTAGTAATGATGGGTGATGATGGTTAAGAAGTTTCCTAGGAATTTCCTTGTAGTGGCAAAAGACTATTTTTTCCTAACAGAAAATTATTAATGACTTATATGTCCTAGGAAGGAAATTGCTAGGAAGTTTCCTAGTAATCGGAAAATGACAATTTTTCCCCAAGGGAGATTTGATAATGACCATGGCATCCTTGAAGGAAATTTTTAGGAAATTTCCTAATTGTAATAAAATGATAATTTTATCCTTAAAGAAAATTGATTATAATCAATATGTCCTATGATAAAATTTCTAAGAAATTTCCTTGAGATGACTTAAATACCATTTTGCCCTTTCCTAGTGATGGTTAAAGACTATTTTGCCCTTGGTCTTAATTTTTATACTAACTTAACAAAGAAAAAGAAAGAAAGAAAGAGAAAGAAAAAGAGAAGCAATTCTCTCCTTATTTTCACCTTCCACACCCGTCCAATAAGAGAGGTAGAGAGAGAGTGGGCAGCCATAGAAAGAGAGAGGAGAGAAGAGAGAAAAAAGGAAGAAGAGGAAGAGGAGATCATGAGTATTCTCCATAACTCTCACTCAAAACCCTAGTGTAAGCTTGAGAGCTTTAGAAGGAGTGTGAGAGGCCATGGTTTTGAGCAAGGGAAAAGGAGAGGAGGAAGAGCTAGTGGATGTTTTCAAGATCACCCAAGAATGAATAGCCATCATCCAACCATTCCTAGCAAAGGTTTAAAAGTTTTCTAAACTCTAACTTTGAAATATTCATGGGTTAAATTATGTTTTGCTTGTTTATTGTAAGATTTTAATGAAATTAACCATGGATCATGTTAGATCCTTGAATATAAGAAGTATTAGGATGTATTATGATGATTTATAATGGTTAATGTGGGAATAATCAAGTGAACATAGAAGTTTTCTTAGAAAACACAAAGGTAGAAAAATTAGATTTTTAGAAAACAAAACATGAAATTCAAACAACCATATCTGTCATTATATTTTGAATTTTTGAGTGTGGTCATGTCCTAGAGTTATATCTATGAGTCTTGTAACTTTTCCAAGTGGAATCACTGAAAAATTCATTGTAGATTTTCGTATGGACTGTTTTTAGCAAAGTAGGCAAAATCTAAAAAATGAAATTGAGCAAGCTGCCCAAAACTGTTGGTGGCAGTTTAGGCTAGTTAATACATGAAATAATATCCGGCCTTTTGGGAAATAAAAATATATGATATAAAGTAGCTCCTGTCCAAAAATGAGCTTATTCCGATTTAAATTGACCGAGTTATGGTCATTTCAATATTTAGATTTTTCTGACGAAAATCGCTATAACATGAGTTCTATAACTCCGATGGTCACGAAATTTAAACTGGAATCTCACATTAATACGTGTACGATCCCACCAAGATTTGGGAATTGTTGGAGTTAAGCATGATGTAGCTAATTTCTTAATCTACGAACTAAAAACGGATTTTTGAAAAATACTAAAGGTAATTTAATATTTATAGAAAAAATGTTTTTGTGTATGAAATATATGTATATATATGTGGCCAAAGGATAGGTAAATAATAAGGTGATTTGGTATTTTTGTGATAAGGGTATTTCAGCTTGCTGAATTGAACAATTCAAGTTGCTGAAATGGAAACTGAAAAGGTTATCTAATATTTGACAATGTGGTTAAGTGTTAGATAGTTTACTTGAAAAGTAATAGTATTATGGAACATGATATGTTATGCTGATTGAAAGACCAATCTTATTAATGATAGGTCTTCTCTAAGAGATTAAATTAGATTGCTTAGCGGTAATCGTCGGAGCAGGCAAGTTTTTCTAACTTCATTTAATTTCAATATTAAATGTAAGTCCTATAAATTGATATATGAAATTGTTATAATCATTATTCATGGTATCTGTGATTTGAAAAAGGTTATGACTTATTGTTAAAGCATAACTAAGACATATGAACTGTTACTTGCGTAAATTATTTTAATTTGATATCAAAGCATAGACTGTGGTGAAATCAATATTGTTTGTTATAAATATATATACTGATACTATCATTGACCGACAGTTTTATATTGACCGGGTGGTTATCAATGACCGACAGTTTTACATTGACCGGGTGGTTATTAATGACTGGCAGTTTTACACTGATCGGGTGGTTGTATAGGATGATATGCATACTCCTAGATGGTGTGGTTGGCCAAATTAACCCGGGTTGCTAAGTCTATATGACTGACAGAAACTCATAATATGTGGGGATTGGCAGATCAAATCTCAGTATATATATGTGAAAAAAAAACTTTGAACTATATGCTCATTCAATTCAGATTCAGTGTGAGTATAATATATCACTTGTTTAAAACTTACTGTGCTTTTTGTAGCTCATCCTTGCAATTATTCTTTTCCTTTGCAGCTTTAGCTGATCTATTCAAAGTTCCAGAGTTCAATCATGTGGAAGGAACACCTCGATTAATATAAATTTTGGTTATATCCTTGGGAACTCTGATGTAATAGTAAGTTGGGATTTATTGTAAGCCAATTTAAGAATATGTTATATATTATTACCTTTTATCAATTGCTTAGTTTTTACGTTTCTAGAACACTGGAAGAAGTACAGTATCTATATGAACTATACATCTGAATTGGGAGTGTTGAAAGATATTGTGGTTCTCTAATGCACTGAGGTCGGTCGCACCCCTCAGATTCCAAGAACGACCCTAACATTAATACTCCGAATGACAGATAGCTAGGAATTATTGATATAAAAGAAATATTCGTGAGATTATAAACCTATTCATCCAAGTGAGGATATTTCAACACAGTAAATGTTCTGATAAGAACTACTGGTTGTTGTGAAATACTGTAAATCTTGGACTGATAGGAATTATTATCTTATAGAATATTTACGTGAGCACCAAATCTGCTACAGGGAATGTAGAGAATTTGGGGGCGTCACAATTTGGTATCAGAGCTGTAGGTTATAAACCTTAGGTAGGGTTACCTTTAGGCTATAACCTTAGAGGAGTAAGAGTAGTAGAAAAGTTAGTGCAAATATAAACTCAAAGAGAGTTCATAGGATATGAATTGAGGAAATTCATCGTAAAATAAGATAAAAACTAACTTAAAGAAAACTATTGCTTGCTATGTGTATACAATATATATTAGGTGCTATTCTAGTTAATATAGTTGATCAAAAATTTAGAATTTAAGGGTATTCACATAAGGGAGTGAGGAACTGGTCGTTCCGTTCGAACCGGTATCTAAACCAGAATCAGTTGGGCCAATAGAGAATGATCTAGAGGGTAGGATACGAGAAGTGCCAATTGAAATAGCTTATAGAATAGTATTTGAATCTGTAGAGGACAAACCTATGGTAGATTTAGAGAGTGCTTATGAAGAGTACCGGAGTTGGAGCTAAGTGAAAAGGGAGATTCAAATCCCAATTGGGCTTATATAAGGCTAGAAGGGGGAACAACAGAAAAAGAAGAATCAGAAGAGCATGACAGGTATAGGGAACTGGTTGAGAAGATGAGATTTGAAATACAATGTAAAAACTCAAAGTAATGAGGGCAAAGGAAGAAGGTATTGCTATAATGAAAGGACAGGTTAAAGAGGTAGAAATATACAAGATGAAGGTTGAGTATTAGGAATTTAGTAATGATAAGAAAGTTATGATAATATCTTATGAATGAATATATATATATATATATATATATATATAAATACACATCTGTGTGTAGTATAAATAAGTTCCAAACTTTGGTATAAGTTAAGGAAAATATGATAATAAATTCTAACTTCCTGACTGTAATAAAGGGATATGTAATATATATAGCAGCAGCTATAAGGTGAACTGTAACTTATGAATTTATAAGTTTTCTCAATGTGTTTTTCAGAAAAGCTAGTGATAATATATAAAACACTAGTCAATTATGTGACGTACAAATTCTGTTCGTTTAATCGAATTATTTGTTGTACTTGTATTTATACTTAGTTATTTTTATTGTTAGATATATGACAACACACGGAAGATCACAATCAAAAATTGACATGGAACAATTAGAGCGAAAATCAACCCAATAGTTGGTAAATATTCGGTTAGGAGCTTTACAGGGGAGATCCGAGAATCCACCACAAGCTAAACTTAATAATCTAAGTATTACCTTAAACTTTAAGTTAAGCGGACCACCTGAGGTTGAAGGGACTGATAAACAAGAGAATGAGGCATTGAGGAAATGTCAAAAGAAGAGAAATAACAAAAGGAAGTGGAATGCCACTTTTCCTAATAATTCTGGGAATGGGGGCAATAATTTCAGCAACAAAGTCAACAAGGGAGGAAATAATAAAACTAGTCAGGGTAATGAAGGTTGTTGTATTTGTGGGAAAAAACACGGAGGGGTATGTATTTTTACGGGGACTCAGTGTTTTACTTGTGGAAACAATGGACATTACTCAAATAGTTACTCACAGAAGAAGTATAGTAAGAATAATATGATCAATAAGATTAAATGTTTTAACTGTGGGGTGGAGGGACACATTGTAAATTTTGTCCGAAACCTAGAAATCCGAACATAGGGAAGCACCGAAGCCAGACACTTCGTAAGGAATACCGATTTGGTCGGTGGTAAGCTAATAGGAACCATTGTGAAGTATTGTGGTTAAAATACTATGAAAGTCACAGTTTATTATCAGAATTGAAGAGTGAACAAGGTAACATATCAAAGATATAACATATAAGCAGATAAGTCAAAGGATTTCCAAAGTTAAAAATGGATAAGATTAGAATTAATTTTGAAGGAGAAATTTGAGTTCTAGTAATATTAAAGTAATAGTCAGTGAGTGCTTGACTTGACAAATAGTCATGGCTAAACGATAAATAAGGGAATGGGTAAGTGAATGCTTTATGGTTAAAATTAAACATAAAAGTAGAGTGTGTTGATACAGCCCTTATAAATTTTAGAGTGAAGAATGGATCACATAGTCATGGAGTTAGTAATAAGGTCTTTTTATCACATAAGAAATATCACAATATTATTTGGGAATAGTTGATTCTTTCATCAAATTAACCTAAATTTCTTGCTTATTAGTAATAATTTAATCTAGAAATAATAGATCAAGTAATAATACCTCTAGGTATAAAGTTCATGTGTCAGATCGAGAGTCACAGTAAAATTCAAATTATAAAGGAGTTTTCAAACACACATAGGAACTTAGTAAAGATTAAGTATAGCGCCTATAAAACAAAGACACAAGGTCGAGGAAAGTAAATTAAAATTCGAGATAATTTCACAAAAAGGAAGATAATTAGATTTATATGCAAAAGATTACAAGCATTTCGGGATCAATAGAAAATGATGAGAGCATAAGGTTAAGGTTAAGAATCATATGTTCTTAAAGGTGTTTACTTGAAAGTGTAAAATACATTTACCCTTGTAAAAATTAGGATCCCTTGAATATAGGCATACAAAAGAAAATTTCAGGGAAAGACATTGTTAAGATAAGTAACTCGTTAATAAAAGGATTTTGAAGGAAATTATGAGCCATGACAAGTCAAATAAGACTTAGGCGGAGCAAAGAGTTTCTATTCCTGAAAGGGACAGAAAAGGGAATAAAGATCTAGGGATAGATATAAATTAAGTATATAGTAATGGTGATTCAGGGGACGGAATTCTTATATGGAGGGGGGAATGTAAGGACCTGGAATTTTACATAATTAAATATTTTACGAATAATTTTTTAATTATCATTATTGTGGTTATTATTATTTTTAGTATAGGTGATATAAATTTAACAAACTAGCCAAATTATTTATTTTAAGGTGATCAAATCCTTAATTTGAATAGGGCTTTGTTATTAATCCAGTTATTATTATAAGGGTATTTTAGATTATGTGATTTATGCGATTAATGTTAAGTATTGATCAGATAAGGTGTAACATTAGTAAACTCTAATGATAGTTAGGAATCCTAATGATCAGTTATGAAATCCTAATGTTGATCAAGAAACCCTAATTGAGAATTAAGAAACCCTAATATTTGTTCATTTAACTTTAATTACGATTAACAAAACCCTAATGATCAAAATTTAAGATAAAAAGTTTAGAGTTTTTAGAAATATGTGAAATAACTAAATTACCCTTTAAAATAATTAAAAAATTACTAAATTACCCCTACTATAGGGGAAATTAACAAAATACCCTTTATCTTCCATTTTAGATGATAAGACCAAATCTATGAGTCATCATTTACTAGATTTTTAACATGTGCTAAAAGAGAGTCTTATCAGCCATATATTGACACCTAATATCAACCACAACCATTGGATTAAAGGTCTGACCCAATCTTAGCCCAATGAGGATTTATTTAGTAAACCAAAATAATGGGATATGTGCTAGCAGAACAACTATGGTTAGGAACCATCCATACTTGAGTTAAATGTAGGAAAGTGTTGGTATATAATGGTGGACCCCACTAGTAATGATGGGTGATAATGGTTTAGAAGTTTCCTAGAAAATTTCCTTGAAGTGGCAAAAGACTATTTTTTCCTAACAGAAAGTTATTAATGACTTATATGTCCTAGGGAAGGAAATTGCTAGGAAGTTTCCTAGTAATCGGAAAATGATAATTTTGCCCCAAGGGAGATTTGATAATGACCATGGCATCCTTGAAGGAAATTTCTAGGAAATTTAATTGTAATAAAATGACAATTTTATCCTTAAAGAAAATTGATTATGACCAATATATCCTATGAGAAAATTTCTAAGAAATTTCCTTGAGATGACTTAAATATCATTTTGCCCTTTCCTAGTGATGGTTAAAGACTATTTTGCCCTTGGTCTTAATTTTTATACTAACTTAACAAAGGAAAAGAAAGAAAGAAAAAGAAAGAAAAAGAGAAGCAATTCTCTCCTTATTTTCACCTTCCACACCCGTCCAATAAGAGAGGAAGAAAGAGAGTGGGCAGCCATAGAAAGGGAGAGGAGAGAAGAAAGAAAAAAGGTGTTGGGTTTGCTAGAAACATAAGCATGCAATCAAATTACATAAACGCAGCGGAAGGGTTGAAAAATTGAATTTTAAAATTTTCTTACAAACCCTTAACCATGATCTTTCTTGTTCATCAATTATCAATCAATACATAAAAGGAGATGATATAATTATGCCTTTGAAGATCCAAGCTTCCTCAGGTACAAGTTCTATTCCTTTGATTCCTTTGATTCCTCTATAGTGGCTTCTTCCCTTGATCAATGTCGGCCACCCAAATGTTTGGCCTCTAACGGTGATGCACCAAGGAAGATGAAGAACTCAGGAAGATGGGTTATTGGCTAAAACTTTTGTTTCTATCTTTATAGAATATGTGCACTCCCAACCTTTGAAAAAATTCACGTACCTTATTTCTGATATAAGACTCTCTTATATGGATATTAGGTTAACCCTCCTAATCCAAATCGAATAGTTTTTTTTATTTAATTAATTAAATAAATAGTTTTAATTAATTTATATCGTAATCTTATTAGGATTGAGAGAGAGTACTGATATTATATTAATTCCTAAACTTCTTTAGAATTAAAATAATAATACTAATAATAATAATAATATTAATAAGACTCCTCTTATTAATTTATATTTAATATTTCTAAAATATTAAATAATAAATATTAAGCTATTTAATTTATTCTATCACCATAGATTAAATTAATTACACTTAATGCATTATTACTATCATGCCATTTTTTCTTAAATAATTCTTCTTCCTTTTATGGTGTGACCCTTTAGGTTCTCCATAGTAAACCGGTTGTGAATAAATCAATTAGAACAATTCTAATCTTATTTAAATAAATAAATTAGAATAATAATCTATTTAAATAAATTGACATTTATTCTATAATAGGGATAAGCCTCCCTAGCGATCAACGACTTTCCAGATAAAATAGATTTCAACAATAATCATAAAAGAACTTGTGAGTTAATAGTTACTGTACAATTCAATCCTTCCAGCATACAATATCCCAATTAAATATAAGACATGGATTTACTGTCAAGTCTTAATTTATTTAATCATATGTATTTCGATTAGAAAACGCACAACTCCAAATAATACAAATTAGAAACCTCTTTTTAATTTCATTCTACATTGGCCAAGGATTCTGGGTTGTTATTTAATGAATCACATAGAACATATCTCCTCTTTTACTAGAGGTGGTAGATTCTTTATTGATCATACATTATCTCCATATGCAACTCATTACACCTAAGCTTACCCTATATATGCCTTAAAAGGCCTTAAGGAATAAGTCAAAGTATAATTTATTACATACAAGATACTATGATGATCTCAAGTCCAAGGATCACTTGTACTACTATCACATGAGGAATACCTATTGACAGGCGAGTAAAACACCATTAGGTATTCCATAGCGAGTCACGTTCAGTGAACTTATTCTCCAATAAGCACCTACATACTTGCTTTAGTGTCTCCACACAAATGACCATGAGATCAGTCATCCTCATCCAATGAGCAAGCAACATATGGGATATGTGCTAGCAGAATAACTATGGTTGGGAACTATCCATACTTGAGTTAAATGTAGAAAAGTGTTGGTATATAATGGTGGACCCCACTAGTAATGATGGGAGATGATGGTTAAGAAGTTTCCAAGGAAATTTCCTCGAAGTGGCAAAAGACTATGTTTTCCTAACAAAAAATTATTAATGACTTATATGTCCTAGGAAGGAAATTGCTAGGACGTTTCCTAGTAATCGAAAAATGACATTTTGCCCTAAGGGAGATTTGATAATGACCATGGCATCCTTAAAAGAAATTTTTAGGAAATTTCCTAATTGTAATAAAATGACAATTTTATCCTCAAAAAAATTGATTATGACTAATATGTCATATGAGAAAATTTCCAAGAAATTTCATTGAGATGACTTAAATACCATTTTGCCCTTTCCTAGTGATGGTTAAAGACTATTTTGTCCTTAGTCTTAATTTTTATACTAACTTAACAAAGAAAAAGAAAGAAAGAAAAATAAAGAAAGAGAAAGAAAAAGAGAAGCAATTCTCTACTTATTTTCACTTTCCACACCCGTCCTATAAGAGAGGAAGAGAGAGAGTGGGTAGCCATAGAAAGGGAGAGGAGAGAAGAGATAAAAAAGGAAGAAGAGGAAGAGGAGATCATGAGTATTCTCCTTAACTCTCACTCAAAACCCTAGTGTAAGCTTGAGAGCTTTAGAAGGAGAGTGAGAGGCCATGGTTTTGAGCAAGGGAAAAGGAGAGAAGGAAGAGCTAGTGGATGTTTTCAAGATCACCCAAGAAGAAATAGTCATCATCCAACCATTCCTAGCAAAGGTTTAAAAGTTTTCTAAACTCTAACTTTGAAATTTTCATGGGTTAAATTATGTTTTGCTTGTTAATTGTAAGATTTTAATGAAATTAACCATGGATCATGTTAGATCCTTGAGTATAAGAAGTATTAGGATGTATTATGATGATTTATAATGGTTAATGTGGGATTAATCAAGTGAACATAGAAGTTTTCTTAGAGAACACAAAGGTAGAACAATTAGATTTTTAGAAAACAAAATATGAAATTCAAACAACCATATCTCTCATTATATTTTGAATTTTTGAGTGTGGTCAAGTCCTAGAGTTAGATTTATGAGTCTTGTAACTTTTCCAAGTGGAATCACTGAAAAATTCATTGTAGATTGTTGTATGGACAGTTTTTAGCAAAATAGGCAAAATCTAAAAAATGAAATTGAGCAAGGTGCCCAAAACTGTTGGTGGCAGTTTAGGACAGTTAATACATGAAATAAATTCTGGTCTTTTGGAAAATGAAGATATATGATATAAAGTAGCTCCTGTCCAAAAATGAGCTTATTCTAATTTAAATTGACCGAGTTATAGTCATTTCAATATTTGGGTTTTTCTGACGAAAATCACTATAACATGAGTTCTATAACTCCGATGGCCACGAAATTTAACATGGAATCTCACGTTAATACGTGTAAGATCCCACCAAGATTTGGGAATTGTTGGAGTTAAGCATGATGTAGCTAATTTCTTAAGCTACGAACTAAAAATGGATTTTTAAAAATTACTAAAGGTAATTGAAAATTTATAGAAAAAATGTTTTTGTGCATGAAATATATGTATATATATGTGGCCAAAGGATTGGTAAATAATAAGGTGATTTGGATATTTTTGTGATAAGGGTATTTCAGCTTGCTGAATTGAACAATTCAAGTTGCTGAAATGGAAACTGAAAAGGTTATGTAATATTTGACAATGTGGTTAAGTGTTAGATAGTTTACTTATAAAGTAATAGTATTATGGAACAAGATATGTTATGCTGATTGAAAGATCAATCTTATTAATGATGGGTCTTCTCTAAGAGCTTAAATTAGATTGCTTAGCGATAATCGTCGGAGCAGGCAAGTTTTTCTAACTTCATTTAATTTGAATTTTAAATGTAAGTCTTGTAAATTGATATATGAAATTGTTATAATCATTATTCGTGATATCTGTGATTTGAAAAAGGTTAGGACTTATTGTTCAAGCATAACCAAGACATATGAACTGTTACTTGCGTAAATTATTTTGATTTGATATCAAAGCATAGACTGTGGTGAAACCAATATTGTTTGGTACAAATATATATACTGATACTATTAATGACCGACAGTTTTATATTGACCGAGTGGTTATCAATGACCGGCAGTTTTACATTGACCAGGTGGTTATTAATGACCGACAGTTTTACACTGACCGGGTGGTTGTATAGGATGATATGCATACTCCTAGATGGTGTGGATGGCCAAATTAACCCGGGTTGTTAAGTTTATATGATTGACAGAAACTCGTAATATGTGGGGTTTGGCATATCAAACCTCAGTATATATATGTGAAAAAAAAACTCTAAACTATATGTTCATTCAATTCAGATTCAGTGTGAGTGTAATATATCACTTCTTTAAAACTTGCTGAGCTTTCTGTAGCTCATCCTTACAATTATTCTTTTCTTTTGCAGCTTTAGCTAATCTATTCAAAGTTCCAGAGTTCAATCATGTTGAAGGAACACCTCGATTAATATAAATTTTGACTATATCCTTGGGAACTCTGATGTAATAGTAAGTTGGGATTTATTATAAGCCAATTTAAGAATATGTATTATATTATTACCTTTTATCAATTGCTTAGTTTTTACCTTTTTAGAACACAGGAAGAAGTACAGTATCTATATGAACTATACATCTAAATTGGGAGTGTTGAAAGATATTGTGGTTCTCTTATGCACTGAGGTCGGTCGCACCCTCAAATTCCAAGAACGACCCTAACATTAATACTCCTGAATGACAAATAGATAGGAATTATTGATATAAAAGAAATATCCGTGAGATTATAAACCTATTCATCCAAGTGAGGGTATTTCAACACAGTAAATGTTCTGACGAGAACTACTGGTTGTTGTGGAATACTGTGAATTTTGGATTGATAGGAGTTATTATCTTATGGAATATTTACTGAGCACCAAATCTGCTACAGGGAATGTAGAGAATTTGGGGGCGTCATAGCGGATACTTATTCTTGATGGTGACATGATTCAACTCTCGATAGTCAATACATAGTCGCATGCTACCGTCTTTCTTCTTTACGAATAAAACAGGAGAGCACCCACGAGAAGACGTACTAGGACGTATAAAATCGATGTCTAACAACTCCTGTAGTTGGACCTTTAACTACTGAAGTTCAATAGGAGCCATTTGATATGGGGTTTTAGAAATGGGTTTTGTACTGGGTTCAAGGTCAATAAAGAATTTCAACTTCACGTTCTAGGGGTAGACCGGGAAGTTCTTCGGGAAATACATCAGGAAACTCATTAACAACAAAAATATCATTCAAATCTGATGTATTCTGATTTAAATCAGTGACACTAAGAAAGCTTGACATCTATTTTTTAATAAACAAATAGCTTTATGACTTTAAATGACATTGACTGATTTTAGTGGTTTGGTGGTTTGGATTCGCACAACAGGTTAATTAGGAATATGAAAACTAACAACCTTACGAAAATAATCAATTTTGGCATGATAAGTGGTTAACCTAGTTAATTTCTAAAATCACGTCAAATGCAAGTATTTTCAAATATACAAGATCAACAGGTAGGGTGAGGGTACTAATTTGAATCAAGCAAGATTTGTAAACTGTGAATGTAACGAAGGTTTCTCCTAACGGAGTTTCAACAGATAAGTCAAAGTCTAATTTCTTAGGAGTCAAGTTCAAACGTTGAGCACAAGCAGGTGAAATAAAAGAATGGGTAGCACCGGTATCTAATAAGGCATAGACTTCACAAGAGTTTATGATTAGCTTAACCGTGATCACCTCGTTCGGGTTCCTCGCATTTTGGGCAGTCACGACAAACGTTTTTTCAGGAACCACCGACTTTGACTTGTCCGAGACAGCCTTTGGAGTCACCATCCCCGCTGGACTTGGTTTCGCTACCGGACACTCTCTAGCTATGTGTCCTTCCTTTCCACAATTATAACATACCTTGAATTATTGTGGGCAGTTTGGACTGATGTGTCCCTCTTGCCCGCATTTATAGTATACGACCGGTGGTCGTTCTCCTTTCCTAGAAACAGTTGATGCTGGTGCTGCTGTCGACGTCTTCATATTCTCATTGTTGTACCTTCTTTTCTTGAAATCTCCCCCCGACTCACTTCTTCTATTATCATGGCCACGATTACCACCGGAGTTGTTACCGCTTCTGTCATGATACTTTCCTCCCTGCTGGTTGTCATTGTTTTGATGACTGCTGCCACCAGTACGACCTTGGTTGTTGTCCCTTGGTTGAACATAATCATTATCTCGTTCTAACAATTGGGCTCTGTTCACCACATCTGAATATAAAGAAAGTTTGTGAGAAATGAGGTACTGATGAATTTTGGGTTTTAAACCTCTTAGAAACATCCGCGTCATACGTTCCTCATTATCAACCAAATGAGATGCGAACCAGGATAACTCCGTGAACTTAGCCTCGTACTGGAACACAGTCATGATATTCTATTCCAGTTTGATAAACTCTACCTCCTTCATATGACGAATACTTTCTGGAAAGTACTTGTAATTGAACAGTTTCTGGAACTCTTCCCAAGACATCTTGAGTGCGACAGGCTAGGTACGCTTCACAGATTCCCACCAGTAATCTGCCTCTCCACGGAACATAAACGTGGCGAATGGAACCTTTTGCTCCTCCTGTGCATCCTAAGACATCAAATATCTTGGTGATTTTCTTAACCTATGTTTCCGCCTTGATTGGATCTGGCTTTCCCAAAAATTCTGGTGGTCCCAACTCTTTGAACTGCTTGGCAGTGACAAGCCACGAGTTGTTATTATTTTCACCTGTATTATGAACATGAGTCTCCCTCGTCTGGTTTTGCATGAACTGCAATAAGCTTCTAAACATCCCATCATTCATCGTCTGATCGGTGGTGTTGTTTACAGGAGAAATATTGCCTTCCTGTAGCACGTTTTCCTGATTGGTGATTAAAGGTGTCTCAACGGTCTCATTCACTCTATTGTTTAGATTTTCAGCTGCCATTCTTAAATACTGCCATAAAACAAGGGTTAAATAAATAAATTGACATATCACATATTAACCCTAGGTTCTGACCGACTAATTAAATACCAAATAAGCTTAGGTAGGACATACTAGCGAAGGTTTTACTCGTCTCTCTCTTCCTAGTTCTATTCCCAGATCTCCGCCAGAGATCATATTCCTAAGCTCTGATACCAACTGTGATTCATGTCCCAACCTTGGACAACACCTCACAATGATACCTATCAGTTTACCACCGCAGAACGGCGTCCCCTATGAAGAATCTGGCTTCGATGCATCCCACACAGAGAGTCACCAGATAGAGGTTCGGGGCTCTTTACTTATGGCTCTGATACCAACTGTGACGCCCCCAAAATAGGTTCAATACTCCACCCATTCTGAGTCGCCAAATACATGGTACAGAATCCAAATACAATCTTTTATAACATACGGTCGTGCAAAATACGATCACACAAACTATGAGCTTCGATACAAATCGTATATAATACGTAATATAAACATTCAAATTCATTCCTTATTCATTACAATTATTGTTCCACTATTTTATAAAATAGTGAGAATTTCTATGGATCTAACTCTGATCATCACACTGTTCCCCGACTAGTCCCCGCAACATTCTCATTCCCTGAAGAGGATAATAGATGAAAAGGGTGAACTCAACTAGCCCAGTAAAGAATATTATGACTAAGATAATGAAAAATAAATTATCGTTAGCCTTCAATAAATCAGATAAAATATTATGGACAACATGTTTTAAATCAATATTCGTAGTGGAAATAATAATTCATTAGAAGAGTTAAGTAGAGAATGAAGTCTACTATCTTCTATGATTTAAAAGTCCATCATCAATATTTTATCCCTGTAACATCAATCAATATACATCTTGAATCAAATATTCATCTTTGCACTACGGGCCAAAGATATTCATTTGTATCACCAGTTGGTCATGTTCATCTCAACATCTGTCCATCTTTACACTACGAGCCAAAGATATTCATCAGGTAATCACTCATCTTTGCACTACAGGCCAAAGATATTCATCAAGTAATCATTTATCTTTGCACTACGGGCCAAAGATATTCAGTTATATTGCCATTTAGGACTGAGGATGATGAAAAACAATACGAATAACGAATCCAGTAAAGATAAAGGACAAATATTAGAGAATTTATCTAGAGTTCAAAAAATGAAGATCAAAACCTGGATCTAATCAAAGATAAAAAAAATATTTTTTTATCGTGAATAGTAACTCGTGAATAGTAACTCGACATGAAAAGATAAAAATTTCACGAGAAAGTTCAAAAAATTATTCCGGTGAAATGATACTACATGAAGCGCAAAACTCAAAGAATTTCTGATCATTTCAGGAATTATAGAAGCAATACTTACCGTAGTAAGTTTAGAGTTAGGAATCTGAAATGAAACAACATACGAAACTGCAAATGGATTTTCATCTGTCAGGCGGTAGTCCGCGCAGACAGATTATTTTCACAATTTAATAATAAATGAATACGACGCGTAGACAGGTTATTCCCATAGAATAATAAAGAATGGAATAGCAACAGGATTTCACCATGCATGCGGTAGTCCGCATAGACAGGTTATTCCAACAGAATAATAAAGAATGGAATAACAACCCTTACGAGTATTGAAAGAAAATAACTCTCTTCATGAATACGAAAGAAATAATACCCCTTACCTTAATAAAGATTTGGAGACTACACTAGTGTTATAGCAGAATACTCTTTTTCTTTCTCTCTTATTCTCTCTATGCTTTCTCTCTCTATAGCTTTAGTGAATTGGTGAGAAATAATGAAGAAATGAGCTTCTATTTATAGGCTTGGCAGAGTAAGGGTAAAATAGTCTTTTTGCTATAATTTATGACATCATCGTTTACATCATCGATCTTATGACATCATTGCTTACCTCATCGTTCCGATGACATCATTGCTTACCTCATCGTTCTGATGACATCATTGCTTACATCATAAGAATTCAAATTCAATTTGTTCTCTTCTACCTCATTTTACTTTTATACCATTAATTTACTATAATAATGTTACCATTCAAATTATAAAAATCATACTATAATATAAGCACATCATACTACTATAATGTAATATTATAATAATATATTTGAATGAATTATTTTATCAGAAAAGATAAAATACCAACTTTCAATAAATGTCACATGCTAAAAATTCCTCCGTTTAAATCCACATTGAATAAATATTTCCTTATCATATATATCAAAAATTAATTATTTACAAATAATATTACAGAACTATAATATTGACAATCAGGTCGTTCCCAGGAAAGAGGGGGCTTTCAGATAAGGATTTCTCCTCATTGGCGCGCAATTATATAACCTAACCCCTTTCCTCGACAAAACTTTCTAGACATTGTCATTAATGCTATCTAATAATATTATTCAAATAATATGAATTATTGATTTGATAATTTGAAATACTGTGCAATGACAATTATTGAATCACTAATATAAAATATCAATGTAGCAATTATTGGATCAATATTATAAAATATTGAACAGTAATTACTGTAACAATTATTAAATGAGTGACTTCTTACGTAAGAACCAATAATTCGAAATACTGTGCAATACCATGTGCTACTGTGCAACACCGCGTATTACTGTATTTTAACAATTGGGTATTTCAACAGTTTAACGGTAAAAGTTTTACAGTTATTTTTATAAAAATTTACTTCTGTCACTTTCTATATCCGATATATTTTATAGCACTTGCTTACTTTATAAAATTTGCACATTCCACCCATAACTTACCACATTTATCAAATAAACACATTACTATTTCAAAATAATATATAAAGAAAATTAAATCTTTATTTATAAAATTTGGGGTCTTACATAGCTATTCTAAGAATATGATGAGAAAGTAAAAAGAAGGTTATACAAACCTAGTTATAAAATAATATACAATTGTTCTTATACTTAGAGCATATGAAATGTATAGAAGTGTATAATTGACGAGTGTGAACCCTATGATTAATATAACTGTGTAGGATTACACGAAGTGCAGATATCTATAAGCAGTTAAGTCATAGTTGTTAAACTACGAGCCATATAAGTCTTTCAGTTCTTATTTGATATATGAATTCAATAACTGCTAGATGAAATATATTATGCTATGTTGATGTTAGCTTATATATGAACTGAATATGAGATATGTATAAGATTGAAAGTTGATCTTGATGATATGCTTGTTATATGAGAAATAACATGCGTAGTAAATATTAATTGATTATGAATGCATGAATCGAGTATGAAATTATATTCTATGTGATGCAAGAAAACTGTTCGAATTGCTGAGCTGTCGAGCTCACTCTTGCAAATAATCACTTTTGCAGGTTAAGGACTCACAATAAAAGTTACGTGCTACGTAATAGAGTTCGAAGAATACTGTTTATTTAAATAATGCTCTTGAACCATGCTTAGGTTCTAGAAAATGTATACGATATTAGATTACAATGTTTTATACAGGTTAAAATTGTAAAGTTGTGTTATGAAACACATAGGAGTTTCGAACCGAGATGTATACGTTTATACAGTAATTCGAACATAGTGAATCATATTCTATAGTTGATTCAAGGTTATGTAATTGATTCAAGTTATGAAATCAATAAAAGATTTTATTCAAAGAAGATTGAAAAAGTTTAAATTATTCCATATTTTTATAACATCGAATATGATGTAAGACAGGAATGGTAAATGGCCAAGATCGGGATCATTATACAGATCCTGGAATTGAATGAAATTATATTCTAGATTGTAATAATCAAAGTTATATTCATTAAATTATGAATAAAAGATGTAAATTGTGACACCCCCAAATCCGGTATCTTAATTTCCACAGGATTTGGTGTTCACTGTTCCAATATCATACAACTATCTACCCATAAATAATGAAATTCATTTATTAGATAAATAAATCATCATCTTACATCATCTGAAATAAAAATACATCATAAATCCCAGGTTAAACTTAACCTTAAATCTCTGTTGCGGAAACGTAAATAAATAAGTCTTAAGTTATCACACATAAATCTTGAATTTTAACATTCTTAACATCAACACAAGTCCTCAACACTTGTTAGCTTTTCCTTTGCCCTTGCTACTAGAAGGTACATCACTTCGTTCATTATTAGCTGCAATGTTATTATGCAAGAGTGAGCACGAATGCCCGCAAGTATAAAAATATGACAGAATAATAACATGCGAGTGAAAGAATTCTGAATAACAGAAAGCTCAACATTTGAATCAAGAATATTAATCAAGAGTCAAATTACTTCTCAACTTTTGAATCAAGAATATTAATCAAGAGTCAAATTATTTCTGAGGGTCATTAAGACCTTGAACCGAGTCTTAGGTTGTCAAGTATATTAATCTTTCTAACCTTTAACAGTCATAAGACTATAGACTTTACTTCTCGTACTTAGGGAGATCAGCCCTTCGTACTGATACTGTGCACATTATCTTAACGCTTAAAGCATCTTCATTAATCCCCTATATTAGGGTTGTTCATCTCAGTTTGACATCAGAATCCGCACCAAATAAAGTTGGTTTGGATAACTCAATAAATGATATTCAAATTGAATATTAACTTCTCAAGGTATACAATCGAATAAGTATTGTACACTTAAATGATACTTTTAAAAGAATCATGGCATCTCATGTAAAATTCTAAACTTGGATATTCAAGAGTAAGAATTTGCTCAATAATAGTAATTAAGCATAGCAATTGCTTAATTTAAAGAGTTTAGTTTAGGAAACTTGCCCAACAATAATAATAAGTTAGGGATAGAAAACTTGCCTCGTGCACAAGCTACAATTATTTCTCACTTCTTTAATTGCTCTTACCTATCACACATTTACAATATCAATTAATCACAGGTTCAATATGATTATTGATTTACAATTAGTGTTCTTTGAACTCATTATTAGGTTTTTCAAATAATGGTTCACGTTGATTAATTAACTTGTTAATTAATCACATAACTTAAGTTATTAACTTGTATTAACAACTTATTACATACATAACATGTCTTCATGTATATTAAACTTAAAATAATGTCTTCATATTTATATCACATTATTTAAAGTTTATAAATAATAATTTAAGTCACATAATTAATTCATAAATTAATCACGTAACATAATTTATTAAACTCATATCAACATGTTATCATATTTACAACATGTTTTCATGTTCATTAAATTAAAAATATTTTTTTTCAAATTTCAACACTTAGCAATTTTTTTCGAAAACTTAAGATGGGCGCGGCCGTGCGCCATTTAGCCTTGTACCCGGCGCGGCCGCGCAGCTACGTTTTCCCAGAATTTCGAGTTCGCGAAGAACACAGAAATTCGACCACTTTCTCAAATTTTACACTAATACACTGATTTATAATGTTACCCATGAAGTATAAACTTCACAGGAACATTATATATCACTTATAACATGTTCTTAACATTCCAAGTCATGTAATTACACAAATCAAAACATAAATTTTCATTGTTCTTCAAAACTTTAAAGAGTTTAATAAAAAAACATAAAAAAAATCTCCTTACGGATTCGTTACTACACCGAATCCATTCATTTCAATTCCATTTTCTTTGTTTTAACATATACAATCATATTCATGTATTAATTTAAATATAAACATATGATTTAATTATGAATTTAACCCATATGGGTTATTCACCCATATTCAATACTCTATAATTTGATAAACCCAATTATTAACAAAATTACTTGTGTGATCAGTGTAAATCATGGATACATGATCCAACACATAATACTAGCATATATGATCACATATATAATAACCTCACACTTTAATTTTCCAAAAACAAGTACTGACAGAGAAATTTTACAATATCGTAGAAAACTCTTTAACTTTTCGAAAAACCAATTAAGGCCAAATTATATAAAAATGATCCTTTAAAACATGTTTATATGTTAGAAAAACACGTTATGATCCCATACCCATATAGATAAAGCCATATCGTAACCCAATTGGGAAACCCAATTTCACAAAAAACTCTAAACTCGTAGATGGAAACTTTAAAAAATATAATTTTAAAAACTTTGAAAGAAGATTACCCTTTTTTAGTATGAAGATAATCAAAAACAACACTTAAGATTTTCTCAAATCTCTTTCTCCCTTTCACTTTCAATTTCTTCTTCCCGATCTCTCTATTTTCTTCTCTGAACTTTTCTAATTTTTTTTTCTCTTACTTTGAAAATAAACTTATGTCTGACAATCATATACGTATATGTATATATATTATACCGTTGTATAATAAACGGATTAACCTCTCTTAAGGCCTTGTTTGCCTTCCTCTTCTTTTCTTTCTCTATTTATTTTAATATACTAATTTACTATATAGTTAATTGTCACCTTACTTATTGATTAATTAATTTTATTTAAATCAATTAAATAAAATAAGATAATTCACATTAAATCACATTGTCACATAATTAATATTTTTATTTATTAATTATGTTAGTTCATTAATTAATTATTAAATTAACTAAAGTAACATATGCTTATTTAATTAATTCAATTAATCAAATAAACTCAATTAAATATATTCTTTGAACTATTAAATTACTACATATAAATTTAATTAATGTCACACATATAATTAAATTAATCTACCACAAATTCATGAATTAATTATTTAATTCATTAATTAAATCATTAAAAATATTTATTTATTTCAATAAATATTCAAATATCTTTACAAAATTCTCTTTCGTCACATTGACACCCCCAAATCCGATATCTTAATTTTCACAGGATTTGGTGTTCACTGTTCCAATATCATACAACTATCTATCCATAAATAATGAAATTCATTTATTAGATAAATAAATTATTATCTTACATCATCTGAAATAAAAATACATCATAAATCCCAGGTTAAACTTAACCTTAAATCTCTTTTGCGGAAACGTAAATAAATAAGTCTTAAGTTATCACACAAAAATCTTGAATTTTAACATTCTTAACATCAACACAAGTCCTCAATACTTGTTAGCTTTTCCTTTGCCCTTGCTACTAGAAGGTACATCACTTCGTTCATTATTAGCTGCAATGTTATTATGCAAGCGTGAGCACGAATGCCCGCAAGTATAAAAATATGACAGAATAATAACATGCGAGTGAAAGAATTCTGAATAACAGAAAGCTCAACATTTGAATCAAGAATATTAATCAAGAGTTAAATTACTTCTCAACTTTTGAATCAAGAATATTAATCGAGAGTCAAATTATTTCTGAGGGTCATTAAGACCTTGAACCGAGTCTTAGGTTGTCAAGTATATTAACCTTTCTAACCTTTAACAGTCATAAGACTATAGACTTTACTTCTCGTACTTAGGGAGATCAGCCCTTCGTACTGATACTGTGCACATTATCTTAACGCTTAAAGCATCTTCATTAATCCCCTATATTAGGGTTGTTCATCTCAGTTTGACATCAGAATCCGCACCAAATAAAATTAGTTTGGATAACTCAATAAATGATATTCAAATTGAATATTAACTTCTCAAGGTATACAATCGAATAAGTATTGTACACTTAAATGATACTTTCAAAAGAATGATGGCATCTCATGTAAAATTCTAAACTTGGATATTCAAGAGTAAGAATTTACTCAACAATAGTAATTAAGCATAGCAATTGCTTAATTTAAAGAGTTTAGTTTAGGAAACTTGCCCAACAATAATAATAAGTTAGGGATAGAAAACTTGCCTCGTGCACAAGCTACAATTATTTCACACTTCTTTAATTACTCTTACCTATCACACATTTACAATATCAATTAATCACAGGTTCAATATGATTATTGATTTACAATTAGTGTTCTTTGAACTCATTATTAGGTTTTTCAAATAATGGTTCACGTTGATTAATTAACTTGTTAATTAATCACATAACTTAAGTTATGAACTTGTATTAACAACTTATTACATACATAACATGTCTTCATGTATATTAAACTTAAAATAATGTCTTCATATTTATATCACATTATTTAAAGTTTATAAATAATAATTTAAGTCACATAATTAATTCATAAATTAATCACGTAACATAATTTATTAAACTCATATCAACATGTTATCATATTTACAACATGTTTTCATGTTCATTAAATTAAAAATATTTTTTTTCAAATTTCAACACTTAGCAATTTTTTTCGAAAACTTAAGATGGGCGCGGCCGTGCGTTATTTAGCCTTGTACCCGGCGCGGCCGCGCGGCTACGTTTTCCTAGAATTTCCAGTTCGCGAAGAACACAGAAATTCGACCACTTTCTCAAATTTTACACTAATACACTGATTTATAATGTTACCCATGAAGTATAAACTTCACAGGAACATTATATATCACTTATAACATGTTCTTAACATTCCAAGTCATGTAATTACACGAATTAAAACATAAATTTTCACTGTTCTTCAAAACTTTAAAGAGTTTAATGAAAAACATAAAAAAAAATCTCCTTACGGATTCGTTACTACACCGAATCCATTCATTTCAATTCCATTTTCTTTGTTTTAACATATACAATCATATTCATGTATTAATTTAAATATAAACATATGATTTAATCATTAATTTAAGCCCATATGGGTTATTCACCCATATTCAATACTCTATAATTTTATAAACCCAATTATTAACAAAATTACTTGTGTGATCAGTGTAAATCATGGATACATGATCCAACACATAATACTAACATATATGGTCACATATATAATAACCTCACACTTTAATTTTCTAAAAACAAGTACTGACAGAGAAATTTTACAATATCGTAGAAAACTCTATAACTTTTCAAAAAACCAATTAAGGCCAAATTATATAAAAATGATCCTTTAAAACATGTTTATATGTTAGAAAAACACGTTATGATCCCATACCTATATAGATAAAGCCATATCGTAACCCAATTGGGAAACCCAATTTCACATGAAAACTCTAAACTTGTATATGAAAACTTTAGAAAATATAATTTTAAAAACTTTGAAAGAAGATTAACCTTTGTTAGTATGAAGATAATCAAAGACAACACTTCAGATTTTCTCAAATCTCTTTCTCCCTTTCACTCTCAATTTCTTCTTCTCGATCTCTCTATTTTCTTCTCTGAACTTTTCTAATTTTTTTTTCTCTAACTTTGAAAATAAACTTATGTCTGACAATCATATACATATATGTATATATATATTATACCGTTGCATAATAAACGGATTAACCTCTCTTAAGGCCTTGCTTGCCTTCCTCTTCTTTTCTTTTCTCATTTATTTTAATAAATTAATTTACTATATAGTTAATTGTCACCTTACTTATTGATTAATTAATTTTATTTAAATTAATTAAATAAAATAAGATAATTCACATAAAATCACATTATCACATAATTAATATTTTTATTTATTAATTATGTCAATTCATTAATTAATTATTAAATTAACTAAAGTAACATATGCTTATTTAATTAATTCAATTAATCAAATAAACTCAATTAAATATATTCTTTGAACTATTAAATTACTACATATTAATTTAATTATATGTGTATTAATATCACACATATAATTAAATTAATCTACCACAAATTCATGAATTAATTATTTAATTCAATAATTAAATCATTAAAAATATTTATTTATTTTAATAAATATTCAAATATCTTTATAAAATTCTCGTTCGTCACATCAATATTCGACTAGTAGTATCGTGACGGCACCGGATCCGAGATAATAGAAGGGACCCGAATTTGGGGGCATCACACTGGCAATCCCAACTGAGTGAACACCGATAGTGGCATCAAATTTATGCTTGCCCCCAAGTCGCATAGGAACTTATTGAAGGATAACTCCCCAATAGAGCATGGAATTGTGAAGCTCTCTGGATCCTTAAGCTTTGGAGGTAACTTTCTCTGTAAGACGGCATTGCACTCCTCTGTCAAGGCCACTGTTTTATAGTCTTCTAACCTCTTCTTCCTTGACAGTATTCCCTTCATGAACTTTGCGTAGCTCGGCATTTGTTCCAACGCCTCAGTAAAGGGAATATTGATTTACAGTTTCTTGAATACCTCTAAAAACTTGGCGAATTGCTTATCTAGTTTCTGCTTCTGAATTTTTTGTGGATATGGAGCAGGAGGGTAGACTACTTGGGGTGGAACATGGGTTTTCTCAGTGTTTTCCTTCTTATCTGCCTCAACTGCATTGCCCCCATCATTCCCATCCTTTAGATTTTCTTCAACTTTTTTTGCACTTAGGGGCGACCGCGCCTAGCCTCTGGTTCAGCAGTCTGCTTCCCAGACCTAAGTGTGATTGCTTAGCATTGCTCTTTGCCTTCTCTTCTTCCCGGATTTGCTTCTGTACTTCTTGGAAGAGTCCCTTGCGGTCTATTTAGGACTGCATTGGCAATTTGGCCAATTTGGGTCTCCAATGTCTTGAGAGATACCGCTTGAGTCTTAACCAACAACTTAAGTTCTTCTATTTCAGCCCTCTCCTCTGATTGATGACTAGGAGCTGGAGGGTGTTGATGTTGTGGTTGATGAAATTTGGGTGGGTGTGACTGTCTCGGTGCGTACTGCTGTTGGGATTGCTGTGGCTAAGACTTTGGTTGGTAGGGTTGATATTGGGATTGTTGGGCATTTTGGCATGTTTGTTGTTGTTGTTGTTGAGGAGGTTGGTATTGATTTTGTTGAGATATTTGAGGCTGTTGGGCATTTTGGTTGTTGCTCCAACTGAAGTTAGGATGGTTCCGATTGTTTGGATGGTAGGAGTTTGGGAACTGATTCTGAGGCTTCTGGTAGTTGCTGACGAACTAGACAGACTCGGTAGTGATGGCACACTGCTCAGTCGGGTGTGCTCCCGCACACAACTCACATACAAATGCAACTTGCTGAACTCTATTCTTAGCCATAGAATCTATCTTCTTGTTCATTGCCGCCATTTGTGCTGACAATGCTGTGATGGCATCAACATCCAATACTCCGGCCACTTTAGGTTAAACCATTCTTGCTGTTGGATTCTGATATTCATTGGCCGCCATGGTCTTAAGTAAGTCATATGTTGTCAGATAGTCCTTGACCCACAGAGCTCCTCCCGATGCAGCATCAATGATTGGCCTTGACTGCCACCCCAAATCATTATAGAATGAATTTATCACCATCCAGTCAGGCATTCCATGCTGCGGGCATTTCTTGAGCATCTCTTTGTAGAGTTCCCATGCCTCATACAACGATTCCCCTTGTTGCTGTGCAAACTGAGACAGAGCACTCCTTATGGAAGCAGTCTTAGCCATGGGAAAGAATTTCGTTAGAAATTTTTGTGCTAAGTCTTCCCATGTGGTGATTGATCCTGAGGGTAATGAATGCAACCAACTCTTCGCCTTATCCCTCAAGGTGAATGGGAATAATCGAAGTTTCACTGCATCATCCGAAATGTTGTTGAATTTAAAGGTGTCGCATATCTCTATGAAGCTCAGGATATGCTCATTTAGATATTCTATAGGTGCACCTCCAAACTGGACTAAATTTTGAACCATCTGTAGTGTCTCTGGTTTGATTTCGAATGTATTCGTAGCTATCGCTGGCCTAACTATACTGGACTGCAGATTAGAAATTTTTTCGTATGGAGTAGTCCCTTAAGGCTCTATTATCGGCTCTTTGCTCTTCGTTCGCCATATGTTCGGGTTGTTCAGGTTCCTCTTGTCGGTTAGTATTTTTAGTGTTTGCTGTCCAAGATCTGCCGTTAATGTTCCCTTTCAGAGGCACCAACTCAGGATTGGAGGCTCGTGTGTGCATAAACTAACCACAAGTACCTGAAACACAAATAAAGATAAAGTTAGAAATGAGATAAGAAGAGATTTGTTCAAGTCAGACAAATCTAACAAAAACTGATGTCAATAGTAATAAACTAACAACTATTCCCAGCAACGGCGCCAAAAACTTGTTGCGCAGTTTCGGTATCAATAAAACGGGCATAAAACACGTGCAAGCATACACGGTCGACAAGTAATAAAGTGATAAATCAAGATCGTTCCAACGGAGAAAAGGAGTTAGGCTTAAACTATCATGCAACAGTTCTATAGTTATCTTCAGCTGCTCAAACGAGTATTAAAGTGTGACTTAATAACTAGACTGATTTTAACATAAACTTAACTAATTAAAAGACGAGGGGTTCAAATTAGAGAAATATGGGATCCTAACTTCACCTATTGCATCGTCTAGATTACCAACACCTCATGTCAAGTATAGATAATCACATAGGAATGCTAGTCGGGAGAACGAATATGAGACAAGGCTATTTGTCATTAAACAAAGCCCATATCATATAATATCCACAAAAGAGATAGAAATCACATGAACACCAATAAAACCTATATCACTATATGTCTATGTGATTTACAAGCTATATCAGTTTAAGTGCAAGCCCCCAATAGACTACATATGGCAATACGGTATATTTCTATCCGGGTTATGAATCACAAAACTCATCGAGTGCAAGTTTCACGAACGTAAGCTAGCATGGCAAAATCTAAGTTTACACTTCCTCTTTCAATTCCATATAAACTATTATAGTAGATGTTGATCAAGCATCTAAACATACAATACAACCATGCTAGGAAATCCATACATTTTCACTCATACATTTCAAAGAGGTATAAAACCCTAGACTAAGCAATAAGATCCATTAGAATCCCATAATGGTAGTTAGTTCATCTCTGAACCACCAACCATTATGGGATTTAAGCCAAGCATTGAAAGAAAATAATGAAAGTAAGAGAGTAGAGAGAATGGAGAATGCAAATCTTGTGGTTCCACGTCCAATAGAATGCTAGCAAGCTCAAGTTTAGACCACAACAAGCTCCAAAGTGAGCCCTAGAAATGGAAAATGGTACTAGAACTAGAAGAGAAGAAAAGTTAAGCTCTCAAGCTCTCTAGCTCTCTAACCCTAGAAATGTAAGAACTTATAATAAAACTTTAGTCTGAGAAGTGATAAGTGATATATCCCGTTCAATGCAACATAAAGCCTTATAAAGATTACACTCAGCCGAAAAAAATGAAAACTCAGCAATTTTTGATTGGAGCAGCCGCGCGGCCTTGCTTTGCTTTCACGGCGCGGGCGCGCGCATCCTTAGAGCAGCCTTTGGCTCTGCCACTTGGCGCGGGCGCGCACCTCTCCCTTGTATTCCTGGCGCGGCCATGCGTGCCTATTTTTTCTGCTGGTGTCTTGCTGGTTTGGTGCTACTTTCTTGCTTTCTTTCATGCTTCTAATTCCTTCACTTTTGGTGCTTTAAGACCATCATTATATGCCTTGTCCTGCCAGTCCTCGTGCCAACTCCACCATTTGATCATCATACGCTTTGTCATCTTGCCTTTACCAATTCCATGCCAAAACCTTGCCATTCCATGCCATTTCTTGCTAATTCTTCGTTAAAAGAGTTTCCTGCCTAAAATGCATAACACTAAAGATAAAACACATTAAAAGACACTAAAGTACTTGAGTTTAAGTCATAATCAAAGCAAGTTGATAGACAATAAGTAGGTATAAAACCTACTTATCAACATTCGTTCAAGTTATTTAACGTTTATTACATCTTATTAACATCTATATGTCATAAATCGATTCTCGTCGATCATCATGAAGCACAATGATGGGCAAAACCCTAATCGGTTTGTTACGTTAATCACATTTTCGTCGGATTCCCATTATCAGACTCCATATAGAATTTAAACGAGTTTTAACTTCATATGATGTTATTGCATGCATTATGTACCTCTATTACATGTTATATAACCTTAAGGCATGCCCACAACTCGATTACGATTCATAGTTCACATTATCTGATTTGGAGTTTTAAATTTAAATACGTTTTGCCAACGTTTAATTCTTAAAATCGTTCTTAAACATGTTGTTTAATTGATTTCTCTTCATGAATATTCATTATATAGTGGCCCCATAATTACCATATAGAAAGCTAAGTTAAGATATCTATACGTTGGGATTTTTATTTCCTTAAAGGCGTTGTAGCCCCAGTCATAGGGTTAAAGCCGGCGCTGCGGCGCTAGCTCGCAGAACCCAAATTCGCTTTTCTGGCGCTGCAGCGCTGGAACCTAAGGTCTGGGCGGCACTGCAGCCCCGACCCCCAGCCTTTGAATTTCTTTTCTAAACTTGAATTTTCCAAGCTCGTAACACGATCGTTACAACTCGAAATTGACTCGTTCCAAAGCCAATAGTTTATAAATGTTATGTTCTATTATTCCATCAAGTCGGAATTTATTTCTGAATCTGTCGACGAGAATTTAGCCGATTAGTCTATTTTTACGCATTCGTTAAACGTTCGTGAACGTTCAACACTCAATTGTTCGTTTTAAGTCCGAATTGGTTCGTTCTTTCTCTCGCAAGTCTTATTTACCTAATTACACATGTTGTAATCAAAAACCATCATTTTTGAATCACACGGTGAATTTTGACTTCTATTCTGAGAAAATTTACGATTTCGACGATTAACGTCTAATCGCATAACTTTCGCCGAATCTTTTTTCTTTGATATTTTTACTTCAAACCAATTGGAATAAATTCATTGGTTGATTATTAATGATTCTAACCATTCTAAACATTTATGTTTTAATGTTTTAACATGCTTATCGTGCAAATTCTCATGATTTTTACAAGTTCTTCATTAGTTCCTTTATTCAATTCTTATGCTTTCATTCCTCATGGCTTATTAGTGTTTTTAATTTCCTCATTTAGCCAATCTTATGACTTCTTATGATTTATACTTTCACCAATCACTTCTCTATTAATTCTGTTATGAAAGGCAAATGATTTCTATTGAGATTTTCTTATTTTATACCTTTGATGTTCTTTGTTTGCTTGAGTATGGATACTCAATGATCTTCTTGCTCCTTAGTTTGCTTGAATTGCTTATCAAAGAACAAGCTAGCTTCTTCTTCTTCTCTCTCTCTCAATATAAGTTCTCAAATTGATCAACCAACCAAATGAAGAGCAAATGCTCTCGCTTTATAGATATGGCAAGGCTTGGGATAGTTTGGTCATTAGACCAAACCTCCTCTTGCCCTTGTCTTGCCTATGTCTTACCATGTGCTAGCATGTATGCTCCACATGTCACCCATGTGCCCATGGGTTTAACTCACCTGTTTACCCAACGGTTCGACCAACGGTTTAGTTATTAAATTTAAATCAAATTAAATGTATTTACTTCATATAAAATTTGTATTATACGTCGTATTAATTCTCTTATCCTCTTCGTATTAAACTCGTATAATATCTCGTATTATACGCGTATTCTTTCCGTATAATAATCATTTATTATTATACTTAATCCCAATTAACATTAGATTTCAGTTTCCCTAACACTTAGATTTTAAGTCCTCACGCGAAAACATCGCGAGCCATAAATGAAATATTATTATATATTCCATCACATCATTAAATCTAATCATTACGCGTTTCTCGAAATTTCAATAATAATTCTCAAGCAAAAACGGATGAATAGTGATTTCCTCCCGAAAAAACTTCTCTCGGCTAACTTAACTTTTCACGGTATATTACTATCAAATCTTTTGATAGAATGTCATTCTGACATTCCAAACTCTCGAAAAGACTTAGGGTCTCAAACCCTAATCATTAGGGTCAAACCCTAACCTTTAAGATTTCATCTGTAAATAGTGCCTATTTCGTCTTTTTCTCAAAAATATTTTATTTTCGTCTTATAAATTCACATCAATTATTTCTAGCACGTAGCCAGAATACTAACCACTTCTACATTCTCTAGGTCATAGAACGACCTTTGTTTAGCTTACTCAGTTTAATAAACAAATAACCAAAATTTATTCAATAAATCAAAAAAAATCGTTTACATAAACGTTCGATTTTCTCGGGCATTACAGATTACAAGCATGTTATAGAATATGAACCCCTACAATTTGAGAAAGATTTATCCTATGGAGAAGTTCCTGATCAAATTATTGACAGGAAAGAGCAAGTTCTCAGAAACAAAGTTATACCTTCTGTTATGGTAATTTGAAGGAACCACAATGCTGAAGAAGCTACGTGGGAACTGGAAGACCAGATGATGAAAACTTACCCTCATTCATTTGCTTAATCTATGTGTAAGCGATTATGGGGATAAAATCTTTTGTAAGGGGGAAGAATGTAACGGGACGAATTTATTGAATCGTGATTCTGAGGACACAATCCTTTTAAGGGGGGAAAGATATGACGAACGAGAATTTTATAATTTATTTTAAATATTTATTGAATTAAATAAATATTTTTGTGAATTTATTTATTAAGTTAAATAAATATTTGATGGAATTGTGGTAAATTAATTTAATTATATGTGTTACATTAATTAAATTAATGTGGAAAAATTTTATAGTTCAAAGTGTGAATTTAATTGAGATTATTAAATTAAATGAGTTGTTTAATAATTATAATGTTATTCTAATTAATTAGAGATTTAATGATTTGTCATTATTAGTAAATGAGAATTTTAATTATGGATGATGTGATTTAATGTGTAATACTATCTTTCATTTAATTGGAATTTAATGATATTATTGATTAATTAAAGTGTGACAAATAAACTATAGAATAAATAAGTTAATTAAAATAATGAGAAAAGAGCTAATTTGGACAAAACAAACAAAGCTTTAGGAACATGGGAGCAGTTAAGGCTTGATGCGCTTAACTGCTACCCATGGTTTCACTGTTTAATTTTATACGTAGACTTATATCTATAATATTCATTCATATTATATTCATATCAGTGAAAAGCTTCAGAGAGAAAAGAAGAGAGTTTGAGAGAAACTTGTGAGTTTAAGAAAGAGGTTTGGAAAATCATAAAGGAATTTTATCATCTTCTAGCAATCTTAACAGAGTTATCAAGGGTAAATTCTTAATCCCAGTTTAAATTATGTTTTTAAAGCTTTCTCCATGAATGTGTATTTGAGTTATCTGATAAATAGAATTCCATGAGTTTATTGTTAAGAACTTGGTGTTATATGTGTTTTAGCATGTATAATTCAATTGTATATGATTTATAACTATTTTAGCATAATCAAATCCATGTAATCATGTTTAATTGGAGTTTTATAAGTTACAGAGTGTTAACTCATGAATATGGCTTATATGTACAAATATTCATGCTTTAATTGTATATTAAACTGTAAATTGATGATTGATTACAATTATGCATGTAAAAACGAAGAGAACAAAATTTAAAAGGACTGATTTGGTGTTATATCGAATTTGTAATGTATGATTTCATGATTTTTGACGAAACTATGAAAAATATCAAGAACATGAAAATTATGTGTTCTAAATTGATTGTTTATGTGATATAAGTTGTTAAAAGCATGCTAAGAAGGTTATTAAATATTTATGTTAAGTTCAGAATGTATAGGTAACATTAATATTGTTATTTGAGCTTAATTTTGGCATTAAATGGCTTTTCCCTATGTTCTTCGCGAACCTGTCAGACCTTACTGCGTCGCGGCACCGCAGCGCCGGTTCTGTGAAGAAACTAGGCGCTGTAGCTCCAGGCCAGTAGTGGCTGAAGTAGTCAATGGCGTCGCAGCGCCGGTTCTGTGAAGGAACCCAGCGCTGCAACGCTAGCTAGCAGAATGTGTGACGCCCCCAAATTCCAGGACCGCTACTTGGTCTCTCGAATTCGGTTCATCACGTGCTCATGGTAATAGATCACAATAATAATAATAAAATATCATACGATCACAGCGGAAAATCTATTCTAGAATAATTTACAATGATTTATTATAATTATTTCCCCAAGTCTCGCAACCTACAGTACTTAATAGATTACATAATAATATCAGTTAACGACTTATTACATAATCTAACTTAAGCTTAAACATAATCAAATCCAGTCTTACTACATCATCTTCATACAATATTAATATATTTAAAACATAACAGACATAAGCTAGTTGGTAGCTTTGCCCTTGCCCTTATCAACGCCCGAAGGTCCACCATGCTCTGCCTTAACTGAAATGTTTTAGGGAAAGCAAGAATGAGCACAAATTGCCCAGCAAGTAATATACAATAAGGGTGAGTAATAAGATTCTCAATTCTCGAAAGGGTATAACAAGATTTGATAGTTCAAGAATAACAAGAATATCAACAGTTCTCAATATCAGTCGCTAAGGACAGGATAATATCAATATGATTCAATAATAAGTCAATTCAAGATTTCAAATAATTGAATACTGAGTAGTCACTACGGACTATGAACTTCTACTAGAATTGACAGTAATAAACTGAAAATCCAACAAAAACATGTACAACAGGTGATCAGCCTAAAGTACCCTTGTTATGCATAACAATCAACCATACTCAAGTGTGCACGTCGGTTCTCCGACAATTATATATTCCCTTCAAAGAAGGTTGTTCTTCTCAGTCAAATACAAGATCCCGCACCAATCAATTAGTTTGGGTTGCTTTTCAATAACATAAGTCCAGCCGAATCAAATGACATAGACACTTTCACAATATTCAAGAACAATACTAAGTTCAACATGATAATAGCTTTAATGAAATAAGAGTTCAAGTATGCTAATTCGATTCAACCGATTAAATAGGAAACTAGTTCGCAATACACAAGATAGGATACTTGCATAGTAAAAGAGTATAAGTTAGGAAACTTTCACAATCATAGATTTCCTTGCATAAAGTAAATCCGTCGGTTAGGATACTTGCACTTTAAAAGAGTGTAAGTAAGAGAACTTGCCTTTAGCGTAGTTTATCCACGAAAAGCAATCAACACTTTCGAATTCCTATCGTAATACAGTTACGTATATATATGATATTCATTAGTCATATAATTTAACTTCACATTTTCTCTTTGAATATACGATCAACACATAAGCTAAGTTTTACCTAGCTACACAGTTATATAGAATATAATTTCTATCCTTAACGTTCCTTCTTTAGAGTTTAAACGCATTCTCATATTATATAAGATCTCAACAATTAGCAAACATGCTTGCATATTATTAATATCACATAAGACCACAATCAATACTAAATATATTTCATTTTAGCAAGTTACGGCATCTCCTTAAGTTAACCGTCAAAATCGGGTTCAAGTAACATCATATAATATCGCGTAGCATGTATTCATATTTAAAGGATACTTTCATGCTTGTATAACTTTTCCAAATCCAATCGTACATGGTATAGGTTCTTAAGTTAATACTTAAAGCCATTCAAGGACACGAACTCATATGGTCTAACATGATTGCTTTTAAACACATAAGATATTCATATAACTTGTATTAGTCATGCTCATGAGTACTCGTATTGCATATATGTAGCTAGCATTGTTATTATCTTGAAAACATGCTTTGTTCATGCTAAACTTTAATCACGGCAACTAATCATGGTATATATACATGCATGACACATGAATGAGTCTAAGAGTACTATCACATGTGTCCATAAATGTCAAATTCTAATTCTCGTCATAACATACCAACGTTCACGTTCAAAGCTTATACTTTGTTAGTATAGTTCATTAATAAGGTCTATCATGTTCATGCTTCCTTATGAAACCTACATATGTAAGTTAACATGCTTTTCATGTATTTCAAGGCCCTATAAACATGCTCGAAAAGTCAGAATGTATACATGCTTCATATATGTTAACGTCGTTTATGAAACTTTAAATTCGTTTCCAAACTATGTGTCGTTTGGTTAACCATGCATGCTAATATACTAAAACATGCTTACATTGCCTCATTAGGTTTATATATATGTATTAATCATGCTCCCATGCTTGTTTAAACAAAAATCAAACAATTGGTACATAACAGTTTTGTTGCAGAATGCAGAAAATTGAACACAGAGGCTGGCGCTGCGGCGCGACAACAGTAGCTTAATACTGGCGCTGCGGCTCGAGTGGCGCTGCGGCCCGGGCTGCGGCGCTGCGGCGTCGAGGCAATTTTCTGCGGTTCAGACGGCAGCGAAAACCGACCCAAAACCTCCCATTTCATCGATTTCAACATACCCAGATATTGGACTTGTTTAACTTACTAACACATACATATATGCTTATATAACAGTCAGTAGCAATTATCAATTCCCAATTTCATGAACTCTAACTAATTTACGAATTTCATGTATTTACAGAAATTGAAGAGGAACAATGGAAATGAAAGACTATTCAGTGGTTCCATCATGTGTGTATGTTCATATAACAACAATATAAGGGTTCTACAAACCAATCATGAACCAATTTGGCATAATCAAGAATTTCAACAAAACTCAGAGAACAACAATGGAGTTCTTTTGACAGAAAATGAAAATGAAGACACGAAGAGGATTTATACCTCTGTTATGGAGTAAGCTTGCTGATGCTACTATAGAAATTCCTTCTGAACTAAATAGACAATCACAGTATACTCTCTTCTCTTAGAAATATTTCAGCAATGAAATGAAGGTGCAGGGAGTTCCTTTATATAGAAGAATGAATACACAGTCCAAGCTTCTAACTCCCAAATCAAACTAACGGATTGTCAAATTGCATGAAGGTTATAGAATGGTAGGTATTTAGTTGTTAGAATCCATCATTAAAACCACTCCCTTGCTCATCATTGCTACAAGGCTATGGAAATTTACTGAGTTTAAGGAGAAGCAATAGGCTTAGGCCATAATGACTGTGCACGTGAATGAGGGAAAGGAGAGTGACTATTATATTGGGACAAGCCAAGCAAATCTCAGCATTCTTACAAATGGACTATATGCTACACTTATGTTATATATTATATGTACTCGTAGGTTATAATTACAATGTTCTCCCCATAATGTAATAAATGCAATTTGAATACATATAATCTATGTACATTTTATCTTACCGATATAATACAATCGGATACTACCACATTACATTATATCATATATTATTAAATTGTATTACTCAACAATTATTTATAATAGATCCATGATACATTATTTTAATGTATATCCACACATCATTTGTCACCTACACATATCATAACATATAGTTACTATACATTTAATTCGCATGCTTGCACATATAATTTCTCATCTTATAAATTGAATATTAATTAATAATATACACATATCCTACATCAATCAATATAATTGTTAACCTCCATAACAATTTAATTAACCTTTATATGATTAACTATCACTTTGATATAAATCTTATTATATTTATAAACACGTTGCTCATTATTATTATGTTTCTTGCAATAATAATCACATATTATTAATCAATCCTCATTAGTATTTTATAACAGTTAATTAATATTCTTCGATTAACAATTAATATAGATTAATTGTTCGCTTAAATTAATATAATCATTCTTATATTACGTCACTGTGCCACACAAGGCAATCAACGAGTTTATCACAAACTCCACCAATTTCTCAATTATTATAATTATTCAATTATATATAATTGAATTAATTCATCTCATAACACAAAATCATTTATATTCAAATAAATTCTCATTTCCATTAATATATTTATTTAATAATATATGGAAATTCTCGGGTATTACATCCTCCCCCCCTTATAAAAATTCCGTCCCGGAATTGCTACAAGGTTACACAAATAGATGGGGATAGTCCCTCATCATCCTATCTTCTAACTCCCACATTGCCTCCTCGACATCGTGGTTACGCCAAAGTACTTTTACAGATGAAATAACTTTATTTCTCAAAGTTTGTTCTTTCCTATCTAATATTTGGACAGGAATTTCTTCATACGCCAAGTTCTTCTCCACTTGAATGGGCTCGTAAGAAATCACGTGCTTGTAGTCGGCCTTGTACGGTCGCAACACGAAAATGTGGAACACGTTGTGGATATGCTCCAACTCGGTTGGTAACGCAACTTTGCATGCCACTTCGCCCACTCGCTTCAGTATCTCGAACGGTCCTATGAATCTTGGACTCAATTTTCCTTTCTTGCCGAAACGGATTTTTCCCTTCCATGGAGATACCTTCAAGAATACGAAACTGCCGACTTTGAAGTCTCGGTCCTGCCGATGCAAATCTGCGTATTTCTTCTGGCGATCTTGAGCAGTCTGGCTCTTATCACTGTCACCACGTATGCGGTTTGTTGAACTAACTCTGGTCCGAGTATTCGTCGTTCTCCGACTTCGTCCCAACATAACGGCGTTCTGCACTTTCTCCCGTAAAGAGCTTCGTACGGTGGCATGCCAATACTCGCATGGTAGCTATTATTATATGCGAATTCTACTAAGGGTAGGTGGTCGTCCCAATTTCCCTTAAAATCCATCACGCAAGTACTAAGCATGTCTTCTAGCGTTTGTATTGTTTGCTCACTTTGTCCGTCTGTTTGAGGATGATAAGCTGTACTCAACCTCAACTACGTTCCCATTCTTTCTTGCAAACTCTTCTAAAAATTGGACGTGAAGCGCGGATCTCGATCAGAGACAATTGACACCGGCACTCCATGTCGTGAAATAATTTCTTTTACATATAGGCTTGCTAATTGGTTCAAACTGTAGCGGATCTTGATTGGTAGAAAGTGTGCGGTCTTCGTTAGTCGATCCACGATAACCCAAATAGCATCATAACCTTTCTGTGTAACTGGAAGTCCTACTACGAAGTCCATGGTAATATGCTCCCATTTCCACTCTGGTATTTCTAACGGTTGTAGTAAACCACTTGGCCGCTGATGCTCTGCTTTAACGCGTTGGCAAGTCAAGCATTTACTGACGCACTCTGCGACTTCCCGTTTCAAATTAGGCCACCAAAAATGTTGCCTTAGATCTCGGTACATCTTTGTGCCTCTCGGATGAACGGAATATGTCGTATTGTGTGCCTCGTGCAAAATCTCTTCCCTCAACTCGGTTACCGCTGGTACCCACACTCTCCCTTCAAATCTCAAAATACCGTCTTTATCCATTCGAAATTTTTCTTCCTCACTTTCTGTGATCCTCTTTCGGATTTTCTCACACTCTTCATCCTTTTCCTGAGCTTCCTTTACTCTATTCAACAACGTCGGACAAGCTTCCATTACAATTAACTTCTCACCAGACTTTTCTGGTCCTTTTACTTCTATCTCCAATTTCTCCATCTCTCTTATCAACTCTTCCTGAGTTGTTAAATTAAACAACTTCTCCCTTCCTTTCCTGCTCAGAGCGTCGGCAACCACATTTGCCTTTCCCGGGTGATAAAGAATATCGCAGTCATAGTCTTTGATTAATTCTAACCACCTTCTCTGCCGCATGTTTAACTCCTTCTGTGTGAAGATATATTTCAGACTTTTGTGGTCCGTGTATATCTCACATTTTTCTCCGTATAGATAATGTCTCCATATCTTTAACGCAAAAACTACTACCGCTAACTCTAAGTCATGAGTAGGGTATCGTTTTTCGTAATCCTTCAATTGTCGTGACGCATATGCAATAACCTTGCCATGTTGCATGAGCACACAGCCAAGCCCCTTGTGCGATGCATCACTATACACCACAAAATTTCCCGCATCATCTGGTAATGATAACACAGGTGTTTCGCTCAATCTCCTTTTCAGTTCTTGAAAACTTTCTTCGCATTTGTCGGTCCATACAAATTTCACCGTCTTTCTAGTCAAATTGGTCAACGGGGTTGCTATCTTAGAAAAATCTTGGATGAATCTTCGATAGTACCCAGCTAACCCTAGAAAGCTTCTCACCTCCGTCGGTGTTCTCGGTTGTTCCCAATTACTTACTGCTTCAACCTTCGCAGGGTCTACAGAGATTCCATTCTTATCCACCACGTGGCCTAAGAATTGAACCTTCTCCATCCAAAATTCGCACTTAGAAAATTTTGCATACATCTTCTCCTTCCTTAGTGCCTCCAAAATAATCTTTAGATGTTCGGCGTGTTCTTCCTCTGTCTTTGAGTAGATCAAAATGTCGTCGATAAAAACCACTACAAATTTATCAAAGTATGGCTTGAAAACTCGGTTCATCAAGTCCATAAATGCTGCCGGAGCATTAGTCAATCCTAATGACATTACCAAAAACTCGTAGTGTCCATAACGGGTTCGAAACGCAGTCTTTGGTATGTCCTCATCCCGTACCTTCAGTTGATGATATCCTGTTCGTAGGTCGATCTTTGAGAAACACTTTGCTCCCTTCAGTTGATCAAATAAGTCGTCTATCCTCGGTAGCGGATACCGGTTCTTGATCGTTACTCTATTCAATTCTCGATAATCGATACAGAGCCTCATCGATCCGTCCTTCTTCTTAACGAATAGTACCTGGTGCTCCCCAAGGAGAAACACTCGGTCGAATGCAACCCTTATCCAATAATTCTTGCAATTGTATCATCAATTCTTTCATTTCTACTGGCGCCATACGATATGGAGCTTTCGAAATCTGTGCCGTTCCCGGTGCTAAGTCTATTACGAATTCGATTTCTCTGTCTGGCGGAAGACCAGGCAGATCGTCCGGAAACACGTCTTGAAATTCATTAACTACGGATATATCCTTAATTTCTACTCCCTTCTTCCGAGTATCAACGATGTAAGCTAAATATCCTCCACATCCTTTCCTTAACAATTTCTTGGCCTGCATCATCAGTAACGCAACACTGATTGCTTAAGCGATGAGCTACCATAAAACACTACCTTAGACTTACTCGGAGTCTGAAGGTTCACACATTTGTTCTGACAGTCAATTATCGCAGCATGGTTATACAACCAATCCATTCCCAGTATTACGTCAAATTCTCCCAGTCTAATAGGAATCAAGTCTACGCTCAGTTCATGTTTACTAATATTTGCGCGACAATTTCGATAAACGTATTCTACAGGGATCACTTCCTTATTAGCAACTTCTATGATCAAAGGATTTTCTAATAGTTCTCGAGGTGTACTAAGTCTACTAGCAAATTCTTCAGATACAAAAGAACAGGTGGCACCCGAATCAAATAATACATAAGCATTTATATCATTGATTGGGATTATACCTGACACCACATCCTTCGCAGCCACTGCGTCTTGGACGGTCATGTTAAAGGTTCTGGCGGTTGGGCGGTTGGATTGTGCCGGTCCACCGATCATCAGCTTGTTGCCTCCTTGCTGATTACTACCCCCGCCACTTCCCTTCTTTGGGCAGTCCTTAATTCGGTGCTCCGTCGAGCCACAAGCAAAGCATCCTTGTATCTTTTTCGGTTTCAAACAGTTGGGCGAGATGTGCCCTTCCTGTCCGCAGTTGTAGCAAGTGCCACGTCCCTTCCAGCACTCGCCCTGGTGATTCTTCCCACACTTCGGGCATCCTTCAGCCCTCTTCTTGAAACCTCCACGAAAATTCCCTGATTGATTATTATTGTTGTTTTTGTTGTTGTTGTTGTTCTCCCACTTTCTCTTTCCCAAGTTGCTTCCTCTGCTATTGCTTCCTCCCGTACGATTCTCTCCTCCAGTATTCTTTCCTTTCTTTTCTTTGTTATACAGACTTAAGGCCTCACTGCTGTTGTCCGATTTATGTAACGACAATTAACGCGCAAGTATACGCGGTCAACAAGTAATATAAGATAAGTAGGATGTCGTACCCACGAGGACGAAGTCTTAAATGCAAATCAAATACTAATGTAAGTTCTTTACTGTCTTATCTAAACAATTGATTGGAGGTGGTATTTTAAACTATGCGATTACAACTAAAGGAAGAGGGAGAAATAGATGTAATAGGGAGACAAGCTAGGATTGCAATTCCCCTAACGCGTCGCCTAATCTCCTAACTCTCCACAATACAAACAAATCAAGGAATGGCCAGCCGAGAAATGAACTACGCATAAGCTTCTGTCGAAGGCCAAATGCACACCCCTAGCTAGATGAATCACAATATGTCTATCGATGAAAATAACTAGACTAGGGTCAATAAGATTAGTCTCAAGACTACACAAGGCAAATAGAGATATGTCTATCCTATTTAGCAGTTTATGCACACATTCCTTTAGACAAGGGCATAACAAGTGTTATTGTATTTTAAAAGCTAGATATTAATGTCCAATCTTCAATATCCATTAATATCACTACCAAAAACTCTGTCAAGCATTTAGTCAATAAGCAAGAAATACAATAACCTATTCCCAAAATGATTCATTAATATAAATAGGAGAGAAAGTTAATTAGGCTAAACACTAGGTTACATTGCAATCCTAAAAAGGTATTAGTTCATAACCATGGTGCTAATACAAATTTCTATCACATTCAACATTGCTCAGCAATACACAAATAACTTAGAGATTTGGAATAAGAAAACTCCTGTTGTAGGGTTTTCTGTCTCCAAGTCTTCTCTTCTTCGTGGACTTCTGAGCTGTCTATGATGCAATAACTATTCTCCCAAAGAAAATAATGCTTGTTTCTGCTCTAGAATCTCCAGATATCTATTCTGTCTTTTTTTCCTTCCTAGCCGCCTTGTCTGTCTGACTTTTTTCCTCTCTTTTAGGTCATTAAAAACGAACCAGTCTAGACACCGGAGGTGACGCTGCGGCGCGGAGCATACACTAATTGGTGGCGCGGCGGCGCCACTCACGCTGCAGCGCGAGATTAAGAAGTACTGTGGCCGCTGCAGCGCCAGATTACATCAGCATGGCCATGGGGGACGGCGCTGCGGCGCGAGCTAAAGGCTAGGCTCTGGCGCTGCTGCACCAGAGTGTGGAAAATGACACATTTGCGCCCTGCAAGCTGGAGATGACTCAAAAAGCCCTGCATCAAACAGGGAGAGCATAATAACAACAAAATATATGCAAAAGCACAATAAATAACAAAAAACAAGCAGCGTCTTAAGCTTGAGCGAATCTGATATGTGATATAAATACCACATATCAGATACCCCCAAACTTAAGCATTTGCTTGCCCTCAAGCAAACTATCTATCATCCACACCCACACTACCGGAAGACGTGAATGGGAACTACAACTATAGAATAATACCACGGCTTCAAAGCGTACTTATAGAGCCTCTCTCAGAATAGGACAATCAATGACATGAAAGGGGCTTTAAATCGAATTTGCAAGCATGAGAC
Source organism: Panax stipuleanatus (assembly GCA_020205555.1). Taxonomy (NCBI): domain Eukaryota; kingdom Viridiplantae; phylum Streptophyta; class Magnoliopsida; order Apiales; family Araliaceae; genus Panax; species Panax stipuleanatus. The sequence goes on along the minus strand of CM035124.1, from coordinate 80,243,515 downwards.
TGTACTCGATCCACTCTATGCGTGTGAAGATCAACCATCCTAACTAAAATAGCTCAAAAAAAACTCGCACTGTCGATTACTAAAAACAATATGCACACTGCGCAACTTAAACAATCAACAAGCATTAAGACTAGGATGCAAGCACAGGAAAAGATCAAAAGGCTCTAGCATGAAGACAACAAAAATCTGACTCGGACAGCCCTTAATTACCTTAGGCTAGACAGAGCTACCCATAAATGAGCTTTTGATCAGTGACTCCCAAGCCATACGGCTTTAGGGCACTAGGCGTAGAACACCCCTAAGAATCTAATCACTCGAGCAGCAAAGGCCACGTAATCAACATAAGCCAAATTAGACTTTACGAAATCTGAAGATTATTTGACGAGTGCATTTTATGCTCCATCTCAACATCGGTCCTGCGTTTATGGGCGAGTGCGTTTTACGCTCCATCTCGACCCACCGCAAGACTTTCGATAATCAATCTCCTTTTCAATTCATTTTATTTTAATACAACATGCCAGAGTCCAAGATCCAAAACTGTAAAAGCACCCAAGCCCTTTATTACCTTGCAGAAATGAAAGTTTATAAGAATGAACATACTCCCAAAGCAATAAACGCGCGACGTAAAATCTAAAAATAATTGGTTAAAACAGTTGATCGGCTCTTGTTAAGAAGGACGGATCAAAAACAGTCTCGACTTATCGATTCACAACCCCTAACTCATACATGCTTAACACAACTCTAAGAGACAGCCATAACTACATGGCGCTTGTCATTAGCCACGATCAAAAAAATTGACAGCTAAAACACCCTCACCCAGCATATTCACAGTTACAGAACGGGGTTAAAAAGGGGGGAAAACCAACTAAAATAGGCATGACCCTGCCCAAATAAGGAGAAACCATAACACATGGCATCAAGTAAACCAAAAATCTGCACACTCCCCAAAATATGGCTAATAAACCATACAACCAAAAATTTACAAGAAAGCTAAAGCGAAAGTAAAATACTATATACAAAAATAAAACACAAGCAATTAAATATTATAAACCAAACATTCATTAATATACCTAATACAACCAACGCACCACTGCATCATAACATGCATCCCAAAATAAACCGAAAACATCCACAAACATAGCATAAAAGAAAAATAGATAGTCAGGGGCTAAACCGCCCAAAAGAAACATGACAGCAATTCATATATAATAAACTTAAAACAGGAAATCTCCCCCAAGTTTGAAATTTGCCAATGACCTCACTGGCCTTCACCCTCTGGAGCACCATCACCTCCGCCATCATCATCGGCTTCAATATTGGCATCCGCTGGCTCCTCCTCGCGATCCTCTCCTGTGGCTGGAAATGGTGGAGGATAAGGCGCAAAGAGCGGAGGCTCTTGAAATTGAAAGGGCATGGACTCTGCGTCGTCTCCTCCTTGAGCATAATAGATACTGGACACTGTATTTGCAAACTCCGCATGATAGTGATTGAATTGGCTCTGCCATTGAGCCACTGTATCAACCTTGCTGTGGAGAAAATTAAGACTGCTTAAGATCTCTGCCAAGGCCCCGGGTGGCATAGCCTCAGAAGATGGGGGCTCAGGCACTTGAGCGGAGGTACCAGCTTCCGATGAGGGAGGCGGCACAGGCCCCGGTAAATATCCTTGACCCTTTGGGTGTGACGGAGGTCCCCCATCCCATACTCCATAACGGGCTATAACGTGATGATCAATGGCAGCCATAGGCGGCTGAGTGATGTCGTCTTTCTCCCATACCACACCCGTCCTTTTGCATAGGCGTGTGATTAGAGAAGGATGAGGGAGGCCGGAATTGACCTTGCTCCTAATGGCCTTTTTAATTGAATCCTGGATAAGAACCCCCACATCAACTTTCAGCCCCATGACAATTGCATAAAGCAGTACTGCCCTCTCCCTTGTTACATCGCTCAGGTGGCGTGTTGGCATGATATTGGCACAAATAAAGGAGTACTACGCCTTACCATAACGGCTCAAGGCTTGATGGGGGAAAGAGGTCTTTTCACCGTGGAATTCATTGGTTTTCCACACGGTACCAGGCTTGCAGAGCTTTGCTATAATCTCATCAGTATTGTAACTCCGCATCCCAGACTCCAGATAATCCTTACCCTCGTAGTTTGGAGTCCCATACACAGCATTGATTGTTCGACTGTCATATTTGATCAACTTACCCCGAACTGGCACCGAAGCAGGACCATCGGCATTAGCATTTGCATAGAATTCCTTTACCACTGAAATAACTGCAGATTCGGGCGGCTTGGTGAAGTGAACCCATTTCATAGTTACAATCATTGAATTCATATCGTCGTCCATCTTGTCATCTGGCCTTAGTCCTCTCTCTGGCACCAAACTCCTCTTTGAGAAATTTTGGGCATATCGCTTCCATGCTTCCTCACTCGGGAATTTTACAGCATCCCAAAGTGGAGGAGGAGTTCTGGAAGACGGAGGAGGACCTATACTAGTGCGAGGACGCTTGGAACCCATAGCCAACAAAACTAAAGGACAACAGAAAGATAAATAACAAACGAACAAAACAAACTCTGCTCTGAAGAAATCCTTTACCTTGGTTTGCTTATTAATAGAATGAAGGAGAATAACTGCACGACGGTTGAAGGCCCCAAACGCTCAGAAACCGAATTGGGAGTGACGGTTGATTTGCCGCACTCGTTGGGAGAAAGGGAGATGTGTGAGAGAGAAAAGAGGAACACTGCAAACTGAACCCAAAAGCCTCAATTAAACTTAAAAATACGGTAATGGCGCTGCGGCGTGGTGCATGGCGCTGCGGCGCGGGATAGGTTCTTTTTGACGCTGCGGCGTCATTCTCGGCGCTGCGGCGTTACAGTGGGGCTTCTTGGCGCTGCGGCGTCATTTTCGGCGCTGCGGCGTGACATCCTGACGCTGCGGCGGGACATTCGGACGCTGCGGCGCAACTCTCTAGTAGCTTCCAGCATATGCCGGCGCCGCGACGCAAAAATTATAAAGGATCTGGCGCTGCGGCGTGGTTATTGGGGCTGCGGCGAGAAACTCAGACTAGCTCCTGGCGCTGCGGCGCGAGCGCTGTGTTTTCTTTTCCTGCACTACCCAAAACCTGAATCAATACCCAGATAAACTACTAGACAAAGCAATCATACTTACAATTATACAAACTATTAAACTACATACTAACACACTAAATTAACATCTACAAAAATTCTAAGGAAAAGAAAAATAATTGCACTAATGATAACTAAAGAAAACAACACTAAATAAAACCACAAGGATATTTTTGATACTGAGATGGGGTTTCCTCCCCATCAAGCGCTTGATTTAGAGTCGTCGGCTTGACTTTCGCCCCGCCCTACACCGGGTCTCCCAAGGTGATGGAGGTGTTTTGTCGATCGACCTCGCCGCCCAAATAGTGTTTCAAACGTTGTCCATTGACTTTGAAGGTTTTGTCTGAATGAGGGTCTTCGACCTCAATAGCCCCATGAGGATACACTTTAGCAATGGTGAACGGCCCCGACCATCGGGACTTCAACTTCCCTGGGAATAATTTCAGCCGCGAGTTAAAAAGAAGCACCTTCTGGCCTTGTTCGAAGTTCCTTTCGACAATTTTCTTGTCATGCCACCGCTTTGTCTTTTCCTTATACAACTTAGCGTTTTCATATGCGTGCAGACGAAACTCGTCTGATTCATTAAGTTGTAATAATCTTCGTTCACCTGCTGCATCCATATCGAAATTGAGCTTTTGGATAGCCCAATATGCGTTGTGCTCTAGCTCCACAGGAAGATGACAAGCCTTGCCAGAAACAAGCCTATACGGAGACATTCCGATAGGCGTTTTGTAAGCGGTGCGGTATGCCCACAAGGCATCATCAAGCTTCTTTGACCAGTCCTTCCGATTAGGATTAACGATCTTCTCCAAGATACGCTTAACCTCTCGATTAGAGATCTCTGCTTGGCCACTTGTCTGCGGATGATAACCTGTGGCTATTTTATGGGTCACCCCATACTTAGCAAGAAGGGCTTCGAAATATTTGTTGCAAAAATGTGACCCTTCATCACTGATTATTGCCCGAGGAGTGCCGAAGCGAGTGAAAATATTTTTCCTTAAGAAATTAAGCACCACCTTAGCATCATTAGAAGGCAAGGCGACTGCTTCTACCCATTTGGAGACATAATCAACCGCTACAAGAATATAAAGATTGTTGTAGGACGACGGGAATGGTCCCATGAAGTCAATACCCCATACATCAAACAACTCTACTTCAAGGATATTCTGCAGCGGTAATTCATGCCTTTTTGAGATGGTTCCTACCCTTTGGCATCTATCGCAGTGCAACACATATAGGTGTGCATCTTTGAACAGGGTAGGCCAGTAAAACCCAGATTGGAGTACTTTAGCAGCAGTTCTTTGGCCCCCAAAATGTCCTCCATAATTAGAGGAATGACAATGATGGAGCACACCTTCGATTTCCTCCTCTGGCAAACATCTCCGCAGAATCTGATCTGAACACTGTTTGAATAAAAAGGGCTCGTCCCAAAAGTATTGTTTTGCATCATGTAGGAATTTCTTCCTTTGTTGATAGCTCAAGATGGGAGGAAGCACTTGACAAGCGACGAAATTCGCAAAGTCCGCATACCACGGGGCTTTACTTTGGACGCCAAACAGTTGTTCATCCGGGAAGAAATTATTGATGTCTTTGATTGCGTCTCCCGAATGAGGAGGGTTTTCCAGCCTTGACAAGTGATCTGCTACCTGGTTTTCTGTCCCCTTCTTGTGGCGGATCTCCAGATCAAACTCCTATAGAAGAAGGACCCACCTTATCAGCCTAGGCTTTGCATCTTTTTTCTCTATCAGATATTTAATGGCCGAATGGTCTGTGTACACGGTCACTTTTGTTCCAATTAGGTAGGAACGGAATTTGTCGAAAGCATAAACCACTGCCAGCAATTCTTTCTCGGTTGTGGTGTAATTTAACTGAGCATCAGTTAATGTTTTGCTGGCATAGTAGATCGTGTGGAACACTTTGTCCCTTCTCTGCCCCAACTACTGCCCCAATTGCAAAATCGCTGGCGTCACACATGAGCTCAAAAGGGAAAGTCCAATCAGGAGCTACCACAATAGGAGTCGAAATGAGTTTTTCCTTCAATAATTCAAATGCTCTGAGGCAGGCTTCATCAAACTGAAAAGGCATATCCTTTTCCAATAGTGAACATAGCGGTTTTGTTATCCTTGAGAAGTCCTTGATAAACCGCCTATAGAAACCTGCATGCCCAAGAAAACTCCTAACCCCTTTCACTGATGTAGGCGGTGGTAGACTATTGATGACATCAATTTTAGCCTTGTCTACCTCAATACCACCATCAGATACTCTGTGGCCCAGAGTAATGCCCTCTTTTACCATGAAGTGGCACTTCTCCCAATTCAATACAAGATTAGTCTCAACACATCTTTGGAGAACGATAGTCAAATTCACCAGACAGTTATCAAATGAACTCCCGAATACAGAAAAATCGTCCATGAAAACCTCGAGGGTCTTTTCGACCATGTCAGAGAAGATGGACATCATGCAACGTTGGAATGTTGTAGGAGCGTTACACAACCCAAAGGACATTTTCCGAAAGGCAAAGGTCCCATACGGACATGTGAACGTTGTTTTCTCCTGATCTTCGGGAGCAATAGAAATTTGATTATAGCCAGAATAACCATCTAGCAGACAGTAGAAAGCATGCCCAGCAAGTCTATCGAGCATCTGATCAATAAATGGCAAAGGGAAGTGATCCTTACAAGTTGACTTGTTTAACTTTCTGTAGTCCATACATACCCTCCATCCAGTCACCGTTCTGGTTGGAATCAACTCGTTATTCTCATTGGCTACTACTGTCATACCGCCCTTTTTTGGCACGCATTGAATGGGACTGACCCAAGGACTGTCTGATATAGGGTATATAATGCCCGCATCTAGCAGCTTAATGATTTCCTTCCGGACCACCTCCTTCATTATTGGGTTCAACCGCCTCTGATGTTCAATGGTCGGCTTGGATCCTTCCTCCAGTAGGATTTTGGTCATACAAAGGGATGGACTGATCCCTTTAATGTCTGAAATCGACCACCCCAGTGCCGTTTTATACTGTTTAAGCACTAGCAGTAGCTTCTCTTCCTGGCCTTCATCTAAAGATGCAGATATTATAACAGGTAAAGTGGAAGAATTCCCCAAGTATGCATACCTCAGATGATTGGGCAGGGGCTTTAACTCGAGGACAGGAGGTTCTACAACAGATGGTTGGGATTTGGAAGTAGATGCTTTTGGATCATTCAGCGACTCAAACTGTCTTTGGAACTGTGTAGATCTCTGGGGTGCGTCCAGCCAGTTAGCAAATTCAACATGGGTGCCCTCTTCATCAGCTCTGGTACCTCTTAGTGTAGCTTCTAAAGGGTCTGTCATGCATGTTTCTGAGAATACTTCCCTGACTGCATCATCAAGCACTTTAATCTGAAAGCAGTCTTCAGGGGTGTTCTGATATTTCATTGCCCTAAACACATTGAAAGTCACTTCCTGATCCTGTACTCTCATAGTCAGTTCCCCTTTCTGCACATCTATAAGGGTTCTCCCCGTTGCTAAGAATGGTCTACCCAGTATTATCGGGACCTCCCTGTCTTCTTCAAAATCCAAGACAATAAAGTCTGCTGGGAAGATTAACTTGTCCACCTTAACAAGCACATCCTCTACTATCCCCTTCGGGTACGTGAGAGATCTATCCGCCAATTGCAAAGTAACACTTGTGGGTTTGGCTTCATTCAGTCCAAGTTTCTTATATATGGACAGAGGCATCAAATTTATACTCGCCCCCAAATCACATAAGGCCTTGCCAATGAATTGATCCCCGATAGTGCATGGGATCGTGAAACTTCCAGGATCTTTCAGTTTTGGCGGGAGCTTGTTCTGTAAAATAGCACTGCATTCCTCAGTCAGAGCCACTGTTTCATAATCTCCCATTTTCCTCTTCTTCGACAATATGTCTTTCATGAATTTAACATAGCTCGGCATTTGCCCCAACGCCTCTGCAAATGGGATGTTTATGTGAAGCTTCTTGAAAACTTCTAAAAACTTAGAAAATTGCTTATCAAGCTTTTGTTTCTGCATGCGCTGGGGGAATGGCAACTGCGGGATAGGAGGACTAGCTGTGTTCACTGTAGGGGTTGGTGATGAAGGGCTTTCTTGAGCATTTACCTCACCCCCAGGCTTATCATCACTTTGCTCCACAATAGATTCCTCTAAAGTCACTTCTTCTTGCACTACAGGACTCTCTCCACCCTTTTCATTTATAGTTTTCCCACTTCGGAGTGTAACTGCTTTGCAGTGTTCCTTCCCATCCCGTTTCGGGTTGACATCAGTGTCACTCGGCAATGTGCCTTGCGGTCGACTATTCAAAGCAGAGGCCAACTGTCCCATTTGGACTTCAAGGTTCCGGATGGAAGCCTCTTGATTACTGCTCCTTGTCTCATTTTGGGCAATATATCGAGACAGGAGATCTTCCAAACTAGGTTTTCTTTCCTGATGAGGTGGTGGATGGTGGAACTGATTATGAGAACTCTGTGGTTGTTGGTTGAACTGATTTTGAACTTGAAAACCGGGAGGGTTTGAGAAATTAGGCCTGGTGGTCGGTGGTTGTGCTTGATTGCTATTTGTGTTGCCCCAAGACAAGTTTGAATGATTCCTCAAGCCCGGATGATAATGAGTAGGGAGACTTGCGTTTTGCTGCCTCCCGTAGTTGGAAACAAATTGAACTGACTCGGGGCTTATGGCACACTGATCAGTTGTGTGGCTCCCTTGACACAATTCACACAACAATGCGACACTCTGAACATTCTGCACAGCTTGCGCTCCCATGGTGTCAAGTCTTTTAGTTAGCGCTGCAACCTGAGCCGCTAATTGCGTGACTGGATCTACCTCATATATTCCTGCTGCTCTTCTAGGGGCTTGCCTATCATTTGGCCATTGATAATTATTGGCCGCCATTGTTTCCACCAATTCATACCCCGCTGTGTGATGCTTAGACATGAACGCTCCTCCAGAAGCGGCATCAATACTCGATCGAGTAGCTCCAGATAACCCATTATAGAATGTCTGGATGGGAAGCCATTCTGGCAGTCCATGGTGGGGGCATTTTCTTAGAAGATCCTTAAATCGCTCCCATGAGTCGTACAAAGTCTCTGACTCAAATTGAATAAAAGAGGTAATTTCGTGCCTGAGCCTGGCGGTTTTAGCGGGTGGGAAGAACTTTGCCACGAACTTTTGAGCCAGGTCATCCCATGTGGTTATGGAGCCTGACGGAAGTGCATGTAACCAGCTCTTGGCCTTGTCCTTCAAAGTGAAGGGAAATAATCGCAATCTGATGGCATTGTCAGTCACTCCGTTGCATTTAAACGTATCGCAGATCTCCAAGAAGTTCATCAAGTGATCATTGGGGTCATCATTTGGTAATCCCCCAAACTGAATATTGGAGCACATTTGGATGGTGCCCGGCTTGATCTCAAAATTGTTTGCTTGGATTGCGGGCCTAAGAATGCTCGCTTGCAAATCTGCGATGTGAGGCATAGCATGCTCCCTTAAAGATTTCTAAAGTTCCTCAGCCATTGTAACAGGAGTATTTATGCCCCGAGCTTTTTCTCTCTGCAGGCGTCTGTACGTTCTATCAACCTCGGGATCCAGAGGTATTATATTCCGACCCCTTCGAGGTGGCATACGCCGTTGAGATCACTTGAAAAGAAAATTAAACAGATAAAATTAGTCTAAATTAAGATCGTAATGACTTAGCTTTAATATTGATAACAAATATTACTAAGTCCCCGGCAACGGCGCCAAAAACTTGTTGTCCGATTTATGTAACGACAATTAACGCGCAAGTATACGCGGTCAACAAGTAATATAAGATAAGTAGGATGTCGTACCCACAAGGACGAAGTCTTAAATGCAAATCAAATACTAATGTAAGTTCTTTACTGTCTTATCTAAACAATTGATTGGAGGTGGTATTTTAAACTATGCGATTACAACTAAAGGAAGCGGGAGAAATAGATGTAATAGGGAGACAAGCTAGGATTGCAATTCCCCTAACGCGTCACCTAATCTCCTAACTCTCCACAATACAAACAAATCAAGGAATGGCCAGCCGAGAAATGAACTACGCATAAGCTTCTGTCGAAGGCCAAATGCACACCCCTAGCTAGATGAATCACAATATGTCTATCGATGAAAATAACTAGACTAGGGTCAATAAGATTAGTCTCAAGACTACACAAGGAAAATAGAGATATGTCTATCCTATTTAGCAGTTTATGCACACATTCCTTTAGACAAGGGCATAACAAGTGTTATTGTATTTTAAAAGCCAGATATTAATGTCCAATCTTCAATATCCATTAATATCACTACCAAAAACTCTGTCAAGCATTTAGTCAATAAGCAAGAAATACAATAACCCATTCCCAAAATGATTCATTAATATAAATAGGAGAGAAAGTTAATTAGGCTAAACACTAGGTTACATTGCAATCCTAAAAAGGTATTAGTTCATAACCATGGTGCTAATACAAATTTCTATCACATTCAACATTGCTCAGCAATACACAAATAACTTAGAGATTTGGAATAAGAAAACTCCTGTTGTAGGGTTTTCTGTCTCCAAGTCTTCTCTTCTTCGTGGACTTCTGAGCTGTCTATGATGCAATAACTATTCTCCCAAAGAAAATAATGCTTGTTTCTGCTCTAGAATCTTCAGATATCTATTTTGTCTTTTTTTCCTTCCTAGCCGCCTTGTCTGTCTGACTTTTTTCCTCTCTTTTAGGTCAATAAAAACGAACCAGTCTAGACACCGGAGGTGACGCTGCGGCGCGGAGCATACACTAATTGGTGGCGCGGCGGCGCCACTCACGCTGCAGCGCGAGATTAAGAAGTACTGTGGCCGCTGCAGCGCCAGATTACATCAGCATGGCCATGGGGGCGGCGCTGCGGCGCGAGCTAAAGGCTAGGCTCTGGCGCTGCTGCGCCAGAGTGTGGAAAATGACACATTTGCGCCCTGCAAGCTGGAGATGACTCAAAAAGCCCTGCATCAAACAGGGAGAGCATAATAACAACAAAATATATGCAAAAGCACAATAAATAACAAAAAACAAGCAGCGTCTTAAGCTTGAGCGAATCTGATATGTGATATAAATACCACATATCAACTGCCACCTTCCGCAATGATTGCCTTCTCCAGTAATGCTGCAAAGGAATCAATTTGAAGAACTGATACCTTATTGAACAGCCATGGCTTCAACCCTTGTTCAAAGCGTCTAGACTTCCTCTCTTCATCACCAACTTGGTGCTCCGCAAATCGAGCTAGTTCGTTAAACCTAGTCGCGTATTGCGCCACCGTCATTTCACCTTGTTTTAACTCTAGGAATTTCACCTCCATCCTATTCTTCATACTTTTCGGAAAGTAATTCTCGAAGAACAGTGTCTTAAACTTATCCCAAGCTATTATCCCTTCTCCAGCTCTTTGTTGATTAGCCTCCCACCAGTAGTTCGCTTCTCCCCTCATCATGTACGTGGCAAACACCGTCTTCTGATCTTCGCCTACGCTAGCTATAGTGAAAGCTTTTTCGATCTCTTTGATCCACGTTTGTGCGACGATTGGGTCGGTAGTTCCCTCGAACTCCGGGGGTCCTACACTCTTAAAGTCTTTAAAGGTTGTTACTGACACAGTTTGAGGGTTCGGGCGAACGGGTTCATTGTTCCTTCCCCTTAAGGCTTCTCCTAACAAGTCTACCAGTTTCTGGATCGGGTCTACTTGTTCTCTCTCATTGTTAACGGATTCTTCGGGTGCAGTCAATCTACGTCTGGGCGGCATTATCTGCATCACAATTTTTTTCATTTTATTATTATTCAAGTATATTACTTAAGTATTTCTTTTAATACTAAAAGAATAAATTTATAACACGTTTCTAAAATCAACTCCATTTATATTCATATGCCATTTCATTTTCATTACATGATTTCCTAGCATACTGCTATAAATGTCATCACATATATCCCCTAATATCACAAAAGACGGGGAATATACCAACCTACTACCATACTACCCCTCTAACAGAAGCTAACTCGGGGTTTACATCATCATCCCACATCTTACACAAAAGATCGGAATTACAACATAGTATATACAATACATAAAGACACAACTAGTACTACCACTAGACTGACTAAGGAAATCTCATCCCATCATCCCGCGTTCCACTGCGCTCTTGTACTCCAACTGTGCTATATACGCAAACAGCTCTCGGCTCAAGGTATGTAGAGTCTGTCCCTGTTCTGCCGGGTAGTGGTACACACCATCAATCACCCTTTCAAAAGCTGAACGGAACACATACCCCATCTTGTTCATCTTTCTCTTTTTGCACCTGACCTCATCCTCAAGGTCGTCAGCTCTCTCATTAGGACGCTTCCCACTTCTCCTCGAAGTGTAACCTATCCATCACCTCCAACTCTAGCTGAGTACGGAGTGCCTCTTTCTCAGTCTTCTCACTCAGTTCCCTCTGCTCTAACCTCTTCTAGCTTCTCTGCCAAATCTGCATTCCTAGCCACTGACCTGTGAAACAGAGTCCCCATCTGGATCCCTGCCTCCCTACGGTAGGCAATCTCCACCTCTAACTCTTGCATAGCCAGCTTCCTCTGGTGGTCCTCGTCCCTCAGCTTCTGGAACTCAGACTCTCTCTCGTGGGCCTCTGCCTCCAGCTCCTGAACTCTACAGTCTAACTCTAGGATCCGCTCCTCATACTCTCCTAGCATCTGTTCCTCTATAGTAGCCTCATCAGAGTCCTCTACTGGCTCATCCTCCATCGGCTCCTCCTCTGGATCAGTCTCTATCTCAATCTCGTCCTCGTCGTCGGACTCGATCGGTGCAACAGCCTGCACTGGTGTAGCCTCTAGAGGTGCCTCGTACACTACATGTATATCCCTGGGCTCCTCCTCGGCCACTCTACTAGGTACACCTGTGTCTGTCATCCTATAATCACAAACACAAGACACGAAATAGCATCTCCATTAGAATGTTAAATAAAATATAAGTTCATTGTATAGAATGAAGTTACATTTCATAACAGACTAAGTCTCTCAAGGAAAACTCTACATGAGTTTTATCTCCTTCCTAACTTCTAAGTTCACCTAAGTTATAGTCTAAGGACACTCGTTCCTAAGGTTTATAACTACGGCTCTGATAGCAACCTGTGACGCCCCCAAATTCCAGGACCGCCACTTGGTCTCTCGAATTCGGTTCATCACGTGCTCATGGTAATAGATCACAATAATAATAATTAAATATCATACGATCACAGCGGAAAATCTATTCTAGAATAATTTACAATGATTTATTATAATTATTCCCCCAAGTCTCGCAACCTACAGTACTTAATAGATTACATAATAATATCAGTTAACGACTTATTACATAATCTAACTTAAGCTTAAACATAATCAAATCCAGTCTTACTACATCATCTTCATACAATATTAATATATTTTAAACATAACAGACATAAGCTAGTTGGTAGCTTTGCCCTTGCCCTTATCAACGCCCGAAGGTTCACCATGCTCTGCCTTAACTGAAATATTTTAGGGAAAGCAAGAATGAGTACAAATTGCCCAACAAGTAATATACAATAAGGGTGAGTAATAAGATTCTCAATTCTCGAAAGGGTATAACAAGATTTGATAGTTCAAGAATAACAAGAATATCAACAGTTCTCAATATCAGTCGCTAAGGACAGGATAATATCAATATGATTCAATAATAAGTCAATTCAAGATTTAAATAATTGAATACTGAGTAGTCACTACGGACTATGAACTTCTACTAGAATTGACAGTAATAAACTGAAAATCCAACAAAAACAGGTACAACAGGTGATCAGCCTAAAGTACCCTTGTTATGCATAACAATCAACCATACTCAAGTGTGCACGTCGGTTCTCCGACAATTATATATTCCCTTCAAAGAAGGTTGTTCTTCTTAGTCAAATACAAGATCCCGCACCAATCAATTAGTTTGGGTTGCTTTTCAATAACATAAGTCCAGCCGAATCAAATGACATAGACATTTTCACAATATTCAAGAACAATACTAAGTTCAACATGAATAATAGCTTTAATGAAATAAGAGTTCAAGTATGCTAATTCGATTCAACCGATTAAATAGGAAACTAGTTCGCAATACACAAGATAGGATACTTGCATAGTAAAAGAGTATAAGTTAGGAAGCATTCACAATCATAGATTTCCTTGCATAAAGTAAATGCGTCGGTTAGGATACTTGCACTTTAAAAGAGTGTAAGTAAGAGAACTTGCCTTTAGCGTAGTTTATCCACGAAAAGCAATCAACACTTTCGAATTCCTATCGTAATACAGTTACGTATATATATGATATTCATTAGTCATATAATTTAACTTCACATTTTCTCTTTGAATATACGATCAACACATAAGCTAAGTTTTACCTAGCTACACAGTTATATAGAATATAATTTCTATCCTTAACGTTCCTTCTTTAGAGTTTAAACGCATTCTCATATTATATAAGATCTCAACAATTAGCAAACATGCTTGCATATTATTAATATCACATAAGACCACAATCAATACTAAATATATTTCATTTTAGCAAGTTACGGCATCTCCTTAAGTTAACCGTCAAAATCGGGTTCAAGTAACATCATATAATATCGCGTAGCATGTATTCATATTTAAAGGATACTTTCATGCTTGTATAACTTTTCCAAATCCAATCGTACATGGTATAGGTTCTTAAGTTAATACTTAAAGCCATTCAAGGACACGAACTCATATGGTCTAACATGATTGATTTTAAACACATAAGATATTCATATAACTTGTATTAGTCATGCTCATGAGTACTCATATTGCATATATGTAGCTAGCATTGTTATTATCTTGAAAACATGCTTTGTTCATGCTAAACTTTAATCACGACAACTAATCATGGTATATATACATGCATGACACATGAATGAGTCTAAGAGTACTATCACATGTGTCCATAAATGTCAAATTCTAATTCTCGTCATAACATACCAACGTTCACGTTCAAAGCTTATACTTTGTTAGTATAGTTCATTAATAAGGTCTATCATGTTCATGCTTCCTTATGAAACCTACATATGTAAGTTAACATGCTTTTCATGTATTCCAAGGCCCTATAAACATGCTCGAAAAGTCAGAATGTATACATGCTTCATATATGTTAACGTCGTTTATGAAACTTTAATTTCGTTTCCAAACTATGTGTCGTTTGGTTAACCATGCATGCTAATATACTAAAACATGCTTACATTGTCTCATTAGGTTTATATATATGTATTAATCATGCTCCCATGCTTGTTTAAACAAAAATCAAACAATTGGTACATAACAGTTTTGTTGCAGAATGCAAAAAACTGAACACAGAGGCTGGCGCTGCGGCGCGGCAACAGTAGCTTAATACTGGCGCTGCGGCGCGAGTGGCGATGCGGCGCGGGCTGCGGCGCTGCGACGCTGCGGCGCTGCGACGCTGCGGCGCTGCGGCGTCGAGGCAGTTTTCTGCGGTTCAGACTGCAGCGAAAACTGACCCAAAACCTCCCATTTCATCGATTTCAACATACCCAGATATTAGACTTGTTTAACTTACTAACACATACATATATGCTTATATAACAGTCAATAGCAATTATCAATTCCCAATTTCATGAACTCTAACTAATTTACGAATTTCATGTATTTACAGAAATTGAAGAGGAACAATGGAAATGAAAGACTATTCAGTGGTTCCATCATGTGTGTATGTTCATATAACAACAATATAAAGGTTCTACAAACCAATCATGAACCAATTTGTCATAATCAAGAATTTCAACAAAACTCAGAGAACAACAATGGAGTTCTTTGGACAGAAAATGAAAATGAAGACACGAAGAGGATTTATACCTCTGTTATGGAGTAAGCTTGCTGATGCTACTATAGAAATTCCTTCTGAACTAAATAGACAATCACAGTATACTCTCTTCTCTTAGAAATATTTCAGCAATGAAATGAAGGTGCAGGGAGTTCCTTTATATAGAAGAATGAATACACAGTCCAAGCTTCTAACTCCCAAATCAAACTAACGGATTGTCAAATTGCATGAAGGTTATAGAATGGTAGGTATTTAGTTGTTATAATCCATCATTAAAACCACTCCCTTGCTCATCATTACTACAAGGCTATGGAAATTTACTGAGTTTAAGGAGAAGCAATAGGCTTAGGCCATAATGGTTGTGCACGTGAATGAGGGAAAGGAGAGTGACTATTATATTGGGACAATCCAAGCAAATCTCAGCATTCTTACAAATGGACTATATGCTACACTTATGTTATATATTATATGTACTCTTAGGTTATAATTACAATGTTCTCCCCATAATGTAATAAATGCAATTTGAATACGTATAATCTATGTACATTTTATCTTACCGATATAATACAATCGGATACTACCACATTACATTATATCATATATTATTAAATTGTATTACTCAACAATTATTTATAATAGATCCATGATACATTATTTTAATGTATATCCACACATCATTTGTCACCTACACATATCATAACATATAGTTACTATACATTTAATTCGCATGCTTGCACATATAATTTCTCATCTTATAAATTGAATATTAATTAATAATATACACATATCCTACATCAATCAATATAATTGTTAACCTCCATAACAATTTAATTAACCTTTATATGATTAACTATCACTTTGATATAAATCTTATTATATTTATAAACACGTTGCTCATTATTATTATGTTTCTTGCAATAATAATCACATATTATTAATCAATCCTCATTAGTATTTTATAATAGTTAATTAATATTCTTCGATTAACAATTAATATAGATTAATTGTTCGCTTAAATTAATATAATCATTCTTATATTACGTCACTGTGCCACACAAGGCAATCAACGAGTTTATCACAAACTCCACCAATTTCTCAATTATTATAATTATTCAATTATATATAATTGAATTAATTCATCTCATAACACAAAATCATTTATATTCAAATAAATTCTCATTTCCATTAATATATTTATTTAATAATATATGGAAATTCTCGGGTATTACAGAATGGCCAAAAGAATTTTATTTAAGTGGTCAAAGTTCAGAAATGTATTTTAAAACCTAATGTAATGAACATGATAACGTGTTAATCATATATTTTATGTTAAAACTGATTATCAACTTGTTTATGATGTTTTACGTGATTAATTGACAAATTAAATACATGGTTTAAACTCGTTATTCATGAAGTCTAATAACGTGTTCAAGAATTGATGTTTGTGATTCGATGAGTATAATCAGACTTAGAATTAATTTTTACTGTGAATGTAATTATATGTTGGATTAATTTAGGAAAGTGATTTGTAATTGTAGCTTATGCACGAGGCAAGTGTTCTATCCCTAACTTATTATAGTTATGCAAGTTTCTAAACTAAAATTTGTAGTTGAGCAAGTTCTTTAATTCTATTATTATATTGAGCAAGTTCCTAAATTTTAAATTATTCACTGAGCAAGTCTTTTAATTATGTTTCTATATCGATCAAGTTCATATTCTTGTTTATTCAAGTTATGATTCCGAATGAGATATTATAATTCTTTTTAAAGTAATACTTCGGTTATACAATACTTATTCAATTGTATACCTTTGAGATTCATTATTTGATTTCAACATCATTTATTGTTGAACCTTGAAAGACTAGCGAACCCTTATTGATTCGACTACTCCATAGTTGATGAGCATTCTAAATTCTAGAACTTTTATTGAGCTTATCCAAACCAAACTTCCTTTGGTGCGGACTCTGATGTCAAATTGAGATGAACAACCCTTTATAGGGGATTATTTACGCGTTAGCGTTGAGATGATGTGCACATAAATGGTACTAAGGGCTGATCCCCCTAAGTACGAGAAGTAGAGTCCATATAGTCTTATGGTTGTTAAAGGTTTAAAGTAGAAATACTTGATAACCTGGGACGTAGTTCTTGGTCTTAGGACCCTCAAATATACTTTTAATTCTTGTATTCATTCTTGATTCAAAAGCCGAGCTTTCTATTATTCAGAACGCATTGATTTCTTACATGTTATTATTATTATTATATTGTTATACTTGTGGGCAATCGTTGCTCACTCTTGCATAATAACATTGCAGCTAAGATTGAAAGGACTAACAAGCCATCCACTAGTAAGCGAAAGGGCAAAGCTAACAAGTGATGAAGACTTGTTATTTTATTTGAGAATATTGTGTTTAAGACTTATGATGTCATGTTAAACTTTACTGTTTATTAATGTTTCCGCATTTTATGTTTAAGGTTAGTTAACTTGGGATTTTATTCGAACAGATGTTGTAACCCCTTAAGGGGAGGATTTCTATTTATTTATGAGTTTCATTTATTATGGTAGATAGATGTGTTATTATTGGACAGTGAACACCAAATCTTGCGGAATCGAGTTACCCAGATTTGGGGGTGTCACAAGTAAACCAATTGAAATCTTACAACTTCTAACTTTCTCTTTACCTAATATGAATTTCTTTAACTTGTATTTCATCCTCTACAACTGTTCTGAGTTCTTCTTCTCGTACTTCTTCATAGTACCATTCATTTATAGCGTTTAGCTATAAATCATTCAGCGTTTAACATAATATCTGTTGTTCGCGACTTATTGAGATCACATAGTGATCTTCTTCCTTAATCGTTTAACTCAATGATTTTTCTTTTCCTTCTCTCTCAGAATATAACCTTAGGTAATCATACTTAAGGTTTATAACCTATCAGCTCTGATACCAACTGTGACGCCACGAAATTCGGTCTATCTTCACACCCAGATTTCGTACATCACGAGTACATCCCATTCCAAACATACATCATTATATATCTAAATATAACAATATACATCCTCATATCTCAGATTCTATTACCTTAAAACCTCGTTCTTTACAAATATTGGTAATTACATTATTCTTTACATCTCACAAGTGTGACTTTTATCTACCACAAAGGATACATAATAGTTCATTAAACTACTTTATAGTTTAATTAACCATTTTATATTACAAGTCTTGGCTTGATCTTCAGTACACTTGTTCATATAATGAACAACACTTCAACGGGACACCGGTCAGCTTGATCTTTACGGGATCCTTAAGTTCATTCTAACGTCATTTGCTAAAAATGTTTTTATTTAAAGCAAGAGTGAGCATTCAATTGCTCAGCAAGTTAAAGCAGTTGAATAACAACTAGGCAAGAATCACATATTCTTTTAAAATTTCAATAATTGAACAAAGGTTATGAAGCAGTTTGAATAATAAGAAAAACTCTGATTCCTATCATTTTAAAACATTAATCATATTTACTTTCACATATCTTACATTAAGTCTGGCTAGAATCATTAGCACTGACTTAAGCTTAACAGTTCACAAATAGAACCATACCACATTAAACTGTTCAATCGCAGAACGACTTATTTCACAAAACACATAAGTGTTAAAAGTTCGGCACAAGGACTCATACATATACACCTTGCACAAATATCACACATTTGCATATACGAAATACTTTCTCATGTTCAACATCTGAGAAAGTTAAGAAAATAGCATTCATTTGAAATATGAATAAAGTTAGGAAACTTACTTTAAGCACATCTACAGCTTATAGTTTACGCTGATCTATTTACCGCAATCCCTATATATCACATAAGGAATATCACATACACCAATTAGTCATATATTTGACTTACACATTGGTCTAACTTAACTTTACTTCCTATGGCTCGCGTTCTTGTAATCTAAGTTTACGCGACAAACTTTACTTTCATTCCTTCGGTATTATGACATACGAAGATGGCATAAACCTTATAGTCATCTTTTACGATAGATTTACATTCTTATCTTCTGCTAACAACATTTCTAGGACTTAATTCATCCTATACATCTACATATGTGAAAAAAATCACCTTATCACCATACGTAATCATAACCCTACACCCAGCACACATCGAGTCTCTAACAGTGTTCAATATAGTACGCTGAGTGGTTTCCTACAAACAACCAACAAACTAGTTTCCCATCTCATCTACATTGTCTTTTACAGTGAGTTAGATCGGTTGCTAGTTCGTATTAACCTCCGCTCTCTGAAAGAATCGTTTAGCCCAGATGTCATACATCAACCATTAAAGAGTACTATTGTACTACAATTTAAACTTAACTTCTTATTCTTACCTTCTTATCGTAACTTATCCAAATCATTAAAACTATAATGTTCGTTAAGTTCATTTCTCATTCCATATGGCTTTCTGGCAACTAAATGCCATACCTCGGGACTTATTCATTACCGTCTAGGTTATACAGTCATTTTTATGCGGAGAACAAATTCTCAAAGTTAAGACTATGTATTCATAGCCTTTACACATTTTACATTATCTTATCTTCATATCTTACAACGTTCGGTCCATTTAACTCGAAACATTACTCAAGTTATTATAACTAACTTGGCTTGTTCAAAGTTTATATGTTATTCATTACTCTTCATCGTCTTACGTTCAAACCATACACGTGGTGTACGATAACCAAGTTCAATTTACGCGTACACTCAATACCTTTATGCTGGTTTAAGTGTTTAATGCTTACACTTCATTCTACGTTCGTTATCCAATTCACACTCGGACGTTTATTAATCTTATTATCGTTCGTTACGGCTTTCTTCATAATTATATATCTTACTTACTACACTCATCAACGTCTAAGTCATACAACCAATGTATACTTAGAACGTTCGCCCGACACGAATACGATTCACGAGGATAGTTTACGTATTCTGTGTTCACGTTTTTCATCTTTTAAACCTCTATTCAACCTTTACTTATGGTTTTAATCACTCTCATTCGTTATCCATTACATGAACATCATGTTCATCGTCCTCTCATAATGTCTAAGCCATACTGTTTGTTGTATGCTAAGACTGGTCGTTCATCGCAATTACTTTGCAGAATAGCGTCTATACGCTTTAAACTTAACTTTTAGTACGACATTATAACTTCGGAATGCCATAGGTCACCCTCGTCACTCAACGTCTAAGGAATTACAAACATAGCAATCCCACACGTTCGTTTTAACTCGAATACGGCCCCCAAATATCGGTTACGTAATTTGCGTTCGTCATTTTATAACCTTTATTTGGATTTTCATCATCAAAATCAAGGTTTTACTCATCATTCTAGTTATTTCTCTTCATGAATATTACATTCATGTCTGCCTCTTAATTACCATCCAAAAAGTAGGACAATAAAAATCTCTAAACGAAAATTTTTTTCCTTAAGGGAGCTGCGGCGTCACTCTTTTAGTTAAACCCGGCGCTACGACGCCGAGTGGCAGTGCTTGGGCCTCCCAAGCTAGCGCTGTGGCACGTCTTCCCCTTTGTTGTGCGGCTTTACGGCGCCTTCCTTAAAACTTAAAAAAAAATCAAAGTGTTGAGCAAGTTTGAGACATCTACTTCGCGACGTCATAACTTCCTCTCCCAATATCGGAATTGATCTGTTTCGGAGACGTTGGAAACCTTGAAAAACCTACTATACATCCCCCCAGATAGATTAACTTTTTTGAGTCCCTAAAAAGCCTACATCTTGGCTTGAATGTCCTCCCTTGCTAATGTTTTTCAATTTTACGTTAAATTTTTGTTCGTCCGTAATTTGTTCATTTGAACCCGGAATTCGTTTGTTCTTGATTCCATGACTCATGTTTTCTACTTTTTCTTACATTCTAAAAAAACCTACTCATTCGGGTTCGTTTACATACTTTCTATAATTCGTTCGACTTTTACGAAATTTGGCCATAACTTCGTTAGCGGCTAATTTTGATCCGTTCTTCATGTACATTTCTATCGTTCCTAACCAAGCATACATATATATGATGGTTTTAAACTTGTCCATCAACAACAAGCTCTAATTTGATGGTTTTAAGTTTGTCCATTAACAACGTTCTTGCCGTGTTCTTCGTTCGTTCTTCGTGTTCTTTGTTCGTTCTTCACTTTTGATCGATATTATGATTACGATTTTACGTTTTCATACATATTAACGTTATAAGTTCGTTAATTCATCTTTATATCATCGGAGACTTCATATAACTCATCTGAATCGTCCATTAACATCAAGCAATTCATACTTCCTATGAAAGCTTTTAAAGAAGTTTATAAACTAAACTTTAAATTCTTATTTCTTTATTTCCTTACGATTAAACTATATGGAAATCGTTTCTTAACATCTGTTACTTCTATTTCCATTAAGCTATGCATTTGACATAGAAAACTTAAAGAAAAATTCGATTAAGGTTAGGTTTTAATACCTTTCTTCTCTAATCTTCTTCCTTACAGACAAAGCTTGCACGCGAGCTAGCTTTTCCTCTTCCTTTTCTTCTTCTTCCCCATCCGAATTCTCTCTCTCTCTCAAGTGTTGGTTGAAATTTTCTAACAAAACAAATGAGCTAAAGCTTAGTCTATATAGGCTTTTCAAGGCTAGAGGCATTTTGGTCATTTGGCTGCTTTTTACCCTTGTACCCCCACCTCCTCACTATTCACACCTCCTTACCTAAATATCTTACGAAGCTTCTCGTGAAAGCTTCACTTGTTCCGTCTTTCGAAATTCGTCCGATAGTTTGAAAAATTACATTTCTCAGAATCTAAATATTTTTGGATATTCCGTCTTTCCTCTACAGATTAACTTTTACGCATTCTTTGAAACTTTGAGAAATTGAAAAACACTTTTTGATGATTAGCGTTTTCCATCACGTTTTCCCATAACGTAGTTAAACGAATGAAAAGTAACTATACTTTTTGTCGTTTTTATTTCGTCCGATTTCTGTAAATTTTTTGAGAAAAACATTAATCGGCTAACATAACTTTTCACGGCATATTACCATCAAATCTTCAGACGAAATGTCATTACGACATACCGAACTTTCAAAATGGCCTAGGTTATTCAAACCCTAAACCCTAGGATTTATCAGTGTGAATAGTGCCTATTTCATCTTTTTCTCAAAAATATTTTTGTCTGCGAAAATATTTTTTTTTCGTCTTGAAAATTCTTACTCGTTCATTCTATCTCATAGCCAGAATACTCCCGGCTTATGATCATCCTAAGTCATAGAATCACTAATAAACACATAACATAGAATATAATTAATAAAAATCTATTTTATTAATTAATAATTCTTTAAACTTAATTTTTTGGACAATTCGATTTTTCAGGTTGTCACAGAGCCAGTCCAAAAATCTGAGTAATGACCAATGATTGGACCTAAGTTTTCCTTTAAATAGAGACCCTTACTCATCTCATAAGGCATGCTAGAATCGTATACTCTACATTAGAAAGAAAGATAGAGTGAGTTGAGAGATAAAAAGAACCCAAGAGGCTTGCAGTTTGGAGGGCAGAGTAGTTAGGAAAGAAGGGACCAGCCAGTAGCTTACCCAAGTGTTTTATCAATAGAAGGAAAGCGTCAAGAGGTACACATTCCTTTGACCTTAAATTATTAATTCAACCTTCTGCAAGTCAGTTATAGAGTAATATGCATGAAGTATAAGTTCGTTATATAAACAACGCATAAACCGAACGAAAAAAGAGTATAACATATCAAGCTAAGATGAATTTAAAATCCATATCAGCAGTGAGAAAGGAACACGATACTCTATGCTAATGCATAATGCAGACTATGAAGGCTAATAGTGAAATTACATCCGGACTCTAGTAAAAATAAGAAAAAGTGTTAATTTGATTAAATGTAGTGATGCTATACCAAAATCATTCAAATACACGTACACATGTTAATCTGCATGTATCAATAATCAAATTTGAGACCAGTTCAAACCATTGAGTTCTGTAAGATTATGCTTTTGCCTCCGATCGTAGTAGTGAAACCAACGATTGTAAACTTACCCCACGATCGTAGACTGACTCTGCTGATCGTGGAATCCAACACTAAACCAAGACCTTTAGTTAATTTCAGAGATCGTAGAGGAACACAACGATCGTAGACTTACTCTACTAACCATAAAACTTAACCTCAGAACAAATCAGACTCAGTCCATGTTGTATATATATGTTCGAATGTAAGAGTATAATCTTAAAATAATCAACCAAAGTTTGTCCTTGAACATAAATATATCGAAGTTATGCCTTAGCATCAAATCTTAGACTTAACCCCACGATCGTAGACTTACTCGTAGATCGTGGAGTAGACCAGGCCAACCATAAACCAAACGGTAGACCGAACCCCACGATCGTAGTGTGGTCTCACTTCAATCATGGAACTCTCTCACAAATCGTGGAGTGTATTAAGACATGTCATGAGTCCTATGTTAAATAGAATAGTTATCTGATCATTTAGTTATTCCTTATCATAACAGCATTCATGAGTCCTATGTTAAATAGAATAGTTTGTAGAATAGATTGTGTTTATCAATACTTAAGTGATATGGCTCTTAGTTATCATGTTGATTAAGGACTCTTGTACTATAAGCAACTCTATATAATCACTATGAAGATCAAGGAAAATAATACAATTTTAGTATAAATCTTCTCATGGTATCAAAGCTCTGTGGTTTTTGATAAACCATCAACGTCGATTACGTTAAATATATATATATATATATATGGCAGGACTATCTCTTACAGCATCGTAACTTCACCAATTGATTGCGATATGTGTAAAACTCAAACTGTCAAACTACTTGATTTGGAGAGCACAAATGCAGCAGTTGATCCGAGCCTTGAAAGTGACTGATCTTTTTGAGAATGATCCACTAGTGGCTAAGTTATGGACAACAGACGAAAAAGAAGCGGAAAATTCTAGTTTTGCAGAGTGGCAAGATAGAGATACACTACTGCAGAGTTAGTTATCGGGAACATTGACTGAGGATATATGTACTTGATCATTGGTTGTGACACGTACAAAGGATATATGGCTTTGTTTGGAGGAGAATTATCTACAAGCTACAAAGGATAGATACTTTCAATTGAAAGACCAACTACAAAACATTAAGCTAGAAGGCAAAACAGTTGACCAGTACATAAAGGAATTCAAAGGAATTTGTGATGGTCTTGCAGCAATTAGCAAACCTATTGATGAGGATACTAAGGTGATAACATTTGCGAAAGGATTGGGCCATAAATATCAAACCTTGAGGACGGTTATGCTCAGCAAGCCACCATATCTCACCCTGCCACAAATTTTAAATTCATTACGGTCATTTGACATAAGGGAAGAGGAATCTAAATCACTAGATATGACACAGCCACAGGTGGACTACAACATGGCATTTACAGCGCTGAGAAACTACAATGGTGGTGGCTTTAGAGGGAATTCAACTCCACAACATGATTACAACATAGTGTTTACGGCATAGAGAAACTACAATGGTGGTGATTTAGAGGAAATTCAAATCATGGATGAAATTATTCACAAAGAGGAAGAGGTGATTTTTACAATAACAGTCAATCTTAATTTCACAATGGTTTTAATTCTAGAGGTCGTGGGTTTAGACCTACAGGTCAAAACTCTCTTAAGCCTTTTAATGGATTCAATGGTGGCAATCAAAATTTCATGCGTCCTAATCAAAATAGTCAGAGGCCACAGGCTAATCAAAATGCCGAATGTCAGATTTGTGGTAGAAATAATCATACTGCTCTTACTTGTTTCTACCGTTGGGATTTCTCTTATCAAGCTTCTGAGAATATCCCACAAGCCTTGGCAGCAAAAATAGGTTCTTATGTGAATGATAATAATCTCTATTTGGATTCAGGTGCTACCAATCATATGCTTCAAAATTCAGGTCAGCTTTCAATTTTAACTCCATATTGTGGTTTAGATAAAATTTAAGTAGGTAATGGGTCTTTACTTGGTATTTCACATACTGCAGAAACAAATCTGACGTCAGATTTAAAATTGAAAGAGGTACTAGTAGTTCCTAAATTGACAAAGAATTTGATTTCTGTGAGTCAGATTGCAAAAGACAATCACTGTTATTTAGTACTGATACGAATTTTCTTGTAAAGGATCAGATGACCCACAAAGTGCTAGCAAAAGGGAGCAGGCAGAATAATTTGTATACCCTAGATTTCAAGCTTGAAGCTTTGACAGCAGCTAGAACTGCAAAAGGTTCTTTGGACATACGGCATCAAAGTTTAGGACATCCTAATATTAAGAAGTTGAAGTTTTTATGTTATTTGAATAAAATAGACATTAGTTGTTGGAATAAATCACCAGTTGCATGTGTGTTAGTTGTCAGTTAGGTAAAAGCTGCAAATTACCTTTTGAATTAAAGGACAGACTATCTGTTGAACCTATTTCAGTTATTCATTGTGATTTATGGGGTCCAGCTCCTGTTTTATCTTCTCAGTTGATGAAGTACTATGTTATATTTATTAATGAATGCACAAGGTTCACATGGTTTTATCCTTTGAAGCATAAATCAGATTTCTATAATGTGCTTATTAAATTTCAAAACATGGTAGAGAAATAATTTTCAAAATCAATTAAGGTGTTTCAATGTGATGGTGGTAGTGAATTTAATAAATTGGATTTTCTAAATCATTTGAGCAAATTTGGAATTGTAAAGCACATATCTTGTCCTGGCACTCCTGAGCAAAATGGGATAGTAGAAAGGAAGCGCAGACACATAGTGGAAATAGGCTTGACACTACTCTGTCATAACAAATTGCCACACTTCTTATGGGTAGATGCATTTATGACTACTGTTTTTCTTATAAATAAACTGCCATCTTCAGTATTACATGATGATATTCCTTTTCGTAAGTTATATGGTGAGCATGCAAATTACTCCATGTTAAGAGTTTTTGGTTGCAGATGTTTTCCTTATCTTAAAGGAAACAACAAACATAAGTTTCAACCCAAAACATATCCATGTGTTTTTATTGGATATAGTAACTTGCATAAAGGATATAGGTGTTATAATCCGGTTACCAGGAGAGTTTATATATCAAGACATATGATATTTGATGAAGGCATTCTTCCATATGTTTCTACAGAAAGGTCTAGCATAGCTCCAGATTCTACCTTCATGTCTACTTTTAATGAATTTCTCCGTCGTGACAATGATAAAACACAGAAAGATATTTCACCAGTCATGGCTCCAAATGAAGTTATTATGGATGAGCCCTCTATTGTGATTAATAATGATGCACCAAATGGAGATCAAACTCATAATGAATTGACACACGACAGTGAAGACATTCGTGAGAGTAGTCACACCAATGAAGGCACCAGACTTAAATTACAAGTAGAATTGCCCATCAGAGATAAAGGGACTGATACGAAATCAAATACAACTGCTTCCAATCATCCTATGATCACGAGGTCTAAGTCTCAAGCTGCTTCTTCTATGATGCATCAATCTCTTCTAGTTGAACAATTAGTTGAGCCTGCAAGTGTAGCCAAAGCTCTAAGGAAACCGCATTGGGTAACAACTATGCATGACAAATTGAAAGCTATTATCATCAACCAAACATAGGAATTGGTACCTCGAACTACTAATATGCATATCATAGGTTCCAAATGGGTATTCAAAACTAAATTGAAGCCAGATGGCAAAGTTGACAAATACAAGGCTCAACTTGTTGCTAAGGGATATAATCAAGTTGAAGGTGTGGACTTTGTTGAAACTTTCAGTCCAGTAGTGAGACATGCTACCATAAGAATTGTGTTATCAATTACAGTTACTAAAGGTTGGTGTATCAAACAACTTGACGTCAAAAATGCATTTCTACATGGTACACTTACTAAAACAGTGTATATGGCACAACCACCTGGATTTGTTCATCCATTTCTTCCTCATCATGTTTGCAAAGCGCAAGGTAATTTACGGTCTAAAATAAGCTCCTCGTGCTTGGTTTGATCAATTTAGCTCCTATCTTTTGACATTGGGATTTTTCTGTAGTCTTGTTGATCCATCACTTGTCATACTCCATTGTGATAAAGCTACTCTTGTCTTATTGTTGTATGTAGATGACAATATAATTACTGGAGACAATAAATCTTTACTAGCTACTGTTATTTCACAATTGAGCACCGAATTTGCTATTAAAGACCTTGGATTACTCCATTATTTATTGGGCATTGAGGTGTCTTCCTTTCCTAGTGGTCTTTTCTTAAATCAAAGGAAGTATGCCACTAATCTCTTGGCAAGAACACACTTGCTTGACTCTAATCTAGTTCCTACCCCAAGTGTTCCTAAACTTGATCACACTATTCCTACTAGTACTTATGTTGATCCTTATGAATATCAGAGCATTGTAGGAGCCTTGCAATATCTCACTTTGACACGAACGGATATTACATATGCTGTGAATCTTGTATGCCAATTCATGCATCAACTAACTTAATTACATTCTCAAGCGGTGAAACGTATTTTAAGATATATCAAAGGCACACTTGACTATGGTATTTGCATTCATTCTCAATCTTCATTTAACCTATATGGTTTTTCAAACGCTGATTGGGCAGGATGCTCTTTAACTCGTCGTTCCACTAGTGGTTATTGTGTTTATTTGGGTGCTAATTGTGTCTCATGGAGTTCTAAGAAACAACTAACTGTGGCTCGATCAAGTGCTAAAGCTGCATACCGATCTTTAGCTAGTGCTGCAGTTGAACTCACGTGGCTTACCTATGTTTTAATGATCTAGGTATAAAGCATGCCTCTCTAACACTTATTAGTGACAATTTGAGTGCCTTATACATGACTGTAAATCCTATTCTCCATGCACGTACGAAGCATATTCAGCTTGATTACCATTTTGCTCACGAGAAGGTTGCAGCAGGTCGACTTATTACTCATTTTGTTCGTTCCCACGACCAGATTGCTAATTTGTTTACTAAAGGATTGTATTATTTGCAGTTTAGTACTTTGTGTGGCAAGCTTGGAGTTACTAATGTCCCATCCAGCTTGAGGGGGAGTATTAAGACATGTCATGAGTCGTAAGTTAAATAGAATAATTATCTGATCATTTAGTTATTCCTTATCATAACAGCATTCATGAGTCCTATGTTAAATAGAATAGTTTGTAGAATAGATTGTATTTATCAATACTTAAGTGATATGGCTCTTAAGTATCATGTTGATCAAGGACTCTTGTACTATAAGAAACTTTATGTAATCACTATGAAGATTGTGACACCCCCAAATCCGGGTACTTCAATTCCACGGGATTTGCTGTTCACTGTACAAATATCATCTATCTATCAACCCATAATAAATGCAAACCATTCAATAGATAAAAATAAATCCATCATCTCCCTTTATGGGGTTACAACATCTGAATAATAAATACAATCCCAGGTCATACTAACCTTAATCTTAAATGCGGAAACGTAAAAAAATAAATAGTCTTACACAACTTTAACATAAGTCTTAAACAATAACATATCAAATAAACAACAAGTCTTCATCACTTGTTGACCTTGCCCTTGCCCTTGCCTTTGCTAGTAGAAGGCTCTTCGGACCTTTCATTCTTAACTGCAATGTTATTATTACGCAAGAGTGAGCACGATTGCCCACAAGTATAACAACAATATAATAACATGCGAGTGAATCAAAAACTTCTGAATAAGAAAACTTGGCTTTTGAATCAAGAATGAATAACAAGAATCAAACGAACTTCTGAGGGTCATAAGACCTTGAACTATGTCCTAGGTTGTCAAGTGTTTATACTTGAAACCTTTAATAGTCATAAGACTATGGACTCTACTTCTCGTACATAGGGGGATCAACCCTTAATACCATACTGTGCATAATATCTCAACGCTAAAGCGTAAATAATCCCCTTTACAGGATTGTTCATCTCAGTTTGACATCAGAGTCCGCACCAAAGGAAGTTTGGTTTGGATAAGCTCAATAATAAGTATAGAATTTAGAACGTTCATCAACCATAGACTAGTCGAATCAATGAGGGTTCGCTGGTCTTACAAGGTTCAACAATAAACTGATAATCAATTCAAATAATAAATCTCAATAGGTATACAATCGAATAAGTATTGTATAACTGGAATCATGTGTTAGAAAAATTATAACATCTAATATGAAATCTTGAACTTGAACAATCAAGAACAAGAACTTGCTCGGTATGGAAAATAAGTCTAGGACTTGCTCAACAAATAATTTAGAATTTAAAGAGACTTATTCAATGTAAAAGTAAGGTTTAGAAACTTGCCTCTTGCACAAGCTACAATTTATAACTCACGTCCTTTAATTAATCCTACATTGTAATCCATTCACAATATCAATTAATTATAAGTTCGATATAATTGTCGAATCACACATCGGTCTTTGAACACATTATTAGACTTTACAAATAACGGTTTAAGTCATTAAATTAACTTCTTAATTAATCACATAATATAAGTTA
This sequence comes from Panax stipuleanatus, assembly GCA_020205555.1. Taxonomy (NCBI): domain Eukaryota; kingdom Viridiplantae; phylum Streptophyta; class Magnoliopsida; order Apiales; family Araliaceae; genus Panax; species Panax stipuleanatus. Next base: position 80,213,946 of record CM035124.1, on the reverse strand, counting down.
TTAAACTGATTTTAACATCTCGTTACTTGTTTAACAATCTGTTATAACCTCTTGTTATATTCTTAACACCTTATTATGTTAGTTAGACTAAGTTAAAACTAACATGCCAAAATCAAGTAGTTTACTTTCTGAAATTCGCGTCAGGGCGCGCCTTACATAAGGAAAATACGGCGGGGCGGGGTTTGCCGGGGCACGTATCTCCTAAAGGAAAACTGCGCCGGGGCGCGATTAGCCGGGAACGTTTCTCATAAGGAAAATTTGTGCCGAGGTGCAAACTCCCATATTCGAGTTCTGCAACTCGCGAAGAACATATTAATAAGCCAATAAATTCCAAATCAAACTAACACGATGATTTTTAATGCTACCCATGAAGTATAAACTTCACAGAAATATCATGCGATATTTTTAGCATGATTCTAACACTTTAGATCGCACAATTACACCAATTAAAGCATTTGATTTCACTGTTTTCAATATTTTATGAAACTTTGAGAAAAGACATGAATTTCAACGTTATAGGCTCGTTAATACACCGAATCCGTCCGTTGAAATTCCGTTTTGTTCGTTTAAACATGTATAATTATATTCAATCGTTAATTTAAAGTTAAACAATTGATTAAAGCATTTAATTTGTACGTAAGGGCCATATGGGCCATATATACAACTTTTATACTCTATAACTTCACAAAACCCAATTAACACATAATTATATGAATTTAATCACTGTGATTCATGTATACATGATATATAACATGTTATTAACATATACTAACACATATATGATCACATCTTAAGTTAATTATCAAACATAGTTCTTAACAGAGGATTTTAAAAACTTGTAAATGAAAAACTCTGTAACTTTTCAAAATCCAATTAAGGTATAGATTAACATACTTAAATGGTAGAAACATGTTATGATCATATGTTAACATGTATATACACATAATTCACCAATTCAAACTTTGATCATAAAATAGTTGTTTTACATAGACTCAAAATTTGGTTTTCATGGAGAAATATTATACGTGAAGTTAGAATTGAGATAAAGGGATTACCCTTAAAATCTCTGTGAAGATGACGTAAACTTTCTTTTCTTCAGCTTTTCTCTCTTAATCTTTCCTTCTTCTCTCTCAATTTTCTCTGAAGTGTGTGTTATATAGAACTGATATATTATATAGGATATAATATAGCACGTATATACATAACGGGTGTAGTTAGTGGTCAGTTAACCCATAATGGTTAACTGCCCCCAACTCCCCTTAAGGCCACGTTTGCTTATCCTCCCTTATTCTTCCTTTTTATTTAATTTTATTTAATTCTTATTATATAGTTAATTGTCACACTTATAATTAATCAATTAATTTTTATTTAAATTAATTAAATAAAATATAATAAATTCACATTAAATTACATAGTCACATAATTAAAATTCTCATTTATTAATTATGTCAAATCATTAATTAATTACCAGTCTTGTCCGGATCACTTTTACTATCTCTGCTGTTTGTTGTACCAGTTCTGGACCTAGCAATTGCCTCTCGCCTACTTCATCCCAGTATAGTAGAGTTCTACATTTTCTGCCGTACAACGCTTCGTAAGGCAGCATGCCAATACTTGTGTGGTAACTGTTATGATAACCGAATTCTTCAAGCGGTAGGTGGTCATCCCAATTGCCTTTGAAATCCATAATGCATACTCTCAGAAAATCTTTCAAAGTCTGGATTGTCCTTTCTCTTTGTCCGTCGGTCTGAGGGTGGTATGCCGTACTCATTCTCAACTGTGTCCCCATGCATTCCTGTAGTCGCTTCCAGAAATTCGATGTGAAGCGTGGATCCTATCGAAAATAATTGACACTGGAAATCCGTTCCTCGTAACAATCTCTTTCACATACAACTTTGCCAACTGGTCTAGGTTGAATCTGATTTTGATCGGAAGGAAGTGTGCTAATTTCGTCAATCGATCAACAATAACCCAAACTACGTGGTAGCCTTTCTAAGTTGTCGGAAGGCCAACCACGAAATCTATTGTAATATGTTCCCATTTTCATCCTGGGATCTCTAGAGGTTGTAGCAAACCACTCAACCTCTGATGTTCTGCTTTCACTTTCTGACATGTCAGACACTTGGCAACACACTTTGCAACATCTCGTTTCAAATTTGGCCACATGAAATGATGTCGAAGATCCTGGTACATCTTGGTACTACCTTGGTGAATCGAATACCGTGAGCTATGAGCCTTGCTCAAAATGTCTTCCTTAATCTCTGGCACTGGCGGTACCCAAACTCTGCTCTCAAATCTCAGCAATCCCTCACTGTCTATCTTGAATCTCGATTCGATTCCTTAAGATATCTTCTTCTTCCTTAATCTCGATTCGATTCTTCTCTTAATCTTTCCTTCTTCTCTCTCAATTTTCTCTGAAATGTGTATGATATAGAACTGATATATTACATAGGATATAATATAGCACGTATATACATAACGGGTGTAGTTAGTGGTCAGTTAACCCATAATGGTTAACTGCCCCAACTCCCTTTAAGGCCACGTTTGCTTGTCCTCCTTTATTCTTCCTTTTCATTTAATTTTAATTAATTCTTATTATATAGTTAATTGTCACACTTCTAATTAATCAATTAATTTTTATTTAAATCAATTAAATAAAATATAATAAATTCACATTAAATTACATAGTTACTTAATTAAAATTCTCATTTATTAATTATGTCAAATTATTAAAACTCTAATTAATTAGAATAACATTATGCTTATTAAATAATTCATTTAATCAATTAAGCTTAATTAAATTCATACTTTGAATATAAAATTTCTCCACATTAATTTAATCAATGTAACACATATAATTAAATTAATCTACCACAATTTCATCTATTAATTATTTGAGTCAATAATTAAATCATCGAAAAATATTTATTTAATTCAATAAATATTTAAATAATTTACAAAATCTCGTTTGTCACATCTTCCCCCCTTAAAAACATTCTGTCCCCAGAATCACGGTTCAATTAAAAAAAAATCGTCCCGTTATAAAGATCAAGGAAAATAATACAATTTTATTATAAATCTTCTTAGAGTGAACCCGACCATCAGAAGGTGATCTCTCGCAAATCGTGGAATGAACCCGATCATCAAAAAGTGATTTCACAAATCGTGGAGTGCTTGTAAATCGTAGACCACTTCTGTAGAGTGACCAAAAACTAAAAATTCCTACTCCATACTTGTTTAAATACTTACAAATCCTTAATAAGACTAATTCTAGTCTGCCAACAGTATAATAGTGTGATAATGACGAGTTCAGAGAGATAAAGAAGGAAATGGAGATAGAACCCATCAACTGTCATACACTGTCATGTACCGAAGGGATATAAGTAACTTAGAAGTATTAAGAGAATCAAGGAAAACTTGACAAAAGTGTCATCTTGTTAATCACAAATAATTACATAAACAATTCAAGCATGATGGGCTGTTATAATTTTGAATAGGAGAGTTTTGCAGTTAGGCCTACATCAATTATTATAACTCAGCAGGGATTAATTATTAGGGTGACTTATGATTAATGTAGGTTATCCGAAGAGTAGAATCGTAGAGATAAATAATAAGCAACAGTTCAAGCAAAGTTCTCTAACTTACACAACTTGGGATATAGTGCAAGTACCTAAACCTTATTTCCTTTGTGCAACTTACACAACTTGGTGCATTATATAAATTCTCTCACTTTGAGTTAACAAATTAGTGTTATCCAAATGTTTTATATATATTGTGCAAGTTCCCTAACTTCATTCTTATGTTGAATGCAAGTATCTAAACTTTATCTCATGTTGTGCAAACTTTGAATTTTTGTTATATCAACTGAATCTATATTGAGCAAATAGCTATAATCATATGAATCATTATTCAAAGTTGGAGATTTATTATCTATCTTGATTCATGATGCTAGTATTGAACTTATTATTCCTAAATGTATTGTAAAAATTTATCTAAGCTATTTGATTCAGCTAGACTAATATCATGTGTAACGCCCCCAAAATAGGTCCAATCCACCCAATCCATTCTGGGTTGCCACGAAATACACTCAACAAAAATTTCAAATACAAATCTTCAAATTCTATCTTTTAAAATGTCGTACAAAATACGACCACAATTAAACTATGAGTTTCAATACAAATACATTACCCATTCTTCAAATCAATGATACGTTACAGAAAGGTACAGTCAATAACTGTTTTAGGAATTAAAATCTTTGGAAAATGGTCAAGGAAACCTTCGTACATGGGAGGCCATGCGTCTAAGTTATAATAGATATCATATGACTTGAGAATTATCCTTGGTTGACCCAATAGACCCCAAAGAAAAATGAGAAGATTACTATCATGTTCTTTCCAATGGTGGGTCTTCTCTTGCCATATAATTATCTCTATTGTCTCCAATTGAGAATTATATTTCAACGAAACTCCAATATTATATAGGTAGTGCTCATAGATATAATCAGCAAGTGGATGTGCACAACCCTGTCTTATGATAACACGAAGTCGTATGTCATTAGACATCTTGTACGATAGTGGCAAAACAAGTTGGGTTCACCTCAGCCTATTTGGTTCACCAAAATCAACTGTTAAATGACGTATAAAATACGACACACACATTTTAAATTCTCAATATAATTCTTCTCATACTATTTTATGAAAAACCACAACAGTTATAGACCATTGTTCTATTTCCCTGTTATCCCCGCTCGACCCCGCTATACTCTTATTACCTAAAAGGAATTGTGAAGCAAAAGGGTGAGCACAAATAGCCCAGTAAAGAATATCATGATTAAAGATAATTAAATTATCAATAGTTTTCATCAGTAATAAATCAGAGATTTAAACATACGGTAGATGATAAAACTTTTCAACCATAGTTGCAGCGGAACGAGCAATCCATTAGAAGAGTCAAATAAACCATAATGTCTACTATCTTCTCCATGTTAAAAGTCCACCAACAATATTTTATCCCGATAACATCAATCAATAGTTTCTGCCCACAATCATGTAAATAGTTCATGATCATAATTATGTTGATAAATTCCTCTTCGCACTCAGGACGAAGATAATTCTCATCACCTGTCTTTACCTGAAACACCAAAGATCATAGTTATACCAAATCACAGTTCCTGTTCATAATCACGCTAATCAATTCATCTTTGCATTACAAGCCAAAGATATTCAACAATTAATCATTCATCTTTGCACTACAGGCCAAAGATATTCATAAATCAACCGTTCATCTTTGCACTACAGGCCAAAGATATTCATCAATAGTTCATCTTTGCACTACGGGCCAAAGATATTCAACAACAGGTCATCTTTGCACTACATGCCAAAGATATTCATATCTCAAAAAAATATCTAATCATTTCAGAATTTATATAAACAATAATATAACCATGTTGATCAATTCACCTTCGCCCTGAAGCTAAAGATATTCAATTGTAAATTCAATGGTCATGAACATACCAGTCAACAATCCATCTTTACCCTCAAGTCAAAGCGAAATTTCATCACCAGGATTATAAAAATGTTATATATGATAATAAAAATAATATGATCAAAACATCGATCTAATTTCAAAAGTAAGATTCATAAATCAACAATAATTTGGTTAAAAAAACTAATTTTGTCGTGAATAGTACCCCATAAATAGTAACCCGTGCATAGTACCACATATTCATAAGTAGTACCGTATACGTAAATAGTGCCGTATACGTAAATAGTGCCATATACATTAATAGTGTCGTATACGTGAATAGTACCCCCAACACGAAAAAGTAACAATTTCATAATACAATCCATGCCAATATCTTAGTATAATGATATTGAAAAGAATAACATCATTTACGAAAGAAAATAATATCCCTTACAAATACGACAGAAATAATACCCCTTACCTTAGTAGAAGTTTGGATACTACAATAGTATAGCAGCAGAATACTCTTCTTCTTTCTCTCTTATTCTCTCTCTAAAGCTTCTCTCTGTATAACTTTGTGAATTGGTGGTGAGAAATAATGAAGAATTGAACTTCTATTTATAGAAGAACTGAAAGTGGCCTTTGGCTTTAACAAATGTCCAAAATGACTCTTGGTAATATTGAAGAGGCAACTACTATTTACGAAGAGGCAAATAACTCTTAAAAAAATGAAGAGGCAAGTAACTCTTGGAAAAACAAAGAGGTAAGTAACTCTTGGAAAAACAAAGAGGCAAGTTACTATTTGAGTTACTATTTACGAAAGTGACTCTTAGATGATGACCTATGGGTCCCAACTTACAAAATGCCACATATCACCACTTCCTTCGAGTGTCGGCAACTTCCTCTAATGGTTATGGTACTCATCACACAATTAATCAACGCTTTTTAATCCCTCCAAATTCCTAACCGAAAATGGCCGAAATCCACAAACGGATGATTTTCCACACCAAAATACTGGTAAAAACACATCAGCACTAATTCTTTCTTTTATATCCACAAAATAAATATTTCCTTATCATATAAATCAATAATTAGTTATTCACAAATAATATTACAGAACTACAATATTGACAACCAGGTCGTTCCCAGGAAAGAGGGGGCCTTCCGATGAGGACTTCTCCTTACTGGCGGGCAATTAAATAACCCCTCCTAGACAGAACTTCCTTAGACATTGTCAATAATGCTATCTAATAATATTATTCAAACAATATGAATTATTGAGTTGATAATGCGAAATATTGTGCAGTGACAATTATTGAATCAATAATATAAAATATTGAACAGTAATTACTGTAACAATTATTGAGTAAGTGCCTTCTTACATAAGAATTAATAATTCGAAATATTGTGCAATACCGTGTGCTACTGTGCACAACGCGTATTACTGTATTTTTATCACCGGGTATTTCAACAGTTTAACCGTAACAGTTTTACCATTATTTATAAAAAAGTTATTTCTGTCGCTTTCTATATCCGACAGTTATTCCGTTGTGGGGCCCACAAATAGTTGCGCCGTCGTACGAATATTTCCCGACAACAAGAATATTCCACGACCAAACGAATATTCCCCGACAACAATGAATATTTTATAACCACTTACTTATTTTGAAAAATTTACATATATCACCCTTAACTTTAAACTTTTATCAATTTAACCATTTACTAAATAAAAAAAATTGAATACTTTTATTTCATAAAATTCGGGGTCTTACATCATGTGTTAGAAATCTATCCAAACCAACTGTCTTGGTGCAGACTCTTATAAATCTTACGAAGATGAATAACCCTCATTGAAGGGAAAATTATATAACTGTTGGGGAACCGACGTGCACACAAAAAATATGTTTAAATGTTATGAATAACGTAGGGTATTTTAGGCTGATCATCTATTATACTTGTTTTATTGGATTATCAAAAAAATATTGTTAATTCTAGCAGGAATTCTTGGTCCTTAGTGACTACTCAGTGTTAAATTTTCTTGAACTTTGAAATAATTAAACCTTTGAAATCTTGTTGATATCTTTCAGTCCATAGCGACTCTTATTTAGAACAATTGATACTTCTTGTTATTCTTGAATTATCAATTTCAGTTATATCCTTGAGATTTCGAACTTTATATTTGTTCACCTTTATTGCTATATTATTTGCTGGAAATTTTTTTTACTCATTTTTGCTTCCCAAAAAACTTTACAATTAAGGCAGAGCAAGGCAGTACCTTAGGGAATGATAAGGGCAAGGGAAAGGCTACGGAATAGCTTTAGTCCTTTAAGTTAGAAATATTATTATTATGATGTATTAAGGAATAATTAATTTTTGTTTTAAGATATATCATAGACTTATTTATGTAATGTTGTAGTAACGGTTACGAGACATTGAGACGAGAATAATTATATTAAATCGATGTAAATTATTATATTATTTTGTTGTTGATGATTTTAGTATGATATTAGAGTTAGATCGCGAGGTACCGAATTCGAGATATTAGTGTCTGAATTTGAGGGCGTCACAGATACCAACCTGTAACACCGCCAAATCTCGTCTATCTTCAAACCCGAGTTTGCTGAATTACTGGTACTTCTCATTCTTTAAATACATCATTATATCATTAAGAATAATAACATATTTCTTCAAATCCCAGATTCTATTACCTTAAAATCTTCATTCATTATAAATAATGATAATTACATTACTCTTTAGTTCTTACAAGTGTGACTTTGATCCACCACAAAAGATATATAACAGTTTTATAAACTATTCTACAAGTCTTCACTTGGTCTTCTCTTTAATCTTCACGCTCATTCACTTCATGAACAGTACTTCACCAGGATACCGATCGAGTCTATCTTCACAAGATCCTTTAATTATTCCTAATCGTATTTGTAAGACCCCAACTTTTTATGAATAAAGATTTAATTTTCTCTAAATATTATTCTAAATAGTAAGGTGATAATTTATTAAATGTTATAGTTATGGGTGATATGTGAAAATTTTACAAAGTAAACAGCTGTCGAAAAATATTAGTTTTGTCGGGGAATATTCGTTTGTTCGGGGAATATTCGTACGATGACGAAATCATTGGTGGAGCCGTAACGGAATAACTGTCGGATATAGATAGCGATAGAAATAACCTTTTTATAAAATAACGGTAAGAATTTTACTGTTAAGCCAATGAAATATTCTGTGATAAAAGTACAGTAATACGCGTTATTCTACATTAGTATGCAGTATTGCACAGTATCTCTAATTATTGATGTGACGCCCCCAAAATAGGTCCACACAATCTATTCTGAGTCACCAGAAATACACACTACAAATACCAATTTTCCTATTTACAACTATTATATTGTCGTGTAAAATATGACAACACACATATTGTGAGTGTTCAATATTAATACTGTACCGTGTATAGTACGACAGTGTACACACCCAAATTAATAAAATGCCGTATAAAGTACAACAACAAATTTTTCAAGTACTCAAAGGAATACAAGAAGATTTATGTCCTCCTCATTCTAATGGGGTGTATTTTTATTTTTATTTTACGCTTCCAAATTTGGGTTCAAATCACCTTATTTGGTTCACCAAAATTAATTATTAAATGACGTATAAAATACGACACAAATATTTTAAGTCCTCGGTGCAATTATTACCACACTATTTTATAATGTATTGAGAAACCTAAACAGCCTTAGGACCATCACTCTATTTCCTTGTTATCCCCGCTCGATCCAACTACACTTTTACTACCTGAAAGGAATTGTGAAGCAATAGGGTGAGCACAAATATTCCAATAAAGAATAACATGACTTAAGATAATTAAATTATCAATAACCTTCATCAGTAATAAATCAGATATTTAGAACATATGGTAGATAATAAAAGTTTTCAACCATAATTTATGCGGAATCAATAATCCATTAGAAGATGTTAGGTAGAATATAATGTTTACTATCATCTCCAAATTAAATATCCATCATCAATATTTTATTCAAATAACACCAATCAACAGTTCTTCGTTGTACCCAAGACAAAGAGAACTTTCACTACTTGGCTTTACCTGAAACATCAAATATCATAGTTATACCAATTCACAGTTCTTGTTCATAATCATGTTAATCAATTCATCTTTGCCCTACGGGACAAAGATATTCATTTGTATCACCAGTGGTCATACCCATTAACAGTCCATCTTTGCACTATGGGCCAAAGACATACCACTGTAAAACCAATGGTCATGCCAGTCAACAGTCCATCTTTGCACTACGGGCCAAAGACATACAACTAAAAAACCAATGGTCATGATCGTGCAAAACAGCAATCCATCTTTGTACTCAGACCAAATAGATATTTTACCACAATGATTATAACAATGATATATATGATAAATGGACAGAAATAATCAAAATAATAACATAAAATAGATCTTAGTGATTTTTAACTTAATTATCTAGAGTCCAAATTACCAAACCGATATCCAATAATCGATTAGATTTCTTAATAGAATATAAAGTTCATGTAAATGTAAAGTTCTCGGTTTAAATATAATAACTTAAAACTGAATAGAAATATTAAGGTTAAGATATTAGATGAAATACAAACTATTAAGGATATTCTAATCATTTCAGAATTTTTCACCATTTAATGATAAGCTGAAGAAACAAATACTAGTCTCTTACCATAATATGGAGTATGAAAGAAAATAATATTCCTTTACCATATTATAAAAAAATGATACCCATTACCTTAGCACAAGACTAGATGCTATTTTCTACGAAATTGATCAACCTGAACAATGCTTGCACTCTTTATCAACACTTAGAGTAACCTTACAGTCAAAAGAAATACTCACAATATTATACTCACAATATTGTAGTAAAAGAATTTTATATTTTTGGTGTAGTCATGATGTGTGTTTAGTTGCTCAACTGAGCAGCCTATTTATACTGAAAATTGAGAAAACAATTAGCACACAAAGTTTTGACAAAATATCCAAATGAGCTATATAAAATAATGGTAGTGGAATTTGTGGTCCCACAGAGAAAATTAAACCAATTTGTACACGTTTTAACAATAATTAAGTTGTGGTCCAGACTACTTTAGGAAAAGTAGAGTGTCGGCAAGTCCTGCCAAACTTATTTTTTTTTAAAAAAAAATAATTGAACAAGCATCTACTTACTATACTTACCTTTAATCAACACCTATGTTCATCAATTATTTACACATTTTTAATCTTTCAACAATTATTCACAGTCATTATTATAGACTCACAATACTGTCAACCGGTCTTATAATATCATAGTTGTTATTTATTAACATATGTAATAAATAATTATATGTATGATAGGGAGAAAATAAATGCATGATCTCCAAAATTTTTAGAGGCCTTAATAGTGTCTTCATCGGCACAACTCAGCTTACCCCCGAATAAATTCAGGGCTCAACTTACCCCCGAATAAATCTAGGGCGTGAGACCACTTAAGCATAGAAGAGTTTACCAAGACTCAAACCCACGTTAATGGGGACTTATGTCCGGTTTCCCACCACTAAGTCACCATCTCAAGTGATGATAAAATACAATAATATAAATATATAAACATTTATTAAAACAACACCTTACTATAAACAATTTAAATTCTACTAAAAGTCGGGTCTCTGAAACATATTCATCTCGAATAAAATATAGACCAACTAATAATTCATAATTCATTCACGGTGCCTTTATTTATCGCATAAAATTATTATTTGTATTTTTATCATAACTCATTCTTTACTTGTGCGTTTACATCCCGACACCTCATGAGCTTACTAACACTTCTAAAATATTTAAAATATTATTCTGAATTTTTCAAACAATTTTCACATTTTTTGAATTATCCGATAATTTTTTTATAATTATTTCTATTTATAAAAATTATCATTTAATAGCTTTAAAATAAAAATACTAACTCCACATAATTTTATATCTTTAAAATACCATCAATATTAATCTTATATTATTATAAGATTTTTTAGTAAATTTCATAATTTTCCACCATTCATAGAATTTTCTATGAATTTTCATTTACTCCTAAACTAACTTTAAATAGCTTAAAAATTCAATAAATACTTCTGCTCTTTAATAGTTCTCCAAAAAATTTCAATAATTCTGAAATAATAATATAGGATTTTTCACCAAGTTTCATAATTTTTCATCACTCATAAAATTTTCCATGAATTTCCTTTATTTTAAAACTAACTTTAAATAACTTAAAAATAATAACAAATACTTCTAATTTTCAATTATTCTTCTAAAATTTACAGTAATTCATAAATAGTATTACAAGATTACAGTAAATTTATTTCAGCTCAAAAATTATTTACAGTAATTTATTTAAAATTTTTAATATGCAGAAACTTCAAATATTCATAGCAATTAGCCCTTTTATCAAAAAAATACGGATCTTATGTCCTTTACATGTGAAATTTAATTCTCTACAACTTTGTAAAGAAAAGTTTTTTCCAAATTTCGGCTCTAACATAGAAAAACAGTCTTACCGTAAAAGTTCACCGAAAAATATTTTCTAGTCATCTTCTCCAGCGGACTGTCCAGTTTTTGCGAGTTTTTCATCATTTTTCTGCCCAGATCAGATCTACTATATTTTAGGAGTCCAACCATATTTTTAGATTTGAAAACAAACCACCAATCACCGTTAGATCTAAGTTTTTCGACGAAATTCCGGCAAAGCCTAATCTCTTTAATTTCTTATTTTCTCTACTTTAATACTTGTTAAAATCATCTAAAACAAGTATAAACATAACATCTATACATAAAATTCATGAAATTAACATCTATAATTGAAAACCAAATGATTACCTTTCTTGGTTTCATTTTCTTCTTTCATCCTTCCTTGATTCTTCTTTTTTTCTTCTTATCATTCTACCACTCTCTCTTTCTTCTTTCTTCTGAATTTTTCTTTCTAGCCGAGAGGGAGGAAGTTTGGGAGGGGAGAATACTAATGGCTTTTTTTTTTCTTCCTCTCCTTTATTTTTTATTTCATTCTTTTTATTTCTTTTCTTTTTTCTTTCTTTCTTTTTCCTTTCCTTTCCTTTTCTTTGTCTCCCACTCACTCATTCTCTCTCACTCCTTTCAATTATCAGCCGCACATACGGCCCCACTCCCTCCCAAAATTTCTTCTATCCTCTTTCATTAACTCACTTATCATTTTAATTATTTGTTTGACCATTTATCAATTTAACATTTTATAGTTTTAGAATAATAATCATAACTTAAATTATACTTTTATTTCATAAAAGTCGGGATCTTACAATCACCCCTTTTTATGAAATTTCGTTCTCAAAATTTACGTACGTACCTGAAATTCTGAAGAGATAATGATACTTAACTTTAATTTCAAATTAAAGCTCCCATGTCATTCCATCTGTCTCATGGTTCATCTATTACCCAACTCTGGATTCTTAGATGCCTTTCTTAAATACAACTACAAAACATTTAGAGGTTAATATCATCCAAATCAAATAATAAAAATTAGCGTAGGTAGAACACACACTAGTGAATGATTTTACTCGTCTCTCCCCTCTTAGTTCTAATCCTAGATCTCCGCCAGAGATCATATCCCTAAGCTCTGATACCAAATGTGACGCCCCAAAAATAGGTCAACACAACCTATTCTGAGTCGCCGGAAATACACACTATAAATACCAATTTTCTTATTTACAACTATTATATTGTCGTGTAAAATATGACAACGCACATAATGTAAGTGTTTAATATTAATATTGTACCGTGTATAGTACGATAGTGTACACACCCAAATTAATACAATACAGTATAAAATACAGCAACAAATTTTTCAAGTACTCAAAAGAACACGAGAAGATTTATTTCCTCCTCATTCGAATGGGTTGTATTTTTTTACGCTTCCAAATTCGGGTTCAAAACACCCTATTTGGTTCACCAAAATTAATTATTAAATGACGTATAAAATACGATACGCATATTTTAAGTCCTCAATGTAATTATTGCCACACTGTTTTATAATGTAATGAGAAACTTCAACAGTCTCTGACCATCACTCTATTTTCCTATTATCCCCGCTCGACCCAGCTACACTCTTACTACCTGAAAGGAATTATGAAGCAATAGGGCGAGCACAAATATTCCAGTAAAGAATAACATGACTTAAGATAATTAAATTATTAATAACCTTCATTAGTAAAAATTAGATATTTAGAACATATAGTAGATAATAAAAGTTTTCAACCATAACTGCCGCGGAATCAACAATCCATTAGAAGATGTCAGGTAGATTATAATGTCTACTATCATCTCCAAATTAAATGTCCATCATCAATATTTTATTCATGTAACACCAATAAATAGTTCTTCGTTGTACCCAAGACAAAGAGAACTTTCACCACCAGTCTTTACCTGAAACATCAAATATCATGGTTACACCAATTCATAGTTCATGTTCATAATCATGTTAATCAATTCATCTTTGCACTACGGGCCAAAGATATTTATTTGTATCACCGGTGGTCATGCCCATCAACAGTCCATCTTTGCACTACGGATCATGTGACCCCCAAATTCGGGTACTTCAATTCCACAGGATTTGGTGTTCACTTCACAAATATCATCTATCTATCTACCCATAATAAATGTGAACCATGCAATAGATAGGAATAAATCCTCCCTTTATGGGGTTATAATATTTGAATATAAATACATCAATCCCAGGTCATACTAACCTTAAACATCTGTGCGGAACATAAACAAATAAATAGTCTTACACAACTTTAACATAAAGCTGAAACAAAAACATATAAATAAACAACAAGTCTTCATCACTTGTTGACCTTGCCCTTGCCTTTCCTAGTAGAAGGTTCTTCGGACCTTTCGTTCTTAACTACAATGTTATTATTACGCAAGAGTGAGCACGATTGCCCATAAGTATAATAATATGACAACAATATAATAACATGCGAGTGAATCAAAGACATCTGAATAAAGAAACTCAACTTTTGACTCGAGAATAAATAACAGGAATCAAAAAAACATCTGAGGGTCATAAGACCTCGAACTATGTCCTAGGTTGTAAAGTGTTAAACTTCAAACCTTTAACAGTCATAAGACTATGAACTCTACTTCTCGTACTTAGGGGGATCAGCCTTTAGTACCATACTGTGCACAATATCTTAACGCTAAAGCGTAAATAATCTCCTATACAGGGTTATTCATCTCAGTTTGACATCAGAGTCCGCATCAAAGAAAGTTTGGTTTGGATAGGTTCAATAATAGTTCTAGAATTTAGAACGCTCATCAACTATGGACTAGTCGAATAAATAAGGGTTCGCTAGTCTTACAAGGTTCAGCAATAAACGATATTCAAATTGAATAATAATTTTGAATTTAGTAACTTTCTTGACATAAGAATAAGGAATAGAACGCTTATTCAATTTAAAGAGTTTAGATAAGAAACTTGCTTAATGATAATGAGTTACGGATAGAATAATTGCTCAAAGAAAGTTTAGGGTTACAGAACTTGCAAAATATTAAACAAATTTAAGGATAAAAACTTGCCTCGTGCGTAAGCTATAATTACAATTCACGTTCCGCAATTAATCCTACATACCATTTAAAGTCACAATACCAATTAATTATAACAATACTAGCATCATGAGTATATTCTCTTTCATTTAACTCAACTCTAAATCTGATTATATCAACCATATACACAAACCTTAACTCTTAAACACATTATTAGACTTCACGAATAACGAGTTTAAGTACTCATTCAACTCATCAATTAATCACGTAAAACCATCATTGGCATGTTACTAATCTATTTTAACATCTCATTATATGATTATTACATTTCCATGTTCATTAGATTAGGTTACAATTATATTTCCTGGACTTGAACAATTAAAATCTCATTTCTGGGCAAAATCTGCCAAGTAGAGCTGCAGCTTCACCATTTGAACTAAAAATGACGCTGCAGCTCCACTAGCGCTGCAGCTCGGACTTTAAGCTTAAGTCTGGCGCTGCAGCTCCACTGGCGCTGCAACCCCAATCTTAGGCTTAAAGCTGGCGCTGCAGCTCCACACGCCAGTTTCAAAATCTGCAGTTCACGAATAATAGAGAACCAGGCCCAGAATTCACTATTTAATGCTACCACAACAATTTAATTGCTACCCATGAAGTATGGACTTCACAGAAACACTATACAACATTTCTAGCATAATCTTAGCATTCTAAATCACGTAATTACACAAGTTATAGCAATCAAATTCACTATTTTTCATACTTTATAAGGTTTTGAAAGAAAACAAGAAATTCAACGTTACGGATTCGTTATAACACCGAATCCGTTCGTTTAACTTCGGTTTTGTTCGTTTAAACATGTATAATTATATTACATCATCAATTTAAGTTAAATAAACGTGTAAGGTATGTAAATTTGGTACATAAGGGTCATATGGGCCATTCTTATGTTCTGAAACTTTGAAAATCTCAATTATCACATAATTACATGAAATTAACCACTATAATTTATGCATATATGATATACAACATGTTATGAATATCAATTAATATATATATATAGCCATATCATGAACAAATGTAAATTTTTCCATTCTTAGAGAATTTTAAAACACGTAAATGAAAAACTCTATAACTTTTCGTAAACCCAATTAAGGCCTAATTTCATGAATTCAACTATTTTAAACCATTTATACCAAATATAAAACATGTTATAATCATACAATAACACATATATGATTACATCTCATGTATTCATCACTACAAATATATACAGAGAGTTTGAAGTTGGGTTTGAAAAATAAACTAACGAAATTAAAAACTTGAGATGAAGGATTATACCCTTGCTAACTCTGTTTGATGATGATATAACTTGAATTTTCCCAACTCTTCTCAAATCTATGTTTTCTTAACTTTTTTCTCTGAATTCTCTCTTTTCTTCTCTGATATATGAATATGGGAGTCTGATGTAGTTATATGATATAAAATATAATACGTATGTAATGGGTGAGTAATGGGTGAGTGGCGTCAGTTAATCCGTAATGGGTTAACTAGTGCAACTTCCCTTAGGGCCATGTTTGCTAGCTCTCTTATTCTCCCTTTCCATTTATTTTAGTAAAGCTCTTATTATATAGTTAATTAATGTCACACCCAATTTAATCAAATAATGTTATTTAAATCAATTAAATAAAATAGTATAAATCTGCATTAAATCACATAGTCACATAATTAAAATTCATATTTATTAATTATGTCAAATCATAAATCTCTAATTAATTATTAAATTAATTAGAACACATTATGCTTATTAATTAATATATTAAATCAAATAAGCTCAGTTAAATACATCATTGAATATAAAAATTTCTATTAATTTAATCAATGTAACACATATAATTAAATTAATCTACCACAAATTCATCAATTAATTATTTAACTCAATAATTAAATCATCGAAAAATATTTATTTAATTCAATAAATATTCAAATTAAATTAAAAAAATCTCGTTCGTCACATCTTTCCCCCCTTAAAAGGATTCTGTCCCCAGAATCACGGTTCAATTAAATTTCGTCCCGTTATATTCTCCACCCTTACAAAATTCTCTCCCCAGAATCGCATACATATAACTTAAGTAAATAAATGTGGGTAATTCTTCATCATATTCTCTTCGAGTTCCCACGTAGCTTCTTCAGCATTGTGGTTCCTCCAAATTACCTTAATAGAAGGTATAACTTTGTTTCTGAGGACTTGTTTTTTCCTGTCAACGATCTGAACAGAAATTTCTTCATAGAATAAGTCTTTCTCAAAATGTAGGGGTTCATATTCAATCACATGCTTGTAATCGGGTTTGTAAGGGCGTAAAACCGAAACATGGAAGACGTTGTGGATATTCTCAAGCGCCGGAGGTAAGGCTAGCTCATAGTAACTTCTCCAATCCTTCGTAGTACTTCAAAGGGTCTAATGAACCTCGGGCTCAATTTCCCCTTCTTTTCGAATCTGATCTTCCCTTTCCAGGGAGAGACTTTCAAAAACACATAGCTAGCCAATTCAAACTCAACCTTCTTACGGTGTGGATCGGCGTATTTCTTCTGCCTATCCTGAGCGGCTACCAGTCTTGTCCGGATCACTTTAAATATCTCTGCTGTCTGTTGTACCAACTCTGTACCTAGCAATTGTCTTTCGCCAACTTCATCCTAGTATAGTGGAGTTTTGCATTTTCTTCCGTACAACACTTCGTAAGGCGGTATGCCAATACTAGCGTGGTAACTATTGTTGTAACCGAATTCCACAAGCAGTAGGTGATCATCCCAATTTCCTTTAAAATCCATGATGCATGCTCTCAACATATCTTCCAATACCTGGATCGTTCTTTCACTCTGCCCGTCTGTCTGAGGGTGATAAGCCGTACTCATTCTCAACTGTGTCCCCATGCATTCCTGTAGTCGCTTCCAGAAGTTCGATGTGAAGCGCGGATCTCTGTCAGAAATAATTAACACCGGAACTCCGTGCCTCGATACAATCTCTTTCACATATAAACTTGCCAACTGATCTAAGTTGAATCTAATTTTGATCGGAAGGAAGTGTGCGGCTTTCGTCAGTCGGTCAACGTAACCCATACTGCGTCGTAGCCTTTCCGAGTCGTTAGAAGGCCAACCACGAAATCCATCATCATGTGTTCCCATTTCCATTCTGGGATTTCCAAGGGTTGTAGAAAACCACTCGGCCTCTGATGTTCTGCTTTTACTTTCAGACATGTCAGACACTTTGCAACACACTCAGCAACATCTCGTTTCAAATTCGGCCACCAGAAGTGCTGTCGAAGATTTTGGTACATCTTGGTACTACCGGGTTGAATCGAATACCGTGAGCTATGAGCCTCGCTCAAAATGTCATCCTTAATCTTTGGCACTGACGGTACCCAAACTCTGTTCTCAAATTTCAGTAGTCCCTCACTGTCTATCTTGAATCTCGGTTCAGTTCCTTCAGATATCTTTTTCTTAACCTTCTCACATTCTTCGTCCTGAAGTTGAGCTTCCTTAACTTTATCTAATAGGGTTGTACCAGTTTACATCTGAAATAACTTCTCGTCAATCTCCATCGGATACTTCACTTCTAATTCTAGCTTTTTCATTGCTGAAATTAGCTCCTCCTGAGCAGTTAACATCATCAATTTCTCCCGACCCTTTCTGCTTAAGGCGTCGGCAACCACATTAGCCTTACCCGGATGGTATAAGATTTCACAGTCATAGTCCTTAATTAACTCTAGCCACCTTCTCTGGCGCATATTCAAGTCCTTTTGTGTAAAAATATATTTCAGACTCTTGTGGCCTGTATATATTTCACACTTCTCCCCATAGAGATAGTGTCTCCAAATTTTTAAAGCAAATACCACTGCAGCTAACTCCAACTCATGGGTCGGATACCCCTTCTCATAGTCTTTTAATTGTCGTGACGCATATGCAATGACCCTGCCGTTTTGCATAAGCACACAGCCAAGTCCTTTATGCGACGCATCACTATAAATCACAAAATTTCATGTGTCGTCTGGAAGAGATAACACAGGTGCTGAACTCAACCTCTTCTTAAGCTCTTGGAAGGTTTCCTCACACTTCTCCGTCCAAACGAATTTCACCATTTTCCTAGTCAAATTCGTCAGCAGAGTTGCGATCTTGGAAAAGTCTTGAATGAATCTTCTATAATAGCCCGCTAATCCAAGAAAACTCCTCACTTTCGACGGTATTTTCGGCTGAACCCAGTTCATCACCGCTTCAACTTTAGAGGGATCTACTGAAATTCCGTCCTTGTCGATCACATGTCCAAGAAATTGTACTCTTTTAATCCAGAATTCACATTTTAAAAATTTGGCGTACAACTTCTCTCTTCTCAACGCCTCTAATGTTAACTTCAGATGTTCTACATGTTCTTCCTTAGTCTTCGAGTATACCAAAATGTTATCGATAAAGACCACCACAAATTTGTCCAAAAACGGTTTGAACACTCTGTTCATTAAGCCCATGAATGCTACAGGAGCATTAGTCAGACCAAATGACATCATCAGAAATTCGTAGTGACCATATCGAGTCCTAAATGCTGTCTTCGGGACATCCTCTGGCTTCACCTTCAGTTGATGATAACCACTCCTCAAGTCTATCTTCGAAAAGTACCTTGCTCCCTTTAATTGATCAAACAGATCGTCGATCCTCGGTAATGGATATCTATTCTTAATGGTGACCTTATTCAGTTCTCTGTAGTCGATGCAAAGCCGCATCGTCCCGTCCTTCTTCTTCACAAACAACACCAGTGCTCTCCACGGCGATACGCTCAGTTGGATGTACTTCTTGTCCAGTAACTATTGCAGTTGTACCATCAACTCTTTCATCTCTACCGGAGCCATCCGGTATGGTGCCTTCGATATTGGGGTCATCCCTGGCGCCAAATCAATCACAAACTCAACCTCTTTGTCTGGAGGAAGTCCTGGAAGATCATCCGAAAATACGTCAATGAAGTCCCTCCCGACTGGTATATCTTCCACTTTTGGGTTTTCTTTATGACTATCGACTATGTAGGCTAAATATCCTACACAGCCTTGTCTTAACAACTTTCTGGCCTGCATCATCGTCAGACAACTCGCTTGTCTAGGCGATTTACTTCCATAAAACACAACCTTTGACGGGGTCATAAGGTTGATACACTTCCACTGACAATCAATTACAGCCCCATAGTTGACTAGCCAATCCATTCCCAGAATAACATCGAATTCCCCAAGCCTAATCGGGATAAGATCTACGTTCATAATGTTATCCTTAATATCCACCCTACAGCTCTTGTGTACGTACTTAATAGGGATTATTTCTCTATTCGCAATTTTTATGTTCATGGGGCATTCTAACTCGTCCATAGGAAGTTCTAAGTTCTTAGCAAAGTCATCGGATATAAATGAACAAATAGCACCCGAATCAAATAGTACATAAGCATTAATTTTATTGATCCGAATGATACCTGACACCACATCGCGAGACTGTACAGCATCCTGCATGGTCATGTTGAAGGTCCTGGCGGTTGGTCGGTTGGTTGAGGTTGGTCCCGTGATAGTTAGAGCACTTCCGCCGCTGTTTCCCTTGTTCCTTCCTGATCCTGCCCCTCCAGATCCCTTCTTGGGACAGTCCCTTGCCAGATGGTCCTTTGAGCTGCAAGTGAAGCAAGCGCCCTTCTTTGGGTTAGGGCAGTTAGGTGCTATGTGGCCTTCCTGACCACAATTGTAGCATACTCGTTTTCCCCTCATACAGATTCCAAGGTGAGCTTTCCCGTAGGTCGGACAAGCTTCGATCCTCTTTTTCTGACCTTCTTGCTGATTCCCAATTGATGAGTTATCACTCCACCTCCTCTTCTGATTACTACTCCCTCCCGTGTTGCTACCACTAGCCTTGTTAATTCCTTTACCTTCACTCTTTTTCTTCTTCTGGTTCTGAATGTACTTTGTAACTGTGTCACTCCTGCCTTCAGCGAGAATGGCCTTCTCCAACAACCCAGCAAAAGTGTTCAATTGGAACATTGACACTTTGCTATACAACCAGGGCTTTAGGCCCTGTTCAAACCTCCTTGCCTTCCTCTGATCGGTGTGCACTTGATACGTGGCAAACCTAGCCAACTCATTGAATTTCGCCGCATATTCTGGTACGGACATATTCCTCTGTTTCAGCTCCAGGAACTGGACCTCCATTTGATTCTGCGAGTAGGTCGGAAAGTACATCTCGAAGAACATCTCTTTGAACCTCTCCCAGGTAATCACACCTTCACCTCCCCAGACCTTATTCGCTTCCCACTAATAGTTGGCCTCGGATTTTAGCATGAACGTTGCATAGGTGGTTTTCTAGTCTTCTCTGACTCTGGCGACGTCGAAAACTTTCTCCATCTCCATCACCCAGGTTTAAGCTTCTATCGGGTTCATGGTGCCTTTAAACTCTGGCGGTCCCACCGCCTTGAAGTCCTTGAATGTTGTGTTTTGGTGGAGCTTGAGGTTGGTTGTTAAGCGCTCCAGCAAGTAAGTTTGCCAACTGCTGAACGGGGTTAGCATTGGCGTCGTCGTTGTTGTTAGTTAACCCTTCCTGGGCCGGTCGACGATTTGGTCTTCTTCTTGGCGGCACATTTCTGTTAAGATTTATGCTTATTAGATCTTTATTTAATCTTTTAAATATTTAAGGCTTAACTAAAATATTTAGACACAATCAGTCAACACATTATCTCAAATAAACTCTGATATATTACCAAATCAAAAGTTTTAACATAATACGATAACATCACTGCTATTTACATCAACTATCCCGAGATAAAGAATCTACAAGATTTAAAACATAAAATATTCCTCTATTTATAAACACATTGGAATTTACATTATTAACTACCAGATAGGTTTCACAAAATCAAATGTTCCTATCACTGCCTATTAAGGCGACGATCAGCTTTGCCACGCTCTTCTTCCATAATCCGGGACATCGTCCTGCGATCTAGCATGTATGACGGTAGTCCTTCGAACTGTGTACCTCATAACCCGATCTTGGGCTTCATCAATTGCATACTAAAGTGTAGAGTACGTCTCCTCAAGCTTGGCCTTCTTCGCCCGACAGTTGTCTTCTGCGAGATCTGCTCGTCGTGATTCCCTTACCCAGGCTTCCTCTGCTATAGCCAGCCTTGTTGATTTCTCTTTCAGTTCATTCTTCAACTCCTCTATTTCCTCTGACTTCTGCTCAGTTTGGCCTTTCTCGTGAACCAAATCCCACTCTACATTTCCCAGACGTGTGTGAAGAGCCTCAACCTCTCCATCCCTCTGATCGATGGTAGACTATTGAGTAATCGATCATTCCCTCAGCTCTTGAACCGTCTCCCTCAGCTCCTAAATAGAATCACGTAACTCTATGTTACGGTCATACAGCTCGCCATACATCTCGGCACTGATAGAGCTCGGTGGGAACTCTTCAGGGTCTTCCTCCTCCTCTTCGACTGTCTCAGCTTGAACCTCAATCTCCTCAGGGTCTTCCTCAGAGTCCTCCTCTGAATCAGACACCAACACATACTCCTGACCAATGACTGTGAACAAGGGTGATGGCTCTCGTTGGACTAACTGCTCCCAGATTACATGGATATCTCGGGGCTCCTCCTCTCTAGCCTCTAGGGGTACAAGGTCCCTAGACTGACTAGGTTCTTCAGCATCCGTCATCCTGACAAATAAAATTCTAAGTCTTAATTATTACGTGATGGTAATCGGTACTCAAGTATATAAGTATAAGCACATAGCATATAAGATAAGTTATTATCTTTCTTAGAACTCGATAAGAGTTATCATTACTATGTTCTTGATCTCTAAAAGGCTACTATCCTAAGGTTTTCCCCCACCTAAGGTTCATAACCTATAGCTTTGATACCAACCTGTGACACCCCCAAATTCGGGTACTTCAATTCTACGGGATTTGGTGTTCACTTCACAAATATCATCTATCTATCTACCTATAATAAATGCAAACCATGCAATAGATAGGAATAAATCCTCCCCTTATGGGGTTACAACATCTAAATATAAATACATCAATTCCAGGTCATACTAACCTTAAACATCTGTGCGAAACATAAATAAAAAATTAAAATTACACAACTTTAACATAAAGCTGAAACATAAACATATAAAATAAACAACAAGTCTTTATCACTTGTTGACCTTGCCCTTGCCTTTGCTAGTAGAAGGCTCTTCGGACCTTTCATTCTTAACTGCAATGTTATTATTACGCAAGAGCGAGCACGATTGACCGCAAGTATAATAATATGACAACAATATAATAACATGCGAGTGAGTCACAAACATCTGAATAAAGAAACTCAACTTTTAACTCGAGGATAAATAACAGGAATCAAAAGAACATCTGAGGGTCATAAGACCTCGAACTATGTCCTACGTTGTAAAGTGTTAAACTTCAAACCTTTAACAGTCATAAGACTATGGACTCTACTTCTCGTACTTAGGGGGATCAACCCTTAGTACCATACTGTGCACAATATCTTAACGCTAAAGCTTAAATAATCCCCTATACAGGGTTGTTCATCTCAGTTTGACATCAGAGTCCGCACCAAAGGAAGTTTGGTTTGGATAGGTTCAATAATAGTTCAAGAATTTAGAATGCTCATCAACTATGGACTAGTCGAATCAATAAGGGTTCGCTAGTCTTACATGGTTCAGCAATAAACGATATTCAAATTGAATAATAACTTTGAATTTAGTAACTTGCTTGACATAAGAATAAGGAATAGAACGCTTATTCAATTTAAAGAGTTTAGATAAGGAACTTGCTTAATGATAATGAGTTAGGGATAGAATACTTGCTCAAAGAAAGTTTAGTGTTAGAGAACTTGCAAAATATTAAACAAGTTTAAGGATAGAAAACTTGCCTCGTGCGTAAGCTATAATTATAATTCACGTTCCTCAATTAATCCTACATACCATTTAAAGTCACAATACCAATTAATTATAACAATACTAGCATCATGAGTATATTCTCTTTCATTTAACTCAACTCTAAATCTGATTATATCAACCATATACACAAACCTTAACTCTTAAACACATTATTAGACTTCACGAATAACGAGTTTAAGTACTCATTCAACTCATCAATTAATCACGTAAAACCTTTATTAGCATGTTACTAATCTATTTTAACATCTCATTATATGATTATTACATTTCCATGTTCATTAGATTAGGTTACAATTATATTTCCTGGACTTAAACAATTAAAATCTCATTTCTGGGTAAAATCTACCAAGTGCTGCAGCTTCACCATTTGAACTAAAAATGGCGCTGCAGCTCGGACTTTAAGCTTAAGTCTGGCGCTGCAGCTCTACTAGCGCTGCAACCCCAATCTTAGGCTTAAAGCTGGCGCTGCAGCCCCACTGGCGCTGCAGCCCCACTGGCGCTGCAGCCCCACTCTTAGGCTTAAAGCTGGCGCTGCAGCTCCACACGCCAATTTCAAAATCTGCAGTTCATGAATAACAGAGAACTAGGCCCAGAATTCACCATTTAATGCTACCACAATAATTTAATTACTACCCATGAAGTATGGACTTCACAGAAACACTATACAACATTTTTAGCATGATCTTAGCATTCTAAATCACGTAATTACACAAGTTATAGCAATCAAATTCACTGTTTTTCATACTTTATAAAGTTTTGAAAGAAAAATAAGAAATTCAAGTTACGGATTTGTTATAACACCGAATCCGTTCGTTTAACTTTCGTTTTGTTCGTTTAAACGTGCATAATTATATTACATCATCAAATTAAGTTAAATAAACGTGTAAGGTATGTAAATTTGGTACATAAGGGCTATATGGGCCATTCTTATGTTCTGAAACTTTGAAAATCTCAATTACCACATAATTACATGAAATTAACAACAGTAATTTATGCATATATGATATACAATATGTTATGAACATCAATTAATATATATATATATATATATATATAGCCATATCATGAACAAATGTAAATTTTCCCATTCTTAGAGAATTTTAAAAAACGTAAATGGAAAACTCTATAACTTTTTGTAAACCCAATTAAGGCCTAATTTCATGAATTCAACTATTTTAAACCATTCATACCAAATATAAAACATGTTATAATCATACAATAACACATATATAATTACATCTCATGTATTCATCACTACAATCATATACAGAGAGTTTGAAGTTGGATTTAAAAAATAAACTAACGAAATTAAAAACTTGAGATGAAGGATTATACCCTTGCTAACTCTGTTTGATGATTATATAACTTGAATTTTCCTAACTCTTCTCAAATCTATGTTTTCTTAACTTTTCTCTCTAAAATCTCTCTTTTCTTCTCTAATATATGAATATGGGAGTCTGGTGTAGTTATATGATATAAAATATAATACGTATGTAATGGGTGAGTGGCGTCAGTTAATTCGTAATTGGTTAACTGGTGCAACTTCCCTTAGGGCCATGTTTGCTAGCTATCTTATTCTCCCTTTCCATTTATTTTAATAAAGCTCTTATTATATATTTAATTAATGTCACACCCAATTTAATCAAATAATGTTATTTAAATTAATTAAATAAAATAGCATAAATTCACATTAAATCACATAGTCACATAATTAAAAATTTTATTTATTAATTATGTTAAATCATAAATCTCTAATTAATTATTAAATTAATTAGAACACATTATGCTTATTAATTAATATATTAAATCAAATAAGCTTAGTTAAATGCATCATTGAATATAAAAAGTTTTCCACATTAATTTAATCAATGTAACACATATAATTAAATTAATCTACTACAAATTCATCAATTAATTATTTAACTCAATAATTAAATCATCGAAAAATATTTATTTAATTCAATAAATATTCAAATTAAATTACAAAAATCTCGTTCGTCACAGATCAAAGACATACAACTGTAAAATCAATGGTCATGCCAATCAATAGTCCATCTTTGCACTACGATCCAATGACATACAACTGTTAAACCAATGGTCATGATCATGCAAAACAACAATCCATCTTTGTACTCAGACCAAATAGAAATTTCACCACAATGATTATAACAATGATATATATGATAAATGGACAGAAATAATCAGAATAATATCATAAAATAGATCTTAGTGATTTTCAACTTAATTATCCAGAGTCCAACTTACCAAGCCGATATCTAGAAATTGATTAGAATTATTGATAGAATATAAAGTTCATGTAAATGTAAAGTTCTCGGTTCAAATATAATAACTAAAAAGTGAATAGAAAGATTAAGGTCAATATATTAGATGATATACAAACTATTAATGATATTCTAATCATTTCAGGATTTTCACCATTTAATGATAAGCTGAAGAAACGAATACTAATCTCTTACCAAAATATAGAGTATGAAAGAAAATGATATTCATTTACCATATTATAAAAAAAGAATACCCCTTACCTTAGCACGTGACTAGATGCTGCTTTCTATGAAATTGATCAACCTAAACAATGCCTGCACTCTTTATTAACACTTGGAGTAACCTTATACTCAAAAAAAATACTCACAATATTGTAGTAAAAGAATTTTATATTTTTGGTGTAGTCATGGTGTGTGTTTTGTTGCTTAACTAAGCAACCTATTTATACTGAAAATTGAGGAAACAATTAGCACACAAGTTTTAACAAAATAACCAAATGACCTATATAAATGGCAGTGGAATTTGTGGTCCCATAGAGAAAATTAAACCAATTTGGACACGTTTTAAAAATAATTAAGTTGTAGTCCAGACTACTTTAAGAAAAGTAGATTATCGGCAAGTTCTGCCAAACTTACTTTTGTAAAAAGAAAATAATTGAACAAGCATCTACTTACTATACTTACCTTTAATCAACACCTTTATTCATCAATTATTTACACATTTTTAATCTTTCAATAATTATTCACAATCATTATAATAAACTCACAATATTGTCAACCGGTCTTATAATATCATAGCTGTTATTTATTAACATATGTAATAAATAATTGCTTGTATGATAGGGAGAAAATAAATGCATGATCTCCAAAAAATTTAGAGGCCTCAGTGGTGTCTTCATCGGCATAACTCGGCTTACCCCTGAATAAATTCAGAGCTCAACTTACCCCCAAATAAATCTAGGGCGTGAGACCACTTGAGTATAGAGGAGTTTACCAATACTCAAACCCACGTTAATGGGGACTTATGTCCGGTTTCCCATCACTAAGCCACCATCTCAAATGATGATAAAATACAATAATATAAATATATAAACATTTATTAAAACAACACCTTACTATAAATAATTTAAATTCTACTAAAATTGGGGGTCACCAAAACATATTCACCTCGAATAAAATATAAACCAACTAATAATTGATAATTCATTCACGGTGCCTTTATTTATAGCATAAAATCATTATTTTTGTTTTTATCATAACTCATTCGTTACTTGTGCGTTTACATCCCGACACCTCATGAGCTTACTAACACTTCTAAAATATTTAAAATATTATTCTAAATTTTCCAAATAATTTTCAAATTTTTCGGATTATCCGACAATTTTTTATAATTATTTCTATTTATAAAAACTATCATTTAATAGCTTTAAAATAAAAATACTAACTCCACATAATTTTATAACTTTAAAACACCATCAATATTAATATTATATTATTATAAGATTTTTTAGTAAATTTCATAATTTTTCACCATTCATAGAATTTTTTATGAATTTTCACCAACTCTTAAACTAACTTTAAATAGCTTAAAAATTCAATAAATACTTTCTCTCGTTAATAGTTCTCCAAAAAGTTTC
Source organism: Panax stipuleanatus (assembly GCA_020205555.1). Taxonomy (NCBI): domain Eukaryota; kingdom Viridiplantae; phylum Streptophyta; class Magnoliopsida; order Apiales; family Araliaceae; genus Panax; species Panax stipuleanatus. The sequence goes on along the minus strand of CM035124.1, from coordinate 80,185,994 downwards.
AGTAATTCAGAAATAATAATATAGGATTTTCAACCAAGTTTCATAAATTTTTATCACTCATAAAATTTTTCATGAATTTTTTCTATTTTAAAACTAACTTTAAATAGCTTAAAAAATATAACAAATACTTCTGATTTTCAATTATTCTTTAAAAATTTATAGTAATTCTTAAATAGTATTATAAGATTACAGTAAATTTATTTCAGCTCAAAAATTATTTATTACAGTAATTTATTTAAAATTTCTAATATGCAGAAACTTTAAATATTCATAACAATTAGCCCTTTTATCAGAAAAATATGGATATTATGTCCTTTCCATGTGAAATTTAATTATCTATAACTTTGTAGAAGAAATTTTTTTTCTAAATTTCGGCTCTAACATAGAGAAACGGGCTTACTAGAAAAGTTTGTCGAAAAATATTTTTTGGTCATCTTCTCCGGCAGACTGCCCAGTTTTCGGCAAACTTTTAATCATTTTTCTGCCCAGATCAGATCTACTATATTTTAGGAGTCTAACCATATTTTTAGATTTGAAAACAAACCACCAATCACCGTTAGATCTAAGTTTTTCGACGAAATTCCGACAAAGCTTAATCATTTTAAGTTCTTATTCTCTTGTTTAATACTTGTTAAAATCATCTAAAACAAGTATAAACATAACATTTATCCATAAAATTCATGAAATTAACATCTATAATTGAAAATCAATGGAATACCTTTCTTGGTTTCATTTTCTTCTTTCTTCCTTATTTGATTCTTCTTCCTTTCTTCTTATAATACTATCATGCTCGCTTTCTTCTTTTTTCTGAATTTTTCTTTCTAGCCGAGAGGGAGGAAGTTTATGAGGGGATAATACTGATGGCTTTTTTTTTCTTCCTTTCCTTTCTTTTTTTTATTTTCTTTTTTCTTTCTTTCTTTTTCCTTTCCTTTCCTATTCTTTGTTTCCCACTCACTCATTCTCTCTCTTTCCTTTCAATTATCAACTCCCTCCCAAAATTTCTTCTCTCTTCTTTTATTAACTCACTTATCCGTTTAATTGTTCGTTTAACCATTTATCAATTTAGCATTTTACAGTTTTAGAATAATAATTATAAATTAAATTAAACTTTTATTTCATAAAAGTCGGGATCTTACAATTGATTCTTACGTAAGAAGTCACTCAGTATTCAATAATTACCACATTAGTTGCCGCATAGTTTCTCATATTATTGATTCAATAATTGTTACAGTAACATCTGCATAATATTTTATATTATTAAATTAATAATTGACACGACACAGTTGCTCATATTATTATTATCATTATTGACAATGTCTAGAAAGTTCTGTCGATGAAAGAGGTCATGTTATTTAATTGCGCGCCAAAAAGAAATTTTTTTTATCAGAAATCTCTCTCTTTTCTGGGAACGATCTGGTTGTCAATATTGTGAGTTATAATATTAATGATGAATAATTGTTGAAAGATTAAAAATGTGTTAATTAAAGATAAGTGATTTGTGGGAGATATTTATTCAAATTTTTGATATAAATAGTGGGGTTTGTCGTGAGACGTTTGTTGTAAGTTTGACTTTTTATTCCACGTGGGGACATGCTAATTTTTCAAACCGTTGGCAGAAATTTCTTTTCAATTTTTATTTTATTGTTATAATAATAATAATAAAACAAAAAATTTTTTGTATAAAACAAATTTTTTTTTATAATATATATAAAATTATTTGTTTTATTAGAATATAATTAGAATATATTATATTTTATATTTGTTTTATTAGAATAATTTAGATGAATAGTAAAATCAGACGAAATTTTAGAAAATTCACTATCTAGTCTGTGATTATTTCTAAATAGTACACCTCCATTCTCTTATAAATAGGTTGTTCAGTTAAGCAATGAAACTCACACCAGAATCAGAGAATTCTTCTTCTATAATATTGTGCGTATTTCTTTCTAGTATAAGGATACTTTGAGTATAGCTAATAGTGCAAGATTTTCTCAAGATAATCTCTGTTATATCAGTCAGATTTAGTCTCCTACTAAGGTAAAAGATATTATTTTCTTTCAATATTCGATTAAGGATATCACTTATTGCATACTCGTATGTAATATCAGTTGCTTTCATATTCGTACGTGATATTATTTCATACTCATAAGGGTTGTCATTTTATTCTTTATTAATCTTTGGGAATAACCCGTCTACGCGAATTACCGCATGCCTAGTGAATAACCATTCGTATTTATTCTTTATTAAGTTGTAGAAATGATTTGTCTATGTGAATTACCGCATGACAGGTGAAAATCCATTTGCAGTTTCGTATATTATTTCATTTCATATTACTAAATCTAAATTTACTATGGTAAGTATTGCTTCTATAATTCATAAAATGATTAGAAATTCCTTAAGATTTGCGCTTCATCTAATAACATTTCACAGGAATATTGATCTGAACTTTCTTATTAAATTTTAATCTTTTTATTTCGGGGTACTATTTATTCAGGATACTATTCATACAGTACTATTCACAACAGAATTTGATTTTATTTTCTTTGTCCAAGTTATCCTTTATGAATTTTATTTTTCAAATTCAATCCATGTTTTTATCTTCATGTTGACAATTTGGACATTCTAGAACTCTGGATAAATTGAATTATAAATCTCTAATATTTATCCTTGATCTCACTTGATTCATTCTTTATATCATTGTCATAATCCTTATACTTCAACGGTGATGAAAGTTCTCTATGGCCCGTAGTGCAAAAATAAACTGTTGATTGATGAATATCTTTGGCCCGTAGTGCAAAGATAGACATGTGTTTAGCATGATCATGACCACTTGTGATACAAATAAATATCTTTGGCCCATAGTGCAAAGATAAATTATTGATTTGAAATATTTATTAATTGGTGTTACAGGAACAAAATATTGATGATGGACTTTTAAATCATAGAAGATAGTAGACATCATGCTCTACTTGACTCTTCTAATGCAATGCTATTTCTGCTACAGTTGTTGATCTAAACTTGCTGTCTATCATATTCTGTTAGATTTTTCACTGTTGAGGACTAAGAATAACTTATTCTTCATTATCTTAGTCATAATATTCTTTACTGAGCTAGTTGTGCTCACCCTTTTCCTTTCATTGTTCTCCTCAGGAAATGAGAGTGTCGTTGGGACTAGTCGGGGAGTGGAGTAATGATCCGAGAAAGTTACTATAGAAGTCTTCACCGTAGCGCCGCCAAATCCGGGTACCTTGAACCTCGGACCTGGTGCGTCATGATACATAATCTCCTTACATATTCTCTAACTAACGCAGAAAATATAAACATAAATTGCTTATTCAATCAATTCTTACAACATAACCCAAGGTTTCTAACCTTAACTTGATACATACCTTCAGTAACTTAAAAGGATCACATATATGATTTACATCAGATAACTTAATAGTTATAAATGCATGAGCCTTCGTCTTAATTTGAAATTTGTTATCATGATATAGTAAAGGTGAGCAACTACTTTGCTCAGTAAATTTAAATACAATAAAGATATATCATGATTGAAAGAAAGAATAAGCTTTCAAATTTTTAACAATATAATAATTGTGAAAGAGCATGAATCATAATCTCAATAATTGAATGACTGAATCAATAATGTTTGATGGTTAACAATGACCATGAACAAATTTAACTGAACTTTATGGTAATGAAGGTGATCACCCTTTCATACCAGATGAACATATGCAACATGCACTAAGTGCGAATCAATAATCATAGGTGTGGAATAATCAACAATAATTATCCACTGACATACTTGAAAGATAATAACTCGAGTTTAAGTTAGGAAACTTGCCTTTAAGCACATCTACAACTTATAGTTTACGCTGAACTGTCTACCGCAATTCCTATATAACACATAAGAAAATAACACATATACCAATTAGTTATATATTTGACTTACGCATTGATTTAAATTTAACTTTACTTCATATAGCTCGCGTTCTTATAATCTAAGTTTACACAACCAACTTTACTTTCATTCCTTCGGTATTATGACATATGGAGATGTCATAAACCTTATAATCAAATTACATTCTGATCATCTTCTTCTTATAACATTTCTAAGACTTAGCTCATCTTATACATTTACATATGTGAAAAGGATCACCTTATCACCAAATTTATTCACAATTCTAAACCTAGCGCACATCGGGTCTAACAGTGTTCAATACAGTATTTTGAGTGATTTCTGTGACACCCCCAAATCTGGATACTTCATTTCCACAGGATTTGGTGTTCACTATCTAAATAAAATATGACTAACTGCCCGTAAATAATGAATGCAAAATAAATTAATAATTTATAACCTTAATAATTAAAATCTCCCTTATAAAAAGGATTACAACTTTATCGAAACTTCCCAGGGTTTCTAACCTTAAACATCATCAATGCAAAAAAAAAAACATCATAACATAATCAAAGTCTTATTACAAAAATCATAACCAAATATGAACAAGTCTTCACTTGTTCATCTTGCCCTTTCCTCTGCTAGTTGACGGTTCATTAACTTTCTCAACTTTGGCTGCAATGGTTATATAAATGCAAGAGTGAGCAAACAAAAACTCACTGGAAATAACAATCAATGGCGATGACATATTACTGAATAACTTCAACTGAATTGAATAACATTTCTATCACCGGTAATCAAGGAATGGATATAGAATTAGAGTTCATTTGAGGGTCATAAGACCTTGAACTATGTCCTAGGTTATAAATATTTTTATTTAAACCTTTAACAGTCGTTAGACTATATAGACCTTAACTAGTACTTATGAGGATCAGCCATTCGTACCATATATTGTGCACAAACATCTTTACGCTTTCGCATGGTAATCCCATATTAATAGGGTTGTTCATCTCAGTTTTGATTAACAAGTCTGCACCAAAGAAAGTTTATTTTGGATAAGCTCAAAGGGTAATTTAGAGTTCAACTATCATCAACTAAGGAGTAGTTGAATCAACTTACAATAATTTAAGAATTTGATAACAAAAGAATTATGAAATACCTATGAGTAACAACAATAGACATCATATTCAATAGTAATGCTTTAGAATTAAACTTAAAGCATTTGAAAAATACAATAAAATCTTGCTTGAACAATTAAGTCAAGGTTACATTATTTTCATTAATGAACTTAAATAAGATATTTACTCAATATGGAAATTAGAGTACTTGCTCACTTGATAACAATAGAGAATAAAATAACTTGCATAAATGTAAACAAGAAAGGATAAAACAACTTGCATAAACGTAACAAGAAAGGATAGAACAACTTGCCTCGTGCACAAGCTATAAATTACAGTTCTCGTTCGTCAATTGACCCTACATATCATTACATTTGCAATAATAATTAATTTTAAGTCTGATAAATCACAAACATCGATTTTGAAAGCATTTATTAGACTTTCCAAATAATGGTATACATAACATATTTAACTTATAAGTTAATCACGTGAAATACGTTAATGAATTGTTCTAACATCTCAACGTATGCTTAACATGTCATCAAGTTCATCACATTAAGTTAGCTTATCGTGTAACGCATAAAAACTACCAAAACACAAAACAAATTTTTTGGACAGCAAGGAAGCCCGTTGGGGCGTGTCTGAGCCAGCTGGGGCGGGTGTTCCTACTGTGGGAAAAATCAGCTCACAAACTTGTGCAAGAAAAAGCCCAATTTGGCTTATTTTCTCGCACCAAACTCGGAATTTAATACATATAATGCATATAAAACTTTATAAAATCATAACTTTAAGCTTCTAACATGTTTTAACATATATAATCATCAAAACACATAATCGAACACCCTAATTTTACGATTTTAAAGAAAAAACCATTGTTAAGTGTTCATGAAGAAAATAAACTTTGTGAGTTTGTTTTTAAACCAAATTACATAATTCAAATCATATTAACTTCGTTTCTTAACATATTATTATAACCCATGGTTAATTTATATAACATATCACAATCAAACACAAATTTTGATACTTAAGAAATTATTTTTCAATTTAATTCACTGTAAATTGCTATGAACATGATTTCTTCATGTTCATCGTATTTACATGAATTGAACCACATAAACAATCATATAAATCATATATGAAATTCAGATAAGGCACACTTAGAAGGGGTTTTTTTTTAACTCAAACTATATAATTCAGCCTACTATATTAATGAATACTGCTTGCTGAATAAATATAGTCTACTGGATAGCTTTCTTAAGATAATGAAAATATCTAAATTTTAATTATCAGCACAATTAAATAACTTTTGTGTACAAATAAAGTAAAGCAAGTAGTAAGATGAACACCAAGATTTTTTTACGTGGTTCAGCTATTACCCTCTATAATAATAGCCTAGTCCACGTCCAATACCAACTAGTATTGGAGACTCACTTTATTTCTTTAAATAGACTCCTTTTACAAAACAGATTCTTTCAAAAAACTTGAATTATAAAATTCACTTGAGCACTTTTGCTACTTGTGCACCAATGCACTCCTTAAGCACCTATGCTTCCTTGAACCTGTTTGTAAACAAATCTTAATCCACTCGGATTAAATACCTTTAGACAATACTTAGTCTAAATAAAAAATTACAAATATAGAGGTCTAATGATCAAAGCAAATAATTAATTTTACAATGCAAGGCTCAACTAATGAATGCAATGATTAAACAATAAAGAGATATCACCAATTTAGAGTTCACGACAATTAGCCAAAAATAATCTGAATTTTAATTGCAGCTACCTTGTACTTGCACCAAAATAATTTTATAGCTTTTCAGTATATAACAGTGCAATAGTAATCCATGTCTTTAACTGATAAAACCCAATAGAATTTATAGCCTTAAGATATTACCATTGAAAAACAAATTCAGTTTAAATAATAAATTTTGATTTTCGTTAGAGACAAATGAGAAGGATATAATATATAGCGAGTACATATCAATCTATGCATATCTTTGAATAAGACAAGTTTGATATTTTATTTGACTACTTCAAAGGTGATGCACTAAAGTGATTTTGAATGAAATAAACCACTTAGGAGATATGTCAGTTCTGAGATAAATGCTCCAAGATATAGATAGTTGCTTTCCAGGATAATCATTATCAAAACTTTAGTATTACGATTATGGCATTACCTATATGTTCAACCTCCTTCCACGTGTATCATCCCCATTTAATTCGGATATTTAATTGAAGAGATGTACATTAAAATCTGATGAACTTTCAAAGCAACGAACTCGGCATATATCATGATTATTCACCAAAGTACTTTAAACATAATCATGACTCTTAAAAAAACTAACCAATTGATCTGATAACGTGCATCAAGCTAACTATTGAATTAGGACTATATGCTAATCAATTAATTTTGCAGATCACGGATCAGTTAACATTTCATTTTATTTTAAGCATAAAATACTTATCACGTTAAATGCACATAAAATGACCTAGAGCCTTGAATTGAAAAATCAAATATTTGCAATGATCTTACATTAAATCTTAGGACACAAATGTCTTCAAACTTATTCAGACAATCCACCAATAAATCCTCTTGTCAATTTCCTAAAATTTCATAGTAAAGAATTTAGCATAAAGATCAATTCATCATCAAAACATCAAATTAGAATATGTCCAAGTCAACATTCTCTCCCTTTTTGATGATGACAATAATAAATTGAAGCTCCCCGTAAATTCATGCATATATTTGAAATATTATAATTTCAAAAATTTTAAACTAGTCGTTACCCATCAACAAACATAAAAACATAGTCTTAGAGCATTAACAAAAACCGGCCATGTCTACCCCTTTGTTATAAGGCAAAAAAGGGTAGAAAATCAATCAATATCTTCAACATTTATGAAGTTTAGAGGATGTTGAGTAAAATATGGACGATGAAGAATACGATGAAGTCTTTCTTCCAAAGACAAACTATCAGCAAAGCGAGGGGGACGAGGAATATATGTAGCATTGGGTAGAGGAAGATCTATAAAATCACCAACATAATCAGCCATCCAATTGCAACGAGGCCATTCAGGAATTGTTGAATACATATTTTGAAAATGCAACTTCTGTCCAACATCATTCAGTTTAACACCCATAAAATCAGCAAACTCCCCAATTTGATAACTGACAAACTTCATTTCATGACTTAATTGGCATGAATTTCTATTGATCTCGCGTTGTAGGGCTTCAACCATAGACGCAGTTTGTAACTCAAAGCCAGCCTACAAGTCAATGAACTCATCCTCCATCTGAGTAAAACACTGTTGTAAATCATTAGCCCTTATGGGCAACTTGCCTTTTTCCAAGACATTAAGTCTGTGCTTAATCTCAACAATATCAATCTGCATAGTTTCTCGATTCTGAAGGATGGTAGTCAGCAAACTTAAGATTTTAGGAGAAGAATCAGTGTGGTTTGGCAAAGTAGAAGAAGAGGCAAGAGTAGGTGACATAGGTAGAGGATCAGAAACAATACGAATAAACACACCATTAACAAGAGAAATATGAGATTATTTTAAATTGGCAGAATCCATAAACTCATTGTGAGACACAACAACTTCATCATCAAGAGAAATGTTGCTGGAAAACCTTGGTTAGAAAACAGCTATATGGAAGACACTTTTTGGTTTGACGAATACAACTTAACATATGAGATAACATCATGAGTGAGAAATTAAAAGAAACACCTTTAAGAATCATGGCCACAACCACCAAATCTTCATACGTAAAATTTGCACCACCACCAATGCGGGGAAACAGATTATAACGAACCAATTTGTGGAGAACACAAATAGTAGGACAGAGATCAACAGTTTTTGGAGTAAAAAGAGATGTTAAAGTAGGATTGTTCATGACAATTTGAAGTTGTTCTAGAGGTGGCAAAGAAATGTTTGCAGCACCTTTTAAGGTGAATGGACATGGTCCAGTAGAGGGAATGTTAAGAAAACTTCCAAAATCTACAACAGTAAAGAACAACAATTTTCCCTTAACAAAAGATGTATAGCAATCACTATGACACTCAAGATTGGTATAAAACTATTGAACCAACCGTGGGTAAGCCTTTGTGGGAGGAAAAAGCATAGATGATATTCCACTTGATTCAAAAAGCTTTTCCAGAAGAGGATTTTTGAAATAGAACAGATCCAAAATTTTCTCATAAACAAATTATTTCGTAGCAATAAAAGTTTTAAAATGTTCTTCAAAATTGTGTCCTCTAAAGAAATTTTTTGGCAAATCAGGAAGAGAGGAAACAGAGTTTACCAAAACTGAAGGAGGCTCAGACTGAGAAAGAGAAGGATGATCTACACCCTCTGACTGCTTTGTCTTCCCACGATGAGATGATTCTGAAAACTTCAAAAATTAGAATCTCGAATTCGAGCCACCCGAGAGTGTAGGATCATCAGACGACGCATGCACGGATGATTGCTTCTGCTATCGTTTGGATTTCGTTTGTGTGAGAATGGTATATGGAGATCGAGTCGTTTGACCATCGGCGTTTGAGATGCCTAGTGGTCGTTTGCTTGCTCGAGTTTTCATCGTTTCAGAGATGTGAGAGGGTTAGCACGATGAGAGAAAGAGGGTTTAAAAATGAAATTGATTTGATTTGGTAAAGTATGAGAGATAAGTATAAGAAGGCGTGTTGAGACTGGAGAGTTTGAAACGAGCAGACGTCTTGAGAAGAGAAATACTCTTCAGCTCCCTTATGTTGTCAAATCACAAATATATTTAAGACTTCCGGCATATCTAGGAAACTGTTGAGAGTTTTGATGAAATAATACCGTGAATCATGCCAAATCTTTTAAGATAAGATTACGTGATTCCTTGTTGAATATTACGTTTCTCAGTAGCTGATAGCCGTCGTTATTAAGTGAAGAACATAATTAGATTCATGAACAAATAACATGCAGATAATATTTAATGTTCAGGATTTAGTATAGAATATTTAAGTACGAGAGCGCTAATTATACCATGCACATTTATACCATGCACATTCCAAGTTCCCTCCTTAAAATACAAAATCTTTCTTCACTTAAAGGTTTGGTAAAAATATCAGCTAACTGATTTTCTGTAGGAATAAAAATTAATTTAATTAATCCTTTTGAAACATTATCCCTTAAAAAATGATCCTTACCTCTATATGATTTGTACGTGAATGCAAAATAGGATTTTTTGATATGTCAATAGTGCTAGAACTATCACAATAAATAGGCACACTATCACATAAAATATCAAAATCACATAGAGTTTGTCTCATCCATAATATTTGAGAACAACAACTCCCTGCAGCTAGATATTCACCCTCAGTGGTTGATAAAGCAACTGAAGTTTGCTTTTTACTATGCCAAGTCACAAGACTTTGTCCTAAGAATGTGCAAGCACCACTGGTACTTTTTCTGTCAATTTAACATCCTGCATAGTCAGTATCTGAGTAGCCTATTAGTTCAAAGTGATTGCAAATTGGATAAAATAACCCCAAATTAATAGTACCACTTAAATACTTAAAAATTCTTTTCACAGTTTGTAAGTGGGATTCCTAAGGTTTTGCTTGAAACCGAGCACAAAGACATACACTATACATTATATCAGGTCTAGATTCAGTTAAATATAATAAACTTTGGTCAATTCTACATCTATACCATTTTCATCAGAAGTAAGCTGTATTGATGTACTCATGGGTGTAGCCTTTGAATTGGATCCTTCAAAACCAAATCTTTTGAGTAGCTCTTTTGTGTATTTGGTTTAATGGATATAGATTCCCTCCTTAGTTTGCTTGATTTGGAGTCACAAAAAGTAATTCAGTTCTCCTATCAAGCTCATATCGAACTCCTTATGCATGCACTTTGAAAACCACTTATAAAGAAAATCATTAGTAGCACAAAATATTATATCATCTAAATATATTTGAACAATAATAATATCCTTATTTGCATACTTAATAAATAATGTAGAATCAATTTTTCCTCTATTAAAACCATTTGAAAGAAAATACTTACTCAACCTCTTGTACCAAGCCCTTGGAGCTTGTTTGAGACCATAGAGAGCTTTCTTAAGCTTATAAACATGATTTGGATACTTCTCATGTTCGAATCCGGGAGGTTGCTTTACATATACTTCTTAATTGATGTATCCGTTGAGGAAGGCGCTTTTCACGTCCATTTGATAAAGCTTAAATTTCTTATAACAAGCAAATGCTAACAAGATACGAATAGACTCTATCCTTGCAACTGGGGCATAAGTTTCTTCGTAGTCGATTCCTTCTTGTTGATTATATCCTTGAGCTACTAACCTAGCTTTGTTGGGAGTGATTGTCCCATGCTTATCAAGCTTATTCTTAAATACCCATTTTGTTCCTATAATGGAGAAACCTTCAGGAGGAAGCATAAGTTCCCAGACTTGGCATCGTTCAAACTGTTGAAGTTCCTCTTGCATTGCCATTAGCCAACTTTCATCAAGGATTGCTTCCTTAGCATTCTTTGGCTCGACTTTTGATAAAAAATTCAGAGAATGCACAATGATTTTGTAAGCCTCTTCGTGTGGTGATTCCTTTATTTATACCTCCAATGATATTTTCGGTGGATGATTCTTGAGATATCTTGCAGTCTTTGGCATTTGGACATTATGTATTATCTCTTCTTGTTGGGGTAAATCTTCTTCAAGCTCTTGTGTTGTTTCTTGTTCCATTTAATGCGAGTTGTCCAATTCTGTTTGCTGAATTTGTTCATTCGATTTGCTGGATTCGCTGAAATCTCCAAATTTCCTGCATTCTCATCTCTTTATTTTAGAAGATCATTGTTAGTCTCATTAAATATAATATGAACTGATTCTTCAACACATGACTTGTTAACATTAAATACACGATATGCCTTGCTATTTTGTGAATAACCAATGAAAATTCCTTCATAAGATTTAGCATCAAATTTTCCCAAGTTATCACTAGTATTTAGAATAAAACATTTAGACCCAAAAACTTTGAAATAACTTATGTTGGGAATCTTATTATTTAAGAGCTCATAAGGAGTTTTCAAAATAATTGGACGAATAAGTACTCTTGTTCAAAACATAACAAGATAAGTTTGCAGCTTCGGCCCAAAACTTCTTAGGAAGTTTACTTTCTTGTAGCAAAGTTCTAGCTGTTTCTTGTAACGTTCTATTCTTTCTTTCCACTACTCCATTTTGTTGAGGAGTTCTTGGGGCTGAAAATTCATGGCTAATTTTTTTTTATCACAAAATATTATAAAATCTTTTTGAAATTCAGTGCCATGATCACTTCTTATCTTTATAGGTTTGAGACTATATTTTGTTTCCAAATTCCTTATCAACTTCTCAAATTCTTTGAATGCTTCATCTTTAGTTCTTAAAAATGCTACCCATGTATATCTAGAAAAATTATCAACTATTACAAATGCATAAAATTTACCATTAATACTAGCATGCTTTTCTGGTCCAAACAAATCAAGATGAAGTAATTGCAAGGGGGAAGAAGTTGTACCTTTTTCTTTACGGTAAATGATGTTCTTACTTGTTTCCCGAGTTGACAAAGAATACATATCCCCTTCTTTTCAAACTTTATTTTTGGCAGTCCTTTTACAAGACTTTTTGATGGTAGCTTCTTAATTAGATCCATATAAACATGTCCCATCCTTTTATGCAATAGATTAGCTTCTTCTTGTACTGAGGCAAGACATAGTTCTTCATCCTGTTGCTCAAAATCAATAGTATATATATTGCCTTCCCTTTGTGCAACTAGAGTAGTTTTGTTAGTACCATGAAATATTGTGCATTTATCATTTTCAAAATTGATTTGATGACCATTATCCATTAATTGACTAATACTAATTAGATTAAACTCAGGATCGTTAACAAGGTGAACATTATTGATATTAACCTTACCATTACCAATTTTACCTTTTCCAATTATTTCGCAGGTTTGATTGTCTCCAAAAGTGATCGTTCCATTCTTCTTGAGATTTAGCTCCATGAATTTTGATTTGTCACCGGTCATATGACGAGAGCATCCGCTATTAAGGATCCATTTTTGAGATGGAACCCTTGCCTTCAAACACACCTGTTAAGATAAAATAATTCATCCTTTTGGTACCCATATCTTTTTGGGTCCTCTTATGTTAGTTGCAAATAAATTACCCTTTTTAATCCACATCCTTATAACCTTGTTTTGTTTCTTAAAATAGTTTATATCTAAATGACCTTTAATACCATGCACAATGTTTACATATGTGAAAGGAGAGCAAAAATTTAATTTAAATTTAGATTTTGATTTTAACATTCTTACATCTCTCTTTTTATAAGTGGGATTATAGCCAATTCCTTGTTTTTCAAAATTAGGTCTTTGTTTTCCTAACATGACAGCCAAATTTTCTTCTCCTTGAACAAATTTAGCAAGTGTTAATTTTAATGACTTTATTTCCTTTTGTAGTTTATTAGTTGGAATAGTTTTACAGTGAGACTCATCACTATATGCATCAATACATACATCTCTCATTTTTAATTCATTAGTCAATTTTTCAACTTCCTTACTTAGATAGTTTACTTTATTAAAAAGTATTTTGTTATAATTGTCTAAAGAATCATTCTTTGCAATCACAATCTTTTCCTCTTTACATGATGACTCTTTTTTAATTTCTTTCTTTTCATCTATCAAAGAATCCACTTCACTCATTAATGTATTAACTAAACCTCTTAAACATGCATTCTTTTCTTTTAATTTTTCATTTTCTTGTTTCAAAGAATTAAACTCATAAATAGATACCTCGTTTGATTCACTTTCTATTCCAATGAAGCATACTTGAGCTACTTCATCCTTGGCATCGACCTCAACTTCGGACTCCTCATCATCACTCAAAGTGACAAAGGCTTTGTTTCTTTTATTATCTTTGAAGCTCGTTTTTCCTTTGTTCTTTAGTTGAAAGCAGTTCTTCTTGAAGTGCCCCGGACTTCCGCATTCAAAACATCTCTCCTCGGTTTGCTTTCCTTTGAATTTATTTGAGTTGAAAGTATTTTTCCTTTTGTTCTTCCTTTGTAGTAGTCCTCTGAGTCTTCCTGACATCATGCTATCTCTTCATTCGAGTCATCATCAAGCTCTTCTTCATTTCTTGCATTAAAAGCTAAAACTTTTCTTCGAGGAGTTTCCTCCTCATCATCATATTTCTTTAATTGATGTTCATATTCCTCAAGTTCATTGAAAAGAGTTAAAGTATCCATAGTAAAAATAGTAGCAGAATCTTGAAGAGTAATAATTTTAGAAGTAAACCTCTTGGGCATAGCCCAAAGTAACTTATGGTTAATTTCACTTTGTGGAATGGATTTGTCAAGCAGCTTTAAAGAATTTAGGAGAACTAGAAACCTTGTTTGAGCTATCTTTATGGTTTCGTCTTTCTCAAGTTTGAACATTTCATAGTCGTGCATGAGCATGCTTAGTTTGACTTCTCGTACCTTGGATGTACCTTCATGGCTCACTACTAGAGTGTCCCAAATTTCCTTAGCTGTGTTGCATGAGAAAACTTTGACGATCTCAGATTGTACCATGCTGCTAAGTAACGTGTTCATAGCCCTTGAATCGTAGGAAACCATGTAAGTTTCAGTTGAGTCCATTTCTAGCAAAGTCTTTGGAGTACCGTTGTCTTTCCTTGGAATAACCGGTCCATTCTCCACGACCCACCATTCCCAAGGATCTCTTTTAAGGTAGATCCTCATTTAGAATTTCCAGAAGCTGGAGTTTTTTGTTCCATGTAACAGAGGAGGTCTATTGGTTGATTGACCTTCTTCATTGTTGTTCCCGATATGTGTCATGTTAGAATTTTTCCCTACAAGTCACCTTTAAGTCCAAGATAAGTAGAGCCAAGCTTTGATACCAAATGAAATTCAGATAAAGCACACTTAAAAGAGGGGGTTGAATAAGTGTGGGAAAAAACTATGACCAATTTTTTTTTAACTCAAACTATATAATTCAACCTACTATATTAATGAATACAGCTTGCTGAATAAATACAGTCTGCTGGATAGCTTGCTAAATTTATATCTTTGTAAAAATACTAAGTTATAATAAATTTTCTTAAGATAATGAAAATATCCAAATTTTAATTATCAACACAATTAAATAACTTTTGTGTCCAAATAAAGTAAAGCAAGTAGTAAGATGAACACCAAGATTTTTTACGTGGTTCAGCTATTACCCTCTACAATAATTGCCTACTCCACGTCCAATACCAACTAGTATCGGAGACTCACTTTATTTCTTTAAATCGACTGCTTTTACAAAACAGATTCTTCCAAAAAACTTGAATTACAAAATTCACTTGAGCACTTTTGCTCCTTGTGCACTAATGCACTCCTTAAGCACCTATGCTTCCTTGAACCTGTTTGTAAACAAATCTTAATCCACCCGGATTAAATACCTTTAGACAATACTTAGTCTAAATAAAAAAATTACAAATATAAAGATCTAATGATTAAAGTAAATAAACAATTTAACAATGCAAGGCTCAACTAATGAATGCAATGATCAAAGAATAAAGAGATATCACCAATTTAGAGTTCACGAAAATTAGCCGAAAATAATCTAAATTTTACTTGCAGCAGCCTTGTAGTTGTACCAAAATAATTTTATAGCTTTTCGGTATATAACAGTGCAATAGTAATCCGTGTCTTTAACTGATAAAACCCAATAGAATTTATAGCCTTAAGATATTACCACTGAAAAATAAATTCCGTTCAAATAATCAATTTTGATTTCCGTTAGAGACAAATTAGAATGATATAATATATAACCAGTACATATCAATCTATGCATATCTTCGAATAAGACAAGTCAGATATTTTATTTGACTACTTCAAAGGTAATCCACTAAAGTGATTTTGAATGAAATAAACCACTTAGGAGATATGTCAGTTCCGAGATAAATGCTCCAAGATATAGATAGTTGCTTTCCAGGATAATCATTATCAAGACTTTAGTATTACGATCATGGCATTACCTATATGTTTAACCTCCTTCCACGTGTATCATCCCCATTTAATTCAGATATTTAATTGAAGAGATATACATTAAAATCTGATGAACTTTCAAAGCAACAAACTCGGCATATATCATGATTATTCACCAAAGTAATTTAAACATAATCATGACTCTTAAATAAAACTAACCAATTGATCTGATAACGTGCATCAAGCTAACTATTGAATTAGGACTTTTTGCTAATCAATTAATTTTGCAGATCACGGATCAGTTAACATTTCATTTTATTTTAAGCATAAAATACTTATCACGTTAAATGCACATAAAATGACCTAGAGCCTTGAATTGAAAAATCAAATATTTGCAATGATCTTACATTAAATCTTAGGACACAAATGTTTTTAAACTTATTTAGGCAATCCACTAATAAATCCTCTTGTCAATTTCCTGAAATTTCATAGTAAAGAATTTAGCATAAAGATCAATTCATCATCAAAACATCAAGTTAGAATATGACCAAGTCAACAATATATAATAATTTATACATACAATTTAACACATATAAACTATATTTACATGAATTCTCATAAAATTCAAGTTACAGAGAACTTAAACATATAGGATGAACCAAAACTTAATCCATTATCACATCAATAGACTATGCTCAAAGAAGCATTAATACTTGATACATGAAAATCCTAACAGATCCAAGCAATCAAACCAAAATGTGAAGTTGTCCTTACTCTTTACATCTATTTCGCTACTAAAGTCTGTTTCTCAAAATTTCGGCAAAGCTTCCTTTAAAAATAGATATCTAGGAAAATCTAAACATGTCTACAAAATTTACAATCATTAATATATATTCAAACCACCAAAACAACCATCATTTCATACTCAAAATCATCATAACCATGTATAATTAATTAACTTTACAAAAGACGAAACATGCGTCCTTATGTGTTAAGCCAAAATTTTCAAGTACCTATTTAAAAGAACTTGATTATCAACTATCCAAAACGTTTCTGAAGAATATTGGTAGCTCAGAAAGGAATTTCTTACCATAGAAAACAAAAAATCAAACAACTTTTCCCAACATTTTAGGTTCCTCCTCTCTAGCAGTTCCCAAATATATCTGAAAAAATAAAATAAAATAAAAATGATTCTCAGATACATACTAACACTTGCACAACGATGTTCGGGTGTGAGAGATTCTTTAATAGCTTCACTTACTCCTCAACCTCCCGAACATCAGTCCATAAATAGAAAGATGTGTAAATTATAACAAAAAGTGCTATATTTGTAAATAGGTTAAACGAAAAAATTATAAATCCTAAAATATTATCTTACAAATTTATGCCAGTGACACAAAAATCCAAATAGTCCAATTAAAAAAACATAAAAAACCAAGACTAAACTGATTTCAGCATAAGTTTAATATAAAGAACCAGGCAGTAAAGCAAGTTAAAATTTCCCAAACCACATTAACTTTCAAGGAAGAAGTCATTTATTAACTTTTGCAACAATCTCACATGTAACCCAAAACAAATTCAATTGTGCAATTTCAAATATTCTCCCTATAGCAAAATAACAGTTTATTACCATTTTTAGATGTCATATCAATTTGCTATTTAAATTGTTGTGTGAGGTAAATACGAAATTGACAGGTTTTTTAAAATGTACAACTTATTAGGCGCAAATCCTCGTTGGGACTAAAATCGTGACCTGCCTTTTTCTTTACCATCCCACTTTAAAATTATTTTGGAGCCCATTCTGGAAACACGTAATTATAATCCATCAGCTCGCATCCCCCATTCCAGTTCCATAATACTCATTGCGTGCATGTGAATAATTTTGTTTGCATAAAGATCAAATTTTTAGTTTGTTACACATAAAGTGAACTGTAACCCAAGTTAGTAGCACAAATTAACAATAATCCAATATAATTACATGTTTTTTCTCCTTCGAAACTGTATTTGCAACAATTGAAACATGAACAACCAACCAGTATCATAATCCAAGCTGTTGCAATATTAACATAATCCAAAACAAAAATGGTGTGTGAGTTTGATTTGCGAGTGTTTGATTGGTTAGAGTTATATGTGTGTGTTTGTGCATGTATTGTGAGTGTTGTGTGTTTGCATGAGAAGTAGAGAAATATAGAGTCTTAGTAAGAAAGACTTTCACACCTAGACAATTGTTTGGTCAGTAGTGGGTTAGTAATCGTAAAAGGTGGACAGGTCGGTACTGAATTGCATATCATTGAACTCTCTTAAATGTCTTCTTCATCCCTCTAAACCTCCTCTTCATTACTATACTTAATGCCCTCGTATCAATACGAACACACTTTGCCCAATGAGGAGAATGCACAACCACCTAAATTATTCACGTAAATAAAAAAATTAACACTATTTATATTATAGGAATAGCAAAGTTATTTTGATGTAGTGGTATAAAAGTAGATTTACCTGATTACGTCGACCCCATCCACAAAGGTCCATTGTATATACTCTATCATTTTCGTTGACAAATTCACTCCAATCCTACAAAGAATGAACCTCATTGTAAAATTAAAAGTTGGAATGTTGAAAAGATTATATAATTCAGTAGAAATAAACTTGTTTAAAGTATACCATTTACTTGTCGTAAGAATATTATAACAAAACTTCTGGGTAAACAATATTTGTGATGCAATTCGACCCATCTTCCGGAAGGAGGGCAGTAATACGATCCGAAGATGTGCATCTAGATAGTGCCACATAAAGGTGTCCATGACTAAAAACAGGTGTCCGCAGATCAATCCCAATGAACTTGACAAACTGTCCTTGGGCTTTATTGATTGTCATAGCATAAGTTAATCGAATAGGAAACTGACATCTTGTCATTCGAAAAGGCAAGTCCAAAGATGTTGGTGTCAATGATATTCTCAGAATGAAGACTAAATTGCCAATTTTATCTCCATTTAATATCCGAGCTTCGATTACCCTTGAGGCACATCTAACAACCATCAATCGCGTGCCATTACAAAGTCCATCTTTCGGTGCAATATTTCGCAACAACATTATTGGGCATCCAACTTTCAACTCCAATTTAAACGATGGCAACCCTGAAGGATTCAGTAAGTTTAAGTACTCATTAGGATATCGATTCCTAATGGTATGATCAAGCACATCACTTTCAGACATTTTATCTGTAGCTAAAAAAGTAATTGTTTATCCCAGAGTATTATTTAGTGCTGCAGCATTTATATCACTGACGTCGTCATTGCGAGCAGATAGAATTGTCCGTTCAGTGAGAAAGGTTGGAGTCATTATACCAACCACATCCAATTGTGGATAGATTTTGAATATTAATTCATTTAGATTATAACACTGATTTATTGTAGATGGAAGTTACACAATTTCTTGTGGATTGGTCCCAATCTAAAAAATAAAAGTATAATTATTCACAAAGTGAGATTTAATTCAAAGCATCATGTTATAAAAATTAAATTCAAGGTTGAATGAAATATCACCTCCATCAAGAATTGAGCAAAATTACTATTTTGAACGTCTGTGTGAGTTAATCGCATGTTTAAACCCAGAGTCAAGACATATATATCTTTCCATAGCGAAGACCGTCTCAATGATGCACCCACAATTTACTCCCGAACGCCTTTAGGAATAACAGGCAATATTTGTCGAAAGTCTCCACCTAGGACAACAGTGATACCCCCAAAAGGTCTTTTATCGTCTCTGATATCTTGAAGGGTGCGATCGACTGCCTCAACACAGTATCGATGTTGCATAGGCACTGTAATACCCGAGAATTTCTTAATATTATTAAATAAATATATTAATGGAAATGAGAATTTATTAGAATATAAATGATTTTGTGTTATGAGAATGATTAATTCAATTATATTAAATTGAATAATTATAATAATTGAGAAATTAATGGAGTTTGCGATAAACTCGTTGATAGCCTTGTGTGGCACAGTGACGTAATATAAGAATGATTATATTAATTTAAGCGAATAATTAATCTATATTAATTGTTAATCGTAGAACATTAATTAATTTTCATCGTAGAATAATTGTTATAGAATATTAATGGTGATTAATTAATAATATGTGATTATTATTATTGCAAGAAATATAATAATAACAATAAAACACTTGGTTATAAATATGCTAGGAATTATATTTGTTAATTAATCCTATGATTATTAATTAGGTGTTATTAATAATCGATGAGGAATGGATTAATTAATATTATTGTTAATTAATCAATAAGATGAATAATTTATTTATTTGACATTATGAATAATAAAACAAATAAGTAAGTTATTAATGAAATGAGGTTGTATTAATTGTTACGTGTAAGCATGCGAATTAAATGTATAAGGTATGGTAGCTACCTATATGTTGTGCGAAGTAGTGCAATGTGGTTAAATAATTATACGTAAACTATATAGTAAAGATATTGAATTGAGAGAGCTACATGATAATGCTTAGGTGACAATTGTGTATAAGTATACATTAAAATAATATGTTATGGATATATTGTAATCAATTGTTGATTGTAGAATTTAAAAATAAATGTGATAGTATCCGATTAAATTATACCGGTGTAATAAAATGTACATGGATTATATGTGTGAAAGTTACACTTATTACAGTATGTGAATTACATTGTGACATTTTAATTACAACCTAAGAATGAATTATACAAATACAACTTGGATATATATATATATATATATATATATGAAATGTGCATAGTAAAACAAGTATTGTATATATATATCAATGTTGCCAAAATGCTGAGAATTTCTTTGCCTTGTCCCATATTAGTAGTCACATTCTCCTTCACGTGCTTGACATACGGCTAAGGCCTATTCCTTCTTCTTCTCCCCAAACTCAGCAACTAGCATAACATAGGCTAGATCATGATGAGCAAGGGAATGGGCATGATGATGAGTCTCGACAACCAATTACCTACTCTCTATTAACCATCAAGCAAATCAAAAATCTCGTTGGTTTAATTTGGTGTGTATAAGCAATGTCTGGACAATGGTTTTTCTATATATATGGCTCTCATCCTCTCTAATTAATTTGCTGATAAATTGCTCAAGTTAAGTTGAGAATAATACACATAGTAGTATAATAGCATTTTGAAGTAGTAGCAAGTTCAGATTCTAGCAGAGGTATAATAAAGCTTCCTTGTTCTTCATTTTTTTTCTTTGTATATTTCAAGATTTCTTGATTTTGCCATATTAGAGTGTGATTGGATTATAGAATGCTTGATTAAGTGTTATATAGATATATAAGTATGTTGGTATTGCAATGTAGTTATGTAGAATCGAAATTGTGAAGTAATTTTGTGATTTGGGCTTGATATCTGCCTAGGCTGGAGCTCTCTGAACTGGAACGGGAGCCGTGCGGCAGCGCATCTCCCTAGTACAATTTGGGCGCGACCGCGCGCCACTGCAGAATTTGTTGATAATTTCTATTATATCTTCTAATGTATTGAACATGTTGTACGAGTAGAGTATGCTTATAACTCACATTAACATATGGAATAAGGTTACTAGGTTATAGCAATCCATACTAGTTGTTTTAGTTGAGTATTTCAAAGAAAACTTAAAGTTATGAAAAGAGGAACTTTGATATATAAATACCATAATAGTATTCTGACTTTTGAGACACGTTTGTATGACCTAGAAACACATGGAATGCATATTGACTTAAGTATATATGTATCGTGATATAATATGAACATGTGAACCCAACTAGTGCACCTTTCTAACAAAAACACAAGTTTTGAAGGTTGATATTGACATGTAAGGACCATATATACATTCTGACTTTTCGAGCATGTTTATAGGGCCTTGAAATGCATGAAAAGATTGTTGACTTGCTTATATATGTTTCATAATATGACATGAGCATGTGGGCTTCATTTGTGAATTTTACTAAGTGAAAGTGTAAGTTCAAAACGTACACCTTGATATGTTAACTTGAAGTTTAAATTCTGAAGTTTATGAACATGTTAGATAATACAATTGACTTCATGAACGTCATGCATATATATATACCATGCTAGATGTCATGATTTAGCGTAAACAAAACATGTTTTCAACTAATAACTGTAATAGTTACATGTATGAAATGTGAATACTCATAAATATGCCTAATGCAAATTATATGAATACCTTATGTGTTTAAAGAGCGAGCATGATAGGCCTTGTGAATTCCATGACCTTGAATGGCTTTAAATTATTGAAAGTGTTAACTTAGAATCTATTGCATGTATGATTGGAACAAAGAAAGGTTTTATACACATAAAAGTATTCTTTAAACATGCTACGTGATATTATATTATGTTACTTGAACCCGATTTTGACGGTTAACTTATGAGAATGCCATAACTTGCTAAAATGAAATATATTTAGTATTGATTGTAGTCTTATGTGATATTAATAATATGCGAATATGTTTGCTAATTGTGGTAGTCTCACATGATAGTAACGATGTATGAATATGATCAACTTGAGAAAAGAGGAAGTTAAGAATAGAAATTAGATACTAAATAATTGTGTAGCTAGGGTAAAACTTAGCTTGTGTGTTGATCGTATATTCGAAGATATAATGTGAAGTTAAATTATATAACTAATGAATATCATATATATACGTAATTGTATTACGACAGGAATCCAAAAGTGTTGGCTAGCTTTACGTGAGTAAACTACGCATAAGGCAAGTATCCTAAACCCTTGCATTACTTTATTCAACGGATATCATAAGCGAGTATCTAAACCTTCTCTCTTCGGATACAAGTATTCTATCTTTGTATATTACGAACTATTTTCCTACTTAATCGTTTGAATTGAATTAGCATACTTGAACTCTTATTTCATTAAAGCTATTATTCATGTTGAACTTAGTATTGTTCTTGAATATTGTGAAAGTGTCTATGCCATTTGATTCGGCTAGACTTATATTATTGAAAAGCAACCCAAACTAATTGATTGGTGCGGGATCTTGTATTTGACTGAGAAGAACAACCTTCTTTGAAGGGAATATATAATTGTCGGAGAACAGACGTACACACTTGAGTATGATTGATTGTTATGCATAACGATGGTGCTTTAGGCTAATCACCTGTTGTACCTGTTTTTATTGGATTTTCAGTTTAGTACTATTAATTAAAGTAGAAGTTCATAGTCCTTAGTGACTGCTCAGTATTCAGTTATCTTGAAATCTTGAATTTACTTATTATTGAATCATATTGATATTATTATGTCCTTAGCAACTATTATTGAAAACTGTTGATATTCTTGTTATCCTTGAACTATCAAACTTTGTTATACCCTTTCGGGAATTAAGAATTATATTACTTAACCTTATTGTATTTTACTTGCTGGGCAAGGGCAAAGCTACCAACTAGCTTGTGTCTTTTATGATTTCAAATATTTTAATGTGGTATTAAGATGATGTAGTAAGACTAGATTCGATTATGTTTAAGCTTAAGTTAGATTATGTAATAAGTCATTATTGATATTATTATATAATCTATTAAGTACTGCAGGTTGCGTGACTTGGGGGAATAATTATAATAAATCATTGTAAATTATTATAGATTAGAATTTCCACTGTGATTGTGTGAGTTTTTAGTTATTATTATTATGATGTATTACCATGAGCACGTGATGAACCGAATTCTAAAGACCAAGTGGCGGTCACGGATTTGGGGGCGTCACAGGCACTTCATCCCATATTATCAGCTTTATTTTTTTAAACAATTCAGTATGCATTGATTGTTTAGTGAACCCACATATTGAATTATCTAGAGTTTCCAAAAGAATACAAAATGTAGAATGTGCAGTGTGCCCCCTACCAATAACAGCAATGCAATACCAGATGAAGCCATAGTAACAACAACATGTCCATAGCTATGCAATTTGGTTGCAATGGTATTGTACAAAAATGTTTTCCCCGTCCCAGCACCTCCACTCAAAAAGATAGTAGTTGCTATATTTTCACATACTGACGTTGTGACAGCAGTATAAGCAGCAAGTTGTGCATCATTAAGGCTGTTAACATTAATTTGTGCATCAGACTGTTGTGCTTCATTCTCAAGTTGTTGGTGCTTAAACAGTAATCTATTTCCAACTATTGCATTCCAATTTCCAGTTGGTTGTGGCACTGGTGGAAAGTCAACTAAACTCTTCCCCAACTCGTGGATCAATTGATTCATCAAATATAAGCCATAATCTTTCATATGATCATCAGTTGGATTCAAAATACCAAACATAGTACGAATCCTGTGTGCTAAATCATCACATATATGTGCTGAGAATTTCTTCCACAATGCAAATGGATGCAATGGAAAGCATTCCGTTAGAATTATAGCAAATAGTCTCCTAAATTGGTATCCCGTTCTCATAATTGCAGCCTCTTAAAGACATTGTATCCATTCTTCATCATCTTCAAGAAGTCCTCTTGCAACACTTGTGGACTTGAATGTATCATGCATAACATTATTTACTGTGCGTAGCCAGTCAAATGAAGTAGGTCCTCTGATAACAGTTAGAAGCAAACGCAAATAAAACCGATCACCTAAATTAGGGCTAGCAAAGAACATTCTACCAATTGCATAACCCCTTTGTCTTGGAGTCCATTTATTGATAGACTTGTTCCAAACAAATTTTTCTGGAAATTCCTGATAAGTTAATACACGGGGAGATTTATTTTTAGCTCAACAATCAAAAAAGCCAGTTAGAGTTGTTTCTTGATGTGCACCTTTAGAAAGGATCGTATCAAAAGATTCAGCAGGGTTAAAGACCACACGATGCATCCCAAGCAAATGAAGTGCCAATCTTACAACTGACGGAATCTCTTCATGTAAAGGATTACCAAATAATCGCCACGCAGCTTCTGGAGGACCAATATACCTAGCATCAAGATATTGTTGAATCCAATTAATTCCTCCAAGTACCATTGTTGCGCGATCATGTCCTTTATAAATATACTTGTGAATGTATTTTACACATTTGATTCCTGCACAAACTTCAACATTGATATGACAGTTGAACCTTCTTGATAAATACGGATTATGTGGCACAACGTCTCTATTATCAATTTCTTGCCCCCTCACGATGTACTTCTGACCAGTATTACGACGACGATAGACAGGATATCCATCGGAGTCCATACTTATCAATTCAACAAATGATCGAGGGTACCGCTTGGTGCACGCCCCATTTTCTATACATGGTGCTTGTGGATTTCGAGCACCACATGGTCCATGTACCATGCAACCTATGATTGTTTCAAAAAGTAATGGGTCAGTTTGACAATCCAGAAATTCAGCACACACTACTCTGTCCACTTGAGCACATGTTCGAATTTTATCTGAACCATGAAGGAACAAAAGTGCATGCATGTACGGTAACCCCCTTTTTTGGAATTCAATTGTAAAAACTTGCGCCACTTTTTCTACCAAAGACGTTGTTTGTTTCTATCTCCTTCATCAAAAAACTTCGCTTCAACTCAAAAACACGAGCCACTAAATCAGGACGGTCAGTAGGGATCTGATTTGGAAATAGTGATTTAGTAATTTCAAGCCATTTGGGATTTGCAGTCATAGTTAAAAAAATATCTGGGTGTTGATTATACCGCGTGATAGCCATTAAATCTTGAAAATTTTCAAACATATGTCTTGCACTACCAGTGAATGAAGATGGAAAAATCATTCGTTGACCAACTTGTTCAGGACAAAGCTCATCTGCGCAAACATTTGTAAGACCTTGGTAAAGATCTGCATGAATCTTCGATTGATTCATCGTGTAGTATGTCAACCAATTTTGTTCAGTAGCGGCCCAAGCATCTACTACAAATTCCTGAAATAGTTTTCCAGCTCTCAAAATTGTGGAATACTCAGTGTCACGTTGGAACATACGATAACTGTAATATTGCAATTGTGTCAGTCGAGTAGATGAAGGTCCACCTTGGGAAGCGTTCCACTATTTCAAATCTGGATTCCATCCTAGCTCACCATAAGGGAACAATACCACATAATGCAATGGCAAATAGAACGGATGACACTCATTAATTTGCATCAAACCATTATCTCCTTTCAAATGTAACACAATATCTCTCATTCCACTTGATTTAGTTCCATCTCCCGATAATATTACCGCAATCTCATCGGTTGTTGGGAGATTATATCGACGCCGGTCTGTTATAGAACTGTAGTGAAGATAGGACTGTAAATTCACCCCCGTCAAATCTAATTCACTTAAAATTGTGTGAACCTACCGAAATTTCATAGGAAATGGATTTACTTGCAATAAACAATCTTGTATGGTTTTCAAAACATCTCTTCTCAAGTTAGGATTTCTGTTGCTGCGAACATCTAAAGCTGAATTAGGATCATAAATGCACAATTGAGAGTAAATTGGTTCACACCCTGGCTGTGGTATAAGCGATCCCATTCGATGGCGTAATTCTCCATGGATGGTGAATGTTCTAGGACCCCTCCCAACAATTAATCTGTCATCCAAAGTTGTACCAAGACTCGTAAATGCATTAGCTGCATTATACTCTCGTGTGTGTTGACTAAACGATTTTGATTGTTCATCATTGTCGTCATACAATGCTTTAAGCATTAAAGGAGGTGCAATAAGTAGAAGTAGTCTAATTTTTCCTTGTAAACAACATTTACCAAAGAGAGGATTTGGTACAGATGATTTTGTTAATTTTTCAGCAAGCCAGTGTAAGGCAGAACAATGAGGACATGCTCGATTCATCAAGCCGAGGAAATGACGATATGGAATTTCATGGTTTTGAGGATTAAGTGCAACATCCATAGTTACACCTTCATCTACTCTGTAGGCACTATAGATAAAATTATAGATGTCATACAATTTGATTATATAAATTGAATACAAATTTAAAACTTGTAACGAACACCTGGTGCCTTCATTCGGATTACGCATTTGTTGGAACATATTTGTCATATATGAGGAGAATGGTTCCAAGACTGTTGTTGTGCTTTTGTATAGGTTTTGAAAAGGCAAGTTTTGGAGCATGGTAGTCACAAGCGAAACCTTTGAGATATTTGTTGGTGTACCTTCTTCAAGATTTTGAGGAGGATTTTCTAGATTCATGATGGCCACAGACAACCACCATGAAACATTTGTTGTAGTGTCTTCATTAAGATTTTGAACCAAGGTGGTTGACGATGACTCTAAAACATTTGTTATCATTATACTCTCTGTTACAGGATGGGAAATTTTGGTAGACAAAGTCATTGGTTGCAGGCAGGACCTTTTATTTGATTCTCATTCTAGGCATGCTAGGCGACGACGGCTTGGTGGTAAAGAAGGAAAAAATCTAGGCTGAACGGGGGCACAATGTTTTGATCGCTCTCTTTCGTAACGTGCAAGTTGCCCCAATTGACGTTTGGAGCACTCATTTTCTTTCCCAGCATAACGTATTTGTGTAGCAAGCCTTGCACATTGCGGCAATGTTGATTTTGATAAAACATTATAGTTTGGTGCCTAAACCACAAACTCATAAAAAAATAAATTTTTTTTTTTGATTTAGCGTGCAAGTTGTCCCAATTGACATTTGGTTAATTTTGAATGTGAGGTAACATGACAATAAAGTGTTGCATTAAAAAAACTATCTACCTAACCATTTATCAACATTATAATTATAATAAAAATTTTATTTGATGCAAAAATAAAACACCATAGTCACAGTTGCATCCAACACATTGTTTACTAATGTTCTATAGTAATATGCTCGATGAATAGCATATTAAATTTAACATCTTGAAATGTATGCTATAAATAAGATCAAAATATGCTTCAAACTACTGGGAAAGGTTGAGGTTTCACTATTGATCGATGCTTCAAATTATGAAATGTTCAAACAAATTTAGAGTTTTAAAAAATTGGACCCAACAAAAGATTCAAATTATATGTCATAACAAAATCTCAATGGCTACAAATCAACATTAAAATTAAGAAACTTTTACTCTCAACTACAAAAATGGTAAAAACAATATATCATTGTTCCTCAGTAATTCAAGAGTATACACAGAATAACACGTTAAAAAAATTAAGTAATATTAAATGAGGTAAACCAAAAACATGTTAACAAAGCAAACGTTCTACATAAAACGAAACTTTAAAATTTTAAATTCAATAACATTCAAATCCATTGTAAAAACAGAGATAAAAGAATAGGATTAAAAGTGATACCAGCTGGCAATCTTTATTTTTTGTTCCTCGGCTAGAAGAGGTTGATTTTTCTATCCCCTTAATTTTGGCATTCACCAAAGCATCAGACCTTGTTTTCTCCTTCTGTGTAAGAAAACATTACTTAAAAGTAAAAAAAGAAAAAAGAAAAAATGATGAGAATTAGGTGTGAGGATAACCTCATGTATACGGAGACAATTTAGTTCATACTCATTGCGAATTACCACTCCTACATTATTATGATGAAGTATTCGAACCTGTAGACCAAAAAACATTGAATAGTAAATAAGCGGGTAAAAAGATTAGATAAAAAGTAAGAAAATGATGAGTAAAAAAAATTATCATACGGTATTTTCTAGGTCATCATCCATCTGTCACGACATTAAAGAAAATAAATTAAAATAAATAAGTTATTAAAAATCAATAAGATATATTTAGAGAGTTAATCATATGATAAACTTACACTACCAAATATAACAACATCATCCATTGGTCGATGATTGTGCAGTTGAAACGGTTGTAGCTACACAAAAATTACAATAAAAATTTCATACAATTAACATGCATTTAATCAAACATAATACATACACAAAATTACATACACATCCAATCAGCTAAGCTAAGCTGAAGTGCACATTCCATCTTTCTCAAGTCGCATACAAAAGAAGCATAAAATAGGTTCTATTTCTATCATTTGACCCACAATTTTGCAACCAATCAGGTAACAAAGCAAATACTATTCGGACCAAAATAATATTTTAAAACAAAACTATTTTAAACCTATACCAACACAAAAATCTATCTTTACGTCTCAAATGTGCAAAATAGCTATTTCCGACATAAAAATGTAGCTGAATAAATATCATAAAAATGAACAGAAACAGAGCAATCGAAAAGTGAGCTGTAAAAATCAACAATTGAAGCTTCTTTTAATATGCCACAGTTCAAAAACTACTGAATCCACTATAATTGAATTTTCAAGGACAGTTAAGAAAACTATGTTTCTCAGTATATCCCAGATCAAGCTTCGAGATGTTGTTTAACATACCTCAGGAGGTTTGAAAGGATAATCGCTCGGAAACGTTATGTCAAGGAAAAATATCCCGTCTTGAAAGGCGTTCCTACATTGACTCTGAAAATGTCAAAAATAGCATAACAGTCACAAAAAAACTTCAAACAATTTTCTTCAATGCCGTTTTGAGTGACAATCCATAGAATAATATTAAATTTTTGATACAATTTTGTTTCTTAAACTATTCTTCTATTATAATGCAATCAATTTTTTGGCTTCCATTATTAAAGAGTTGAAGAAACAAATATTGCTAAAAAAATGTAGATATTCACTGAAACATGTCTTTCATTATGATCACACTCCAAAATATAACATCAAATTGCTAAAAAAGGTTAAAATTAAGGTCCTGTTTTATTAGGTGAATGGATTCAAATTTTAAAGTGTGAATGGATATTATATTGCATATAATCTCGCAAACAATGCAATGTAATAAACTTACAAAAAATTATTTTATTAAATCCTTAATTTATTATTTATCCGGGAATTTGAATTGTTACATGAATAGTCATTAACAAAAGAATATGGATGCAGATCACAATTATGTTCTCCATAATGAGATTTATCTGACACTTTTGTTTTGTAGCTACTAAAGGACAATCAGACTAATGTAGGCAGCCTCGTTTATATATTTAGGCAAACCAAGTTGAATTTGGAAAAGCCCCAATCAATCTAAAATACCTCCTCAGATACAGAATTTGGAAGTAGAATTTGCAAAGTGGAATCACTACCAATCACATTCAACCCCAGAGACGATAAATATGATATTTTTGAGTTTGGTTGATCATTAGCAGGGTGAGTGAAAAGTTATTATTCTTTTCCATAAACTGACCATATATACATACCACTTGGTTCCAATCATAGGCAAATTTTCAAGTTTTTAAACATCATAACCTCTTTGAGGTATTTTATCAAACACCATTTATGCATCGTCCAAAACTCAGAATTAACATTTATTTGAACAAAGTTTAGCCATAAGTTTACTCCACATATCATCTAATTTCTTCACCAAATGATTTTCACAAACCAAGCATAACAAATAATACGATAATCATATATATTATTTACTCAACTCCTATAAATATAACAAAAACACATAACTTACCTCTTGGTTAATAAATTCTAGTTATGTTTTTGACTCAAGCATTCAGTCTAAAACCAGTGCGAAATTGGAAGTTGCAGCTATTCAGAAATTTCGCAATAATAGAAATTCAAATGAAATTAGAAGTTTACGATTGACCGATTAAAATATAAGAACAGAACTCATGAACGAAGAGTCGTACCTGAACAGAGAGATTTCAGAGAGCTGTTTGTCTTCATTCCGGTGTCAATCACTGGACAAAAAGAAGAGAGAGAAAATAGCTTGGTGTTGTTCAGAGGAAATCCGAATATCAGAGGCCGACGAATCAGGTAACAGAGACAGTTTGCCTTGCCGACGCAGCAAGCCGAGCCAAAGACGTTGCGGCACTGAGATGAAGGCGCGTTGGAGATCGCTTCTTCGATCGGCGAAAGGATTTTTCGGAAGGTAGATCTGACTTTCTCTCTAGACTTTTCTTTGGGTTTGTAATGGTTTGTAATGACTATTGATTTGTGAAAGAAGAGACGGGATAGGAGTATTGATTTCGGCGGGATTTATTTTAGTTTGAGATAAAACGTGAACCTTTGGATTAAGTTGGAAGAAATCTGAATCGTTGTTGTAGTTTGTCAAAGTGAACATTCAAATTGGGTTATGTTTTATTAATATAGATTTCAATAATTTAATATAATTGAAATAATAACAGTTTATGATAATGTGGATAGATAACACTCAATTAAATAAAAATTTGGCATTATAATAATGTACATGGATTATATTATGTGTATAAGATACATACCCCCAGTTTGCTATTATGTAATAATGTTATATCATTAAAATTCATGTATGCACCAATTGGACTTAAAACCTAAGTATGCATATATGTGTATTTAACCTAAAGTGTATATATATGTATATGTATAATAAACATTAGCATTAGTGTTATTTCATTTTTTGCCAAGTGCTGAGTTTTAAAACTTGTCCCATATTGTTGTCCCATTTCTTCCTATATGTGAAAGGCCAATGGCCTATGCTACTCTCCATCCTCAAACTCAGCATTCTAGCTAGAAATCAAATGATAACAAAGGGAGTGGGTTGAGGTGGTGGTTGGGACACTATGCTATGAAATTTTCCTTGCCCAATGTATTCATCTTCTTTCCATTGGTTTGATTCATGGTGCAAAGTTTTGGCATGGATATTCAAGACTCTATAAATTAAGCATCCCTCTTCTCATTTCATGTTACTAAGATTATTTACTAAGTTACTATAGCGAGAGTTGAGAGCATAATCTAATATTGAGGGAGAGTGCTGTCCAATTCAAAGCTCAAGAGGTATAAACCTTACCGTGTATTCTTAGTTTCTAGTTCAATGATTCATAGAAATTAGCGTGAAATAATTAAAATTGATATGTGATGAGGTGCTAGCATGATTAGTAAAGTATATAAGTATGTTATATATGCAATGTGATAGTTTGTAAGCATGTTTCATGTAAAGATTGAATGTTTGCTTGAAGCTCTACTTAACAGAAAAGCTTCCTGGCTAGCACGCCACTCCCTAGTACAAACAGGGCACGACCGCGCCCTTCTGCAGAACCAGATAATGATTTTTTTATGCAATTTAACTTATGGAGCATGCTTGTATAATGTCATTAGGACTATATAAGTCCCTATCATGCTAGTTTAAGGGGCCTTGCATGTAACCACTTACCATAGCTTGGTTTTAAAAAGGAACTTGAGTTTTCAAAGTGCAAACTCAATTAGCCATATATACTTTAAATTCTGAACTTGAAAATATGCTATTATGGTCTGATTACATATGTACATGAGCATGAAACATGGTAGGTTTACTTTGCAAGCCTAAATGATTTTGATAACCTTCTAAGAGAAAACGTAGAGTTTCAAATACGAACATGATAAACTATATGCCCTTTTAGTTCTGAAACTTGTGAGCATGCTTAGGTAGTATGATTATGTATATACATGAGCATGCCATATAACATGTGAAGCTACGTTGCATGATTAAGTTAACGTGAGAATTAGAAGAGAACTTAAGAATCGGAAAACTAGTTTGGTCGATAAGCACCTTGCATGTATCCTGAAATTCATGACCATCTTGATAGGGTCTCATATGCCTCTAGACATGATTGTAATGTATGCCTAACTAGTCATATGCATTGTAAACTAGTTGAGCATGATATAGAATGAGTTTTTAAGAAGTAAAACTATGTAACATGAAATACATAACTAAGATGACATGAGCATGTGTAGTTGAGACTTATTGACCTAATTGCATGTGTATATTGGCTAAACGTAAGAATCTTGTTAATCTAACACGTTAAGCCTCATTGGTTGGAAATTGATAGAACATGTTAACTGTAACTTTGAAATCTATGCATGCTTGAGTTGCTACCCTAATCTGCGATACATGTTTAGTGGTATGTCCAAAGGTTAATAAGCATGCTAACGGTAGAATCATAGATTTGATAAATGGTTACAAACTTTCAAACATTAAGTCAAAAGATGATTACGAACTATGTAATTTGATTTCATATCGTCTTACAAACTGATTCTGTGTTAAGTGTATGTAAGGTACGTAATGACATACGTGTAGGATCATACGACTAAGATAGGATCGTATGTTTGTGCTTAACGTTCATATCAAGTATATGTATTCGACTTATGTAACTAATGAGATGCATATATACGTAATTATATTACGATAGGAATTCAAAGTATTGATAAGCTAAAGGTTAATAAACTACACTTAAGGCAAGTTCCCTAAGTTACACAACCTCGTATATTGTGCAAGTTTTCTAAACTTCATTTGATGTTAAATATTGTGCAAGTATTCGTGCCTTACTTTTATTGAGCAAGTTCCTTAACTCTTGTCACTTTACATAGTGTATAAATTCGAATTATTGTCATGCCAACTAATATTCGTTATTATTCAAACATCAACTTTATATTTGGATGTTGTTGTAAGCAGTTGAACTTATCGTTCCTAAATGCATTACAAAAGTGTCTAAGCTAATTGATTCGGCTAGACTAATATCTTGTGTTAGAAAGCTATCCAACCCAATTGATTGGTGCGAAATCTTATAATTGACTTAGATGAACAACCCTTTTGAAGGGGAAACTATATTTGTCGGGAGACCGACGTGCGCACTTGAGTACGATTAAACGATATGCATAACGTAGGGTACTTTAGGCTGATCACCTGTTGTACTTGTTTTTGTTGTATTATCAGCATATTACTGTTAATTCAAGTAGAAGTTCATAGTCATTAGTGACTGCTCAGTATTCATTATTTTGAAATCTCGAAATGATTAAGCGTTGCATCTTATTAATATTTTTCTGTCCTTAGCGACTATTGTTGAGAACTATCAATACTTCTTGTTATTCTTGAACTATTAGTTATTGTTGTACCCTTGGGAATTGAAAACTATATTGATCCCCTTATTGTTATATTACTTGCTAAGCAAACTTGTTGCTCATTCTTGCTTTCTCTAAAAACATTTCACTTAAGGCAGAGCAAGGCGGACCATCGGGCACTGATAAGGGCAAGAGCATGGCTACGGAGTAGCTTTGTACTTATGTAGAACTATTATGATGATCGTAATAAGATTATATCATATTATGTATTAGTTAAGTTTAAGTTATGTTTAAACTACGTATGAGATGTTTAAGTTACGAAACCTTGGGTCATGAATGGTTATACTAAATAAATGTAATCTATTCTGTTATTTTCGTGGAGCGAGATATTATTTATATCGTTAGATATTTAGAACGTGACGAACCGAATTCGAGACGCGAGTAGTCCAAATTTGGGGGCGTCACATAATCGCTCTCATTCGTTAATTGTTACATGAACATCACGTGCATGGCCATTTCCTAATGTCTAAGACATACTATTCGTTATACGCTAAGACCGGTCATTCATTGCAATTACTTTGCGATAATAGCGTCTATACTCATTACACTTAACTTTCATTACGACATTATTGTAGACACTCGAAATTTCCTTTTCCTGTTACTAATACTGTAGGAGGGCAAAATTGTATTTTCAAATCAACCCCGGTCTCAATACCGGACCATCAAATCAACCCTGGTCTCAATACCAGTCCATTAAATCAAACTCGATCTCAATACCGAGCCATCAAATCAACCCCGTTCTCAACCCGGGAGGTACAGGTCAGCCCCGGTCTCAACCGGGGAAGTACAAGTCAGCCCTGGTCTCAACTCAGGAGGTACAATTCAGCCCCGGTCTCAACCAAGGAGGTACAGGTCAGCCCTGGTCTCAACCCGAGACATACAGGTCAGCCCCAGTCTCAATCCGGGAGGTACAGGTCAGCCCCGGTCTTAACCTGGGAGGTACAGGTCAGCCCCGATCTCAACCTGGGAGATACAGGTCAGCCTTGGTCTCAACCCAGAAGGTACAGGTCAGCCCTAGTCTCAACCCAGGAGGTACAGGTAAGCCCCGGTCTCAACCCGGGAGGTACAGGTCAGCCCCGATCTCAACCCGGGAAGTCAGGTCAACTTTAGAAATAATCCTGAAGCCTCACAACATCTACAGAGGAAAACTTGGAGTGATCAAGTCAGCCTCGGAGACAACACTGAGGACAAAAAGACTGGAATGGGATCCAAGTCTTGGAAATAACCCCAAGAAGTCAGTCGAAGGCTATGCCTACACTGAAGGCAACCCCGGGAGGGGAACAACGGTCATTTTACCAACCTTAAGCCTATTCCATCCAACTCAAGATGAATTGATACCACCAAGGTCAGAACAAACTATAATAATGATCCCGAGTGCAAACAGCGCAAGACAGCTCAACGGACAAACTACGGGGAATCAAAGACGTGGTTATGAACTCGTCTTCTTGGACCCGAAAAATGTTTTATCCCATGTCATTGTGACACTCTCGGCAATGGCTTTCCGAAAAGGTATAGCACGCCTCAAACGGATGCTTTGATCAAAAGTGATAAAGTTTCGAATTAGACCACGCGTTGCTCAGAGTGCATGTACTTTGAGATGACGGAACCCGCCATGGGACCCATGCTATATGGAGCCGCACCTCTACCTGCGGTAGTAGCAGGTAGAGTGGAGGATCCATGGTCTATATATAGAGGTTCTCATTTCAAGAATTCAAAAACGCTACGAACCTCTGCCCGTTTGGTTTTCCAGCTATTTTTTTGTCTATATATGGATTGGGAGACCTTATACCCACCTGAAGGTATTCATTGAAGAACTCGGATCCTATGCAGAGGACGAGAAACTTCGAATGCAGTTATTCCAGAAGAGTCTGACCGGAGAGGCTAGAGCCTGGTACACCCGTCTAGACAACTCTAAGATTCACAGTTGGGAAGAATTGGCACATGCTTTCCTCGTTCAATATAGCTTCCAATCTCAGCTGGCTCCAGACAGATACTAGATAACCAAAATCAAGAAACAAAATTCTGAATCATTCAGAGAATATGCTCACCGATGGAGACGAGTGGCAGCACAAGTCATTCCACCTATGAATGAGACTGAGATAGTCATGACCTTCATCGACATCCAAGAAGCTCCAATTATGAGAGGGTCCTAGCAGGCATAGGAAAACCATTCTTCGAAATGATCAAACTCGGCGAGATGGCAGAAATGGGGCTTATGTCCAAAAAGATAAAGGATATAACTGCCCTTGAAGCTGTTGCTAAACATATCCAGTCCAAAAATTACGGGAGTAATCCCTAGAGGGTACACAAAAAGAAAGATGAAGAAGTGTCCTTAGTGTTACAAGGACAGAATCAAAGAGGCGAGTCAAGTAGTATGCCCATTCAAAGGAGGAACTATACCCCTTTCCAAGCTTCAGAACAACCCTCAAACCCTCAATTTCAAAAAAATATGGAGGTCAGGCGTCGAAGAACTTTCACCCCTCTAGGGGATTCACTCGAGAATGTGCTAAAGCTGTTGACAGCACAGAAGAATATTGTTCAACTCCTTCCACCAACTAACACTGGTGGACGGAATTTCGACCCAAGCAAGAAGTGTGCTTACCATTCCGGATCCCCGGGCCATGATACTCAAGACTGTTCGTCTCTCAAGCACAAAATCCAAGACTTGATTGACAATGAAGAGATTGTGGTGACCAAACCAGAACAACCTCATGTACAAGACAATCCCCTCCCTCAGCATAAAGAGGAGAGTGTCAACATGATCAGTACAAAAAATGGAGAAGGATCCAAATACCTCTAATATGCCGGAGAATCAACTCAATCCAACAACAACAGCCCAGATAGTTGGGAAGTCTCAGAAAGATGATTCCTGATAGAGCAAGAGATATGGTCTATCAAGGAATAAATTGAACAATTAGCAGAACTGATCATATACCAACATCAGATCACCAGACAGATGATGAACCAGGCCAACCAGTCTGACGCCGATCGTCCTCCCACACCGGAGATCAGTCCCATCTCTAGGAGGGATAACTACCACTCTCAAGAGCAGGAACCCTGGGCCGACAAGATGGTCAAAGATGAGAATTCCCAAGCTGGTAGGAAATTCTTATTTCAAAGGAATTTCACCAACCTGAAGCAGCCAATGGAGGAAATCCTCCAGATGTTAATCAATGAGGGAATGGTTGCAGATTTATTACCTCAATTGATCCTGCGATCCAGAAAATTCAAGCCTGACCAAATCTGTCAGTACCGCTCTAATGATCCCGGTCATGACACTGAAGATTGTTGGGCACTTCGTAACCTGATTTAGAACATGATTAAAAGCAACGAATTGATAAGAGAGAATCGGGATTATGGCCTCCCAGATGAAGATACTCTCTTTATTCCCACTGTATGGAATCAAGATACAGTGGATGTTGTTTCCTGTGATAATAAACCAACCCTCACACCCTTAGTACTACCAGGGAAAGGGGTGAAAGAAACACAAAATCCTGTGAAGGTGGTTGCACCCGAGCCTTTAATCTTGCCCTTCGGACCTCAGTATCCAGTTATCAGTCTGAAGAGGGTCCCATAGAACTACGCGAACGATGAAGGTTCCACCTCAAACAACATTGCCATAGTACCAAAGGATAATCCATTATACCTGCCTCAGCTGATGATCAAACCAGTCATCAAAGCCAAATAAAAGGTGACCGATGAGAAAATCGAAGAGTTCCTCAACAAAATGGGACACAATGAAATTAAAATAGTTTAAAGCTTGAAAGATGCACCCAAGAAAATGTCCATCCTAGACTGGGTCTTATCATCGGTGGATCATTGTAACATTCTAGTGAAAGTACTAGAAGAAGCTTATTTGCCAAAGACAGTGGATGCTAAGAAATTACGTCACGTGGTAGAACACATTTTCAACAACAATGTGATATCTTTCACTGACGATGATATCCCTGCAGAAGGGACGGGCCATCGTAAGTCCCTGCATATAGCTGTGATGTCTTCCTGGTATGTGATCGGAGGTGTACTCATAGGTAGATGATCGTCCCTTAATATCTGTCCCTACGATACCTTGGAGAG
This sequence comes from Panax stipuleanatus, assembly GCA_020205555.1. Lineage (NCBI taxonomy): Eukaryota > Viridiplantae > Streptophyta > Magnoliopsida > Apiales > Araliaceae > Panax > Panax stipuleanatus. The sequence continues at coordinate 80,148,065 of CM035124.1, read as the reverse complement.
AATAATGATTAACCTGAACCGAATTAAAACAAGTTATGTGGTAATCCGGGCTTTCAATGGATCTCGCCAACAAGCTATGGGGGAAATAGAGCTTCCTCTGGAGATTGGCCCGCACATTTTCTATGTGTCCTTTCAGGTGCTCAACATCGCCACTAGATACAACTTGTTGCTAGGTACGCCATGGATCGACATGGCAGGGGCAGTGCCATCCACCCTCCATCAACAGCTCAAATATATTATCAACGCCAACCTAATCACGGTCAATGCCAAACCAGAATACCCTGTCTGCCTACAGGGAGACATGCCAGTAATCAGCCTTGATGCAGGGATTGAACCTGCAAGTTTTCAAGCTCTGGAAGGGAGTGATACTCACTATCTACCTATTGGGGCACCAGCCTTGAAGCCTAAAGTCTGCCCTAAAGTAATGACATTGGGCCAGGAAATAGTATCTTTGGGTTTCCAACCTGGAAAAGGTTAGGAAAGAATTAACAAGGTATTAATAGTCAAGTACAAATCATGAGTCAGATTGGGAGAGTCGTATTGGGATATTCATCCAGGTCAAATCACAAGAACCCACACAAGCATCCTAAGGCTCATGCTTCCACAATTTTGTTGTCAAACCTTACAGGTGTCGGATGGGTGAAACCCATGAGGAAAATACCTACTGTGGTATCAGCTATGCTGTTTCCTCCAATCATACCAGTAAGTGAGAGGAAATCCCCAAAGCCTGAGGGTGATAGGAAAAAGGGAAAAGAAAAGATCCTATACAAAGGGCGAGACCCATTTGCTAACATGCGGGTCATCATAAACTACGAGGGTATGAATGATGAGATCCCAGACAGCGACAACGAGGATCAGATTCAAATTCCTCGCATCAAGAAGGGAAAATGTGGCAGTTCAAAGAAAAACTTCGGCCCTATTATAAAAGATGTCTCAGTTATTTTTCGAGACGAGACAGACGAGCACAGTTCCTTGATCCTCCCTGTTAATGAGGATCTAACCCTGGATAACTGGAACAGCGTACCTTACCTCAGTCAAAAAGGGTAAAAGGGTAGAGAGTCCATCTGCCCTTTAACATGCTTTCATTTACTGCTTACTTTTTATTGCCCAGCTATAGCAGTAACCTTTGTTATGCTTTGCCAAATGCTCTGTATATTACATAGTTACATATATTAAAGTGAAAGCATTTGTTGTTTTCAGGACTCCAGAGTTAGATTTGTTTGTCACTGCTGATGAGATGCCAACCTGTCACAGTGACTACAACTTTGATGTAGAATTGAATTTTGACTTGATGGATATTGATCAAGAGGAAGAAGATGACTATAAGGTGCCCGAGGAGATCAAAGAATGGGTCGAAGACAAACCCAAAATAAATCTCGACCAAACCACCACCAATCAACATAGGAACCTCTGAAAACATCAAAGAAATCCAGATAGGCATAGACCTTACCCAAGACTAAGAAGCCGACCTGATCGAACTCTTAACATAGTTCCAAGATGTGTTTACATGGTAACATGAAGACATGATTGGCGTATCTACTGACATTTTTATTCATCGAATGCCCATCAAAGATGGATTCAAGCCAGTCAAGTAAAAGCTCAGGCGATTGAAACTTGAATGGAGTCTAAAGGTTAAAGAAGAAGTCGTTAAACAATTCAAAGCCAGAATCATCATGGTATCAACATACACAAAGAGGCTGTCAAACATAGTCCCCGTGCCAAGGCTCGGATGGAAAGTGCGGGTATGCGTGGATTACAGGGATGTAAACAAAGCCTGCCTTAAGGATAATTTCCTAGTACCTTTTATCCACATCTTGATCGATAATACGGTGCAGTACAACATGTATTCCTTCATAGATTGCTTTGATGGCTACCATCAGATCATGGTTGCTAAAGAAGACCGGGAGAAAATAGCTTTTATCAGTCCCTGGGGAACCTTCTGCTATAGACCACTATCCTTCGGCCTCATTAATGTCGATGCTACGTATCAGCGAGCCATGATGGCCCTATTTCATGACATGATGCACAAGGAGATAGAGGTCTATGTGGATGATATCATCATCAAATTTTGAAGGGAGGATGATCACATCGACCATCTCAGAAAGCTGTTCAACAGGTTACGTAAGTACAACCTCAAGCTAAAGCCCTCCAAATGTGCTTTTGGCATCAAATCAGGCAAGCTGTTGGGATTCTTGGTGAGTAATCAAGGCATCGAGCTAGACCCTGCCAAGATCAAAGCCATCACTGAGATGCCAGTACCTCGAATAGAGAAGAAGATACGTAGGTTTCTCGGGAGAATCAACTTCATAAGCCAATTCATTTCCCAGCTCACAGCAACCTGTGAACCCATATTAAAGCTATTAAGGAAGAATTCCTCCACCAGATGGAACGAGGATTGTCAATGAGCCTTCTTTGCCATCAAAAAATAGCTGGTCGAATCACCTATTTTGGTACCTCCGAGGGATGGAGTTCCCTTGTTCATGTAACTACCCGTCAATGCCAATGCAATGGGCTGAATGCTAGGACATAAGGATGATAGTAGCAAGGAAAGTGCTATCTACTACATCAGCAAAAGGTTCAGCAGTGGTGGACAAAAGTATACCCTGTTCGAGAAAACCTACTGTGCGTTAGCATGGGCCGCCATGAGGTTGCAACACTATTTACATGGGCACACGACCAACCTCATATCACACATGGATCCCTTGAAGTACGTATTCAACAAGCCAATGTTAAATTATCGACTGTCCAAATGGCAGTTGATCCTCCAACAGTTCGATATTGTCTACGTGACTCAGAAGTCGATCAAAGGACAAGGCATTGCAGATCAATTTGTTGAATCACCTGCCTGAGGGTTCGAGCCCCTGGAGACCTATTTCCCGGATGATGGGATCATGACAATTTAATAACTCCAACAAAAGAATATAGTCCAACCATGGAAAATGTATTTTGATGGAGCAGTAAACATAGAAGGTGCCGGAGATGGGGCAGTCCTTATCTCTGGTACAGGAGAACAATATCTTGTGGCTACCAAACTTTAATTTGGCAACACCAACAACACAGCCGAGTATGAAGGCTGCATAATGGGGTTGAAACTAGCCTGATCCATGGGTATGTAACACCTACTGGTCTTTAGAGACTCTGAGTTGGTCATCAGACAAACCACTAGGGCATATCATACCAAAGAACTGCATTTACTGCCCTACCATCGGTAGGTCATCAAAATATCCCTGGAGTTTGAAGACATAACCTTCATCCATATTCCTCGGGGATGGAATGACTTCGCTAATGCATTGGCGACGTTGGCTTCCTTGATCCGCATATCCGATAGGAGTAAAATTCCCTGCATCAAATTTATAAATCAGAAAGCCCCGACATACGAGAATTACATTGGAGAAGTATCAAATGAAATACCTCTTGTCAATCAGCCTTGGTATCAATACATCAATGAATATCTCCGAGATGGATCTACACCCACTGAGGCAAGCTAATCTGAACGAAAACGGATTCACAAAATGGCTATGAAGTTCTATCTCCGAGATGCATTGTTAAAGAACAAGCCTAGAGATTGATGGATGAAGTCCATGGTGGAGTCTGTGGTCCACATATGAGCGGTCCCCTGCTGGAAAAAAAATTATTAAGAACATGACTTTATTGGATCTTGGTCAAAGCTGACTATGATGATCACATCAAGAGATGTTATCAATGTCAAATACATGGAAATGCCATACATGCTCCTCCAAATGAGCTACACAACATGAGTTCACCATGTCCTTTCTCCATGTGGGGAATGGATGTGATCTGTCCATTAGAACCCAAAGCCAACAATGGTCATCGATTCATCTTCACCATGATCAATTACTTTACCAAATGGGTTGAAGCTGCCTTATTTCCCAAAGTCACTAAAGAGGTAATCATTGGTTTCATTAGAAACAATGTCGTCTGTCGATATATACAACCAAAAGTGATCGTATCAAACAACGCCAAAAACCTGAACAATCAGATGATGAAAGAACTTTCCAGTAAGTTCCACATCAAGCATCTCAATTTCGTTATCTATCGGCCCAAGATGAATGATACTATCAAATCGGCCAACAAGAACATCAAAAAGATCATGTAGAAAATGTCCGCTAATCACAAAGATTGGTCTGACTTGCTGCCTCTAACCCTATTCGCATACAGGACGTCAATGTGCACCTCTACTGGGGCTACCCCCTATTCATTTGTCTATGGCATGGAAGTAGTCCTTCCCATAGAAGTAGAGATGGAGTCCTTGCGAGTGTTAATCGACACTTAGATGGACGAAGATCAGTGGTTGCAAGACCGATATCACCAATTGTCCCTGATAGATGAAAAGAGGGCTACAACCATTTTCCACTAGAAGTTATATCAGCAAAGGATTGCTCGATCCTACAACAAGAAAGTCTGAATACAGTAATTTAAAGAAAATGACTTAGTGTTAAAGAATGTTTTGGCGAATCAAGATGAAGCCAAAGGAAAGTTAGCCCCTAATTGGGAAGGCCCTTTCATTGTCAAGGAGGTGTTGACAGGAGGAGCTATCAGACTACAAGAGATGGATAGAAGCGAATTTCCCCAACTCATTAATTCAAACACTGTGAAAAGGTATTATGTCTGAAACTCATGCATACTGATGAGTGGGATTTATACCCGCAAATCGGATACCTTATGGCTTAAATAGTTGCCTGATCGTCGTAGTTTTTATATAGTTTATTATGTTTATAGTATTTTTATGCTTAATCGATGTATTGCAGGCTTTACAGGAATTTTCTAGCTTTCAGGGGACAAAGCGGAGAATTTTCATATACTGGCGCCGCAGCGCCAGTGCCTAGTCTCATTCTCGCGCCGCGACGCCGCCCCTGGTCCTTGCTGATGTCATCCTGGCGCTGCAGCGCCACAGTTCCTTTATGGGCTCGCGCTGCAGCGCGACCTCCGGTCTTTTGATTTTAATATGGCGCCGCATCGCCACTTATAAGCTGATTGCCCGCGCCACAGCGCGACCTCCGGTGCCCAGGCAGAAAAGGCTTGCTTTTGACCTAGAACAAGGAGAAAAAGAGATATATAGAAAGGGAGAGAGCCTCTGCCAAAGGGAGGCGAGAAGAGGAAAAGGAGGAAGACTGGGATAGAATCGGTTAGCTTAGCTTAGGATAGATTAGATCTCTTTTGTACTTTCTCTCTCTAGTTATTGGGTAATGTTTGTAAATATAGATTAGGTAGATTAGGGTAAAGTTTGGGTTTTCCTTGGAGCAACAAGAGCAGTGAGCTACACGGATTGGAGAGCTTGAAAGGAGCGAAATGCTTGGAGACTGAAGAGCCTTGACAGAGTTTATTCTTGTCCATTCATTTCCTCTATTTTTGTAATCCATAAATGTTGTCTTTATTGCTACTTATATTTTGTTCAATAGCTATGAACTAGGTATTGGCTCTAAGGTTATAATGGAACCCTTTGTTAGTTAAATTGACTGTCTTCTCTCTTTGGTTGGCACCATATGGTTTGGTTTAATATATTCATGCTTAATGATTCTCACTAAGACATTAGTGATGATTTTTGTAATCTATATGATATCGAAAGAAGAATTGTAGATTTACACCTAAATATATTGGCATGTGATTATGGGTTTTGACTGCATAAGTTGTGCGTAGAATAGACATATATATGTGTGCCACGTGTGACCTAATTGAGAACTTATGCTTAAATCCTTGTTAGGTTAATTCGCATAGACATGTGTAGGATTATCACTTAGTTTAGATGTTCTTTTCTGTTCTATTCCCTTTCGGGTGGATCTGGAGAGGATATGTTTGTGCATACCTCGACAGAGGTGTATGAGCACCTGTGTGTTCTCGGTCGACAAACTGTCGTGACCCTTAAGACCAAAGAGAGAAGGGTAGGAAGTTTGATGAAGCATAGCATGCCAGGTGTTCGACAGAATGCCTGTGTGGGGTGAAGTTGTAACCTTAGCTTGTAATTCCTTCGATTACCATTCGTTATCCGTTTACTTGCTTTAATAATTAGTTATAACTAGTTTAACCGTACTCCTATTAGTTTACTGTTCGAATAAGACTAAAGCGATACAAAGTTGGTATTTGGTAAATATTAGTGATAGTTCCTCGTGGGTACGACACTTTTCTTATCACTGTATTACTTGTTAGACCGCGTATACTTGCGCGTGTTTAGTGATCGGTTTTCCGACCACCAAGATTTTGGCGCCGTTGCCGGGGAACTATTATTCTAATATTGTCCAATATTGATTTAAATCAATTTAGTCTTAATTTGAATGTGTATATATTTCGTTTATTTGTTTGATCTTCCTTTATGTTTTTAAGTTTACAGGTTATGGACGATCAATGCTATCAATGGCCTTATGAGAGGACGACACAACCAAAGCTCGGAAGAAGGACTCGAGAAATTGCGAGCTCAAATTGCAAATGTCTTGAGGTTTTCTGATAATCTTGAGTGTCAGTCCACTCAGACTGCCTACTGTCAGGAACGAGCTGACATTGAACCGATTTCCTATCATCCAAACTGTCAGGGTTATCCAAACTCTTGGGACTATAGTCAAGAGCAATATCATGATCCGAATTACTCCTATCCGAATCAATTTGAATGTCCATCTCCTCCGCAGTATAAGGTGACATTCCAACCCAATGAAAGCTTTTCGGCAGACTTAATAGAAGAGAAAAGGCTTGAACAGCTCCTCACCAACTTTATAGAAAGAAATGAGGTTCGAATGGCATGCCAAGACGCCGCATTGCAAAGCCTCGAAAATAAACTGGGACAACTCATCAATGCCATCATAAATCTATCGCAGGGCAATCTACCGGTCATAACCGATCTCAACGATGAAGCAGTAGAGCATTGCACGGTGGATACGCAAGGAGAAGGCGGTGAGTCTCACAAAGTTGTTGAGGGAGATGTCAAGGTGCAAATCGTCCAACCGGTGGAGTCTGAAGTTGGAGAAAAGAGGATAAAGAGTGGTTGTATTGTCAAGACTAATCAACAACCGAAAACCACGCTCACGATTGTGGAAACCCTGGAAGGCCCGCTAGTGCACAAAGAACGCTTTCAACTTGATGAAAAAGGCGAATTAATGGATAATTCAAGTGGTGAAAGATTCTTCGTGCCGATGGGTGAAGAAAATGAGGATGATCAATCATCCATGTCCGCCATAAATTTAAAGGAGTTGACAAATAGGCGGCATGAAAGGGTCAATTTTGCTTATGAGCCGGATTGAGCGGCATCGGTATAGTCAAGCCGGTGACTTTAAAACAAGCGCTTGGTGGGGAGGCAACCCCATCTCAGTATCAATTTTCTATGTTTTCTTTACTTATGTCTAGTTTATATTGTGTCTTTTCTTTTTACCATGTAAACATCGTTGCCAATGCGTATGCTTTTGTGATTATAGCAGGCAGCATGTTATTTAGTATGTTGCTAGTGTATATCTTAGTTAGAATTTAGTATATAGCATGTTCTTTACTTAGCATGTTATCTGTGTAATATATGTTGTCTAATACATGGTTTTTGTGCAGAAAAACTCAGATACAAGGCTAGCGCCGCAGCGCCAGCATATGCCCTGAACTTCGCGCCGCAGCGCCATGCTAAAAATGTAAATTTCCTATCCTGGCGCCGCAGCGCCCAGGAGCAAAAGGGGACTCGCGCCGCAGCGCCAAAATCAGACAAAGCTACTGCCAAGTCGAGCCGCGGCGCCAATCAATGTAGGAATTCTCGCGCCGCAGCGCCGGTAGCGAATTTTGGTTTTTACAAAGCAACTGAAGCCAGCAGTTGTGCCCATTACCTCCCATTTTTCTCGACCCATATCGGCAGTACAAGCAACCCAACCGTCACTTTTCTCCACAGAACCCCCACCCTCTGCATAACACAGCCGACTCACACAAAATCATACCAACCTCAAGTCAAGCGAGAATCCAAAAGAAGATCAGCAGCAAACTAGGGTTTTTCCCCCTTTAAGCTGCAAATTCTGACATGGCTTCAAAAAGGCAACGCCTGAGTGTCGGCGGTTCCTCGCCCGCAGCACCAACGGCATGGGACAATACCAAATTTGTTAACGAAGAGGCATGGAAATGATACAAAAGCTCCTTTGCCGCACGAAATTTGATTCCTGAACGGGGTTTGAGGCCTGACAAAACAAAGGATGGAGAGTTGTTAGCAATGGTTGCGGGTCTCCAGTGGGTGCACTTCATAAAACCTCCTGAGTCGGCCATTGTATCTGTTGTTAGAGAGTTCTATGCAAATGCTAGTCCCGAAGGTCCTGCTGTTGTTCAAGTTAGGGGGTGGTCAGTGGCGTTTGGAAGCCAAGCCATCAATGCACTGTTCGCGACGCCCGGTTTCGAGGGTAAGGACTATATGGAGCAGGGACTCCGCAGCTATGACCTCGAGGATATTGTTAGGAGGCTCTGCAAGCCCGGGACTACATGGAAGATAAATGACTTCACGGGTGAGAGGACCAGTTTCCTGCATGCTGCACTCAGTCGCTATGGGAAGGCATGGTTCAGCTTTATTTGTGCCAACATGATCCCGACTCGTCACCTGAGCAACGTGACTAAGGATAGAGCGATCCTATTATTTGCCATTGTCACGGGTCTAAACGTGGACATCGGAGTTCTCATCCATGAGTCCATCATAAAGGCAATCAAGAGCAATATCTCTACGGGACTTCCACATCCATCCTTGATCACCCGACTGTGCAAGAGGGCAGGTATCCATTGGGGGCCAGAAGAGATAGCTTTGCCGCCCATGTCAGTCATTGACCATCAGACCATCTCACGCTTCGATGTGTGGGACGGGGCTATTTCTCATGTTAGAGGCCAAGGATTCGGGCCACCTACTAGGCCACCTACTGAGCCACCTCCTACAGCAGAGCCTTCTTAGCCACCAGACGCAGGCCCAGCTTCACAGGGGCTACTAACAAAAATCATGGCATCCCTCACTCTGCTACATCAGAACCAGGATGCTAATGCTCAGAGGCAGCAGAGGCACATAGCAGCGGTGGCCTTGAGGCAAGACATAGCGATGCAATATCAGGCTGAGCTGGTCAACACGATGCAGAGCATATACACCGTGTATAGTGGCGAGGATTCTGAGTTTACTCCATTCCAGTTCCCAGAGCCTCCTGTCTTCCCACCATACCCTCCACCATCACCGCCCGCCGAAGCTGACGAGGACGCTGCAGCTGCCGAGTGACCAGACTTCAGGGAAGCCTTCTTGGTTAGAGTGATATATGTTTAGCAATGAGGGCATTGCTCACCTTAAGTTTGGGGGTGTTATGGTTTATTATCTATTTTATTTCTGTCTATTGCCATGATAGGTTGCTATTTTAGTACTTTGCTTAGGTTTTTATCAGGATTATAGTGCAGTCGTTTTGAACTGCGGTATTATGTTTTGGGTTTATTATGATGGATGCCATGAACAGTTTGTGGTTATTTATTAACGCTTTGGTTATTATTAGCATGTTTGTGGTTTTTAGCCATCTTTTTGGGCCTTTTACAGATTTATATGCTTGTGCCATGTTAATGGCTTTATTACCCTATTTTGAGCTGCTTTTATGCAAGGGTGGTTTATTTTTCACTAATTTTTTGATTGTGGCTAATGACAAGCGTCATGTAATTATGCTTATCTCTTAGAGTCGTGTCAAGCATGTATGAGCTAGGGGTTGTTTAATCGATCAGTTGAGACTGTTATTGATCCGTCCTTTTTAGCAAGCACCGACCGACTGGGCTAACTAGTTATTTTTCGAATTTAGTTCACCTATTTATTGCTTTGGGAGTATGTTCACTCTTATAAACTTTCATTGTTACAAGGTAATAAAAGACTTCGACGCATATACAGTTTTGGATCTTGGATTCTAGCATGTTGTAAAAAAAAAAAATTGAAAAGAAGATTGAATATCGAAAGTCTTGCGGTGGGTCGAGATGGAGCGTAAAACGCACTCATCCATAAACGCAGGACCGATGTTGAGATGGAGTATAAAATGCACTCGCCAAATAATCTTTAGATTTTGTAAAGTCTAATTTGGCTTATGTTGATTACGTGGCCTTTGCTGCTCGAGTTATTAGATTCATAGGGGTGTTCCACGCCTAGTGCCCTAAAGCCGTCTGGCTTGGGAGTTACTGATCAAAAGCTCATTAATGGGTAGCTCTGATTAGCCTAAGGTAATTAAGTACTGTCCGAGTCAGATTTTACTTTCTTTATGCTAGAATCTTTTGATCCTTGTCTGCAATTGCGTCTTATTCTTAATGCTTGTTGAATGTTTAACTTACGGAGTGTGCATATGGGTATTAACAATCGACTGTGCGAACTTATTTGAGCAAAGATTAGTTAGGATGGTTGGTCCCCGCACACACACATAGAATGGATCGAATACAGTCTTATGCTTGTAGCTGAATGAACTCTTACTTATATCTGTGTTTGCCCTGTTCTTTGGGAGTAGCCGTGCTCGAGCTTAGAAGCCATGATACTAGTATACAGTGATATTTTTTATTTCGCGTGTGTTTTCTATTGTGAGTTTGTGTTAGATAGTTTGCTCGAGGACAAGCAAAGACTTAAGTTTGGGGGTATTTGATGAGTGGGATTTATACCCGCAAATCGGATACCTTATCGCTTAAATAGTTGCCTGATCGTCGTAGTTTTTATATAGTTTATTATGTTTATAGTATTTTTATGCTTAATCGATGTATTGCAGACTTTACAGGAATTTTCTAGCTTTCAGGGGACAAAGCGGAGAATTTCATATACTGGCGCCGCAGCGCCAATGCCTAGTCTCATTCTCGCGCCGTGGCGCCGCCCCTGGTCCTTGCTGATGTCATCCTGGCGCTGCAGCGCCACAGTTCCTTTATGGGCTTGCGCTGCAGCGCGACCTCCGGTCTTTTGATTTTAATATGGCGCCGCAGCGCCACTTATAAGCTGATTGCCCGCGCCGCAGCGCGACCTCCGGTGCGCAGGCAGAAAAGGCTTTCTTTTGACCTAGAAAAAGGAGAAAAAGAGATATATAGAAAGGGAGAGAGCCTCTGCCAAAGGGAGGCGAGAAGAGGAAAAGGAGGAAGACTGGGATAGAATCGGTTAGCTTAGCTTAGGATAGATTAGATCTCTTTTGTACTTTCTCTCTCTAGTTATTGGGTAATGTTTGTAAATATAGATTAGGTAGATTAGGGTAAAGTTTGGGTTTTCCTTGGAGAAACAAGAGCAGTGAGCTACACGGATTGGAGAGCTTGAAAGGAGCGAAATGCTTGGAGACTGAAGAGCCTTGACAGAGTTTATTCTTGTCCATTCATTTTCTCTATTTTTGTAATCCATAAATATTGTCTTTATTGCTACTTATATTTTGTTCAATAGCTATGAACTAGGTATTGGCTCTAAGGTTATAATGGAACCCTTTGTTAGTTAAATTGACTGTCTTCTCTCTTTGGTTGGCACCATATGGTTTGGTTTAATATATTCATGCTTAATGATTCTCACTAAGACATTAGTGATGATTTTGGTAATCTATATGATATCAAAAGAAGAATTGTAGATTTACACCTAAATATATTGGCATGTGATTATGGGTTTCGACTGCATAAGTTGTGCGTAGAATAGACAAATATCTGTGTGCCACGTGTGACCTAATTGAGAACTTATGTTTAAATCCTTGTTAGGTTAATTCGCATAGACATGTGTAGGATTATCACTTAGTTTGGATGTTCTTTTCTGTTCTATTCCCTTTCGGGTGGATCTGGAGAGGATATGTTTGTGCATACCTCGACAGAGGTGTATGAGCACCTGTGTATTCTCGGTCGACAAACTGTCGTGACCCTTAAGACCAAAGAGAGAAGGGTAGGAAGTTTGATGAAGCATAGCACGCCAGGTGTTCGACATAATGCCTGTGTGGGGTGAAGTTGTAACCTTAGCTTGTAATTCCTTCGATTACCATTCGTTATCCGTTTACGTGCTTTAATAATTAGTTATAACTAGTTTAACCGCACTCGTATTAGTTTACTGTTCGAATAAGACTAAAGCGATACAAAGTTGGTATTTGGTAAATATTAGTGATAGTTCCTCGTGGGTACGACACTTTTCTTATCACTGTATTACTTGTTAGACCGCGTATACTTGCGCATGTTTAGTGATCGGTTTTCCGACCAACACATACCCGCATCCAGGTCCTACAAATCAAAGCAGGTTCGATTTTCACTAGAAGCCGTAACTACGAATGACCTGATCTCCATACACCCGGGAGTATGTAGGCAGCCATTTCTGGTGCAGTCAAACCAAACAAAAAATTCAAAAACTCATCAAACTAAACTCAAAAACCCAAGATAAATATATTTTAAACCTCTCTCACACAAAAAAAAATTAAACTACGAATGACCTGATCTCCCTCAGCCCGGGAGTACATAGGCAGCCATTTACGGTGCGGTGTGACCTTCAAGAAAAAATAAAAAACCAAATAAAAATCTAGTTCCAATACACTAAAGCCAGATGAAATCTAAAAACTATCAAGATTCCATGGACCGCAGGCCCTTCTGAGATACTCTCTGACATCTCAACTGTCAATCCGTCAAAGTGAAGCTCAAGAAACATCAACAACAGCGAGTCATGAAAGAAGTGGTAATCACTCAGCAATGACAATACATATCCAAACAGGGAAGTGAATCAAAAATATATTTCTCTGATATAACACTGTTTGATATATATATATATATATATATATATATTATATATATATATATACTATATATATATATATATATGGGCCTGTATGTAACAAAAATGGCTGATCTAGTCTGTGCAGGAAAAATAAAGCTAGTCTATGGACCCAAGAAAAAATGGGCCAGCAATGCCAACATGGCATCTCTCTCTAAAGATGGAGGAGCAGCTGCAACTGCAATACCCTCAGCCTCCATACGGCTCAAAACCTCCAAAGCATCTGTAGTGTGGCACTGTGATCATCAATGCATGCACTCATCTTGACAACCAGACCATGAGTATAAGATTGGAGAGCAGTACCGTCGGCAATGTGGAAATCCCTGGAAGCTATGGCCTCATCCCACTCC